>CM077157.1:106992447-107654947 GCA_039583875.1 Platanthera guangdongensis
GGTGATCCTTTCCCAAATCATAAAATAGTGTGTTCCAACAATCTCCCCCTATTTGGGTTAGGATTACTATTTACAGACATTGGAAAAAAAATAAAAGCATACAAAGCAGAAATGCAACAAACAAAACATTGCAGAATCACAGACATTATCTCAGATAGTTTAGAAAACAAAATATACTGTCACCTTACAGAGTCATCTTTTCCTTGCCCTTTATAAGTACTATTTCTCTGTTGGGATTAAGAGCTTCCTTCTTAGATCTTCTATCATCAGCTGCACCTAGAGAGGTTGTTTCTTTAGCCTGGGCACTACAGCTTCTGGATGCGCTTCATGTGACTTTCTGAATCAAAGAAATTTATTGGATGAATATCTTTCAAGTTCCTTCTTTCTTTGATCTGATAATGTAGTGATATTGGATGTATCTTTTCCTTGTTCTCTGGCTTTCTTGATCTGATCTAAAGCAGCCAATTCATTCATCCTAGCTGTCCGTGAAAGTAGGATTGTTCTCTGGATCCTCAAATGGAACTGGAGGCTCATATCTATTTGAAGGATTGTCTGAGGAGCTCTGGAAGAGACTAAATCTTTCAGCTTATAAGGAAAGGGACCAGAAGTTGTGTCAGATGGATCTTGTCCTTCCCTTGAATATGGATGTTGCCTGGAATATCCTTTAGAATAAACTTGAAATTCTCTTTGATTTCCTCTGTAATTTCCTCTTCTTGACTGGTAGCCTCTAGATTGACTTCCTCTGTATTGGGATCTTCCTTGAGGTTGATATGAACTTTGGCTTCTGGCAGAAGGTTGAGATGCAGAGCTTCCACTTGCACCTGCATCTGGTGAAGGAGGAGGAGGAGGAGGATTATTGAACTGGGATGATCCTTTATCATATTTTCTCTTCTTCTTCGTAGCCTTCAATTGATTTTTGGAGTATTGCATCCAATGTTCTGTGATAGGACAATTATGCAGTATGTAGTATGGAATGTCATTTGTGTCTTTTACTTTTGCTGGGGGAACTCTCTTCATTGCTTTGCTTCTGGCCTTCCTTTTCCTTGCAATTGTAGCAGAGGAATCATCTGAGTCAGTCCTGAACTAATCACTGTCTGAGCTTGGAGGATTATCTACACTGCATCAATCTTTTTGAGATATCTATCTATCTTATTGTGACTGAGCAGGAGAGACAACAAAAACAGTAATAGTGGCAGCAGCAATAGCAGGAAGAGGGGTGGAAACAATACTGGCAGAAGGAATTGTGACAGCAGATTCAGATACAAAACCTTCAGAAACAACACTTTCAGAAACAGAAGGTACAACAGCAGTAGTATCAGATGAAGCTGGAAAATCAACTTCAGGAGGAGCATTAGCAGTAGTAACAGCAGGCTCAAAAACAAATGCCTCTGTCATGTGTATATACTCAATAATATCAATATCAGAATTAGCAGAAATAGAAGGAAGAGCAGCAGGGCATTAGCAGTAAGAGTAACAGACAAAAATAGAAGGAGGAGCAGCAGTATAGAGGGAATTTACAAAAGAACTTATTAAGCTGGTATCACAGCTGAAAATATGCACAATGGCCTTAGAGAGATCTTCAGACTGCTGGACTGCAGTGTGCTGGACTGGAAGACAGTTGAAATAAACATAATCAAAAACTGATAACAGTGACTTGAGGTCCACTGTGATAACTGCAACTGGAGGTACTGGAGGTTGAGCTTGAACTGAAGTAACAGCAGCAGTAGGCAATCTTTCCACTTCATGAGGCATCTCCCCCTGCCTAGATTCAGTGGCAACTGGATCAAGGCACCCATAAGAAGGGATTGCCTGAGAAGGAAGAAGAGAGAAGAGCCTGGCAGACAGTTCTTGGACTGTTTTATCAGTGGAGCCAAAGAGGCCTCCATCAAGAGTGATAGCCTTGGAGTTATCAGCTCATAGAGCCTGTCTGCAAGAGCTGGAAGATCTACATGCTCAAGATGGACTTGAGTAGAGGTAGGAATTGAAGGTGGGGAAATAGGAGATGTTGGTGGAGAACTTGTGGATGGTGGAAAGGAAGGTTGAGAGATGGGAATAGTGGAAATGGAAGATAATGGAATGGAAATAGATGGTGTGAAGGATGGTTGTGCAATTATGTCTTGAAGTAGTTGTTGATATGAGGTGGATGAAGATGGTGGCTCAGGAGGGGATGAAGGAGAATCATCCATATAGGAATCATCTATAAGATTGAAAGATGGAATGTGAGAGGATGAATCAATATCCAGGTGGGGGTATTGATGTAGAGGATGGAAGAGTTCTTCTGTGAGAGGTGGAGTTGGAAAGAATGGAAGTTAGAGATGGGGTGGAAATTATGATGGTGGAGGTAACTGGTGTAGATGAAACAAGAGGTGGAGGAGGAGAGGATGAAGCAGGCAAGTCTTCTGTAGGGGCAGAAACCTGAGGGGAAGTGACTGAGACAGTCCTTGTGTCGGAAGTAGAAACTGCAGAGGGCCTGCTGGGCTTCACAATTTGTCTGTCCCACTTTCCAAATAGGGCACAAGTGAGCCTCTTGGAGGCATTGATGTGCATCCCATTTGAAACAAGCAATGCAGGGCATGTTCTGAAGAAATAACCCTAATATCCTTCCAAAATTAACAAAATTCTTGTTAATCTTCTTCTTGATTAAGTCAAAGAAGATTTTCTCCCAGTTCAGTTGTTTCTTGTCCACAAGGGCACCCATCAAGCAGAGCTGATACCTGGAGATGGTATCATGAGCTGAGTATTTGGCCAACAATACCTATCCAAGCACATCAGCCAGAAATCTGTACTCAACAAACAGATTTTTCTTTAGCAATTTGCTAGGGTTTGCATCTGAATGTCCCATTCTTTTAAGCATATTAGAAAACTCATCTCTAGAAAGTTCAGCAGAGTCTTCTCCAGAATTCAATTCAAAAACCTCTGTCATGGCACCAAGTGTTAGGGATACTGGGTTCCTGAGATTGTTCCAATCACTGTATTTTGATCCAGGTTATGGGCAGTATACACCCATTCTTTGATCTCATTAAACTAATTTGATCCTGGTAGACATGATGGTAACTAGCTTTTGTTCCTTGAAAAGTTCCAGAATATCTTTGAAGATTTGATCACTGTTATTGAAAGAGTCCATGTCGATATCAAAACCTGCATCAAATTTCATTGCGGCCAGGATTGCAACTGAGACGACCATTGATTCCTGCAAAAACTAACAAAAAAACGACCAAGTGTAGAGAAGTTTGGAGGGAAAGAGAAAGTTTGCAGAAAGTATGAAAGCGCAAAGGGAGAACGACGGCCAAAAAATAAGTTTTATATTAGGGTTCGACGCAGAAAAGGAAAGATCATTGAACTCTGTTCGACGATCTGGGCTTCTAAAGGAAACTGAAAGGTCATTAACATCGTCGATCTCCGTTCGATGATATTGGAGAGCGTTGAGCTCCGTTCGACGATAGTTCATAAAACAAAATCATCGAGCTCCGCACGACGATCGCTGACCTGAAAAAGATAGTTTAGCACTATTTGAGAAGCGCTGAACTCTGGTCGACGATTTCGGAAGTCGTCGATCCCGTTCGACGATCTGGGGGAAAATCATCGAGCGGCAGTTCAAAGATCAGAAACACTCTTATACACTAGAAAAATTAAGATGTTTGCCTAGTCTTGGTCATTTTTATAATTTTAAAATCTTGGATCTTATTTTAGACTTCCTCCATTTAACATTTCTAACTGATTCAGGAAGAATGTATGTTTCTTTTCATCCAAGGGTTTGGTGAAAATATCTCCTCTTTGCAAATCTGTTGGGATATATTGAAGTTCAATTTTATTTTTCTCAACATTATCCCTTAGAAAGTGATGCCTAATTTCTATATGTTTTGTCCTACTATGGAGGACTGGATTTTGTGCTATAGAAATAGCACTGGTATTATCACAAAATATTTTTGACTTCTCTAAGTTGTAGCCATAGTCTAGGAGTTGGTTTTGAATCCACAAGATTTGTGAACAACAACTACCTGCAGCCATATATTCAGCTTCAGCAGTTGAAGTTGACATAGATGTTTGTTTCTTGCAAAACCAGGAGACAAGTCTGTCACCAAGAAACTGACAAGTTCCACTGGTGCTTTTCCTGTCTATTCTGCATCCAGCATAATCAGCATCAGAAAATCCAGTTAAGTCAAATGCTGAATCTTTTGGATACCAGAGATCTAGATTTGGACAACTTTTTACATACATGATAATCCTTTTTACTAAGGTTAGGTGTGACTCTCTAGGGCTCACTTGGAATCTAGCATATATACATGTAGCAAACATTATGTCAGGTCTACTAGTTGTAAGGTACAATAGAGAGCCAATCATTGCTCTGTATGTTGTCTGATCAACAGGTTTCCCATGTTCATCAGCATCTAATACAACATTAGTAGGCATAGGTGTTTTCATACATGATGCTTCAGACATACTAAATTTCTTAACCAATTCTTTTGCATACTTGGTTTGAGAAATAAATATGCCTTCAGCATGTTGTTTGATTTGCAATCCTAGAAAGAAGGATAGCTCACCCATGCTACTCATGTCAAATTTAGAATGCATTAGGTTGGAAAACCTTCTGCATAAATTTGAATCAGTAGAACCAAATATAATATCATCTACATAGATTTGTACTAGTAGGGTATGAGACTTATGAGTTCTAATAAAAAGAGTTTGGTCTACTCTACCCCTTATAAACTCATTTTTCAGAAGAAAGCATGCTAGGGTCTCATACCATGCTCTAGAAGCTTGCTTTAGACCATATAATGCTTTATGCAATTTGAAAACATAATCAGGATGAGTTGAAGAGATAAAACCTGGGGGTTGTCTGACATAGACTTCTTCTTTGATATCTCCATTGAGAAAAGCACTCTTTACATCCATCTGGTATACTTTGAAACCTTTGTGTGCTGCATATGCTAAGAAGATTCTTATGGCCTCTAACCTTGCAACTGGTGCAAAGGTCTGGTCATAATCTATCCCTTCTTCTTGAGAGTACCCTTGAGCAACTAGCCTTGCCTTATTCCTTACAATGACTCCTTGATCATCCAATTTGTTTCTGAATACCCACTTTGTTCCAACAATGGAGTGATCCTTAAGCCTTGGTACTAGTTCCCAAACTTTGTTCCTTTTAAATTGATGCAACTCTTCTTGCATTGCAATGATCTAGTGTGGATCTTGCTCTACATCTTGAATGGATTGAGGTTCAATTTGAGAAAGAAAGCAAGTGTGCAACAGGTTTTGGTTGACCTGATTTCTGGTTTGCACACCAGCTGAGATGTCTCCAATCACTTGGGAAATTGGATGGTCTCTTGATGTTACTAAATCAACAGGGGGTGTTGATTGTTCACCAACCTGTGTTGTTGTTTCCTCTTGTGCTACAACAACTGGCTCTTCAAGAAGTTTCTCTTCAAGATGTTGAATGTCTTCTTCATCTTCACTACTTTCCTCTTTTTGAATGATTTGTAACCTGTTCAAGTCTTCAGCAAGAGAGTGTACCTGCAAAGGTTCTATGGTAGAAGTATTCTTCTCCTTGAAAGACATGTTAGATTCATCAAAAGATATATGAACAGATTCTTCAATTTTAAGAATTGATTTATTATATACCCTATAAGCTTTACTGATCATGGAGTATCCCAGAAACACTCCTTCATCAGCTTTAGCTTGAAATTTTGCTAAGTATTTCTTGTCATTATTATGCATGTAACAGATACAACCAGAAATTCTAAAATAGTCTACTTTAGGTTTCTTCCATTTGAGTAATTCATAGGGAGTCTTACCCTTCAGTTTATGTATTAAACTTCTATTCAACACATAGTTGGAGGTGTTCACTACCTCTGCCCAAAAGGATAGAGGAAGGTGAGCATCTGACAATAATGTAGTGACAGATTCAATAAGGGTTCTATTTTTCCTTTCAGCCACCCCATTTTGTTGAGGAGTTCTAGAAGCTGAGAAAGTGTGCCTGATCCCTTCACTCTGACAGAACTCTTGCATAAGAAGAGAATTAAACTCTGTCCCATGATCACTTCTGATCAGGGCAATGTGAGTATTGAACTCAGTTTGTATGCATTTAAGAAACTCTGTCAAACACTTAAAGTTATCAGAATTCTTCCTCAGAAAGAACAGCCATGTGAATCTAGAGAAGTCATCTATAACCACTAAAGTATAAGATTTCCCTCCTAAGCTTTGTACTGTAATGGGTCTAAAAAGATCCATGTGTAACAGATACAAAATCCTAGGTGAATCACTCTTATTAAGTGACTTGAAACTATTTTTGATTTGCTTGCCTAATTGACAAGCCCTGCAGAGTCCTTCCTTCTTGTATGAGCCAGAAGGTAGTCCTCTAACAAGGTTATCCTTGGATAGCCTAGCAATGGTTCTAAGGTTTATATGCCCTAGTCTCTTATGTCATAACTCATTACGTCTACAAATAGAATTAGACAGGCAAATATCTACCTTAGTTGAAAGAAAGTCTACTAAATAGATGTTACCTTTCCTTTTACCTGTCAACACAGTTGTGTTGTCCTCTGATTTGATCTTGCATAAGGATTTGCTGAAAGTCACTTGGTAGCCTTCATCACATAGTTGACTGATGCTGATCAAGTTGTGCTTCAGGTCTTCCACATAGGCTACTTTCTTGAATGCGACTGTGCCAATTTGGACTGCACCATATCCTTTTGTTAGTCCAAAGTTTGAATCACCAAATATGACTTTGGGTCCAAGCTTGGATTTGAAGGATGTGAAATTGTCCTTGCTTCCTGTCATGTTCTTGGAGCATCCACTATCCAAACACCATTGCTGGTTTGATGTTGGATAGGTCTTCACCTGCACATAAAACAATTTACTTGTTTTTGACCCAGTTTACCTTGGGCCTAGGTTGATAACCTTTAAATTCAGAAATAAATGACATCCCTGGTTGACTCTTATAACCTTCAGGATGATATCTCCTTGGAGGTATTATCCATTCAGTATAAGGGTTAAATCTTTGGGATGAAGGACCCCTAGGTTTGAATTTTGATTTACCTTTGAATAAGTTTTCAAAGCTCTGATCTCTGCTCGACGATCGTTGAGCTGAGTTTGATGATCTTGGGTCAGATCGTCGAGCTCCGTTCGAAGATCAACTGTGGCAGAGTTCAGGGTTTAGAGATCGTCGACCTGAGTTCGACGATTTTGCCTGAGATTGTCGATCTCCATTCGGCGATCGTCTAGCTCCGTTTGACGATTTCTGTTGAACTCTTGTTTTCTTAAGTAAGTCAGAATTTTTCCTAGCTACCTCTACAACTCCCTTACCTTTATCAGAGATAAACTTAATTGGGGTTGTTAGTACTATAGGTTGGCTGGATGAAGCACCCAAGCCCAGTATACTATTAAACCTTGAGTTCACTGTGCTTGTGATGTCCATTAGCTTGATACTACTCCCATTAAGGGATTCTTCAAGCTTCTTGGCCTCTGATAGTTCACTTTTCAGTGAAGCTATCTTCTCCCTACAGTACTCCAACTCCTCAGAGAGTTTGAGGTTTTCTGATTTTAAGGTACTGTGTTCAGATAATTGATTTCTGAGAGAAATGATTTCCTTCTCAGATTTTAATAAGTCTAAACATAGTGCTTTAAACTCATACTTAAAGTCCTCAGAATTAAAATCAAAAGAACTTATTACCTGGTCCTCTTCAAATTGAGTCTCTGAGTCTGACTCTGACTCTTCTGCATCAGAATTGTGTTGTGAGGCATTGATAGCCATCATGCAGAATTCCTTTTCATCAGCATCATCTTCATCATCACTTTAGCTGGATGAAGCTTCTAATTCTTTTTCTGTCTCACTCCAAGTTTCAGCAATAAATCCCTTCCTTGTGTGTTTGTTCTTGCTGGAGGAGGGTTTGTTATTGTTATTCTTCTTGAAGTCCTTGTCTTTTCTTCTTTCTTTCATGTCCTTTCTGTCCTTGTGTTTATTTTCTGGAGAGTCAGGCACAATATGGCCTGGTTTCCTACAACCAAAGCAAATAATTTCTTTGTTATTTGATTTATCATACCTTGGCTTGTCATGCTCTTTGTATGATATTTTCCTGAAGTCCTTTCTGGCCATTTTGAAAAATCTTTTGGCTAGTACACTTAACAATTCCTCATTGCCTGTGACCTTGTCTTCAGGCTGATCTTCAGTGGCTTTGAAAGCTATTGACTTTTCCTTTCTTGTGGTTGGTGAGGCAGCCTTCTGCTCTTCTTCTCTATTCTTAATGAGCAGCTCATAAGACTTGAGCTTACCCAAGAGAGCTTCAGTGGTGATCTCATTTAGACTTCTGGTATCCTTGATTGGCCAGATCCTTGAGTCCCAAGTGCTTATGAAGCACATTAGGATTTTGTTATTTAGCTCAGTCAATGAGATCTCTTTATCCAAAGTTTTCAGCTCACTGACTATGAGACTGAGTCTGTTATACATGTCTGCTACTAACTCAGCTTCTCCTTTCTTGAAATTCTCATATTGGGTTATGAGGTGAGATCTTCTGTCTTTTCTCTCATCAGCTGATCCTGAGACTATTTCAGATAGCTTGTCCCAGATGTGCTTTGCTGAGTTGCATTCAGCTACCTTTTGGAATATCTCATCAGACATAGTCTGGGCTAGAATGTTCATAGCCTTTGCATCTGCCAATGTCCATTTCTTTATTTCTGTATCTGTTCCTGAAGGAGGTGGAATATCACTTGTACTTGTGTTCTCTGGAGGTCTTGGACACATTATCAAAACAGAATTGAAAATGTCCTCATCAATAGAGTTCATATACAGTCTAATCCTTGCCTTCCAAAGTACAAACTTAGATAGATTGCACACTGGAGGTCTGGTGCTAGCATAATCTTTGTTTTGGGCCATGATTTGTGAAGAAATAATTCTAATAACAAACTCAAAACAAGCAGATCAAACTGGAGGGATCTTTGGGTTCAGGTGTTAGCCTGTACAACCACTAAGGTGTGGTATTTTTAACCAACCTGGCTTTGATAACAATTGAAAGTGCAAGTTAGATCTGATATACTCTAGAGGGCGGGTGAATAGAGTATGGTGCTTGCTAAAAACGTTTTAAAAATGTTTTTGTATTCCTAAGTGAACAGGGAAGCAAATAATATAAAGTAAATCTAAACACAGAATAATCACAGATCAATCACAAAGCAATCCCAAACCACAGCCAGAAACAAAAGAAAGATATGCAACCAGATGACACAAGGAGCTATAGTGATTCCCCAATCAACCTGGGTACATCCACTCTTCTACCACCCTAGGTAGGAATCCACTGCAGGATGAGTAGATCAGGTGTCCTGGGCACCAATGAGCTTTTGATAAGGTGCTCAAAAACCAAACCAGATTTTTTGATCAGGTGTCTTGCCACCACTGAGTTTTGATAAGGTCTCAGAAACCAAACACAAACTTTTGAACAGAATTTGAAAAACCCCTTACAGTAGAGAGAGAGAGAGAAAGGGATGAGATGATCTTCTCTATCAATAGTCAGAGAGAAGATAGTGGATGTTGTCAAAGCTCCCCCTGAGATCTTGAGTTGTCCAGGAAGTGAAGCTTTGCAGTAGGGTGATAGGCCTTTAGATGATTTGATCTCCAGCAGAAGATGATTTCAGCAGCAACTGAAATGTGAGGTGTCTGGAGTCTTGAATGATGATGACCTTTGAACACTTGAATCAAGAGAGATCTGAAAATTTTAGTTAGTTGATCTCCTTTTGTGATGTGTGTTCTTGTATGAATTTTTGAGACTGAGAATGTCTGCAACTCTCTTTCTTTCTCTTGTGTAATTGTTGTTGTAAGAGTTGTAATTCTTGTTGTTGCAAAAAAAATATTGTTGCAGAAGTTGTTGTAGAATATGTGTGTCTAACTCTCTAAGAAGAGAATAACAAAAAACTGATCTTTTATTCCTTTAATCTGAATAGAAATGATCCTCTGTCCAAGATAGCCGTTAGACTGTCATAAATGACTTCCTTAACTGCATTTGTCTTCTGGAGGAAAGTCCAATAAAACATTCCTTGAAAAATCCTTGAAACTTGCTCCGGATTAATTAAAAATGGCTACAGGATCTCTGACATAAATGCTGAGAATAATTCCACAACTTTCTGAATTTGAATCTTGAAAAATGTCTAACTCTTCAGAAAAACGTCGAACTGAGCTCCACTATCGTTGAACTGAGCTCAGAGTCTGAACTTAGATAGAAACAGAGATTGTCGATCTGAGCTCAACTATTGTCGAACTGAGCTTAGAGATAGAGAATCAAACTGGAGTCAAGAACGTCGACCTGAGCTCGAAGATCGTCGAATGGAGTTCGACAATTCGTTGAAGTTAAGCTCAGAGATCGTCGAATGGAGTTCGACGATTCGTCGAAGTGAGCTCAACGATCGTCGAATGGAGTTCGACGATTCGTCGTACTGAGCTCGACGAAATGACTTAGTCTCCAAAACTGAAAAGCTCTGGTCTTGAGGGCAGCTTCCAAACCTAACTACTAACCCTTAGACTCAATTCTAATTGACCTTTAAATCTATACAATGAGGTCAAGACAAGTTTCCTAAGAGACATAGTGATCCTTGCCCAAATCAGTAATAGGGTGTTCCAACATAACGTTTGGATTTTGTTGGAATACATGGATAATCATATTTCTCTAATATTGATATGGTAAATTTTATTTCATTATGATTTAACCTTTCATATAATATACATATATGAGACATGGCACACTTGAGTTCAAAGGACAATCCAGTTAAAAAGGGCATTCTCATGCCACAGAAATAGCAATTCAGCCTTGTCAATGATCCAGATTATGTCTCCAGGGGAGTATTAAATTTCTAATTCTTCTTGTTTGGTTGATTTTCTAATTGTTTGTATACTTTCCCTGAGCATGATGAAATGTTGTTTGTTTACCTTCTTTAATTTACCAAATTGCTAGGGTCTAGCAAACCTTAAAGTGTGGGGGTGGGTTCACCTCTATCATTTTAGGTAAACGAATAAGTCATCCTCTTGCTAAGTTGAGTGCCCTTAGGCTTATGTTAATCAATTTTTGCTTCTGTCAATTAAAGTTTTTCATATTTAATTGATTGATGATTTGCCCAATCTTAAAGATTGTGAACTTTGAATTTAAAGTTAGTAAGATATGTTAAAGCTCTTTTAAGTATTTCTATACATTCACAATATTTCCTAAAAGAGTTTACCTCTTATCAACATATTCGTGCTGTCTTCTTCCAAACAATGGTGAAGGGTAGAACGTGAAATGAGGTGATGATGGATGCTAAGACATGGGTTTTGGTAATTAATTAAGAGGAAGATGTAAGACAACCTTTTACTCACTTCATGAATTATTGCCAATCGTCAACCAACCCTCTTGAGATTTTCTTGTCATTTTGATATCCGTGATTCTATGCATAAAGTTCCATACTTTAGTTTATCTCTCATTTATGGGTTTGTAAAAATTAAAATAAAATAAAAAAAAACATACACTGACATAGTGATATGGGCCTAAGTGTGTTTACACACTCTTGGAATGATCCCTACTATGGCAAGTCGCAAAGAAAAAAATGTGTATTGACATAGTGATATGGGTCTATGTGTGTTTACACACTCTGGGAATGATCCCTATTATGACAAGTAGCAAATATAAGAAAGTTGTGATGATTAAGAAAAAGTACACCCCATAATTTGGATAGTTTCTATGATAAAATATCCAGGGAATATATATCCACTGCCCAAAATCCAGTCATATAATTATAATCAAGCCAAAACCCTCAATTTTGCGGGCTCTTATGACTTTCTCTCCTTTAAACTCTGAACTTTTGTGGAGGCCAAGTCACAACTTTGGTTTATGTTTCTACCTTAGCCTAATGTTGAGGAAGTTCAGTGAGAAGAAGTTGTGAAAGATTAAATGATTCTACGGAATAACACACACTCACCAGAAATCGTATTTGAGCTTTATCGTTTATCAAACTAATTGATGAGTGCATGTTCGAAATCTTAATGATTGATATGTTTACCAATTGGTTGAAGTGAATTTCTTGAGTTAGCTTTTATTGATTAACTTCAAGAGAAGGGTCATTTTAAGTTAACATCTTGATTGTTATTCTTTTCCCAAATTGTGTGGCATAAATCATCTTTGCTAGGGGCTAACAAAAGTTTTAGTATGGGGGGGGGGGTGATAACTTCTCAAATAGAAGTTCATCATTTTATTTACAAGTTTTCATTCTATATAAGTAGTAAATCAACATGGAATCAAGTAAAATTGGGTTTAAATTATATTCTAATATAATTTAGATTTTAAACATAAGATTATGATATTTCTTTGTAAAATACAAAAAAAGGGGGAATCAAGTTTGAAAAATAAAATATAATCAACTGTAGTACTCAGAAATGTTGTTGTAACAAATGGTTTACTTTATCCAGAGACAAAGTTGTTACAACAGATTATTTATTACCTAATTATGTATATCTTTCCAGAGACAAAGTTGTTGCAACAAATTGCTGACGGAAATTCAAATTAGCGACGCTTACAAAATCGAACGGAGGCGTTCCTTCAGCGAATTAAAGGCACTTTAAAGACAAAGTTGTTGCAATAAATTACTGACGAAAATCTGGAATTTTGAAATTCAAATTGATGGCGGTTACAAAGCCAAAAGGAGGCGTTCCTTCAGCGAATTTAAGTCTCTTTAAGGGGAGAATCACTATATATGGCAGGGGAGAATTGTCATAGGTGGCATCGGTGGTGGAGAGATCAACTAGAGGAGAATCGAAGTAGGATCACAGTGACTTGGGCGATGGAATTCAGCAGGCTGCCTCGAAAACCATTTGGATTGCTTGTCATAATTTCTCTGTTACCATGGTTGTTCAATTCCTATTGAAAAATCCTGTGATTCCGACAATGAGGAACCAATCCTCTAGCGAGTTTTGTATGTTGTGAACTATCTGAAGTTTTCCTTAATGCTTACATGAACAAATAACTTTTTATTAGTTTTTTATCTTAAATTTCATTCTCTTCTTTAGTGATGACGATAAGAAATTACCATCTTGTGATTTTTACTACGTTCTATATGCGAAACCTGCGTTCGTAAGTCTCGAGAATGTAATATGGCTACATATGATTTAGCGTATCACTATCATTCTAGTTGTGGAGTTAAGATCCTCACTTTTATATGTATGTTTACTTGTGTAACTTTTATTTAAAGCAACTCACTAAATATGCATAACGCGATGATGAAATCAATAGATGCTCTTCGCAAGTTTAGGATTTCCACAAGATAATAATAAATATAAGTTCGCTTGAGTTTTCTCACATAAGAAAACTAAGGATAAGGATAAATATATAAAACTCGTATTTCTCTTCATTATTTATTCTCAGTAAATAAGTTTTGTAATTTAACTTTAGTTTTACTTCTCTACAAAATAGTGATTTTGCTTGACTTAGCAGAAAGAACTGTTGAAATCGAAAAATGGTCTCTTGTGGTGTTCACCCTCGGGGAAGGGGTGATCGCGCGCCTACTTCACTCCTGCAAGCAAAACAACAAGAGAGACAAGGGAAGAACCGACCCAAGGTTTCGGCGGGGAGGACCCACCACACACCCGGAAGACCTGAGAGTACTTCCCCTCCTTAGCCACAGGTCGAGCTAAGGATACCTCAGAAAGCACTACAAGGCCAAGAAGCTAGGGAGTATGAGAGCGTGCCTTCTGAGGTGCCCCCTTGGGTTCTATTTATAGAATTCTGAAAATGGCTTGCAAATAGCTAACCTCTGCTGTTTTGAACAGCTATGTGCAGTCCAACTTGGTCTGCCAACAGTGTAGCTCCGCTGTTCCAACAAGCTATTCGCACCCATGGGGGGGGGGGGCATCCAGGTAATTTCACCTCGGGGCTTCTACTCGGCCCCATACAGGGATAGGGAGGTCAACGCGCCACTAATCTCTCCCCGCGAGAGGCGGGTGTGACCTGGATCTAGAAGCTTACCTACTCTTCTTGGGCGAGCGCGAGCCGGGCCACCGCGACCCGCCAGTCCTCTACCGAGGCGGACAGGCGGCCCTGTCGCATATAGGGGAGCGGGCTGGCGGCCGGTCTTCCAACTATAACCATAGGAGTCTTGGAGGAGGGATCGCCTATCTGGACTCGTCGAACCCATCCCGAATACCATTTCGATGAATGCCGACCGAAAAGCTCTGCTCGACGAATGGCGACCCAAACTCTGCTCGTCGAGTGCCGAGCGAGCTAGAAGGGTGAAGGGGCCAAATCACGTGGTTCTCCCACCCGACCTGGGTGAGAGGGAGCCGCACCTATGGCCCCTCCCCCTTGCATGCTGTTCCGGTGCGGACCGGGCGACCTAGTTCGCTCGCCTGGCTTTGCGGGGCTCACTCGACGGACACGGGGTTGTACACAATCCCCGCTCCTTCTGAGCTTGATCAAGCTTGGAAAGAATCATCCAACCCGCGTGTTCGGCGAGTGCTATGCTGAGCTGGCATGGAATATTCTGGTGGGCCCCAACATTCAGCTATAAATATACCACTGAGTCCAGGGGTGAATCCCTATATCATCTCGTCTTTTCAAGCGGACTGCAGCTGCTCGATGCCGGTCAGCGAGGAGGTGCGAGCCCGCCTGGCAGCCGCGTGCCAGAAGACTCGGGAGGAGGCCCTCGAGGCCGCCCCCGGGTGAGCATGGAATCATCCACGCTCATCGCACCAAAATGTTGAAACCGAAAAACTGTCTCTTGTGGAGTTCACCCTCGGGGAAGGGGTGATCGCGCGCCTACTTCACTCCTGCAAGCAAAACAACGAGAGAGATAAGGGAAGAACTGACCCAAGGGCTCGGCAGGGAAGACCCACCACACACTCGGAAGACCTGAGAGTACTTCCCCTCCTTAGCCACAGGCCGAGCTAAGGCTACCTCAGAAAGCACTACAGGACCAGGAAGCTAGGGAGTATGAGAGCGTGCCTTCTGAGGTGCCCCCTTGGGTTCTATTTATAGAATTCTGAAAATGGCCTGCAAATAGCCAACCTCCGCTGTTTTGAACAGTTATATGCAGTCCAACTTGGTCTGCCAACAGCGTAGCTCCACTATTTCAACAAGCTATTCACACCCATGGGGGGGGGGGGGGGGGAGCATCCAGGTAATTTCACCTCGGGGCTTCTACTAGGCCCCATCCAGGGATAGGGAGGTCAGATCGCCACTAATCTCTCCCCGCGAGAGGAAGGTGCGACTTGGCTCTAGCGGCTTGCCTACTCTTCTTGGGCGAGCGCGAGTCGGGCCACCGCGACCCGCCAGTCCTCTACCGAGGCGGATAGGCGGCCCAGTCACGTATAGGGGAGCGGGCTGGCGGCTGGGCTTCCAACTATAACCATAGGAGCCTTAGAGGAGGGCTCGTATATCTGGACTCGTCGAACCCATCCCAAATACCAGTTCGATGAATTCGGACCGAAAAGCTCTGCTCGACGAATGGCGACTCAAACTCTGCTCGTCGAGTGGCGAGCGAGCGAGAAGGGTGAAGGGGCCAACTCGCGTGGTTCGCCCGCCCGACCTGGGTGAGAGGGAGCAGCACCTATGGCCCCTCCCCCTTGCATGCTGTTCTGGTGCAGACCGGGTGACCTGGTTCACTCGCCTGGCTTGGCGGGGCTCGCTCGACGGACACGGGGTTGTACAAGAACATTACTAATACTCATAAGCTTAAGTAAAATATTGTCCCTGTGGATTCGACACTCTACTCTCTACTTTATTACTTGACGTTGTTGCTATATGGAGGCCAGGAGGTCTGTTGCTATTCGGAGTCCGGGCAGTCTGACAGTTTATCCTAGCAGCTTGTCTGCCGGGCTGTTGCTGTTTGTTGTTCCAACGGTCTGACGGTTTGTCTCAGGCGACTTGGAGACCTGCGGTCTAGTGGTCTCCTATGGCGGCTTGTTCTCTGTGGCAGCTTGTTCTCTCCTTCTGGTGGTGGTCGAGCTGTTTACCGGCTTGTCTAACCACGTGACCTATTCGGTTTGTTTATTTATAAAGTCACATATACTTGTAATTATTTAGTCCCACATTGCTTATTTGTAATATCTCTCATCTCCTCCATTCTATAAAAGGGAGGCTATACCTTTGTAATATACATCTTTTTTGGATAATAAAATTTGTTACTTCAAATTTTCGGCCTATTTATTTTCTGTTTGCACATGGTATTAGAGGACTCAATCTTTTCCTCCTGATTCTGTGAGCCCTCTCCATCCGCGCGGCTTGTTTCTTCTTCTCGCGACCTTTCTTCGCGACTTATTTCTTCGTCTTGCGACCTGTCTTCGCGACTTGTTTCTTCCACCGGCTTTCACCCTGTTTGTGCGGTTTCTTTTGCTCCTTGTCGTTGCCCTTTGTGTCCATGACCTCTTTGATTCCTCTTTCTTCGTGCCACGACCTATACCTAGTCACCGCGCCCTCCTTTTCTAGCCGCTCCTCTTCCTACGTCGCCGCGACTAGTTCTTAAGTCATTACGACCTCCTTTTCTAGCCACGACCTGCTCTTTGTCGCCACGACCTCTTCTTATCGCCACGACTTGTTCCTCTCGCTGCTCTCTTCTATGGCAATCTCCGATATCTCTACCACTACATCTCTCATTGCCGCTCCTCCTCCTACTCCTCCCACTCCTTCGGGCAACCTTGGCACAGTTTGCAAACTCATCGGTCCCAACTACCTGGATTGGAGTGTCTCCTTCACCTTCCTCCTCCGATCTCAACGCAAATGTCATCATCTCACTGATGACACTCCTCCGCATGATTCCCCTCTCTTTGACGATTGGGATGCCTGCGATGCTCTTGTCCGTATATGGCTGGCTAACAGCCTCTCTGATGAATGCCTACCCGTCATCCATCATGATGAAACTGTCAAGGCTGCTTGGCTTTATCTTGCCGCTCTCCACTCCAAGGGGGCTCAGACGTCCCACATCTATACTCTATATGCGGACCTCTTGACCCACCCCTCCATGTCTCCTGCTGTTGCTTACCAACAAGTTCAGGATCTCGGAGCCGAAATTCTCCAAAATCACCCCTTCTCTGTTAATCTTGCTGAGCAACACAAACACTTACAGGAACTTCTGGTTGTGTGTTATCTCCTACGACTTCCTGAGTCATATGACATGATCTGTCAACAAATTCTTAGCGAGGCAGAGTCTCCCACCCTGGCTGCAACTGCTGCCCGCATTGCCGATGTTACCTCTCTGCTCTAACGTCCGCTGTTATCCTCCCCTCCTCAACCGGACAACTCAGCTCACTATACTCAGCGGAGTGGCTCTGGTGGCCTCCACCTCCCATCTAGCGAACATGGTGCTTCCCGCTATCGTTGCTCCCACTGTGGTTGCATCGGCCACACGGTTGATCACTGCTGGAAGAAGCTTCCTCATCTTCGACCATCTGGGGATGATTCCACTTCTTCTTCAAAGCCATCTGCCTCTGTGGTCACATCTTCAGGTAGTGCCCACGTCACTACTCAAGGTAAATGGTTGATTGACTCTGGTGCTACCAATCATATGACCGACAATCCGCAATATTTTTCTCTCCTCAAGCAGCAAGATCAGTTTCCCCCAGTCCTTGTTGCGGACGGCTCTCCCTCACCGGTCAATGGAATGGGTGTTGTTCAAGTCACTCCATCTCTTCGCTTGGCGGACACCCTCTACGTGCTGAAGTTCCCTTGTAACTTGTTATCTGTTACCTCTCTTTGTAAGAAACTACAATGCTCTGCTAAATTCACTTCTACTACTTGTTCTTTTCAGGATCCGGGCTTTAAGAGGACGATTGCTACTGGGGCTGAGAGCGGCGACCTCTACTTACTCGACAATGTTTCCGTAATGTCCGCCTTCTCCTCATCTTCTACTGATCTTCTCTAGTGGCACCTTCGTCTTGGTCATGCTCCTCCACGCCTTCTTTGTCAGCTTCTGCCACATCTTCCTCCGCAAAGTCCTCCTCTCAACTGTGACGCATGCTAGCTTGGAAAGTATCACCGCTCGTCCTTCCCACCAAAGCAAGGTCGTGGATCTTCCCGGCCGTTTTAACTTGTTCACTCCGGCATCTGGGGTCCTGCTCCTACCCTCACCATCAGTCGGGGTAGTTCATATTTTGTAACATTTATTGATGATTTCTCTAGGTGCACGTGGGTGTATCTGTTAAAGGATCGCTTCGAACTATTTTCTGTACGGACATCATTTTATAATATGATTAAGAATCAGTTTGATATGTCTATTAAAATATTTCACTCTGACAATGCCAAGTAATATCTTAGCACTGCTTTCTCTTCTTTCTGTATGCAACATGGTATTATTCATCAAACTAGATGTGTCTATACCTTACAACAAAATGGAGTGGCGGAACACAAAAACCGTCACTTCCTCAATGTTGCTCGCACTCTGATGACACAGATGCAGGTTCCTCGGTCGTATTGGGGCTATGCTATCCTCATCTCATGTTACCTCATTAATCACATTCCATCCACGGTTCTCCACAGACAAACCCCATTCTCTATTTTATATCTGGGCAAGGATCCGTTTCCTCTCCCTCTACATATCTTTGAATGCATGGCTTTTGTGTACAATCCTTCAGCCACTCATGATAAACTCGACCCATGTTCCACCAAGTGTGTCTTTTTGGGTTACTCAACTACTCAAAAAGGCTACTGTTGCTTTGATCCCATTCTTCGTAGACAATATGCATCCGCGGATGTGACCTTCGAGAATGTGTCCTATTTCTCTTCTGACCCCTCTACCTCTCCAGTTCTTCCATCTTCTCCCACTGTCCCCTCCACCATATCTACTCCCATCGATATTTTCCCACCATTAACTCCACCGTCTCCTCCTTCCCTCTATCCCTCATCACGACTGCTCTCTCCCTCCTCTCCATGACCATCTTTCTCCACTCCCGGGCCAGCTCTCTCCACCACAGATGCTCCGGTTCATGAGGAACATGCCGACCTGGATCTTCCTATTGCTCTTCGTAAAGGGGTGCAAACGTATACCCCGCACCCACTGGCTGCTTGTGTTTCATATGATCATCTAACTCCTTCTCGTAGGGCATTTACATTGGCTATCTCTACGACTGCCACTCCCCGCACCTACTAGGAAGCTCTTGTTGTTCCTCATTTGAAGGCCGCCATGGATGAGGAAATTGCTACCCTCACTGAACGAGGTACCTGGACCCTTGTTCCTCCACCTTTGGGCACTGATGTGGTTGGCTGTCGTTGGGTCTTTGTTGTGAAGTTCAATCCGGATGGCAGCGTAGATCGATACAAGGCCCGCTTAGTTACCAAAGGCTTCACTCAGACCTATGGTGTTCATTACTTTGACACCTTCTCTCCCATTGCTTGTCTCAACACCATTCAGGTCCTTCTCTCTGTAGCTGTCAACAGGGATTGACCCATTTCACAGCTGGATGTTAAGATTGCTTTTCTCTATGGTGATCTTCATGAAGATGTTTACATGGAGCAACCTCCTGGGTATGTTGCTCAGGGGGAGAAACGAGTATGTCGGCTGAAGAAGGCCATTTATGGCATAAAGAAAAGTCCTCGAGCTTGGTTTGACAAGTTTAGCAGCATTATTGCGGCCATTGGTTTTGCAAGAAGTTTAGCCAATCACTCCGTGTTCGTTCGCAAAACCGCTTCGGGTTTGGTTGTTCTTACTGTATATGTGGATGACATTCTTCTTACTGGCGATGACTAGGATGGGATAACTTTGACAAAGAAACACCTCTGTTAAAACCTGCTCATAAAGTATATGAGCTCCCCGAAATACTTTCTGGGGATTGAAATCTCTAGGAAGCCCAACTCCATGGTCCTTTCCCAACAAAAGTATTCTCTTGATCTTCTAAAAGAGGCAGGGTTGACTGGTGCTAAACCTGCCCGATGTCCTATAGCTACTGGAGAAGACAAAACTTGGATAGATGACTCGCCTCTTTTATCCGATCTTACGAGGTACCGGTGTCTGGTTGGCAAACTTATTTATCTCACGGTAACCAGACCCGACATCTCCTATGTTGTGGGCAAGGTGAGTCAATTCATGCAAGCTCCTAGGGAGTGTCATCTACAATCTGCCCTGAGGATATTGGGGTATGTTAAAGCAGCGCCAGGGAAATGACTTCTTTTTTAGAATAATGGTCACTTAAGGGTTGAAGCGTACTCAGATTTGAGCTATGCTG
Source organism: Platanthera guangdongensis (assembly GCA_039583875.1). NCBI lineage: Eukaryota > Viridiplantae > Streptophyta > Magnoliopsida > Asparagales > Orchidaceae > Platanthera > Platanthera guangdongensis. The sequence goes on from CM077157.1 coordinate 107,012,597, forward strand.
ATGATAAAGATGACCATAAGTCAACATCAGGTTTCTGCACATTTGTTGGAGGGAATCTTGTGAGCTAGAAGAGCAAGAAACAGTCTGTGGTCTCTAGGTCTAGTGCAGAAGGGGAATATCGTAGCATGACATCGACCACATATGAGTTGAAATGGTTATGATCTCTCATACTTGACTTAGGAGAAGTCTACAACTATCCTCTTCCTATGTTCTGTGACAACAAGGCCGCGATATACGTCTCCAAAAATCCGGTCTTTCATGAGAGAACAAAACACATAGAAGTCGACTGCCATTTCATTCGGGAAGAGATTTTGAAGAAACAGATTTGTACTTCATTCGTCACTTCCGACAACGAATTGGCAGACATCTTCACCAAGCCGGTGTCCGCCTCCTTTGTCCACATTTGCGACAAGCTGGGCATGATTGATATCTATGCTACAGCTTGAGGGGGAGTGTTGCTATATGGAGGCCGGGCGGTCTGCTGCTGTTTGGAGTCCGGGTGGTTTTTCGGTTTATCCTAGCGGCTTGTCTGCCGGGCTGTTGTTGTTTGGTGTTCCAGCGGTTTGGCGGTTTGTCTCAGGCGACTTGGAGACCGATGGTTCTAGCGGTCTCCTATGGTGGCTTGTTCTCTGTGGCAGCTTGTTCCGTCCTTCTGGTGGTGGTCGAGCGGTTTGCCGGCTTGTCTAACCATGCGACCTATTCAGTTTGTTTATTTGTAAAGCCGCATATACTTGTAATTATTTAGTCCCACATTTCTTATTTGTAATCTCTCTCATCTCCTCCATTCTATAAAAGGGAGGCTATACCTTTGTAATATACATCTTTTTTGGATAATAAAATTTGTTACTCCAAATTTTCGGCTTATTTGTTTTCTGTTCGCACAGACGTGACACGTATACTTGCATTGCATTTTATATATCTACCTTTCGCGCATCACGCACATCCCATTATATGTATATTTCTCCTTGTGTGCGCTCCCCCTTTGCGCGCACTACTCTAGGGGTGCTGTCGTGCACTCCGCCCCCTGGATTTTTATAAACACTCAGTGCTCTCAACTTAGGAACATGAATACCAGTGGACGATGAGAACAATGTTCCAGACTCCTCTAAACACAAAAGGAGTCAAGCCGCAAAAGATAAAGCATGCAAAATGCGGTGTCTAACTTCCAAGCCGCCGAAATTAGGACAAGCAAAATAAGCTGCTCCTGCTTCCAAATAACTGTTAAAGACTTTAAAGCATTTAAAGTATCCAAAGAATCCAAAGTGTTAAGCCCCCTATTGTATCAAGAAAAAAAATTAGCTCTATGAGAGGTGGTTTGTCACCCTCCGAGCCCAGTACTCTCTCTCTCTCAAATAATTGTAACGAGGAGAAGTCAGTTGTCCTTGCTTCCCTCAAAAGCCCTCTAGCACGACAATAAATAGTGGAAGTGTGGTCGGCACAGATCCAACCACGCGGTTTTTCACCCAATTGACGAGTTTCCATGTTAAAAATTATCTTACCAACTTTTTATTTTCTGTAATTATTTGCGCGCTTGACCGCTCCACGGGCTAAGGTAGCCTAGTGTAGTCTAGTCTACTAGGAGGGTTGAGTTGTCTGCAATTGTTTGGCGCCCTCTATGGGAGAGGAGTTCCCCAAAGTTTGCTGAAGACATAGAAGATAGTACCCTCTGCATAATGGTACTCATGACTAGAGACCATGGCAAGAAAAGCCACCCACTCTGTTGAAAGATCAATCCCTGGGGCACTTTAATCCAGCACTCCCATGCCCGCTCGACAGTGCGCCTCTTGTAGTGAAGGCCATAAATGCACCTGATACGACCTTGGAAGGATGCACATGTCGGATTGATGAGCATCAAACAGAGATCCTCACGCTCTCAAGAAGCAGAGGAGCGAAACAAGCTCATAATCATACCCCCGAACAAGTTAATATGCCTCCACCGACTCCAGATCGCACTGCACACAAGCACTTCACTCAAGGCCACATAGACCTGAAAAGGAACACCCCAACTCGGCCAACCAAAGTCACAATGATTTTCAACTTGTAGAACTTGAAGTCCAACATCTCCACAACCATACATATGCAGCAGAAATTTAACCCATTGTAGAAGTCCCCACTGGCAATGAAATTTGTGCCATGTTTGCCGAAGTGATGGAATAAGACATGCGCCATGCTGCTCGATGACCTCGAACACCATTAGCGTCAGAGGTCCTAGCGTATTCAATCCTGAATGGTTTTAAGCTCCCGAAGTTCGAAATATTCAAGGAAGTGAATGACCCCAGTGTTGAAACCGAGAACCCGGTCTCTGTGAAGTTCACTCTTGGGGAAGGGGTATCACACACTTACTTTACTCTTGTGAGCCAAACAACTAAGGAAAAAGAGTATGGAACAGACCACACCCAGGACCATATTGATCATTTTGCCGCCATAAAGAGGATCAGTGGAACCCCGATCAACTGCTATGTCAAGTGTTCCTGGCAACACCAAGGGGTAGGCTTGCGCCTGGTTCTACTCCCTGAAATAAGGAGGGATCGATAACTTTGCAAATTTATCGCAGCTCTTCATTAACGAGTTAATCGTGAACCGTATAATCATTCGGGACCCCTCTTACCTGTTAGGGATCTGTCAAAATGAGGATGAAACCCTCAAGGATAATTTCTCCACTTCACATCTGAAGCACGACATATCTCATGAGTTGGCCCTCAACTTTTGCATAACTTCCTCCTGAGAGTCCTTCGACCCGACAAATTCTACTCAATACTGATGAAGGAGATGGTCCCCAGCTACCCCGACCTTGCACGCTAAATTGAGGCTCAGATTGCAGTAGACGAAGAAGTCAAATCACATCAGCAACAATTTTAGGACAGTTTGATGCGAAAAGCGCAAGCACGATAGTCGCCTCAGAAGAGGAGCGATGATTACTACTTTAATCCGTGAACCTAACAACATCAAAACCGCGTTCTTCTCAACACCTCCATGGCCATCATATTCTGTACAATCCAAGATAAAGTGGCACTTCACTGGCCCAAGCCGATCACTCCAAATAAGGGAGATTCATCGCAGCATTATGAGATCAACTGCGGACACAGTCACAACTCTGAAGATTATACCAAGCTAATAAAGGAAATCGAACGTCTTCTTCGTAGAGGGATTCTAAAAAGATTCTTACAGAGCAAAGCACCAAATTATCCAGTGCTACCCAGGACAATGAAGGGCCAACCACTCGCCTGCTAGAGCAAGACTGGTAGGGATCCCCTAAAATATTCATTCCCAGAGAGAAGTTCTACTGTATTCACGGAGTTGTTCCAACGCCTATTCTTCCTCCAAGTTGACTTTTTTGCACTAAGCTTCAATACTCTATTTCCTTTTCAAGTTTATAATCTAATTCCATTTATTTCATATGCTTCAGATGGCAAACTACAATAGGTAAGGTCATAAGACATACACTTGTCGTCGCTAGGGGCCAACCCCCCTTAGCGATTAACATTTGTCATCGCTAGGGGCCAATCAAAGTTTGAACATGAAGTACCATTTCAGACAAGCAAATGCTCTACAAAATTTATGATAAATTCAATATGACTATTCAACAAGTAATCCAGTGTCTCCCAATTTTTGTTTTGCAGAAAATAAGCATCTGAATAAATTATACGTCAAATCCCCAAAATTATGGGTTTGTAAAGCCTGTACTGCAAATAATCATCTAAAAATCATGAATTAATTTCTCCAAGTGGTTATTTACCTAAAAATATCAGAGACCCAATTTCACAATTTTGCAACAAGTAAATAGCTCTAAATAATTTATTGACCATAATTGCACCCTTTTCAAATTTGGGAAGGAAGTAATAAAGTTGTTCAACTAAAATTTATAACAAAATTTAGGAACAATCATTTTGACTTAAAACATCTCCTGCCCAAATTTCATGAGTCTAGAATGAATAGTGTGATCATAATAAATAAAATACCATTTAGGGCCACATTATGTATAACAAAGGGGGTGCTAGTAATATTACTCATAAAATTCCAATAAATTCATCAGAGGTCCTAACTAACTTAAAATCCATGCTACATAAGTTTCACACCTTTTTAGTAAGTTTTGGTGATTTATTCTACACAAAAGGTAGATTTGCCCTAAACTAGGGTTAGGGATTTGACAGCTCTATCCATCTCCAAATCCTCTAAGATTCATATCAGAGGGCTTTGGCTACCCTAGCATCATTTCTACCAAGTTGTAAGATCACACAAGGGCATGTGACCCCATGCCCTTCACAACACTCAAGAGCCCCTCCTTAGGGTTTGAGTTTGGATCCTAGGGCAAAACTGTTGGGTATTGTATCCACGATTACCTAGATTTGAGGAAGCCACCTGTCAAGCTAAGATGAATTCACAATGTATTTGACGAAACATCTTAAGTTGTACTTGCAGTTCCTCCACACTAAGTGCACACCAATGTTAGGGTGCAGTAGGTCAATATACACGGGTCTGCACGACGTAATCCCTCGTTGAGCAGATCAGTGTGTTGGCCTATGTGTACTCTCTCTATTGGAGTGCACTTACTTTCAAGTACAGGGCCGTTCATATGCAAGAAGAGACAAGGAGCATGGAGGATCAAGGAGCAGCTCCTAGGTGGAAGACGAAAATTCGTCCAAGGCAAATTCGACGAGAATCACCAAGTGATTCTCGCCGATTCGGCGAGAATCACTAGTGATTCTCGCTTCATCAGTGATTCTCGTCGACTCCTTCTGGCCATCTCAAAATGGTGCCAAGTAAGATTCGGCGAGAATCACTTGTAATTCCCGCCGAACCAGTGGCCAAGCAGCCCATGTACACAAAGCAAAATTCGTTGAGAATCAATAAGTGATTCGACGAGAATCACAAACGATTCTCGACGAATCGTCGAGAATCACTTGGTGATTCTCGCCGATTCGTCGAGAATCGTCTGCGATTCTCGCCGATTTTCACTTGGCGTTTTCTCAGGATGCTGCTGGACCGGATTCTGCTTCTGGACTAATTTGAACCGGAATTTGGGGATTTCTTTTATGGGTCCCACAACGGTCAAATTTGTTGTATCTACAGGGTATAAATACATGGGTATTTTTGAACAGTAAAGTGACGGAGAAAGAGAAAGAAACCGAGCCGCCACGAAACCCTAATATCGCGAACTCTCTCCGCCGCCGTCGTCGCCGTCGGGCAAGTAGGTCGCCGTCAACAATAGAGATTCCTTCGTAATCTCCTGCGACAGAAGCTTAGCAAGGCTTGAGTCTCACACGTCTATCCAGAGATCCTTTGTCTCTCGATTTGTTGATCGGAAACACTTCCCATCCGAATCGATCGAGACGACCGATCCTCGTGTGACCGTTGGAAGACCGAGCTTGCTTCGCAACGAAGTTTGGATCTCCAAGTTCAGCAGCCACTCTTCATCGTAGCCGCCGATCCCGAAGCTAGCCGCCGCTTGTGTGCCGCCGCCGGTTCCGGAAGATCCTCTCCAAGAGAGACCAAGGTTGTAGACTCTTAATCGACTTCAAGAACACGTCGTTGGATAAAGAGGAACACCGTAGTCTCCAAAAGAAGTTTGTATCACGTGTACTCTCTACATTTAATTTCGTTGTAAGGGAACTTTTGTTCCGTGTTGTAAGGGTTGGGTGCAACCCGTTTTGTGGGAGTGTTGACTCTCACGTGTGGAAGGGCTCCTTCCGTTAGTGCGGGGATTGTATTTCAATCCCGTTGGAGAAGTGACCGAGTCGTCCCTTATTGGGGAGATAGGTCGAAGGGGGAAAGTGAATGTACCCAAGTTGGGGAACCACTATAAATTTGTTGTGTTTTCTGTGTGCTGTGCCTTTTGTTTTTATTGTACAGGTACTTCCGTAAATTCCGCAAAAGAACCACACGTCACCTATTCCCCCCCCCCCCCCCATAGGTGCACGTAGTTGACACTAGGTGGACTTTCAAGTGGTATCAGAGCCAGGTTACTCATCAAAAAGGTTAACACCTTGAGTAGAATCCTGCCACTAGTGTCAGAAGCATGGAGCTAGAGTATGAGATGCCGCCACTCAAACTCCCCGCCTGCACAAAGGATTATTATCCCATCTGGCGAATGAGAGTGTCATGTCACCTTGATGCTATCGATCCTAGAGCATCCTTCATCCTGGAAGAGGGTCCGTTTATTCCCATGAAGACCTCCGACTCTGGGATCCAAGTGCCCATGTGCATTGCTGAGATGTCAGAAATGGAACTCTCACTTTTTCAGCTGGACCAGAGGATTCGACAAATTATCATGGATGTTTGGTCTGGAGCCTCTCGCTCTAGATTGGGAAAATGTAAAACGGCTAAATCTCTGTGGATGATGATCTCAGAGCTGATGGGGGGGTCAGAGAAAGCTGAAATATGCTGCCAATCAGAGGATGAAGCGTATGTGGGGGTCCTCACTTCTGAAGATGAATGCAAGGATCCTTCGGATTGCATCAGAGCTCCAGTATCCGTGTTAGAGACTGAAGAAGATAGTGAGGAAAGCAGCTCCGACGAGGACGAAACATTGGTCATTGATTCTAATGACAATAACTCAGATGAGCAGGTATCATCTTCATCCTGCCCCATATCTTTTGACTTTTCTGAAGACAGAAACTGCTCTCCTCTAGAAAATACTGATTCCCTGAAGAGAGCCCTTCAGGAAAGCAATCTACTTGCTGAGGAGCAAGCTCGAGAGATTGCTCGACTGAAGATCTTGTTGGTTCTCCAATTGGCGTCCAACAAGGTCAAGGACTCTAAGATCTCAGCTCTAGAGAATAGTCTAGATAATGAGAAACGTATAGTATCTAACTTTTCCAAAGTTGATGCTATAAAGAGAAAACAAGAAACCGGGTGGATCTCCCGGATTATTCAGGGTGGAGAAATGGGGAAACAGTGTTCCGACCTCCCACTCCAAGCGGGAAGGCAACTCATCATGCCTTCAGGTATGACCACAGGAATAATCGTGGTCACTGCAAGGGTGATTTGTCCCCATGTGGAAACGTCCATAGTGCAAGAGGCGTCATGACCACCCATGAGGAAATACCTAAGGCTCATTCTGAGCCCTTTGTATTCACGGCCACTGCCACAACAAAGTGTGGATCTGCATGTCCTAGTTCACAGAAGAATTCTCTCCATTCGAGGACACGGGATAGGGAGAATAGAAGTCATGGTGTCAGGCTTTATGGAGCCTCAGCAAGGGAGATGCCTGAAAGAATGGCACCACCTTCTCGACTTCATAACGCTCACAACATGCATTCGTTCTACCCTTCCTCGTGTCACGATGGAAGAGGAATTTGTGTGACAAGAACATGCCCTATCCCGTTTAGACCTAGGACCGTGACTACATCAGTCACCAGATCAGGTTGAAAACGGCGATACAACATTCACCCTTGTTGGTGCTGCGGAAAAGTGGGACACTTTGCCATTGACTGTTGGCACAACCTCTCTGTGCCCGCAGCAAGGGCTTATCCACATTATAGGGACAGAGGCAGTCTTCCAGACAGGTTTTCTCAAGGAAGGCAGTTGCATGCTTATGCTAATAGAAACCTAGGACCCAATATGATTTGGGTTCCTAAGGTAAAGTAATTCTGTCTTGCAGGGTAGTCTAGGTCCCCGTGAATACTATGGGAACTAGACAGTAGGTGGCTCAAGGCTAACTTGGAACAAGCGTCTGCAATAACAGATGTGCTACCTGTTGAGCATACTCACTTTAAGCTACTAATATGTTCTACCTGTGGGACTAAGACGATGACTCTCCAAATCCCAGGTAATTTTGATCAGTTCAAGGACTTGTGTCATGATGCAACCTCATTCAAAATAAATATATATATATATATATTTCTATCCTTGTGTATACGTATACTTATGCTTATCATGTATGTGTGCACCTTTATGGAGAGATTAACTCGAGGCATGCAAACCATTACACATCAATAAAAGGTTAACAAAGATATGTCATTGTAAATTTCGACAAATCACAATTGACATCAAGAAGTGTCTGGAGAAGTCTCGCTCAAATCCGAATAGATTGTCGTTATAATAAACATGTATTTATTAATCTTATATTAACTTGACATTCGAAGAATTTGAAAATGTTGCAATGCTTCCCAACGTGGTAAAGAAAAACTCTTCAATTCGGAACCTTTCAATTCCTAGTAAAGAAAACCCTTAAATTTCAAGTGGTAAAGAAAAACATCAATATCACTTTATATACTCGGAATCCCGCCGAAGGAGCTCACCGACCCTTGGCATTCTCCCCGAATCCCGACGACTTAGACAAATCCCGCCGACCCATTTTATATCTCGCCGAATTAGACAAACGGTATTAGAAACCAAATTAGACAAATCCCGCCGAATCCCGCCGAAGGAGCTCGCCGACCGTTCGGCTTCCTTAAGTATCCCGCGGCATCAGAAATCGCCTTCTTCACGAATCCCGCCTCTCGTCGCAGCAATTCTTCCGCGGATTCGCCGAAACCCGCAGCCCTCCGACGCTCTCGTCGAATCGCCAAGTGAGTTCTCGTCGAATCGCTGATGTGTTTCCATCTTCTTCCCGTGAGATTCTAGCAAGGCCGAACCCCACAAGGTTCTAGCGAAGTGTCCCTGTGACCGCAAGGTTCTAGCAAGGCCGAACCCCACAGGATACTCTTCCATCCACCGAAGATCTTCCCGAAGCTCATCAACCCACTTCCGTGTAAGCCCGTAGGTAACCTCCTCCTCACCCGCACTTGGACGCGCTCACTAGTGATGCTTTCTTTTTGAATGTTCATTAATGCTTAGAGTAGGACTTCTCTCTAGATCTTCAATGGCTCCAAGGACGACTGCAGGTTTGATTTCTGGCTGCGAGCTGGTTCGCATTGGATTTTCTCATGCCTCGGACGAGTTCCGGAATATCATTCTAATGCTAGAAGAGGCTGGGCTAACCTTCGTATTGGAGCATCCTTGCAAAGTTCTGGATAAAGAGGTGCTGGAGTTCTTCTCTACCGCAAGACTCCGAGATAGAGACTCCATCATCAAGAGCAAGGTGGTTGGGACAAAAGTTAAGATGTCTGCCGATAAGCTAACTCGCTACCTGCAGCTTTCAAGTTCGGAGCAGGGGGACTATCTAGAGGACGAGGACAAAGCCAGAACTCTCTTGTTCTGCGGTCTTCCAAGAGGCACTCGATCAGTAAAGAGAAAAGAGATGAATGAAGAAGGGAAGCTTCTATCTGACGTCATTGGAAAAGTGCTCATCTGCAAGCCGGGCTCCCATGATCATATCTCCGGAGATATGTTCAAAATTCTCATAGCTGTGGTCTGCCGCAAGAGGTTCAACTGGGGGGAGTTGTTGTTTCAAAAGATCAAGGACACTCTGGGCACTCCAAGTTTCGGCCGCATCATCAGTCTATATCTCAACCAGCTCAACGGAGACAAGTTCGACATGAGCAAAGGAGTTCCTCTCCACTACTTGAAAAAGATGGATGCTACTGTGTTTGATCGATGGGAGCGGCGCATCGGGTAGCCTGCTGTGGAAGAGCACGAGGAAGTATCTCCCGCAGTCTCCCCCGGTGAAATTCCTGATACTGTGACTGCAGGAATCGAGGGGGAGACTCTACCCACTCATATGGATATAATATCTGAAATCGCCCAGGTGGCCAAGGATGCGGTAGCCGAAATTCATGAAGTAAGTGAACCTGAGTTGGAGAATAAGGAGGTCCTGAACAGAAACACTCAAGGAACCGAAGCTGAAGTACTGGACACTGCTGATCAAGAAGTGGAAGAAGCTGCTGATATGGATGAATTTTTGGATGAGGATGGAGAGGACGATGTAAATGAGGGCCATGAAGTGTTTGAGTCTCCGGATACTGTCGAACCTCCTTCTGATAAGTCTGCACCAGTGGAGGGGGAGTTAAATAAATCTACAGAGGCCGCCCACACTCCTCCTGTAGAGACTGTGATGGTATCCATCTCCACTGATGCGTCTGCAGAAATGCAAGGCCCACAAGTGCCTCCGACCATGCCGTTACGCGATGACCTAGCCACTCACACTGTACAGATCATTCAGGGCATCGTAAATGAGCTTAAAGACTCTTTTGATATAGCCCAGAAAACTCTGCTGAAAAGGATTAAGACTTCTAAAAATCTGATGCTCAAAAATATGGTGGAAATCAACCATAAGCTGGACTTGATGGAGAAGAAATTTGAGGAGAAGTACACCGCGGCCGGCGAAGCTGTCACACTCTTAATGGCCGGTTTGAAAAAGAGTACTGATACTTTGGCTGTTGTAAATCAGAACGCACACATTGTAGCCAACAATATTCAGAAATTTGATGGTAATATGGTCACCTTAAATGCCAATCAGCAGACCCTGATCACTGAATTCACCAAGACAACTAAGCATATTGATGACTCTCTGCACTCATATGCCAACTGCATAGCTGTCGAAGCCAAAAAGGGGGAGAAAGAGTATATCGCTAAGCTGGCCGAGCTCCAAGAAAGCATGGATGCAAACTTCGCACAATCAAGCAAATACGTCTATGAGAGCTGCTGGTGGATGCTCCAACAGGCGCTAGGTACGTTAGGCATCGTCCTACCTGACAACCCTGCCGGTATTCATGTCCCTGAGACATCTAAGGCTGCTGAGGATGTCAGGGCAAGTGATGCTGCAGATATTCCCACACATGAAGCTGATGCTAGGGCTCTCTCCAAAGCTAAATTGAGGAGCATGTTTGACCAAGAGGCCTTAGCAAAAGCCAGGGGAAAGAGAAAAGTTCAGGAAGGGACCTCCAAGGAGACTCCAGCTGAGAAGCGAATCAGAATGAGTGAGGAGGATGTACGAAACGAAAGGTGGAGTCCAGTTTCAAGGAACATCATCTTAGACACCTTCCGGCTGCAAGAAAGAGGAGAGATCAATCGAAATGAAGCATATAGCCAGTATGAATGGGAAACGCACAAAGCATTTGAAGCGAAACGCAACATCTTTTTCAGAAACAACAAGGATCCAGACAAAGTTGCTCCTCCTAGGTACTACCCGAAGCCCAAGGAATACATGGAAAGGCAAAGCAAAAAGTACTTGGCTCAAACTCTTAAGGGTGACATAGCTAAGGACAAATAGTCATCATTTTATAGCTGGTCACTGTGTCTTAAGAACATTTAATGATTATTACTGTCGTATGAACGATTCTGGATTATATGTGAATATATTTCTCTTGGTATATATATATTTGAATGTGTGAATGACTCAAGTCCTGTTCTGATTGCATATATTCTCTTGTGTTGCATGTTTAATTTTTGAATGCTATGTTATTATTTGATAGGTGTTATTCATCTTAGCTAGTAGGGTTTTGGCTTCGTCAAATAGGGGGAGATTGTTGGGTATTGTATCCACGATTACCTAGATTTGAGGAAGCCACCTGTCAAGCTAAGATGAATTCACAATGTATTTGACGAAACATCTTAAGTTGTACTTGCAGTTCCTCCACACTAAGTGCACACCAATGTCAGGGTGCAGTAGGTCAATATACACGGGTCTGCACGACGTAATCACTCGTTGAGCAGATCAGTGTGTTGGCCTATGTGTACTCTCTCTATTGGAGTGCACTTACTTTCAAGTACAGGGCCGTTCATATGCAAGAAGAGACAAGGAGCATGGAGGATCAAGGAGCAGCTCCTAGGTGGAAGACGAAAATTCGTCCAAGGCAAATTCGACGAGAATCACCAAGTGATTCTCGCCGATTCGGCGAGAATCACTAGTGATTCTCGCCGAATCGACGAGAATCATCAGTGATTCTCGCCGACTCCTTCTGGCCATCTCAAAATGGTGCCAAGTAAGATTCGGCGAGAATCACTTGTAATTCCCGCTGAACCAGTGGCCAAGCAGCCCATGTACACAAAGCAAAATTCGTTGAGAATCAATAAGTGATTCGACGAGAATCACAAACGATTCTCGACGAATCGTCGAGAATCACTTGGTGATTCTCGCCGATTCGTCGAGAATCGTCTGCGATTCTCGCCGATTTTCACTTGGCGTTTTCTTAGGATGCTGCTGGACCGGATTCTGCTTCTGGACTAATTTGAACCGGAATTTGGGGATTTCTTTTGTGGGTCCCACAACGGTCAAATATGTTGTATCTACAGGGTATAAATACATGGGTATTTTTGAACAGTAAAGTGACGGAGAAAGAGAAAGAAACCGAGCCGCCACGAAACCCTAATATCGCGAACTCTCTCCGTCGCCGTCGTCGCCGTCGGGCAAGTAGGTCGCCGTCAACAATAGAGATTCCTTCGTAATCTCCTGCGACAGAAGCTTAACAAGGATTGAGTCTCACACGTCTATCCAGAGATCCTTTGTCTCTCGATTTGTTGATCGGAAACACTTCCCATCCGAATCGATCGAGACGACCGATCCTCGTGTGACTGTTGGAAGACCGAGCTTGCTTCGCAACGAAGTTTGGATCTCCAAGTTCAGCAGACGCTCTTCATCGTAGCCGCCGATCCCGAAGCTAGCCGCCGCTTGTGTGCCGCCGCCGGTTCCGGAAGATCCTCTCCAAGAGAGACCAAGGTTGTAGACTCTTAATCGACTTCAAGAACACGTCGTTGGATAAAGAGGAACACCGTAGTCTCCAAAATAAGTTTGTATCACGTGTACTCTCTACATTTAATTTCGTTGTAAGGGAACTTTTGTTCCGTGTTGTAAGGGTTGGGTGCAACCCGTTTTGTGGGAGTGTTGACTCTCACGTGTGGAAGGGCTCCTTCCGTTAGTGCGGGGATTGGATTTCAATCCCGTTGGAGAAGTGACCGAGTCGTCCCTTGTTGGGGAGATAGGTCGAAGGGGGAAAGTGGATGTACCCAAGTCGGGGAACCACTATAAATTTGTTGTGTTTTCTGTGTGCTGTGCCTTTTGTTTTTATTGTACAGGTACTTCCGTAAATTCCGCAAAAGAACCACACGTCACCTATTCCCCCCCCATAGGTGCACGTAGTTGACACTAGGTGGACTTTCAAAAACTACCCTAGACCACCCCATAATCCCTATGAGGGTGTCTAAGGTTAGGTCAAGTCAGTGGTCAAAATCCCAACCTCCGTTGAGGTGATTAGACCACTCAACCTCAAGGTGCACTTTTTTACTTAAGAACCCCTCATTAAGGTAAAATTAGGGTTAGCTCATTTCCTATCCAAAATACATCCAAATGAGGTGAAAATTTATATAGAGACATATCATGAGGCCAGAGAACACTCACCAACCTTCTGGAGGGTTTGGAGGTAGTTAGTCCACCTAATTAATTTACCCTAGAATTATTAAATAAATATTAAAATCATAGACAAAGTATCTCCAAAAATTCCTATTTTTGGCCAGGCCTTAGATATATCTAAGGTGACCCCCTGCCCAAATTTCAGGTCATCTGGACAAGGGATGAAGAGTGGGCACTCTTTTTAACCTCAGGATAGCCCTAGGTATAGGTCCCACCAAAATGGGTGCTCTAGTCCAACCAGAGGTCCAAAATGGTTCAAATAAATTTTGAATTAAAGTAGACAGGAGGGCTATAAACTTCATGTTGGTGACTTTTTCATTAGAGGAGCCTAAGTATTTTTAAAAATTAAAAACATCCCCAGCAAAAAGTGTGACAAAAATGATATAGAAATGAATTTAAATGATCCTTATCAAACTGGTGCACGAATCTTGGCGCAGATCCAGTGGCCCGGGCTAATCGTCTACCTCCAACCAATGACTAAGTGGCCCAAGCCTGGAGCCACTTCCAACCACCGCTGCCGCCCATCCTGATACTTCCCCGGCCGGCCACCGCCACCAACACCTCCACCGAGGTGGTGGCTATCGACTGGCGGCGACACAACCGCCGGAGGGGAGGCTTCTGGCAGGTTCTACTAAGAACATTTCTCGGCCCAAAACCATGAAAACCAGGAATTGGTTCAGGCTCACTTGAGCCCGATCCTTGAACCTAAACATTGCTATGATCTAGCCATGAGGTAAGGAGAGGAGGAGGACCTTGCCGGCTGCCTGAAGTCCATAAGATCGCCGGAAAGCCATTCCTGAAGGCGTCGCAACTCGGTTTCTGCAAATACACAGTGGGGGGGGGGCTCGATTTCTTCAGGTAAGGATTGGGAAATACTTCTCTCGACCCACTGATGGTGTTCAAAGCCTCAGTTGTGGAGGGGAGGGGCTGGATTATTAATGTCCATTAAAGCCATTATTGGCTAGGCTCGGCCATGGAGGAGGGGGGCTGAACCAGGCCTTGGTGGCCATGGAATTGACTGGAAACTTCTCCCCTTCCTCAGGGGAGTTGAATTCAACCATTATGGGTGGCCTTTGGCCTCCCCTTGGCCGAGCCCCCTTCATCCCCTCCTCCTTCTTTATCTCTCCTCCATTAACATGGAATGGAGCTCACCCTCTCTCCTAGTCACCAAGTTAACTTGGTCAATCTGGAGAGCTATTTGCAGCCCATCCATGCACATTATTCCCTAAAGGAGCCACATGAGGAGGCTTGGGCTTGCCACTTTTGGGCTAGGTTGACCCAAAGTATGCTTGGGTTGACTTTGGTCTTATTGACCTTTGGGAGGCCCCCAATGGATCCTTGGTGACCCATTGATCTCCCCTAAGTCCTAGGCAGGGTTGGGTAGGGCTGACTTGGTATTTTGGAGGTCACCTGCCCTTAGGAAGGGAACTTTGCCCGAATTAAAGTTAGGGTTGACTTGGCTCAAATTAGCCACTAGGGCTGACCCCAATGGGTCCTTGGTGACTCATGGACCTAACTTTAGGGTTAGTGAAAGATATGGTACCTAAACACCTAGAGGGGGGGGGGGGTGAATAGGTGACCTAATCCTTATTAAACTTTAATGGCAGCAATCAGTTATATCACATATTTCTAACTACTTTTGCACAGCAATAACAAAGCATACACAACAAATAACAATCACAGCACAGCAGACACAGTGATTTATAGTGATTCCCCAAGCTTTGGGTATATCCACTTCCCCCTTCGCCTATCTAGCAGTGTACTAGATTCGGCCAAACTTCTCCACTGTCTCAGAACCCAAATTGGTTCCTACTCCTCAGGCCCAAGGCCTTACAACTCAGCTTTTCCCAAAGCCTACACTCAGCCACAAAGGCCTACACTCAGCCAATCAAGGCCTACACTCAACCAACAAGGCCTACACTCAGAGATTTCAATCTCCTACACTCAGGCTCTCAAGCCCTACCCTCAGCCTTTATAAATACAGGCTTACAATTCACTCAGATCCAAAGGATCCTACAAGTTAAACTGATTTTACAAATATTAACTCTACAACTCAGAAACAAGAGAGGGGAGTTGAGAGTTTCTTGATGAGTTCTTGGAAGAACTCAGCTGGATCCAATCTGACTTAGCTTTCTTCAAAGCTTCTTGAAAGTAGAACTGAATAAGAATGAATCCTTCTGCAGTTGTTCCTTGACCTCTGCCACTTAGAATTCAGAATAAATCTGAACCCTTCTTCTCAGCCTAGTTCCAAAGGCTGATTTCTTGGATGGAGCCCTCTCTCTCCAACTTCTTAGATCTGCACTTCAACTGCAAGATCTTCTTGTGTTGATACTCTATGTACCACTTTAACAACTTGTTTTTCAACAATCTGAACTCTAGTTTCTGTAAACTGTAGGTGCCTATTTATAGGCCTTCTTCATGATAACCGGCTGGTCCGGTTCATAACTGTCTTCTGACATCTCTGACAGGTGCTGTAGACTGGCTGGAACGGCAGCTGTCAAGTCATCCAGTCATTTCTTGAAAATCTCTAACTGTCTGAAAGTGTCGAGACTTTCTGTCTTTAAGTGTCGACACTTATAGTCCAAGTGTCGACACATGCTGTGTAAGTGTCGACACAAGTCTACAAGGTGTCGACACAACTCCTTGTATGTCTCGATACAGATTCTTCTTCAGGTGTCGACACTGAAATTGAGTGTCGACACAAGTACTTGATCTTCTATCTTTAACTGAATTCTTCTAAGTGTCGACACATCACCTTTTGTGTCGACACAACTTCTTGTGTTGAATCTGTTAAGTGTCGACACTGCTTCTTGGTGTCGACACATAGTCTTCTATGTTGATACTTGCTAAGTGTCGACACAGCTCCTTGTGTCGACACTTGATTCTTCTGTTGAGACTTCAGCTGAGTGTCGACACATTCCCTTAGTGTCGACACTTGTACTTAGAATATTTTGGAGATAATTTTGTTCTTTGCTAAGTGTCGACACAGCTCCTTGTGTCGACACTTTCTTCATGTGTTGACTCTTCTGTTGAGTGTAGACACTTTGTTTTTGGTGTCGACACTTTCTTTAAGTGCTGACTCTTCTTGTTGTGTCGACACTTTGTTCTGGGTGTCGACACTTTAACTTAGTCTCTGCTGACTTTTGCTGAGTGTCGACACAGCTCCAAGTGTCGACACTTTCTGGTGTAGACACAGCTTCACTGGGTGACGACACAGCTCCTTGTGTCGACACTTTCTGTCTGCACTTTTCTTCACTTAGTGTCGACACAGCTCCTTGTGTCGACACTTTCTTTTTGGTGTTGACTCTGCATCCCAGGTGTCGACACATTGACTCCATGTGTCGACACAAGTCTTCTTAAGTGTCGACACTTTCCCTCTGGGTGTCGACACATGGACTTAGAAACTTTTTGCTTCAGTCCAGTGATTACTTAACCTGCACAAATAAACTCAACATACATCAAATACATTATGATGTATATCATTGAGTTGGGTGAGGCTTCTTCAAATCAGGTACATTTAGCTAATGTACCCAACAATCTCCCCCTATTTGGATAAGTCATAACCCTTAGTCAATGATATACACCATTCATAATTAAAAATTACAAAATGATGTAAAGCAGGTTATATTCAGCAGGGTAAACATAAACATGTATTAATTTCACATGTATACAAATTCATCATTTCAGAACAAATTAGAAATAGACACATCCACAGAACAAACATGAAATATATTGATCATATATTGTTCTAACATTTGTCTTATACATTCTCAGTAGTTTACAAAAATGTTTTACATTCAAAAGATTACAAAATAATCTTCAAGTAAATTCTTAAACTATTTCTGTTCAGGTTCCTTGATAACTATTCCCTTGCCAGCTTGAACTTGAGCTTTGACAGGGGTATCAACAGTTTTAGCATCAGCAGGCTTCTTGCCTTTCAGATCTTTCTTTTTAAGCTCTTCAGCTTTGATCTTCTGTCTCTCAAAAAAATGGTATGGCTTAGGAAAGTACTTGCTAGGCTCCACTACAGTAGGAGGTAGCTTTCCCATCTTTGCCTTCCTTCTATACTGAACTACTGCTTCCTGCCTGATCTCATGTTTTCTCCATTCAGCTTCAGAAAACCACTTGTTCCTGTCATGAGTGTTATCCTTGGCAGCTTTCCAGGCAGTTAATATTATATTCCTAGAGGTAGGGCTCCACTGTTCAAAGTCTGGCCTTTGTTCTGCTTGTTCCCTAAACCTCTTCTTAGACAACCTTGTCTCTTCCTCCTTCTGTAATGCCTCTTGCATGGCTTCAGTAATAGGCTGAACCACTTTATCCAGAATAACATTAGACTTCCCTTCAGTTGGGCTATACATCTGATGAATATCAGCTTGCACCATGTTAAAATCTGGTGGAGGATAGATCACTTGAGCTACCTCTGGTTGCTCACCTCCAAGATATGCAGTTTGAATCCCAGATTCAACAACATTGTCATCATCACAGAGTGGAGGATAGCCCGGTGTAGCTCTGATGGAATTAAATATCCATTTGGCATGATCAGAGCTAGCTTTGACTAAAACTCTCTCCCCCTATATGACTTCTCTAGCCATATGATCTCTGACATCATCCTTTTGAAATCTTATTTGACTATCCAAGTATCTGATTCCCTCTTTAAAGAATGGTTTGAGCTTTTGAAGTTGTTCAGAGATGGCTTTATGGGAGGCTTGGATTGCAGACTTAACAACAGAAATTTCTTCTTGAAAGGCTTTGTCAAATTCAGCTTTAGCAGCAGTAGAAGTAGAAGGTTCAGCAGCCTTGTTCTTCAATTCAGTGACTATAGCATTATGTGAAGCAGTCAAGTTGTCATTCATTCTTAACTGATTTTCAAGAACATATCCTTGCTTCAATGCTATGTCATCCACTTGGGCTTTTATCTTTTCCTGGTGGGTTGCCAAGTACACCACTGCATTGCCACCCTTGTGGAAGCAGTCTGTCATCTCCTTCTTATTAAGGTTCATTTCAAACCTTATAGACTTGATGTCCTGGGCTAGATCAAATTGTAAGGATTTCTGCCCTTCATCCACATAAGCTTCTATGGCTTTTCTTTGTTCATCCAATTTAATCTGCATGGCAATCATCAAAGCACTATAATCAACAGTTGGAGCTTGCTGAACTATAGGCTGTGGGGCAATAGATTGCAGAGCTTTCTTATAACTTTGACTTCTTCTCTTGAAGACATACAGTTTCTTCTTCTTTGCCCTAGCACTCTCCTCATCTTCAGAGGCAGAAGTGCTGGCTATGTCAACCTTGTCCTTAGGGCTTGAAGGCTTCTCAGGTTGCACATCAAGTGCCTTCTCAGTTTCTTGCCTTATAGGCTCTTCCAGAACTTACACTTGCTCCCCCTCAGCAGCAGCATTCTTATTCTCAGTAGCATCTGTTTCCTTGTCAAAATCTGCTTGATCCAGATTTAGGAATAAATCTTCCATTGTGTATTCTGGTGGTGAAGGAGCCGGAGACAGTCTTTGCTCTTCAACCACTGGATCAGGAATCACTTGTACAACAGATGTGTCATCTTCAACAACATCTGGTACTGGACTATCCAGCTGAGTTTGCTGAGGAACATCAGATAAATCAGCATCTTCTATAAGATATTCTAAAGTATTTAGGTCAGTGAGTACCTCTTGTATGATGGTGGTGGCTTGCTCACTTTCCAGTGTAGAGGGTTCTTCTACAACTGGAGGCTCCCCCTGGCTGTGATCCTTATGGATGGGGCTAGCTTGAGGCAGCTCCCCCTGGATCTCAACAGCCTCTTGAGGAGCAGGAGATTTCACTGCAGTCTCTTCCTCTTGGTCATCTGGAGTGAAAACAACTTGTTCTTCACTTTCAGAACTGCTGGAGGACTCTTGTGCCACTGGAGTAGTTTTTCTCTTTTTCTTTGGAGGAATCTCCTTCTCAGTAACTGCCTTCTCTGGGGTTGGCATTTCCTTGGACAACACCCTGTCCCATCTAGAAAAGATCCTTAAATCCATCTTCCTCATATGATTTATCTTGCTGCCTGCAGCAGTACTCATTACCTCTGGTATCACACCAGCTAGGTAGAGACTTAAGATTCTGCCCAGATTGGGCTTCTTCAGACTTTCCTTAATCTTGTCAAACACTATAACTGACCAATCAGTTCTGATAGTGAAGATAATTCTTGTAATTATATTGAACATGGAGGTAGACACTCGGTCATGCCCTCCTGGCTTACTGAGTAAGACCTTTCCCACTATCTCAGAGAGGAATTTGCCTTGGCTATTCATCCCTTTCCTGTTAAAAACAGAACCTATCTTCATCTTGGAAGCAAGACCACACCAGGTTAGAGCTTCCCTGGTCTTGGATGCAGTAACTTCTTCTTCATCTTGAGTTTTTGGAAGCTGTAGAATCTTCCTTAGACTCTTTGGTGATACCTTGACCTTCGTTCCATGAACTCTAGATTTGATTCTATATCCAGACTCATCTACTTCAGCTAGATTTAGAAATTCAAGAATCTCTTTCTTCCAAATCTTTGTAGGTTCAGAAACTAAGTATTCTAACCCTGAATCAGCAACTAGGGTTACAACCGCCTTGATTTCTGCATCAGCATCATTGAAAGCGCCGCGCACCAGCTCGTATCCTTCATTGACGTTCTCCTCTAGCTTAGGCGCCATTAGGGTTGTAGAATTTGTCTTGAGAGAAGAGAGGTGTCGACACAGTAGTTTTGGTCTCGAAACTTTGAAAGCGTGTCGACAAACAAAGACCGAACCCTATTTATACCTTTCTGATTTTGAAGATGAACAGGCGGGATAGTTAACTTAAAATGTCTCGACACTGACAATAAGTGTCGACACTGACTTATAATGTCTCGACACACATGTGTCGACACAAGTTTAGTCAACAGATTTTATGTGTCGACACTTGGTTATGTGTCGACACAACATAACTCGACACATTGTCGAGACTTTACTTAGAAAATTCTGAGTAAAACTTAAGTGTCGACACCACATTGGATGTGTCGACACCTACTGGACATGTGTCGACACCAACATTCTGAAGTGTCGACACCAACATCCTAGATGTGTCGACACTTATTTCCTGAAGTGTCGACACTACTATACTGTGTCGACATAGACTTGTCTATGTGTCGACACCTTTTTACTTAGCCAATTTTAATTCTGTAAACTTACTCTAAGTTTATCATTCCTAGTTCAATTTTGAATCTATTGAACTTAGCTTCTTCTAGGGGCTTAGTAAACATATCAGCTACTTGATTATCAGTTTTAACATATTCTAATAAAATATCTTCTCTTTCTACATACTCCCTAAGAAAATGATATTTAATTTCAATATGTTTAGTTCTACTATGAGATACAGGGTTATTAGCTATTGAAATAGCACTTGTAGAATCACAGAAAAGTGGAGTTCTACTTACCTGAAATCCATAGTCCTCTAGCTGATGTTGTATCCACAGAAGTTGAGCACAGCAACTTCCTGCAGCCACATACTCTGACTCTGCTGTGGAGATAGCCACACTGGTTTGCTTTTTGCTACTCCATGAAATTAGTCTCCCACCTAGGAATTGACAGGTTCCAGTAGTGCTCTTTCTATCTTCTTTGCATCCTGCAAAGTCTGCATCTGAATAACCTGTTAGATCAAAATCTCCATTCCTAGGGTACCAGAGGCCTAGATAGGGAGTGCCCTTTAGATATCTCAATATTCTTTTGACTGCTGTCAAATGAGACTCTTTAGGGCAGGCTTGATACCTGGCCACAAACACATGTAGCATACATGATGTCAGGTCTACTAGCAGTCAAGTATAATAGGGAGCCAACTATCCCTCTATACAAGGTTTCATCTACAGGTTTCCCTGCATCATCCTTGCTAAGAGACATACTTGACCCCATAGGAGTCTTTATGGTGCTGGATGAATCCATACCATACTTCCTTATGAGTTCTAGGGTGAACTTGGACTGACAAATGGATAAACCACTCTCAGTCTGTTTAACTTGGAGACCCAAGAAAAACTTCAGCTCTCCCATACTACTCATCTCAAACAGACATTGCATAAGTTTTGCAAACTTTTTGCAAAGGCTGCTTTCAGTAGACCCAAATATAATGTCATCTACATATATTTGGACTTGTATTACTTTGCCTCTAGATTCCCTAAGGAATAGAGTCTTATCTATTTTCCCCCTTGAGAACTTGTTCTCAATGAGGAAACTAGATAGGGTTTCATACCAAGCCCTAGGGGCTTGCTTTAACCCATATAAAGCTTTCCTAAGTCTATAGACATGATGAGGTAGAGTTGGATCAACAAAACCTGAAGGCTGTTCCACATAGACTTCTTCCTTAAGATTACCATTTAGGAATGCTGACTTGACATCCATTTGGTAAACCTTGAATCCTTGATAGGTTGCATAGGCTAAGAACATCCTTATGGCTTCCAGTCTGGCTACTGGAGCAAAGGTTTGATCAAAATCAATACCTTCTTCTTGCCTATATCCTTTAGCAACCAGTCTAGCCTTATTCTTGATGATGACCCCTTGTTCATCCATCTTATTCCTGTAGATCCACTTAGTTCCTATTATATTGTGGTCTTTAGGTTTAGGAACAAGTTCCCAAACCTTGCACCTCTTGAACTGATTAAGCTCTTCTTGCATTGCTTCAGTCCATTGTGGATCTTGTATTGCTTCTTCAAATTTCTTAGGTTCAACTTGAGAAAGGAAACTGGAGTAGATTGCTGCATTCATGTATCTGCTCCTGGTTTGTACTCCTTGTCTTGGATCTCCAATAATCTGCTCTACTGGATGATCTCTTAGATGCCTATTGGCTGGAGGCATCCTTACTTCTGGTTGAACCACTTCAGCATCTCCATCATGCTGTATTCCTTATACTTCATCAGCAATTGGCACATGTAGTTCTCCCCCTGGACAACAGCTACTCTCCTCTCCTTGCTGTCTTGCAGCAGGCACTTCTTCTATAGTAAGCTTGTCCATTTTCTTTGATAAACCTGTGGGGCTGCATACAGTACTAGACAACTCATTGTTAATAAGTTTAGTCTTATCAAAAACTACATGCACAGATTCTTCTACAACTTGTGTAGTCAAGTTGTATACTCTATAAACCTTACTATTATTGATGTACCCAACAAAAATTCTCTCTTGGGACTTGGCAGCAAACTTAGTCAAGTAAGACTTCCCATTGTTAAGTATGAAGCATTTGCAACCAAAGATCCTGAAGTAGGATAGATTTGGTTTCCTGCCTTTCACAACTTCATAGGGGGTCTTGTTAAGCCTTTTAGTGATGGTAGCCTTATTTATAACATGACATGCAGTATTAACTGCTTCTGGCCAGAAATACTCTGACAGTGATGTATCACTTAATAGGGTCCTACCAGCCTCTATCAAGGTTCTATTCTTCCTCTCAGCAATGCCATTTTGCTGAGGTGTTCTAGGTGAAGAGAATTCTTGAAATATCCCAAAGTCTTCACATAGTTTTGTCATGCTATCAGACTGAAATTCAGTACCATGGTCACTTCTAATTTTGACCACTGTACTATTTAGTTCATTCTGAATTTGCTTGACAAAGCTATAGAAGACACTAGGTGTTTCAGATTTCTGTCTTAAGAAGAACACCCAGGAAAACCTTGAGTAGTCATCTACAACTACAAAGGTATAGACCTTCCTACCTAAGCTGTGAACTGGCATTGGACCAAAGAGATCCAAGTGCAAGAGGTATAAACACCTCACATCATCTTTGTTTTCTATGCTTCTAAAGGTGGATTTAGTCTGCTTGCCCTTTTGACAAGCTGAGCAAATACCATCTTTAACACACTTAACTTGAGGACCATTCCTCACTAACTCTTTGCTAAAGAGTTTGCTAATAGTCTTGTAGTTAAGATGGGCTAGCCTCTTGTGCCATTTGACACAATGAGAGACTGTCTCATCAGCTACAAGACAAACTGGAGAACCATTGTTCTCAATCATAATGTCTAGGCAGTAGACATTCCTCTTCCTATAACCTGTCAAAATGATCTCTTGATCACTTGACCTCTTGATATGACAACCATTTTTAACAAATGAGATGTCATACCCTACATCACTTAATTGACTTATACTTATTAGGTTGTGTTTCAACCCTTTAACATAAGCCACTTGAGTAATGGTAACCAAGTTGCTAGAAATGTTACCAAATCCTTTGATGATTCCTTTTTCAGAACCACCAAAGGTGACTTTTGGACCATATTTTATTGGTATGTAGTCCTTTAGTAATCTTCTAGTTCCAGTCATATGTCTGGAACATCCACTGTCCAAGTACCATGTTGGGGT
Source organism: Platanthera guangdongensis (assembly GCA_039583875.1). Lineage (NCBI taxonomy): Eukaryota > Viridiplantae > Streptophyta > Magnoliopsida > Asparagales > Orchidaceae > Platanthera > Platanthera guangdongensis. The sequence continues at coordinate 107,036,153 of CM077157.1, forward strand.
ATGACCACTTGGACTCACCTGCAAAACAGATTAATGAACATTAGAACCCAAAGAATTCTTGGGTCCTTGGTACTTGTTAGTTTGCAATCTGACAAAGCTACCTACTGGCTTTCCAACAGGTAGTTTGGTACTCACTTTGGCACTAGCATTGTGCCAACAGTCCACTGCAAAATGGCCAACTTTGCCACAACACCAACATTCAAACTTATTGTACCTTTGCTTAGGTACTGTCTTTGCTGTCTTATCTACAGCAAGCTTGTTGAATGTTTGGGCTTTGCCCTTGGACTTAGACTTGGACTGCTCAGTCCTTGCAGGTCTAATGAAACCCAATCCAGCCTTGCCTTTATGATGAACAAATTCATCAATTAAAGGTAGCACTGACTTAGGTTTAGAAAACCTAACAACAAGCTCTCTCTCTTTCTGAAGATTGATCTCCAGACTCTTGATTTGATCATTCTTAAAAGTGATAGTCCCCATCTGAATTACTGTAATGTGTTTCAGCCTGGCTATCTCATTAAGCTTTTGATCAAATTGCTTCTCAAAATCTGTTGCAGCAGCTTTAAGATCAACAATTTCCTTTGCCTGACTTTTGGCTAGGGACTTGCTTTTCTTATAAGCCTGCAACAACACCTTATATTCATCTATAAGCTGATGAATATCATCCTCTGACTCAGATACATTCTCATCACTTGGTGAAGATGAATCTGATTCTGAACTAGAACAAAAAACTGAAATAAGAGTTGAACTTTGTACCTTACTGGGTCCTGGCTGCTCCAGGATTTTGTCACTCTCAGTCAATGCCATCAGTCCTTGGCACTGACAGTCTTCTTGTTCATAGATAGACTCCATTATCTGCATGAATTCTTCTTCTTCTTCTTCAGCAAACAGCCCTATGTAGGCCTCAGCCTCAGACTCAGTTTCTGAAGAAGAGATATCTGATAGAGTCTTCTCTTTCTTGACTACAAAAGACTTCTCTTTCTTGCCTTTGAAATGAGTCTTTTTCCTGTCACCAGATTCTTTCCTCTTTTCAGGACAGTCTGCAATAACATGGCTCTGTCTATTGCAGCAATAGCACACTATCTTAGAACTAGTTGCCTTGCTAGATTTTGTTCTCTTCCTGTCCTTCTTTGAAGCCTTTTTATCTTAATAAAAATCTTCTTTTCCTTTTGAAGTAGAAGGCCTTGACCTCCACTGTTTCTTCTTCAGGAATTTCTGAAAGTGTCTAGTGAAAGCAGCAAAGTCTTCATCACTTTCACTGCTTGTAGATTTGGTGCTGACTGACTCATCTGACTCAGATTCAACTACCTTTGGAGGTGGAGTTGATGACTTATTTTTACACTTCCTGGAGGCTTCTGTCTTGAAGGCTACTGTTCTTTCCTTGTGCTCAGTTCTGGTTGATTTCTCCTCCTCTTTTCTCACTGTCAATTGCATTTCATAAGACAATAACTTGCCAAACAGTGTAGGAGGAGGAATTTCCTCCAACTTAGCCATTTCTCTTATGACACAGATCTTGGTGTCCCAATCTTTGGTTAGGGACCTTAGGAACTTGTCATTTAGTTCATAGTTACTGAACTCTCTTCCATAAGACATGAGTTCATTCACTATTCTGTAGAACTTCTTATAGCACTCAGTTATGCTATCACCCTTTCCTTGTCTAAAACTCTCATACTCCTGATTTAGCAAGGATTTTATATCTTGTCTAACTTCTTCAGATCCTTCCATATACACTATAAGAGTGTCCCACATCTATTTGGCTGTCTTACATTGTATAAGATTCTGAAATGTTGCATCATCTATGGCACTCACTATAATGTTTTGTGCTCTCTTGTCCATGGTGGCTAGGACAATCTCATCCTTAGTCATCTCAGAGAAATCCTTTGGAGTTCTCTGATTTGCATCTAGAACTGAAATCTTCATGGGCACATAAGGCCCTTCCTTTACTGTGATGTAGATTCTAGGGTCTGAGGCCTCCATAAACAGCCTTACCCTTTCCTTCCAGATCCCAAAGATCTCTTTCCTGCATATGGGCAATTTCATGGAACCCAATTCCTTGTGATTCTCAGAGGAACCCATGTTTCTTGATATTCTTGAATCTGTATTTTCTTGAATCTGTATGTTGCCTTACACTGAATCTGCCAATCAGGATCTCCTCAGACTGTTAGTCCTTTTGAGGAACCTGGATCTGATACCACTTGAAAGATATGGTACCTAAACACCTAGAGGGGGGGGGGGGGGTGAATAGGTGACCTAATCCTTATTAAACTTTAATGGCAGCAATCAGTTATATCACAGATTTCTAACTACTTTTGCACAGCAATAACAAAGCATACACAGCAAATAACAATCACAGCACAGCAGACACAGTGATTTATAGTGGTTCCCAAAGCTTTGGGTACATCCACTTTCCCCCTTCGCCTATCTAGCAGTGTACTAGATTCGGCCAAACTTCTCCACTTTCTCAGAACCCAAATTGGTTCCTACTCCTCAGGCCCAAGGCCTTACAACTCAGCTTTTCCCAAAGCCTACACTCAGCCACAAAGGCCTACACTCAGCCAATCAAGGCTTACACTCAGCCAACAAGGCCTACACTCAGAGATTTCAATCTCCTACACTCAGGCTCTCAAGCCCTACCCTCAGCCTTTATAAATACATGCTTACAATTCACTCAGATCCAAAGGATCCTACAAGTTAAAATGATTTTACAAATATTAACTCTACAACTCAGAAATAAGAGAGGGGAGTTGAGAGTTTCTTGATGAGTTCTTGGAAGAACTCAGCTGGATCCAATCTGACTTAGCTTTCTTCAAAGCTTCTTGAAAGTAGAAATGAATAAGAATGAATCCTTCTGCAGTTGTTCCTTGACCTCTGCCACTTAGAATTCAGAATAAATCTGAACCCTTCTTCTCATCCTAGTTCCAAAGGCTGATTTCTTGGATGGAGCCCTCTCTCTCCAACTTCTTAGATCTGCACTTCAACTGCAATATCTTCTTGTGTTGATACTCTATGTACCACTTTAACAACTTGTTTTTCAACAATCTGAACTCTAGTTTCTGTAAACTGTAAGTGCCTATTTATAGGCCTTCTTCATGATAACCGGCTGGTCCGGTTCATAACTGTCTTCTGACATCTCTGACAGGTGCTGTAGACCGGCTGGAATGGCAGCTGTCAAGTCATCCAGTCATTTCTTGAAAATCTCTAACTGTCTGAAAGTGTCGAGACTTTCTGTCTTTAAGTGTCGACACTTATAGTCCAAGTGTCGACACATGCTGTGTAAGTGTCGACACAAGTCTATAAGGTATCGACACAACTCCTTGTATGTCTCGACACAGATTCTTCTTCAGGTGTCGACACTGAAATTGAGTGTCGACACAAGTACTTGATCTTCTATCTTTAACTGAATTCTTCTAAGTGTCGACACATCACCTTTTGTGTCGACACAACTTCTTGTGTTGAATCTGTTAAGTGCCGACACTGCTTCTTGGTGTCGACACATAGTCTTCTATGTTGATACTTGCTAAGTGTCGACACAGCTCCTTGTGTCGACACTTGATTCTTCTGTTGAGACTTCATGTTGGGTACATTGGTCAAATGTACCTGATTTGAAGAAGCCTCACCTAACTCAATGATATGCATCATAGTGTATTTGATGTTTGTTTGAGTTACTTGTGCAGGTTAGGAATACACTGGACTGAAGCTAAAAATTCTAAGTCCATGTGTCGACACCCAGAGGGAAAGTGTCGACACTTGAGAAAGCTTGTGTCGACACCCAGACAAGCAGTGTCGACACTTGGAGTCATTGTGTCGACACCTGGGAAGAAGAGTCGACACCAGTCAGAAAGTGTCGACACTTGGAGCTGTGTCGACACTCAGTGTAGAAGAATGCAGAAAAGCTGTGTCGACACTTAGCAGAAGTGTCGACACCTAGAAGAGCTGAGTCAACATCAGAAAGTGTCGACACTTGAAGTAAGTGTCGACACTCAGCAAAAGTCTGCAGAATCTAAGTACAAGTGTCGACACTCAACACAATGTGTCGACACTATGCAGAAGAGTCAGCACTTAAAGTAAGTGTCGACACCCAGCACAATGTGTCGACACTTAGCTAAAGACTCAGTATTTGAAGTAAGTGTCGACACTCAGCACAATGTGTCGACACACAACCAGAGGAGTCAACACTTGAAGAAAGTGTCGACACTCAGCACAATGTGTCGACACTTAGTTGAAGACTCTACACTTGAAGAAAGTGTCGACACAAGGAGCTGTGTCGACACTTAGCAAAGATCAGAAAAGTTACAAAATATTCTAAGTACAAGTGTCGACACTAAAGGAATGTGTCGACACTCAGCTGAAGAAACAAAAGTGAAGACTTGTGTCGACACCAAGAAGCAGTGTCGACACTTGACAGTTTCAACACATAAAGATGTGTCGACACAAAGGAGTTGTGTCGACACTTAGAAGAATACAGTTGCAGAATGAAGTACAAGTACTTGTGTCGACACTCAATTTCAGTGTCGACACATGCAGAAGAAACTGTGTCGAGACATACAAGGAATTGTGTCAACACCTTGTAGACTTGTGTCGACACTTACACAACATGTGTCGACACTTGGCCTATAAGTGTCGACACTTAAGAACAGAAAGTCTCGACACTATCTGACAGTTAGAGGAATTTCAAGAAGTGACTGGTTGACAAGACAGCTGCCGATCCAGCCGGTCTACATCAACTGTTAGTGATATCAGAAGTCTGTTATGAACCAGACCAGCCGGTTACCATGAAGGAAGCCTATAAATAGGCACCCATAGTTTACAGACTAAGATTGATTGAGTAATTAAGGATTGTTGAAATAATATAGAAGTGGTTGAAAAAGTTTTTACAGAGAGAGTTCAGATCTTTGAAAAAGTGGTATATTGAGTATCAACACAAGAAGATCTTGCTGTGCATCAGCAGATCTAAGAAGTTGGAGAGAGAGAGCTTCAACTAAGTATTCAGTCTTTGGAACTAAGGCTGAGAAGAAGAATTCAGAGTCATCTGGATTTCAAGAAGCAGAGGTCAAGGAACAACTGCAGAAGATTCAGACTAATTCAGTTCTAATCAAGAAGCTTTGAAGGAAGCTAAGTCAGTTTGGATCTAACTGAGTTCTTCCAAGAACTCTTCAAGAATCTCTCAACTCCTCTCCTATTTTCTGAGTTGTAGAGTTAACTATTGTACTTTCTATTTTAACCTGTAGGATCCATTGGATCTGAGAGAATTGTAAGCCTATTTTATAAAGGCTGAGGGTAGGGCTTGGTTGCCTGAGTGTAGGAGTTGAAGAACTCTGAGTGTAGGCCTTAATTGGCTGAGTGTAGGCCTGGGTGGCTGAGTGTAGGCCTTTTGGCTGAGTGTAAGGCTTTGGGCCTGAGGTAGGAACCTAGTTTGGTTCTGAGTTAGTGGAGAAGTTTGGCCGAATCTAGTACACTGCTAGATAGGCGAAGGGGGAAAGTGGATGTACCCAAAGATTGGGGAACCACTATAAATTAGTGTGTCTGCTGTGGTGTGCTGTGTTGTGCTGTGGATTAATTGTTTGATTTCTGTAATTGCTGTTAGCTGTTGTAATCTGTGAAATAATTGTTGTGCTGCCAACAAAGTTTAAGAAAGGTTTAGGTCACCTATTCACCCCCCCCCTCTAGGTGTTTAGGTACCATATCTTTCAAGTGGTATCAGAGCCAGGTTTCTCAAAAAGGACTAACTGTCTGAGGAGATCCAGTTTGGCAGATTCAGTATAAGTCAGGAAACAGTTTCAAGAAAATCAAGAAACATGGGGTCTTCAGAGAATCACAAGGAATTGGGTTCAATGAAACTGCCCATTTGCAGAAAGGAGATTTTTGGAATCTGGAAAGAAAGGGTAAGGCTGTTCATGGAGGCCTCTGACCCTAGGATCTACATCACAGTCAAGGAAGGGCCTTATGTGCCCATGAAGATTTCAGTCTTGGATGCTACACAGAGAACTCCAAAGGATTTTTCTGAGATGACCAAGGATGAGATTGTCCTAGCTACAATGGACAAAAGGGCACAGAACATCATAGTTAGTGCAATTGATGATGCCACCTTCCAGAACCTTATTCACTGTAAAACAGCAAAAGAAATGTGGGATACCCTCATTGTCTACATGGAAGGTTCTGAAGAAAGTAAGACAAGATAGGAAGTCCTTGCTTAATCAAGAATATGAGAGCTTTAGGCAAGGAAGAGGAGATAGCATCACTGAATGCTACAAGAAGTTTTACAGAATTGTTAATGAACTCATGTCCTATGGAAGAGAGTTCACAAACTATGAATTGAATGATAAGTTCTTAAGGTCCCTAACCAAAGATTGGGACACTAAGATCTGTGCCATCAGAGAAATGGCAAAGTTGGGAGAAATTCCCCCTCCCACACTGTTTGGCAAGTTGTTATCTTATGAGATGCAATTGTCAGTAAGAAAAGAGGAGGAAAAGTCAACAAGGACTGAACACAGGGAAAGGACTGTTGCCTTTAAGTCAGAAGTACCTAGAAAGAACAGGACTAAGTCATCAACTCCTCCTCCAGAGGTAGTTGAATCAGAATCTGATGAGTCTGTTAGCACTAAATCTACAAGCAGTGAAAGTGATGAAGATTTTGCTGCATTCACCAGACATTTTCAGAAATTTCTTAAGAAGAAACAGTGGAGGTCCAGACCTTCATTTTCCAAAGGAAAAGAAGTCCAGTATCAGGAGAAGAAGCCTTCAAAGAAGGACAAGAAAAGGACAAAGACTAGCAAGGCAACTGGGTCTAAGATTGTGTGTTACTGCTGCAATAGACAGGGTCATGTTATTGCAGATTGTCCTGAAAGAAGGAAAGAAACCAGTGACAAAAAGAAGACTCACTTCAAAGGAAAGAAGGAGAAGTCCTTTGTTGCAAAGAATGAGAAGACTCTTTCAGATATTTCTTCTTCAGACACTGAGACAGATGCTGAAGCCTATATAGGGCTATTTGCTGAAGAAGAAGAAGAGTTTATGCAGATCATGGAATCAATCTATGAACAAGAAGAGGTTCAGTGCCAAGGACTAATGGCATTGACTGAAAGTACCAAAATCCTGGAGCAGCCAGGACCTAGTCAGGTACAAAGTCCAACTCCAAGTTCAGATTCCAGTTCTAGTTCAGAGTCAGAATCATCTTCATCAAGTGATGGAAGTGATTCTGAATCTGAGGGAGATATTCATCAGCTCTTAGATGAATACCAAGTACTGTTGCAAGCCTATAAGAAAAGCAAGATCCTAGCCAAAAGTCAGGCAAAGGAGATTGCTGATCTTAAGGCAGCTGCAACAGATTTTGAGAAGGAGTATGATCAAAAACTGAATGAAGTAGCCAGGCTGAAACACATTACTGTGATTCAGATGGGTACTATTACATTTAAAAATGATCAAATTAAGTTGCTGGAGATCAATCTCCAGAAGGAGAAAGAGCTAGTTGCTAGGTTTTCAAAACCTAAATCAGTGCTACCCTTGATTGATGAATTTGTTCATCATAAAGGAAAGGCTGGATTGGGTTTTGTTAAGCCTGTGAGGACTGTTCAGGATCAGTCCAAGTCCAAGGGCAAAGCCCCAACATTCAACAAGGCTGCTGTGGTCAAGACAGCAAAGGTTGTACCTAAGCAAAGGTACAACAAGTTTGAATGCTGGTGTTGTGGCAAGGTTGGCCACTTTGCCTTGGATTGTTGGCACAATGCCAGTGCCAAGTTGAGTAGCAAGTTACCTGTTGGAAAGCCAGCAGGTAGCTATGTCAAATTACAAACTAACAATCACCAAGGACCCAAGTTTACTTTGGGTTCTAAGGTTCATTAATTTGTTTTGCAGGTGAATCCAAGTGACCATACCCCTACATGGTACTTGGATAGTGGTTGTTCCAGACACATGACTGGAACTAGGGGACTACTGAAGGACTACATCCCAATCAAAAATAGTCCAAAGGTGACCTTTGGTGGTTCTGAAAAAGGAATCATCAAAGGGTTTGGTAACATTTCTTCTAACCTTGTTACCATTACTCAAGTGGCTTATGTTAAAGGTTTGAAACACAACCTCATTAGTATAAGTCAATTAAGTGATGTAGGGTATGACATCTCATTTGTTAAAAATGGTTGTCATATCAAGAGGTCAAGTGATCAAGAGATCATTTTGACTGGATATAGAAAGAGAAATGTCTATTGTTTAGACATTATGGTTGAGAACAATAGTTCTCCAGTTTGTCTTGTAGCTGATGAGACAGTCTCTCAATGTGTCAAATGGCACAAGAGGCTTGCTCATCTTAATTACAAGACTATTGGCAAACTCTTTAGTAAAGAGTTAGTGAGGAATGGTCCTCAAGTTAAGTGTGTCAAAGATGGCATTTGCTCAGCTTGTCAAAAGGGCAAGCAGACTAAATCCACCTTTAGAAGCTTAGACAACAAGGATGCTGTGAGGTGTCTATACCTCTTGCATATGGATCTATTTGGTCCAATGCCAGTTCACAGCTTAGGTAGGAAGGTCTACACCTTTGTAGTTGTTGATGACTACTCAAGGTTTTCCTGGGTGTTCTTCTTAAAGCAGAAATCTGAGACACCTAGTGTCTTCTATAGTTTTGTTAAGCAAATTCAGAATGAATTGAACTGTACAGTGGTCAAAATTAGAAGTGACCATGGTACAGAGTTTCAGTCTGAAAGCATGACAAAGCTGTGTGAAGATTATGGGATATTTCAAGAATTCTCTTCACCTAGAACACCTCAGCAAAATGGCATTGCTGAAAGGAAAAATAGAACCTTGATAGAGGCTGGTAGAACCTATTAAGTGATTCATCACTGCCAGAATATTTCTGGGCTGAAGCAGTTAACACTGCATGCCATGTGATAAATAGGGCTACCATCACTAAAAGGTTAAACAAGACCCCCTATGAAGTAGTGAAAGGCAGGAAACCAAATCTGTCCTATTTTAGGATCTTTGGTTGTAAATGCTTCATACTTAACAATGGGAAGTCTTACTTAACTAAGTTTGCTGCCAAGTCCCAAGAGGGAGTGTTTGTTGGGTACAGCAATAATAGTAAGGCTTATAGAGTCTACAACTTGACCACACAAGTTGTAGAGGAGTCTGTGCATGTAGTTTTTGATGAAACACAACTAATTAACAATGAATTGTCTAGTAGTGTGTGCAGCCCTACAGGTCTTACTAAGAAGATGGACAAGCTAACCATAGAAGATGTACCTGCTGCAAGACAGCAAGTAGAAGAAGATGGTTTATGTCCAGGGGGAGAACTACATGTGCAAGGAGCTGTAGAAGTACAAGGAACTCAGCTTGATGAAGATGCTGAAGAAGTTCAACCAGAAGTAAGGATGCCTCCAGCCAACAGGCATCTAAGAGATCATCCAGTAGAGCTAATCATTGGAGATCCAAGACAAGGTGTTCAGACAAGGAGTAGAAATCAGAATGCTGTAGTATATTCAAGTTTTCTGTCTCAAATAGAACCAAAGAAATTTGAAGAAGCTATACAAGATCCACAGTGGACTGAAGCAATGTAGGAGGAGCTTAATCAGTTCAAAAGATGCAAGGTGTGGGATTTGGTTCCTAAGCCTAAAGATCACAATGTGATAGGAACAAAGTGGATCTACAGGAACAAGTTAGATGAACAAGGTATCATCATTAAGAATAAGGCAAGACTGGTTGCAAAAGGATATAGGCAAGAAGAAGGTATTGATTTTGATCAAACCTTTGCTCCAGTAGCCAGACTGGAAGCCATAAGGATGTTCTTGGCCTATGCAACCTACCAAGGATTCAAAGTATACCAAATGGATGTGAAGTCAGCATTCCTTAATGGTAATTTAAAAGAAGAAGTATATGTGGAGCAGCCTTCAGGTTTTGTTGATCCTACTCTTCCACATTATGTCTATAGACTTAGGAAAGCATTGTATGGGTTAAAGCAAGCTCCTAGAGCTTGGTATGAAACCCTATCTAGTTTCCTCATTGAGAACAAGTTCACAAGGGGGAAAATAGATAAGACTCTATTCCTTGGGGAATCTAGAGGCAAAGTAATACTTGTCCAAATATATGTAGATGACATTATATTTGGGTCTACTGAAAGTAGCCTTTGCAAAAAGTTTGCAAAGCTTATGCAGAGTCAATTTGAAATGAGTAGTATGGGAGAACTGAAGTTTTTCTTGGGTCTCCAAGTTAAACAGACTGAAAGTGGTCTATCCATATGTCAGTCTAAGTTCACCCTAGAACTCATAAGGAAATATGGTATGGATTCCTCCAGTACCATGAAGACTCCTATGGGGTCAAGTATGTCTCTAAGCAAGGATGATGCAGGGAAACCTGTAGATGAAACCTTGTATAGAGGGATAGTTGGCTCCCTACTATACTTGACTGCAAGTAGGCCTGACATTATGTATGCTACATGTGTTTGTGCCAGGTATCAAGCCTGCCCCAAAGAATCTCACTTGACTGCAGTCAAAAGAATCTTGAGATATCTAAAGGGCACACCCTATCTAGGCCTCTGGTACCCTAGGAATGGAGATTTTGATCTAACAGGCTATTCAGATGCAGACTTTGCAGGATGCAAAGAAGATAGAAAGAGCACAACTGGATCCTGTCAGTTCCTAGGTGGAAGACTCATTTCATGGAGTAGTAAGAAGCAAACCAGTGTGGCCATCTCCACAGCTGAGTCAGAATATGTAGCTGCAGGAAGTTGCTGTGCTCAACTTCTGTGGATTCAACATCAGCTAGAAGACTATGGATGTCAGGTAAGTAGAACTCCACTTTATTGTGATTCTACTAGTGCTATTTCAATAGCTAATAACCCTGTATCACATAGTAGAACTAAACATATTGAGATTAAATATCACTTTCTTAGGGAGCATGTAGAAAGAAATGATATTGCACTTGAATATGTTAGAACTGATAATCAGATAGCTGATATGTTCACTAAGCCCTTAGATGAAGCTAAGTTTAATAGGTTCAAAATTGAACTAGGTATGATAAACTTAGATTAAGTATACAGAACAAAAATTGGCTAAGTAAAAAGGTGTCGACACATAGACAAGTCTATGTCGACACAGAATAGTAGTGTCGACACTTCAGGAAAATGGTGTCGATACATCTAGGAAGTTAGTGTCGACACTTCAGAATGTTAGTGTCGACACATGTCGAGTAGGTGTCGACACATCCAATAAAGTGTCGACACTTAAGTTTTACTCAGAATTTTTCTAAGTAAAGTCTCGACTACATGTCGAGTAGTGTGGTGTCGACACTTAACCAAGTGTCGACACATAAAATCTGTTGACTAAATTTGTGTCGACACATGAGTGTCGAGACATTATAAGTCAGTGTCGACACTTAATGTCAGTGTCGACACATGTTTAGCTCGCTATCCCGCATGTTCATCTTCAAAACTCAACAGGTATAAATAGAGTTCTGTTTGTGTTTGTCGACACGCTTTCAGAGTTTCGAGACTAAACTCCTGCGTCGACGTTTCTCATCTCTAAAGACTAATTCTCAAAACCCTAATGGCTCCCAAGCTGGAAGAGAACGTAAACGAAGGCTATGAGCTCGTGCGAGGCGCATTCGACGACGGAGATCGTGAAATCAAATCAGTGATAACCCTAGTCAGCAATTCATGATTGGAGTTCTTGGTTTCAGAACCAACCAAGATATGGAAGAAAGAAGTGCTTGAATTTCTTACTGGAGCGTCTGTAGATGACTCAGGCTATAGAATTAAGTCAAGGGTGCATGGCACCAAGGTCAAAGTATCACCCAAAAGTCTGAGAAAGGTACTTCAGCTACCTAAAGTTCAGGAAGAAGAGGAAGTCACAACATCTAAGACCAAAGAAGCTTTGGTCTGGTGCAGCCTTGATCCTAAGATGAAAATAGGATCAGTTTTCAACAGGAAGGGGATGAATAATCAAGGCAAATTCCTGTCTGAAGTTGTAGGCAAGGTTATTCTAAGCAAACCAGGAGGGCATGACAGGGTGTCAGCCTCTATGTTCAGTATCATGACCAGAATCATCTTCAACCTTAAGACAGACTGGTCTATGATTGTATTTGATAAAGTGAAGGAAAGTCTGAAGAAGCCCAATTTGGGCAGGATAATAAGTCTCTACCTGGCTGGATCAATTCCAGAGGTAATGAGCTCTGCTGCAGGAACAAAAATCAATCACATGAGGAGAATGGACTCAAGGATATTCTCTCGATGGGAAAGGGTGCTGTCAAAGGAATTGACCACCCCTGAGAAACAAGCTTCTAAGAAAGACTCTCCTCCCAGGAAGAAGAGGAAGACTGCTGCTGTGCCTCAAGAGTCCTCCAGCAGCTCAGGCAGTGAAGAACATGTGGTCTTCACTCCTGATAGTCCAATGGATAAGGCTGCAGAAAAGTCACCTGCTCCTCAGGAGCCAGCTGACATTCAGGGGGAGCTTCCAGGTGTAGCAGAACCATCTACACTGGAGAGTGAGCAAGCCACCCTCCTCATTCAAGAGGTACTTGTTGACCTTAATACTTTGAATTTTTCTATAATAAATTCTGATTTGTCTGATGACCATCAGCAAAATCAGCCAGCAACTCAAGAACCAGATGTTGTTCTCCAAGACACATCTGTTGTGATACCTGATAAAGTGGTTGAAGAACCAAGTACATCTCCTGCACAGTCACCCCCAGAATATACAATGGAAGATCTATTTCTGAATTTAGATCAAGATGATTTTGATATGGAAAAGAATGCTGCTGATGCAGAGAAGGATGCTGCTGCTGAGGGGGAGAATTTGGATATTCAAGAAGAGCCTATAAGGCTAGATACTGAGAAGGCACAATATGTGCACACTGAAAAACCATCCAGCCCTAAGGATAGGGTGGATATAACCAGTACATCAGAATCTGAAGATGATGAAGCTGAGCAAGCTAAGAAAAAGCAGTTCTTTGTTTTCAAAAGAAGGAGCCAGAGCTACAAGAAGGCTCTCCAAACTGTTGCTCAACACTCACTGGTTCAACAAGCTCCATCAACTGATTACAGTGCTCTACTGCTTGCCATGCAAATCAAGATGGATGAACAAAGGAAGGCTTTAGAAACTTATGTTGATGAAGGGCACAAGGCACTACAATCTGATCTGGGACAGGAAATCAAGTCAATAAGGTTTGAAATGAACCTTAATAAAAAGGAGATGACTGATTGTTTTACAAAGGGTGCTCATGCAGTGGTCTATCTGGCTAAACATCAAGAAACCATAAAAGAGAAGGTAGACGATATTGCACTAAAGCAAGGATATGTGTTGGAAAATCAATTGAGGATGAATGATAATTTGACTGCATCTCACAATGCAATAGTCACTGAAATCACGAATAAGTCTACTGAACCATCAACCTCCTCTGCTGCTGCCAAAGCTGATTTTGATAAACTCTTTCAAGCTGAACTAACTGCTGTCAAGACTGCCATCAAGGATTCCCAGAAGGTCATTTCTGAACAGCTTACCAAGCTTAGACCTTTCTTTAAAGAGGGCATACGATATTTGGACAGCCAAATCAGGTTCCAAAAAGATGATGTGAGAGATCATGTGGAACAAGAAGTCATAAAGGGGGAGAGGGTGTTAGTCAAAGCCAGTTCTGACCATGCAAAATGGATATCCAATTCCATCAGGGCTACACTGGGCTATCCTCCCCTGTGTGATGATGACAATGTAGCTGAATCTGGTATTCAGGGAACATATCTTGGAGGTGAGCAACAGGCAGTGGCTGATGTAATCTATCCACCTCCAGATTTTGAAATGGTTCATGCTGATGTAAGCACAATGTATAGTCCAACTGCTGGCAAGCCCAATGTTATTCTGGAAAAGGTTGTTCAACCTATCACAGCTGCTATGCAAGAGGCTTTGGACAAAGAAGAAGAGACTAGGCTATCAAAGAAGAAGTTCAGGGAACTTGCTGAACAAAAACCAGATTTTGAACAGTGGAGCCCTACTTCTAGGAACATCATTCTCACAGCCTGGAAAGCAGCCAAGGACAATGCCCATGAGAGGAACAAGTGGTTCTCAGAGGCTGAATGGAGGAAACATGAAAGTAGGCAGGAAGCCATTGTCCAACATAGAAGGAAGGCTAAGTTAGGAAAGCTACCTCCTACAGCTGTGGAGCCTAGCAAGTACTTTCCTAAGCCCTATCATTATTTTGAAAGGCAAAAGATCAAGGCTGAAGAACAGAAGAAGAAGGACTCCAAAGGGAAGAAGACTGCTGAAGCTGAGCCTGCTGCTGCTGCTGCTGTGAAAGCTAAAGTACAAGCTGGAAAAGGCATAGTCATTAAGGAACCAGAGCAGAATTAGACTAAGATTAAAACTGAAGAATGTTGTAATCAAACATTTTGTGTAAATCATTGAAAGTGTATTAACAACAATGTATGAACAATTTTTGATAAATATATATTTCATGATTGTTCAGTAGAATGTGTCTAATTCTTGTTTGTTCTGTAATGCTGAATGAGTATACATGTGTGCTTTATTACATGTTTAAGTTTAACTCTGTTGTCATATATCTGTTTTACTTCATTTTATAATTTTTAATTATGAGTGATGTATATCATTGACTAAGGGTTATGACTTCTTCAAATAGGGGGAGATTGTTGGGTATATTGGTCAAATGTACCTGATTTGAAGAAGCCTCACCTAACTCAATGATATGCATCATAGTGTATTTGATGTTTGTTTGAGTTACTTGTGCAGGTTAGGAATACACTGGACTGAAGCTAAAAATTCAAAGTCCATGTGTCGACACCCAGAGGGAAAGTGTCGACACTTGAGAAAGCTTGTGTCGACACCCAGACAAGCAGTGTCGACACTTGGAGTCATTGTGTCGACACCTGGGAAGAAGAGTCGACACCAGTCAGAAAGTGTCGACACTTGGAGCTGTGTCGACACTCAGTGTAGAAGAATGCAGAAAAGCTGTGTCGACACTTAGCAGAAGTGTCGACACCTAGAAGAGCTGAGTCAACATCAGAAAGTGTCGACACTTGAAGTAAGTGTCGACACTCAGCAAAAGTCTGCAGAATCTAAGTACAAGTGTCGACACTCAACACAATGTGTCGACACTATGCAGAAGAGTCAGCACTTAAAGTAAGTGTCGACACCCAGCACAATGTGTCGACACTTAGCTAAAGACTCAGTATTTGAAGTAAGTGTCGACACTCAGCACAATGTGTCGACACACAACCAGAGGAGTCAACACTTGAAGAAAGTGTCGACACTCAGCACAATGTGTCGACACTTAGTTGAAGACTCTACACTTGAAGAAAGTGTCGACACAAGGAGCTGTGTCGACACTTAGCAAAGATCAGAAAAGTTACAAAATATTCTAAGTACAAGTGTCGACACTAAAGGAATGTGTCGACACTCAGCTGAAGAAACAAAAGTGAAGACTTGTGTCGACACCAAGAAGCAGTGTCGACACTTGACAGTTTCAACACATAAAGATGTGTCGACACAAAGGAGTTGTGTCGACACTTAGAAGAATACAGTTGCAGAATGAAGTACAAGTACTTGTGTCGACACTCAATTTCAGTGTCGACACATGCAGAAGAAACTGTGTCGAGACATACAAGGAATTGTGTCGACACCTTGTAGACTTGTGTCGACACTTACACAACATGTGTCGACACTTGGCCTATAAGTGTCGGCACTTAAGAACAGAAAGTCTCGACACTATCTGACAGTTAGAGGAATTTCAAGAAGTGACTGGTTGACAAGACAGCTGCCGATCCAGCCGGTCTACATCAACTGTTAGTGATATCAGAAGTCTGTTATGAATCGGACCAGCCGGTTACCATGAAGGAAGCCTATAAATAGGCACCCATAGTTTACAAACTAAGATTGATTGAGTAATTAAGGATTGTTGAAATAATATAGAAGTGGTTGAAAAAGTTTTTACAGAGAGAGTTCAGATCTTTGAAAAAGTGGTATATTGAGTATCAACACAAGAAGATCTTGCTGTGCATCAGCAGATCTAAGAAGTTGGAGAGAGAGAGCTCCAACCAAGTATTCAGTCTTTGGAACTAAGGCTGAGAAGAAGAATTCAGAGTCATCTGGATTTCAAGAAGCAGAGGTCAAGGAACAACTGCAGAAGATTCAGACTAATTCAGTTCTAATCAAGAAGCTTTGAAGGAAGCTAAGTCAGTTTGGATCTAACTGAGTTCTTCCAAGAACTCTTCAAGAATCTCTCAACTCCTCTCCTATTTTCTGAGTTGTAGAGTTAACTATTGTACTTTCTATTTTAACCTGTAGGATCCATTGGATCTGAGAGAATTGTAAGCCTATTTTATAAAGGCTGAGGGTAGGGCTTGGTTGCCTGAGTGTAGGAGTTGAAGAACTCTGAGTGTAGGCCTTAATTGGCTGAGTGTAGGCCTGGGTGGCTGAGTGTAGGCCTTTTGGCTGAGTGTAAGGCTTTGGGCCTGAGGTAGGAACCTAGTTTGGTTCTGAGTTAGTGGAGAAGTTTGGCCGAATCTAGTACACTGCTAGATAGGCGAAGGGGGAAAGTGGATGTACCCAAAGATTGGGGAACCACTATAAATTAGTGTGTCTGCTGTGGTGTGCTGTGCTGTGCTGTGGATTAATTGTTTGATTTCTGTAATTGCTGTTAGCTGTTGTAATCTGTGAAATAATTGTTGTACTGCCAACAAAGTTTAAGAAAGGTTTAGGTCACCTATTCACCCCCCCCCCTCTAGGTGTTTAGGTACCATATCTTTCACTTCAGCTGAGTGTCGACACATTCCCTTAGTGTCGACACTTGTACTTAGAATATTTTGGAGATAATTCTGTTCTTTACTAAGTGTTGACACAGCTCCTTGTGTCGACACTTTCTTCATGTGTTGACTCTTCTGTTGAGTGTCGACACTTTGTTTTTGGTGTCGACACTTTCTTTAAGTGCTGACTCTTCTTGTTGTATCGACACTTTGTTCTGGGTGTCGACACTTTAACTTAGTCTCTGCTGACTTTTGCTGAGTGTCGACACAGCTCCAAGTGTCGACACTTTCTGGTGTAGACACAACTTCACTGGGTGTCGACACAGCTCCTTGTGTCGACACTTTCTGTCTGCACTTTTCTTCACTGAGTGTCGATACAGCTCCTTGTGTCGACACTTTCTTTCTGGTGTTGACTCTACATCCCAGGTGTCGACACATTGACTCCATGTGTCGACACTGCTTGTCTGGGTGTCGACAAAAGTCTTCTTAAGTGTCGACACTTTCCCTCTGGGTGTCGACACATGGACTTAGAAACTTTTTGCTTCAGTCCAGTGATTACTTAACCTGCACAAATAAACTCAACATACATCAAATACATTATGATGTATATCATTGAGTTGGGTGAGGCTTCTTCAAATCAGGTACATTTAGCCAACGTACCCAACAGTTAGGAGGTATGAATGGGGTCCACCTGGCTAGGGGATGGTCAATTGACCCAATATAGTTCAGTTTGACCCATTTAGGGCTAGAGTTGACTTTGGTCAACTTAACCACCTTCAATACCCTCCAAGGGTCCTTAGTGACCCGTTTGACCCAATTTTAGGTCTAGGAAGACTTTGGTAGGGTTAGTTGGGCTTAACTAGGGCACACTGTCCTTAATTAGGGCACCATGCCCAATTTAGGCCTAAAGTGGTCCTAGGTCAACTTGGCCACCCTGAGTCAACTCCAATGGACCCTTAAGGTTCAGATGAACTTTACAATGGATTGGTGAGGCCATGGTGGGGTCTTGAAGTCTTGGGGAAGCCCCATAGTCACCTTAACTAGGGTTCATAAATCTACTATCTGCAGACCATAGTGGTCTCACTTACATCCCTAGGTTTACTTGGCCTTCTTGGGCTTCCTAGGGTTTTGTCATGACCTAGTCATGACAAAACCACTCCTAGGGGTCTAGTTGTTTGAGGGATGTTACACTGTGTGTGCCCATGCCTGTGATAAAGTGTTTATTCACTATACTGCCTGGTTATGCTAACAAAGTGCAGGGAAAGAGCATCGACGCCCCGATTTTGGGGATGAGATCGTTATAATTTGGTCAGCATAGCTGACCATTGCTTTTGTTTGCCACCGTGTGGTGGATTGTTGCTTGCAGGTGCTGCGGAGCCAAGTGGTAAATAGCGGGCCAAACCCCAAGTTGAGAATCCGGCCCTCAAAGGCCTATTTTGAGTGTTTACTTGTTTATTCATATGTGACCGGCCTACGTACCATGTTATGGAAGACACATTTTATTTGAGTAAATAATTTGTAAGGCCTTAAGGCCATTGTACTGGTGTATTGTACTTCATTCTTGTTGGTTTGGGTAGTGGACATTCATGCTCGTGCTAGGTTCTTTTTATTGCAACTTTAAATTGCTTCCGCTAGAATGACTCTGTGTAGGATGTTGGATATTAGTTGGATGGTTTCCATTGGGTAACCACCCGGTCTGTCTGTGGTATATGGCGTCGGGCCCCGACCGAATCTACTGTTATATGCTATGCGAAGGATAGGGGGTGTTACATGGGACATATAGTCTATGTGGCTAAGTCAGGAAAACTCTTACCTAAGATTTGGTTTGAGAAAATTAACTGAGATGTGAGTTCGTCGAGCTGAGCCAATCATTCGTCGAACTAAGCTCAGAGCTCGTGAAATTTGGCCAAGTGTAAATTCATCGAACTGAGTTCAAAATTCGTCGAGCTAAGCTCGTTGTTCGTCGAACTCAGTTCAGCATTCATCGAGCACAGTTCAGAGTTGAGTGAGGCAGGCTGAGACAGTCTATTCCTAAGGTTCAAGAGCTAGAAAAGTGTCTAAGTCCATAGGCACTGAGAGAAGGTCATTCACTCTACGCTATAGCCTCTTAAGTGTTGAGTAACACTCAGTCAGTCCAAGCCAGTACTTTTAAAGAATACAAAAATTTGGCTAATGCAGAAAGCATTGAGTAAGGTGTGGTCACTCAACGCTCTCAACGCCATAACGCAAAAATTATTAAAGCAAAAAAGCATTGAGTGAGGCATGCTCATTCAACGATGTCAATGCTTAAAGATGCTGAAGTAGCAGAAATGGTTAAGGCAGAAAGAGTTGAGTGAGGCATTCTCACTCAATGCTCTCAATGCCTTATATGCAAAATAGGATGCAGAAACTGTTAAGGCAAAAAGCGTTGAGTGTGAATTACTCACTCAACAATGTCAACGGCTAGTGAAGACAGAATTTTATCTAAGGTATTTGGCGTTGAGTGATGCTCACTCACTCAACGCCAAGCAACAGAAAGCTGAGTAAAGCATGTTGGCATTGAGTGAAGCTGAATCACTCAACGCCTAGAAAGAGAATTATAATCTAAGTGATTTGGCATTGAATGAATCTCATTCTCTCAATGCCTATACTACTGATGCTTGAATTTTGACTAAGTCCTCAGGTGCCGATGTCAGCAAGTCAAAATGTCAACAATATTTAAATTGTTAGCGGTAAGGTCACAGTACACAACAGAAGGCATCGCAGGCCTATAGTACGACATATAGGCATTAAAGCATGATGCAAATGGACGCTGCAGGTGGGGTCCACTTCTTTCTAAGAGCCGTTGATCAGCAGACTACAAAAGGAGAGATGGGCCAAGACAAAAGTGAACTTTTCTAGGGCTTCATCAACACTAAGAGTTAGCAACAGACTTCATCTTTTTCGCCATTACTACATGCAAAAAGCTTGAAGCTCTCCTGCAAGATAAAGTTCAGATAGCTGTGCAATCTCCATCAGCCACAGTAGATTCAGAAATTGTTCCGAAGAAAGAAGAACCTTCAGCCTTGGGAGCGCAGGTTCAGGTAGCTACTAGAAGACTCAAGATCAACAAATCTTTAGACTTCTTCAGCAAGTTCAAAAGTCATCTTCTGAATACCTTCAACAATATTTTTCTCTGTTGTGAGGAGAGTTACAACAGAAATTTATCTGCTCTAGTTGTTGACACACAGAAATTTCTCTATGTCAAAGTTATTTAAATTATTTCTTATTGTAGGAACCTTCTAGATCTGAGCTATAGGGCCTTTTGGCCTGAGGTAGGTGACAAGTGTGTCACTGAGCTGTAGGTGTCTAGAAGGGCACTTAGGTAGGTACCTGGAAGGGTACTGAGCTGTAGGAGTGATGCAGCACTCTGAGAGTAGGGCCTTGTGCCTAAAGTTGTAGGGCTGAAAATCCTGAGCTGTAAGACTTAGAGATAAGGCTGAACTAGGTGGTTTGAGGACCACTGAGTTGTAGGAGCACTGCAGGGCTCTGAGGTAGGAACCTTTGTGGTTCTGAGGTAGGATTTTGAAGAGAACCTGAGTGTAAGGTTGAGTGCCTGAGGTGTATGCTCTAAATAACATTTTGGAGGAGTTTGGGCCTTGACTAATAGGAAGTTAGCAAGGTTGGAGGAGAGTAGATGTACCCATAATTTTGGGAAACCACTATAAAATACTTGTGTGCTTTGCTATATTGTTTGTTCTTCTTGTGTAAGACCCCCATTTTTTTTCTTTTTTTAAACGCCGCGGTCTTAGGCCCAGAACCGCCGTTTTGCGGTGACACCTCCGTTCCCGGGAAGGTCATCACTACAAAACGCCGATCCTGCCGGCCGATTCGATCACAGAAAAGCAACAAAAGTAGAGCAAACACAAGAGTGGTAAAACTCTAACCAAAAGTCCACAATAAAATCACATCAGAGTAATATAATCTCCACGAAGGGAGAGTCCACAAAATATAATGCACTGAAAATAAGGGCTTAAGCCCGATACATCAAATCCTCACTACATAGTCACTCAAGCGGAAGCAAAATAAAACACTACTAAGGTCAGGGGCTCACAGTTCCAGTTGTCTGAACTCCTGAGCTAGACTGCCCTATCTCCAAATGGGCCGACCTCCGGGGCTGCTCCTCCATGCTGGGCTCCACGATACCCTAAATGATGTGGTCCAAAAATCGTTAGTCTATAAGACTAAGTCCTATCATCCCCCACCCCTTCCCCCATGGCCCCTAGGCATCGAGCGGAGAGGAAGAAAGGGGAGGACTTGAAGGTGGAGAGTAATCAATAAACAGATGGCAGCGGACCTATACTAGCAATTTTGTAGTACATGTGGCGGTAAAGTAAAGTATGAAAATTAACCTTAACTTATACGGAAACATATAAGCAAGGGATCTTCTACAGGGCTCTCATCGTATAAAGAGTCTCATACCAATTTATACGTTGGGGTGTCGGTTATAAACAACAATATATATATATATATAAAGAATTTAACCTTAATTTATAAACTTGCCCACACAAGCTTATAGACCAAGGGGTCGTTTTGCAGGGCCTATTGTATAAGCGTCTCATACCACTTATACAATAGGTGACAGGGGTTTTATGCTATGATTATGTTATGACATACTAGTGGGTTATGATGCGATCATGCAAGTGCAACTCACCCACCTGACTCTGTGCACACAGACCTTTAGTTCCCCCCTTTCTGGAGCCTCACCTCCCAGGATACCTCCGTAGTGGCAGAGGGAAGCGGTGGGTTGGGCCTCTCCCACATCTAAACCAGTAAAGAACTACCGGTCAGACCTATCGTACGCCTCAACGCTGGTGCACTAAGCGGACTCCTGCGTACTCTAGCCGGCTGGTGCACCAGACTTCTGTTGCCGAAGTGCTAGCCACACTTGCCGAGTCAACGTATTGGCGTCGGTGCATCGACTCTCCAATACCGAAGACCCACCACCTTTACTTTATGCACATGCAACCTTATGTATCAGCACCGAGCCAAAGCTCCCCGGACCATCCCGTCTGTCACAAACATCAACCGAGCCAAGGCTCGCCGGGCCATCCTGCCCCTCACAACCATAAACCGAGCCAAAGCTCGCCGCGCCATCCTGCTCGTTTCCACAAACACCGAGCCTACCGCTAGGACATCCTAGTCAAACTAACTTCCCGTGACACCGGGGTGTATGAAGGTGAACCCCTAATTATTCTAGTTGCTCTTAAGATTTATCACACCTACAGTTTACGTTAGCCCAGGACTGCCCAAGGTATACCCCGTGAAGGGCTCTCGAAGGCACTAGGAACTACGATGGGATTACACCCAAAGTTCCCTTTCGCAAGGCACTTACTATTATTGGTTGTTACCCGATTTCCAAACCCTTAATTAATTTTACAGAATCTAGCCCTAGTGCATTAAACACTTCCTCCCTACGGGAAGGACGATCTTTCGCCGATCCCGAGCGCCACCTAACACTAGTCAACCTCACACTCTACTAATCATGTCTTCCAATGATGAACTCCTTTATTTACCCAAATCAGCAACCTACTAAGGATTCCACTCTTCAAATTCATTACGCACTCTAGTTCAATTTCCACAGTTACTATATGCAGACCACCCTATATTATATGAGATGTATAAAGGAGGTACTCCAGATTATCTTCCAAATCTCCTATAAAATTTACCAGAAGTCCACCATAACATGTTTAGTCTAAAATCAGAGATTCATATTTTTTCTAATTAATTTGATATTTGTTGAATTTTCCCAAAGTTTGGACATGGGCAATTTTGAACATGAACTATATGATCTACTCAAGTAATGACCACCCAAAAATTTTGATCACTAAATAACAGAGATATATTACTAGATACTAATTTCCATAATTTTTTCAGAGATTATTTGACCTCTAATTAATTTATCCAAAATAATTCCTTTAATCATATGTAAAGAAGGAAGTACCAAAATTATTTTTCAGAAAATTATATAAAAATTATAGAATCTTAATATGGTATAGAGAAGGTCATTGTGCAAAAATCATAATTTTACAGGCTTGCTAGACACCAAAATAAATTTAATTAATTTTTTGTGGGAAACAATACTTAATGAAGCAACCCTTAGAATTATTCTTTCAAAAATTCCATAAACATTCACAAAGCTTTAAAACATAATAAAAAAGTTCTCTGACTAAAATTCATCAATTTCCATCAAGTAGTTACTTCATAATAAATTCCTAAGTAAATAATACAAATTACGAAATTATTAATGAAGTATCCAAAATAATAATCCTAAATTCATAATAAAATCTCCAGAGCTTGTAGTAATTTCAAAACTACTAAACCCAAATCGCATCACTTTTCAATGAGTTTTAGTGACATTTTCCTTCACCACAAGGTTTGTGCCCTAAACTAGGGTTAGGGTTTTGAGGGGGTTTAAGGCTTCCAAATCCCTAAAATTTTAACAAGAGGACCATACTAATCCTATGGTCCTCTCCCCGAATTTTCAAGTCATTCCAAGGTCATTTGACCCCATGACCTTCAAACCCTAAAAATCCCCATTAAGGGACCTACCCTGGGGCTCTAGGGCTACCCTACTCTTAACCACCCCAAATTCCATTGTAGGGTGATTCATACTATAGAGAGTCAGTGGCCAAAATATCAGCCTCTGTTGAGGTGATTTGACCACTCAAAACCCAAGGGGGGTGCTTGACCTAGTTAACCCTGAAATGGTAAACCTAGGGTTGGATCAATACCTAACCAAAACATCTCCAAATGAGATGAAAATTTTACCAGAGCCCTAACATGCCCTATAAGACCACCCACCCAAATTGGGGGAGTTTTGAGATGTTTAGGACACCTAATTAATTTATTCACGGATTATTAAATTTTTCTAAAAACTATAGAAAACATTTCTCCAAAATTCCCATTTTTGGACAGGACCTAGGTATAGCTAGGTTAGACTCCCTGCCCAAATCCCAGATCATTTAGATATGGGATGAAGGGTGGGAATCCATTTGAATCACAGGATAGCCCTAGGTATAGGTATCACCAAAATGAGTGCCCTGGTCAAACCCGACACTCAAATTGGTCCAAATAAATTTTAACAGAAACTAGACTCTCCAGGCTACAAATTTTATGTTGACCACTTTTTATGAAACACCACCTAGGTATTTTTAAAAATTAAAACGATTAAATACCATAAAGTGTGACATAATTAAATAATAAGAAATTTATATCCTATGGTTTTATATCATTCCCAACACAAATCTTGGCGCACAGTGGATGGCCCACTGAAGGTGTTTAAAGCCTCAGATGGGGAGAGGAGAGGCTGGATCATCAATGACCATTAATGGCCTTGAAAGCAACCTCTCGGCCTTGGTGGTTCAGTGCATCCAGCCAGTGGAAGAGCCTGGAAAGCCTCCTGATCTTCTCAGGGCTGTTAGGGGAGGTGAACCAAGCAAAGAAGAATGGCCCTTGGCTTCCCCGTGGCATGAATGGCCTTTACTCCATTTTCTCTCTCCTCCATTAAAGGGAAATTGGAGCTTTCTCTCTCCTGCCCCTCATGGCTGAATTTGTTCATCACTCTAGCCTATTTGGAGCCCACTCATTCATCATTTCTATGATATTAAGGCTAGCCCAAATGGGGGGAAATGGGCTTGAGCTTGGGTTAGCCTATTTGGGCTAATTTGACATAACCTTAAGGTAGAGTTGACCTTAGTCAACATGACCATTTGGGTTAACCCCAATGGGTCCCTGGTGACCCATTGACCTCCCCTAAGGTCTATGTAGGGTTGGGTAGGGTTGACTTGGCACCTTGGAGGTCACTTGACCCTTGGTAAGGGCACTTTGACCACTTTGGGGCTTGAGTTGACATGGGTCAACTTGATCACTAGGACTGCAGCCAATGTATCCTTAGTGACCCATTGACCTCACTTTAGGTCTAGGAATACCTGAGCAAGGTTTGTTGGGCACATTGGAGGCCAACTCCCCTTTGTTAGGGCACCTTGCCCAATTTAGGCCTATGGTGATCCTAGGTCAAATTGGCCACTTTGGGTTGACTCTAATGAACCCTTAAGGCTCTAGTGGACCCTATAATGGGTTAGTGATGTTGTGGTGGGGTCATGGAGTCATGGTGAAGCCCTAAGGCCAAACCCTAGGTTTGGTGATGAGGTTGTGCCATAGGCAGACCAAGGTGATTCTCACCTTGGCCTTCTATCACTTGACCCTTTTTAGCTTCCTAGGGTTTTGTCATGACCTAGTCATGGCCAAAACCACTCTTAGGAGTCTAGTTGTAAATGAGATGTTACATCTTGTATATTGCAGGAATTTAGGACAAGCTCTAAGATCACCTTAGAAAGAAAGTAAAGAAAACAAAACACTTAGTAAGAAAATAGCAAAAAGTCTTACAAATTTTCAAACGACCTGGATAAACCTATTCACCCCCCTCTAGGTTGCTATCTATCTTGAAAACAAGAACTTATAGAATCTTATTTAACCGATTTCCAAGCCCATAGAAGAAAATCTCAAAGTAAACACGATGAATTCGACGAGCATCAATAGGTATACACGACTAATTTGTCGCGTATTCATAAGTAAACTCGACAAATTCGACGAGTATTCATAAGTATACTCGATGAATTCGACGAGTATCCACTATTAAACTCGACGAATTTAACTTAGGAATTATTTTGATTCTTCTGAAAATAACTTGTCCTTCCTTGAGCCTTTTAATGAACTTGAAAAAGAAGTACAATCGAATGGAGAGATTACACGTGATGTTAACCCAGAAATCGGCGATCCCTCCCAAAGGTAGCTAGCTTGTAAGTCGTGGCCTGCTCCAAGTTCCCCAAGGAGGTTGCGACATGTCAGCCCTCTTTGTGTTGGGAGGATAGACGTCTATGTCCCTTCAAGCCGTACGGCTAGTGCGACCTCCCATGTCTGACCGCCTAGGTTGTGTTAACCTAGAAATCGGCGATCCTTCCCAAAGGCAGCCAGCTTGCTAGTCGCGGCCTGCTCCCGGTTCCTCCCAGAGGTCGCGATGCCTTAGGGTGGGCGGATAGAATTTTTTGTCCGCTCAGGTCGCACGGCCTGTGCTGTCTCAGCGGTCTGACCGCCCAGGCCGCGCGCCTTCCCTTGGTCGGCAAGGGCAGCGGACTGCTCCTGCAGTCCGCCCCTGCAGCACGCGCCCCTTGTCAGCTTTAATCACAGGTTTCTCAATAGGAGCCCCCTTTGCCAGACTCAGATGTCTATCCGCCCAGGCCAACAACAAGTCGCTACTTAGCCCGCTCCTGACAGGTGACATTTGAAAGTTAGGGTTATATCTGAAATACTCTACAGAGGGGGTGAATAGAGTATCTTGAAATTTTTAATACTTTTACTATAAATAAAAGATCAGTCCTAAGGTGAAATAATCTACCACAGGCACTGCATATATAAATTAATATCACAGACACAGCAACCTAACTAGCACAGCCACAACAAGAACAAAAGAAAAATAAGGCCACAGGACAACACAAGAATTTTATAGTGGTTCCCCTAAACTTGGGTACATCCACTCTTCTACCACCATGGTAGGAATCCACTCAGGTTTTTGATCAGGTGACTGCCACCAATGAGCTTTTGATCAGGTGCTCAAACACCAATCCCAAGTCTTTTGATCAGGTGACTTGCAACCAGGAATAACTTTTGAAGGGAGTTAAAGAACCCTTTTTACAGTGAGGGTGAGAGAGTGATGATGTCTTCTCTTTCTCAAATACAACTGAGAAGACTTAAGTGGATCTTTTGATTTTAACAAAGTCTCCCCCTGAGATATTGATTTGTTCAGGAAGGTTGGAACTTTGCTACAGGGTGAGTAGGTCTTTAATATTTCAGCCTTGACCAGAAGGTATCCCGGAACTTCTTGACTGATAGAGTATTTGTTGTCCTCTGAAGAATCCTGGAATGAAGAGAGCAGAAGACTCTTGATTTTTGATTGATGTTCTTCTTCTTCAGCTTGCTGTTGTTTTTCTGGTCTGGGGCTTGTTCTTTTCTCTGTTTCTGTAAGATTTCTTTTTTTGTGTTCTGAATGCTGCGTGATGCCTGAAGGAAGAAGAGAAAAAAATCCTTTTATATTTTCCATGTAATCTTCCTTCTGAATTTTGAATTCTTCAGCATTGATTACTGACGGCCTTGAGAATATCTGCATTGATTGATATCCCCAACTGTCCCATTAAAAAGAGACAAGTAATAATCCTGATTACAACCCTAATCAATGCTTACTTCTAAAGGCAATATTCAGAGAATATTTAATCATTGATTAATCAGGAATTATTGCAATAAAATGAGGACAGAGGGACGGAAATTTCCAAGTCTAGGATTGCACAGAAATCGTTGAGCAGAGAACAAAATTCGTCGGCCTGGGTCCTGAGTTCGTCGAGCTGAGAAGTTATGGCCGTCGACCAGATAACCTTTGTTCGTCGAGCTGAGATGCAAGATCGTCGAACTAAGAACAGATAACTACTTTCTCCAGAGCCTTGCCAATTCTGTGCATCAGGATCGTCGAGTTGAGATTCTAACTTCATCGACTGGAGTTCAGTGAAATGTTTCTTGGACTTAAGAATGTAAAAGTAAAGTGTCCAGAAATCATCGACCTGAGAATTGATTTCATCGAGCTGAGAATTGACTTCGTCGACTTGAGAACTGCTAATAGCTACTTGATACAACTTGTCGAGATTGTGGTCCAAGTTCGTCGAGTGGAGAACATGAATTCGTCGACTGGAGTATGATTCTGGACTTAGAA
This sequence comes from Platanthera guangdongensis, assembly GCA_039583875.1. Taxonomy (NCBI): domain Eukaryota; kingdom Viridiplantae; phylum Streptophyta; class Magnoliopsida; order Asparagales; family Orchidaceae; genus Platanthera; species Platanthera guangdongensis. The sequence continues at coordinate 107,063,650 of CM077157.1, forward strand.
TATTTAGATGTTTCTGGACTTTAGAATGTTGAGGTAGAGCATCCAGAGATCGTCAACCTGAGAACTAAGTTCGTCGAGCTCAGCTCAGAGAAGTTTTTTTGAGTTCGTTGAGCTGAGCACGACTTTCGTCGAGCTGAGTTCGACGAACGTCGAACTCATTTCCTGTGTCTTTGAAATTTCCCTAAGTCCTGAGGCTTCTACAGTCTATTGATGGCTGGTCCATATAGTGTTGACTCTGAGGACATGGCCCAGACTCTAGGACACAAACATGACCATGACTATACATGTTGGGTCAAACATCCTAGTTTAGTGAACCTAGCCCAAATCCAACTAGGGATCCAACAACATCCAACGTTAACAGACTCCAAATGTCTATCCGACTAGACCGCTCAAACCAACAAACAAAAGTGGCGACCTGCCCCAAGGCCGCCAGCCAGCTACCTCCGTTCCACCTCGCTAACATACGCGACCTGCCTCATCAGTCTGGTAGGTCGCATATCCCTTGTCACCCAGCAGCGTGGGCAGCCAGCTTCGTCAGTCCGTCCAAGGAGTGCGGACACCAGCTCCCCGGCTACCCACAAAGATCGTGTGTCCATTTCCTAATGAGCTGGGCAGACTCGAAGTGCAGTCAAGACTTCCAGTCCACCTACGTTCGTACACCCCAGCTCCAGCCTCTCTGTAGCCCTCTTCGTTCAACTGCATGGGTGGACTCAGCTTGTTAGCAGAGGCAGACACCGCGGACTCCACAGACTTGCCATGCAGCCCTCCACTCCTTTGCCTCCAGCATCCATCTCCTCAGTAGCAGACGGACAACCTCCCTCAGCCCGCAGTCTTGGCGCGGGCTCGGTTTGTAGTGGAGGACTCCTCCAGTCGCCAGGCAGTAGAACTTTCTCAAGGCAGTCCCAGACCGCACAACCATGCGCGGACTCAGCGGACTCTGCGGGCACTCCTCAGCTCGCACCCCTTAGCGCTCATTCAGTTCACCAGCGGCGGACTTCGCAGATTCTCCTCGCAGTCCGCCACATAGCTTGAAGCTCCTGCTTTCAAGTGGTGGGTAGATAGTCCTTCAGCCCGCACAATCTTGGCGCGGGATCGATTAGCTCAATCCGGGCAGACTCTTCCCAGTCTGCCATCAGCAGTAGTTCCAAAAGCAAGCCACAGTCTGCATGGCCTATTACGGACTCGTCAGGCTCCTTCCTCTTCTCGCTCAAGTTACCGTCTCACCGGGGGTAACGTCACCGGAAGCCGTTACCTCCTCAGGCCTATAGATAGACCCCTATGCCTCTTATTTGGGGGTGAGGACAGAACATCGCCAAGGTGCTCACGCTCGAAGGCAGCCCAAGCAGTCAGCCCCTGGGGACACCATTTCTCAGTCTGCACCTTTCCCTCTGCTCTTAGTCGTGCGGCCTTCCAACCTGGCTCTCCAGTCCGCGCGGTCTCTGTTCTTCCCTTAACAACGAGGTTTGTCGGTCTCCAGGCTCAGCCCGTGCGGCCTTCCCTTCTGGCACTCTTTCCTTAGCAGCCAGCATCCTCTTTGTACCCCTTTATTGATTTCTTGTAAAGGAGTATAGCAAGCTGTAATAACTCAATATTAATCAAAGGAAAGCCCGTCGCAAGAGTGGCATTTAAGCCGCGGCGGGCGAAGTCTGTTGTTTTCGCTGCTAGCGGCCCCTCTCTCTTCTCCTCAGCTCAGCTTAGCTCTCTCGGCATCCACCTGCAAGCACAACCAACAAAGTAACCGTCTGATCGACAGCTCCTGATCAACCTCCTCCGCTGATTATCTGCCTTCTCGGCTGCTCTTAGCAACCCTCTCCTCTGTCCCCGCAACCCTCAAACAAGCGTTTGCTCCACTCTCGAGCACTCAGAAGCTTCCTCTCCTTCTCCTCAACCCGCAACCTTCTTCCTCTTCTTCACCTTGCCCGTGAGATCGAACACCCCTTCATGTTAACTAGGCGGTGCCATTTTGGCACATCAACAGTTAACACGCGACCTTTAGATCCGAACAGATGGTGAAAATCAATGGTTACTCATGTCAAACTGCCAACTTCCTCAAGACATTCCTCGTACCAGTGAAGACGCTCTCTGGGAAGCCCTCTTGCTGACACGTCGGGAAACTTCCCTGCAAATCGCAGCAATCAATGACACCCTTGTCACCATAATTCAGCAACTAGACTCTCAACCTACAGCAGCACCAGTTGCTACAGTCAATACTACAGTGGGGAATTCGCATCTTAATCTTCCAGCTCTTCTACCAGTTGGTCCTTATGCTTATCTGGAAAGTTATCCATCCAGGCAGGTGCAGTCACTTTGTAGCTTCCAGTTACCAAACAAAGGGAGAGTGACTGTAAACTCAGTCCTCAAACCACTGCGTGCACCTCCAATCATCCAATGAAGTTACCTGAACTTCCCACTGAGAGGAAGAGAGGCCCAGAAGTTTTGCTCCCTACCGGATAACCTCCAGAGTCTCCCCCAAAGTGTCTTCAATCGCAAGTGAAGAAAAGAAGATGTTTCCGAAGTCGTCAACGTCTCTTTCTATGCAAAGGATCCGAAGTTGATAGTACGTTGGGTGAGGCAACTCGCATCATTAAGAGTAAAGTAAGCAACATGGGGTCTTCTCGGCTTGTTGATCGAAAGGTCAAAAACTCTGACCAATATTGTAAGTATCACAAAGAAAAGGGTCATGCAACAGAGGATTGCAAATCTCTTTGGTGATTAGTGCAGGAAATGCTGAAGGAGGGTAAATTTCAACATCTGCTCCAGAAGGGTGACCCTTCATATTTGTGAGTCCTCAAAGCTCCTCACATCCATTATCGATTACTCTTACTCTACTCTTCTTGTTTCAAACATTTTCTTTACAAAGCACTTATAAGTGCTACTTCATTCTTTTCAATAAAGTTTACCTTAGGGATCTCATACTGACACAGTTCCCTTCTTGTAATGCTTCTTCCTATACTTTTCTCTTTGCCAAAGAGATCACTACGCCAATGAAATATCACCAAGTCTTGTTATAGGCCCCCTCGAGATTGGATTCCGGTGTAAGGCCACAATGACTACACATTGCGAGGAGTTTTCGCATGTGTGTAGTGGGGGCTATCCAACTCTCATGTGGAGTAATAAGGGACTTCGGATCCAAGCCGACATCTAACATAGAGTGTGTGTTAGGGAGGCCCCATGTGTTAGCTCTGATGTTCTTCGTTAAGGATACATTACAGTTATGGTGATCTTTGCTTGACAAGCAATGACGATCAAGTGTAGCCTTGTCTCTTTGATCATCTCACAACTGTGATGGCCGAACACTCTATAGTACTCTCGATCTGTGCCTTCGCGGGATCCTCAACTCCACTGATCATTCCACAGACAAGCAATGCTTTAGGCCACTTGGCGCAACTAGTCTTATTGATCAGTGATGATTCTACCCAAGGAAAGAGAGCAGTGCATCTGCCGCTTCCATCTTAGAATTTTTGTGCATGTCTCCCTTTTGTGCTCTGTCAAGGGAGTGTAGCTAGTCCGCTCTAATTAGGGCTATAGTGGTGATGACCTTTCTTGGTCATCTCCGAGTATAGACCTCTTTGTTATCAACTGCCTTTTTCACAGGTGAATAAGTTAATCCGACCTACCAAAAGGATTTGCAACATTCATTTCGCTTATGCTCATCTTATATGCATTGCTTGCTCAAAGCTCTATCAGATGATGACTTACAAGCTCTCTAATTATATAAGCTATTCATAACTCTTATCAAACGCTAATGGTATCAAACATTGATCAAGGAATCTAACTATCCTTGATCATCAAGCAATACTATTGGAATCTAGTCTGGATTGGCAGAATTCGTCAAGCCTATTCTCTGCTAATCTGATCATATCCATCCTATCATATCAACAGTCAACACTCAACTTATTGGTCTGGACTTCATGTTAAAGTTGTCACCACTAATATAGCAAGAAGATCACTACTCTGTTTTGGTCTTCATTCAATTATCGGTAGAGTTCATCAGACATCTCCTCTGCTATTTTATCTCATCAGCAGTTAACACTTGCAAGTTCCGTTCAGGTACTTGCAGCTTAGTTTTTTCATCATGCCTGCTTCTAAATTTTTTCTTGCAGAGATCAGCAGACACTTGCAAGTTTCTTCACAGGTATTCGCAAGCTACTTTCATATATTTTGTCTGCTCCTAAATCTTTTCTTGCAGAGATCAGCAGACACTTATAAGTTTCTTCACAGGTACTTGCAAGCTACTTTCACATATTTTGTCTGCTTGTAACTCTTTTCTTGCAGAGATCAGCAGATACTTGCAAATTTCTTCACAGGTACTTGCAAGCTACTCCCATATATTATGTCAGCTTCTAACCCTTCTTTTGTAGAGATAAGCAGACACCTGCATGTTTCCTTCAGGTATTTGCGACTTTCTTTACTCCCATATTTGCCTCTAACTTCTCTTTTGTAGAAACCAACAAAGACTTGCAAGTTCCTTTCAGGTACTCAACTCATTTTTTCTTTCTTTCTGGCATACTCCTCACTCCTCCTTTTGCAGAGGATAACAAACGCTTGCAAGCTTCTATCAGGTACTTGCAAGTTATTATACTCCTATATTTTCTTCTCACTTTCATTTTACAGAACTCAGTAGAAGACACATCTTCTTTATTTTGCAAAGGCAAACCTAGGTACACACAAGATGTACATTCCATACATGCCCACACTAACTTTTCTCTTGCAGGAAAAAGGCAGGCATTGGCAAACTCCTAAGGAGATACATCAGGTTCTATCTCTCCTTGTCTCCTCTTTCTTTGGGGTGGATCATGATTTTCGTAGGTCTCCAACTTTTTCGAAGTTCCTTTCTGAACTTAAAAAAGTGCGGGTATTATGTTAACCCAAAAATCGGTGATCCTTCCCAAAGGTAGCCAGCTCGCTAGTCGCGGCCTGCTCCCGGTTCCTCCTGGAGGTCACGACACCTTAGGGTGGGCAGATAGAATTTTCTGTCCGCTCAGGCCGAACGGCTTGGGCGGTCTCAGCGGTCTGACCGCCCAGGCAGCGCGCCTTCCCTTGGTCGGCAGGGCCGCAGACTGCTCCTGCAGTCCGCCCCTGCAGGTAACGCCCCTTGTCAGCTTTAACCTCAGGTTTCTCAACAGGAGCCCCCTTTGCCGGACTCGGATGTCTATCCACCCAGGCTGGCAACAAGCCGCTACTTAGCCCGCTCCTGACAAGTGACATCCAACATTGATGGACTCTAAATATCTATCCGCCCAGACCGCTCAAACCACCAAACAAAAGAGGCGACCTGCCCCCAGGCCGCTAGCCACCTACCTCTGTTTCCACCTCGCCAACATGCGCGGCCTGCCTCGTTAGTCCGGCATGTCGTGTATCCCTTGTCACCCAGTTGCGTGGGCAACCAGCTTCGTTAGTCCGCCCAAGGAGTACAGACACCAGCTCTCCGGCTACCCGTAAAGATCGTGTGTCCAGTTCCTCGCGAGCTGGGTGGACTCAAAGTACAGTCAAGACTTCCAGTCCGCCTACGTTGGTACGCCCCAGATCCAGCCTCAGCAGGCCTCTTCGTTCAACGGCATAGGCAGACTCAGCTTATCAGTAGAGGCTGAATCCGCGGACTCCACAGACTTGCCATGCAGCCCGGCACTCCTTTGCCTCCAGCATCCGTCTCCTCAGCAGCAGGCGGACAACCTCCCTCAGCCCGCAGTCTTGGAGCGGGCTCGGTTTGTAGTGGCGGACTCCTCCAGTCGCCAGGCAGCAGAACCTTCTCAAGGCAGTCCCAGACCGCACAGCCTTGCGCGGACTCAGCAGACTCAGCGAGCACTCCTTAGCTCGCCCCCCTTAGCGCTCATTCAGTTCACCAGCGGAAGACTTCCCGGATTCTCCTCGCAGTACACCACATAGCTTCAAGCTCCCGCTTCCCAGCAGCGAGTAGATATTCTTTCAGCCCGCACAATCTTGGCACGGGCTCGATCAGCTCAGTCCAGGCAGACTCTTGCCAGTCTGCCTTCAGCAGCAGTTCCAGAAGCAAGCCCCAGTCCGCACGGCTCGTTACGGACTCAGCGGACTCCTTCCTCTTCTCGCTCAAGTTAGCATCTCACCGGGGGTAACGTCACCGGAATCCGTTACCTCCTCGGGCATATAAATAGACCCCCATCCCTCTCATTTGGGTGTGAGGACAGAACATCGCCAAGGTGCTCATGCTCGAAGATAGCCCAAGCAGTCAACCCCTGCGGACTCCATTTCTCAGTCCACACCTTTCCATCTGCTCTTAGTCGCGCGGCCTGCCTACCTGGCTCTCCAGTCCACGCGGTCTCTCTTCTTCCCTTAACTGTGTGGTCTGCCGGTCTCCAGGCTCAGCCCGCGCGGCCTTCCCTTCTGGCACTCTTTCCTTAGCCGCCAACTTCCTCTTTGTACCCCTTTATTGCTTTCTTGTAAAGGTGTATAGCAAGATGTAATAACTCAATATTAATTAAAGGAAAGCTTGTCCCAAGAGTGGCATTTAAGCAGCGGCGGGCGAAATCAGCTATTGCCGCAGCTAGCGGCCCCTCTCTCTTCTCCTCAGCTCAGCTTAGCTCTCTCGGCATTCACCTGCAAGCACAACTGTCAAAGTAACCGTCTGCTCGATAGCTGCATATCAATCTCCTCCGCTGATTATCAGCCTTCCCGGCTGCTCTCAGCAAACCTCTTCTCAATCCTCGCAACCCTCAAACAAGCGTTTGCTCCACTCTTGAGCACTCAGAAGCTTCCTCTCCTTCTCCTCAACCCCGCAAACTTCTTCCTCTTCTTCACCTTGCCCGTGAGATCGAACACCCCTCCGTGTTAACTAGGCGGTGCTGATTTCGTGCATCAACAGGTTGCACAGCAGCTGTGTTTTGCAGGGGTGCAGACTGCTTCCACAACCCATTCTTGCAGGCCTCCTGTTAAAATTCAACAACCTGACACTACCACCACGTTGAATTTTCTCCAGGTGGTCAGCAGGATAGCCTAAAGCCAAATTAATATTCTTAGAACTATCCAGTTCACACCTTGATCACGGGGAAAATTCCCTGGACCTTGAAGTGAGCAGGAGTTAACTCAAATAAAGTCAATCAACCAGCAAATACATGCAGCATAAGCGTCTTTAATGATTCACAACTAACTTCTCTACACAGTGAGACATACATGGCGAGACATGCTTCACCAAACAACACCCAAGGGAAAGCACAGACTACAAGAACAAGACAAGAGAAACAAGCCGCGCGGACTCAACTACAAGCCACCGGTCTACTACTGTGGAGTCCGCTCATTCCGCCAGGTCGCTAGACTGCAACCCAAGCCGCACGAACTACCCCTTATTCCAGTGCTTGCTCTAGACACCGATCTGCAAGCTGCCTGACCACGAGGTCGCCTAGCCGCCAGACCACACAAGCTGTGATGCCGAATAGAATAGTCCGCCTGAAGCAGGTGACTTCTTGAACCCCGAACCAAGTTGCCAAAGAGAAGACCGTCTAGTCGCTATTCGCGACCTGCTATTTTCCACTTGTTGCTTAACCGCAGAGTCCGCACTGTCCCTGACCGCAATCAGATCCAAGTCCTGGTTTTCCAACGCTATTCGCACAACCTGCACAACACAACCCGGTCAACTCAATCAAACCGCGCGGATACCAAAAGGCAGTCCGCAGTAACCTGTGCGGGCTTAAGTTACTGTTCACTTATGTATGGAGGTTCTCTTCCTGATGTGACATGGGTCCTATTTATAGGCACGATGATGAGTGTGGTCACCGCCCTAGCCGATAGGATTACTGCCATATCCCACAGCAAGACTTCTCCGCAGTCTGCGGATACAATCTAGTCTGCAGCATCTATGCAAGATAGCCAGCCCGCCTAGCTTCTCCAAGGCCGGACTCCAATTTCCAGTCCGCCTTGTCGCCAAAGTCCAAGCCACCAAGACATCACCAAGGCCGGATAGCAACATAAGTGCACCTTGTCGCAAAGGGCCAAGCCAGGACCACCACAGCCAGACTCCGCAGCAACAGTCCGCTAATCCGCGGACACAACACTTCAGTACGCCAATCTCGAGCCTACGACTTCGCCACCAAGGCAACTGTCGGACTCAGGCGGACATTCTGTTCCAGTCCGCCCATATAATGGACAGCACTAGTCTGCATACCCTGCAGACAACTCCAGTCCGCAAGCCGAGTCCATAGCCTTGTTACTAAGACACCTTACGGACTCAGCGGACTCTAGCTATAGTATGCTTACACAGCAAACTTCCAGTACGCATATACCGCAAACTACTCTAGTCCGCATATCCCGCAGACTGCTCCATGTCCGCATATCCCAAGTCCACAACCACGCTAGCAAGGCAGCTGTCGAACTCAGCAGACACCCTACTTCAGTCCACACATCCCGAGCCCACAGCTTTGGCACAAAAGCTCTTGCCAGACTCAGTGGACACCTGGCATCAGTCAACCCACAGATGTGGACACAACCTACAGTCGGCTCATCACCAAACTTGCAACCAAGGTGAAAATGAGCTGTTAAATCAGTAATACTCTAGAGGGGGTGGGGGGTGAATAGAGTATTCAGGTTTTATAAAAATTTTAATTGATTTTATCTAGTGCAGGAATAAAATTAAAAGCATAAACAACAAACCTAACAACTAACACAACCACGGCAAGAAACAAAAGAAAAGGGCAATCCAGACAACACAAGAATTTATAGTGGTTCCCCTAAACTTGTGTACATCCACTCTTCTACCACCCTGGTATGAATACACTGAGATTTTTGATCAGGTGCCTGACACCAATGAGCTTTTGATCAGGTGCTCAAAAACCAATCCTCAAGTCTTTTGGTCAGGTGACTTGCAACCAGGAATAACTTTTGAAGGGAGTTATAACCCTTTATACAGTGAAGGGGATGAGAGATGATATTGTCTTGTATTTCTCAATATATAACTGAGAAGACTTATGGATATTGATTTTAGCAAAGGCTCCCCCTAAGGTATAGAATGGTTCAGATAGATGGAGCCTTGCTGCAGGGTGATAGGCCTTCAGTAGTTCAGCCTTGAGCAGCAGCTGTTCAGGAACTTCTTTGACAGATGAAGTTGTAGTTGTCCTTTGAAGTGTCCTGGAGTGTTGAAGATAGAAGACTCTTGATTTTGATTTGGTGTTCTTCTTCTTCAGATAGCTGATGATCTTTATATATATGGCTTCTTTTCTGTATCAGAAATCTATGGAAGAAAGTACAGAGAGTTTCTTGATTCAGACTAATTGTCTTTTTCTCTGTGTGTCTATCTATCTTGTTCAGTCCGTCTTCTAGAAGAAGAGAGAAAATCTCTTTTTCTATATCCTGTCAAAATGGTCTTTCGAAATTTTAAATCCTCTGCAATCAATGCTGACGGCCTTGAGAATAAACTGCATTGAATTATTTCCCTAACTGTCCCATGGAAAAACAACAGGCAATAATCCTGGAGAAGAGCATAATCAATGCTCTGTCTAACGGTTATATTCCAGAGAATATTTGAGCATTAATTACTCAAGAATTATTGCAGAAATAAGGGGACAGAAGGATGGAAAATAACTAAGTCTGGATTCGTCGAACTGATAACAAAAATCGTCGAGCTGAGTTCACAGTTTGTCGAGCTGAGTTGCTGAGTTCGTCGACCAGATGACTTCTGTTCGTCGAGGTGAGTTCCAAGATCGTCGAGCAGAGAGCAGAATTATATTCTCTAGAAACTTTGTCTTTTCTGTATATGGAGTTCGTCGAGCTGATAACTGGTTTCGTCGATTGAAGTTCAGCAAAATATTTCTGTAGTTAGAATAATATCAGATGCTTCTGGATGAAAATGTTGAAGTGAAGTATCCAGAATTCGTCGACCTAAGAATTGGTTTCGTCGAGCTGAGGACCACTAAATGCTGCTGGATAATTCTGGCTATTATGGTCAGAGTTCATCGAGCTGAGAATCCTGAGTTCGTCGACTGGAGATGATTCTAGACTTAGAAAAAAAGAGATGTTTTCTGATCTTGTAGTGTTGAATTATAGTGTCCAAAGTTCGTCGGCCTGAGTACCAAGTTCTTCGAGCTCAGCTCAGAGAATTTACTCTGAGATCGTCGAGCTAAGCAAGACTTTCATCGAACTGTGTTCGACGAATGTCGAACTCATTTTACTTAGTATGAAATCTGTCTAAGTCTTGAGTCTCTGGAAGTGTTGATTTTAAGGATTTGGCCTAGACTCTAAAACAAAACTATAACCCTGGCTATACATGTTGGGTCAAATGATCCTAACTTAGTGAACCTTGCCCAAATCAAACTAGGGATCCAACAATCTCCCCCTATTTGGGTGAGGTCACTAATTACATACTCAGACTCAACTGAAAATAAACAAAGCAAGAAATCATATATCTGACAGAGATCAATAACACATGCAACATATATATATATATATATATATATATATATATATACAAATAAGCTTTGTTCAAAAATAGAAAGCAGTTTTAAAAACATAACAGAAATAAAACAGACCAGAACTCATTTCTTTTGTTTCTTTTCCTTTGGCTTTTCTTCTTTGCTCTTGTCTCCTGCCTTAATGAAGACAATCTCTCTGTTAGGATCAGAAGCTTGCACTTTAGTCATGATCATGTCAGCAGCCCTTATAATCTTCAAAGATGTGGCTCTGGGGACAACTGCTTCTGGGTGCAACTTCATGTAGTCATCAACATTGAAAAACGTGTTTGCTTTCTCAAACCTCTTAAGCTCTTCTTTCTTGTACTTAGAAATTGTGGAATACTCAGAAGGATCCTTTCCTTCATCTTTGGCCTTATTAATCATAGAAAGTCCTACAAGTTCTTGGAACCTGGCCATTCTAGCTGTATTAGCTGTTTCAGGATCTCCAAAAGGAACAGGAGGAGAATTTGATCTTTTCACTACTAGAAAACAGACTTTTGGCCAGGGAAATTTCCCTGGCAAAAAGTCCAAAACCGTGGCAAAAAAGATTTAGCCACGGTCTAGCCACGGTTTTCCCTCGTGGCTAAAGTCGGCGTGGCTAAAACTTTTAAGCCACGAATTGGCCGTAGCAAATAGTATTAGCCATGGGGAAAACTGTCGTGGCAAATAAACCAACTATTAGCCACGGTATGAAACCCTGGCTAAAAGTGAACTCATCATTTAAAAAAAAACTATTGGCCACAGTTACAAGTCGTGGTAAATACTAATTTATATTTGTTTTTGAAAAAAACACATTCAAAATACTCCATGGAGAGCTTTATGAATTTCAAAGGCACAGAATATAATATATACTAACTCACATATCAATTTATGATGCTAACACCGTCAATATATTAAAAAATGGAAATAACTACATAAACATATATAAAAGTGCCCAATTCTCCTAATCTTTCAGGTTCATTGCAATACAAGTTTGAATATATTGTGGAGCTAAATTTTACTACAATTATTAGTATTACTATTATTAACAAGGTAATTAGAATCCGGAAAATTGAGAAAAAAATCAGAAAATGAATCGAGAGTCTTGACACTGTATGAGAGCAGAACCAAATTGAATCATTGTCTGTAAACTGTTTTAGAAAAGGACGGGGAGCGCCCTACTAGTCCGGACCCCAGGCAGAGTCCTTCATATCATGCCTTTGATACAATCTGTCCTTCCTGGCCGCCTCCTGCATCCTGAATTCTTTCGATCCAGCAGCACCGGAGCTGCTGTTGCTGCTGCCCAACTCAATTCCCATGGCATGACCGATCATTCTCCGGGCTGTCCCCGACGACGTCCTCGGCCTCGCTGCCGGCGGCTCCAGATCTGCAATGTTTTTTTCTATTTATTAATAACCCATGCCCCCGCCAAAGTTGAAAAAGGGAAATCTAGCATACCTTCCCGGGGGATTTGATGCAGAGGGATGTCCCCATCTTCCAATCCACACACTTTGAATGGAAATTCTATACCAGTCAGCGCCTCCTGAGCTGCAACGACAAATAATTTTAATCATTTTCCCTAACAATTGGACGGCTTTTCAATAACATGAGGATAGTCTAATTTACTACAGATTCATTTTATCCCTCAATTGAAAATCTAACCTCAATAGAAAATCAAACTCTTCTTCTAGCGCTCTATAGCATTCTTATCCCTTACTACACAGCTCATAGCTGATCTTTTACAGCTATCCTGATGCAATTAATAGTGCTATATATAGCAGGAAGACAGCAGCAACTGGAATCGTTGGCTAGTACATACGAAGGTGTTTATATATCATGTGCTGAAGCTTCAACCAGAATAAATCCTACATTCGACCACAACAAAGAATTCAGGTGAGGGTGAATGGAGAACTTGCATCTTAAGCCCTTGTACATGACATCAACCTTCATCTTCTCCCAATCAGGGTGAACCTACACTTCCTTGTTCAAAGAAACCATATACTAGAAAAGTGTTTTTTCTCCACGCTTGCATTTTGCTCCATAATGTGAACCTTCTGAAGTATAGTTTGCAGCAATTGATGGTTTATCAACTCATAATCCCTGAAAAGAAAGCACAACACCCTCACCAGAGTGAGTTTAAACAACTCAAATTTTATGAAGAATATGAAGATTAATCGCATGCACCTGAAAGTGAAGATGGAATGAAGTATCTGGATGGAAGAGGCGATGAGGAATGACGATCTTGCCAGCAAAAATATTCCCCTGCTTCGTTTCAAACTCTTCCTGCGATTCAAAAATCATCTTCTATCACATTGCACATATCAAGGAACTCTATATAGAGAAGAAGCAGGCACTCACTATGGGGTCGGGGGCATCGTCATGTTGGCACATTACCCATGGCATGCCTGTTTCTAGAGACGCGGCCATGGAAGCAGCCCAATTAATGTAAGGTTTTGCTGCTGCGCCATATGCCCATTCAACATTTCCATATTCATTCTCTATCTAAAAGAGGCAAGTCATACAGGTGACATAAGAAAGAATGTCATTATATTCATCAATTAAGGGAAAAATAAGGAACTACATGGACAGTGGTTCTCAAATTAAAGAGGATGTGAGCCATGAAAACTCAAAAAGCCACACCTAAGATAAGATGATAGGTCCCCCCTGTGACACATAGAGCTTCTCCTGCTGCATCATGTTCACAATCTTCTCAGTGAACCGCTGCATCTCTACCTGTAAACAGCAATCGGTAAACAAGAAGCAGATCACTGGAGAAGAAGATGATGAATAAAACGTAGAACCTTGAAGGGTTGGTTCTCAGTCCTGAACTTTATCCCGCAAATACAGTGCAGCCAAAGTGAAGCAGGTGAGGGTGATTTAGGGTTTAGAGTTACATGATGCCGGGTGATCTTTGATGTTGTGGAGGTGAAGCCCTAGACGCGATCCTGGAAGGCTTCGGCTTAGGTGAGATCGCGAGCAGGTGAGGCCGTTTGGTGGTTGCGCGATATTGACCGGGGAGGATGCATAGAGGCTGTGGCGTGGAGTAGCTAGCGGGAGAGGCGGCATGCGGCTGTGGCATGAGGAGAGGCTATGGTGTCGGGGAGGCAGGGAGAGGAAGGGCTTGCAGCGTGAGGGGGTAGATGAGGTCAGAGAAAGTAGGAAGTAGGCTGCGCTGAGCTTTTCCGGAGGCTGCGACGGTATTATGCGCGAAGAAGAAGGAGATGGCGTGGGAGAAGGCTGGGGGGAACGAGAGGCGGAAGTTTTGGGTCCGGGTTTTCGGATGGAACCAGAACTAATAGAAAACGTGAATGCATGGGCCCCGCGCAAAAATGTATGTCAGACTCCCAAAATGCGTGGGCCCCACATGCCTTTTAACGACAGATCCGAGCTCCCGGATCCAGATTTGGAACCGGGAGTCAGCCCCAATAATTTGTCGAACGAGAGAGACCTAACTATCAGATTTTTTAGAACTAAAAAAAAACTTATTGCTGGATTATTTTTTAAAAGAGGGTATTTTTGCCACGCTTATTTGCTTTTCATGCCTAATACAATGGTATTAACCATGTTTTTTATAGCTGTGGCTAAAATCTAAATATTAGCCACAGTTTTGCGATCATGGCTAATACTGGTGTATTAGCCACGATTTTTGAATACTGGCAAAAAAATGTGTAGCTAATACTCGTTTTTCTAGTCGTGTGTAGGACTTTTAGCTTTCTGATCTGCAGGGAATGATAGCTGTTGTTGATGCTACTACTGTGGTTGATGCTGAGATTGATGTTGCTTTCCTGAAGAGTAATACCTATGCTGGCTGCTTCCAGAAGAAGATCTCCCTTGATGTCTCTGATATGTTTGGAATTGGGTAGATCTTTGGGAAGTTGTGCCTGAAGCACCAGCAGCTGGAGGAGGAGGAGGAGGTGGATCTTTTCTGTATTTCTGAGGTGGAGGAGGGGAGTATCTTCTGCTTCTCTTTCTCTCCTTCTGTTCATTTTTGGATAACCACATCCAAGCTGGCATCCCTTTATATGGAGTTATTTTCTGAAGGATATAGTAGGAAGTGTCATTGGCTGGATTTGGCTTAGGAGCAGGAGGAGGAGGAGCTTTCCTTTTCTTAGACACTTTCTTCTTCTTTGGATCCTCATCGGAATCCTCATCCTCATTATCATACTCATCATCATCAGATCCCTGAGGATTATCATATAAGGCCTCAATGGCCTTTAGTATAGACTTATCAATTGGCTTTTCATCCTGAGCAGTAACATGAGAAGGAGTAGGAACTGGAGCTGGAGGGGAAACTGCAATAGGAGCTGGAGGAGAAACTTCAACAGGAACTGGAGAACTAACTCTGACAGTGCTTTTAGTAGATGCCTTATTCTCTTCCTCAATATCAGCCAAGATCAAGTCATCAGGATCTGGCATTGGAGAATCATCCATAACAAAATTGGGGGATGAAATAGCCTCTGGAGGGGATGGAATGACTATGGGCTCTGGAGCAGTAAAAAGAGTTCTCAGTTGCTTGGAAACTTTTGAACTAATAGGGGAGGAATATGTAATAATAGCCAAGGATGGTTTAGTATGATCTGCTGGAGGGAAGCTCAAAAATGCAGTATCAAAAAGTTTCAACAAATATGCTAAATCTACTGTGGAATTAATGATGAAATCACCACCAGTAATTATTTCTTCTAGAGCTGACTCTTCTATATCAATGTCAGTCTCAATAAAATTAATGAAATCAATCAAATATGTATCTATAAACTCTGTATCTACTGCTGTTGTTACCTCTGCATCTGCTGGAGCTGCTGAAACTGAAACTGAAACAGATGCTACTAGAGCTGCTGCAGCTTCTTCATCAAGCATCTCCCCCTGCCTGATTTCAGTAATAACTGGATCCAGGCTCCTAAATGAAGAGGGGGCAGTAGAAAGGGCAGAGATCTGGGCAGATAAAGAGGAAATGGAAGTAGCAAGAGGTGTAATGACCTCTGCTATTAGAGTTTTGAGGAGGGGGTGTGATGAGAGCAATGACAGATGAGATGGTGGAGGGATCCAGTGAAGGGAGTGGCAGATGGTGTTGAGGTGGAAACATGTTGAGGGATAGCAGATGTTGGTGAGGATGGAGGAGGAGCATCTTGCATGTGGGCATCTTGGATGGATGCATTGTGAGGAGAGGGAGTATTGGGAGGAGATGATAATAGATTGAAGGATGGGAGGGAAGATAAGTGTGGGGGAAGAGGAGATGAAGGTTGTGTTGGGGCTGGTATATCATGGGGGGATTGTGGTGATTGAGATGGAGTGGGTTGATGGTATTCCTGGGTGGGTGAGCAAGGGAAGTCAGTAAGGTCTAATGGTGGAGAGGTGGCAGGTAATATAGTTGTAGTAGGAACATGAATAGAGGATTATGGTTGTTGATTTGATTGAAGTGAGGGAGTATGAACTGTGGAGGGTGATTGTTGTTGAGTTGCTGGAAGGGATGGAGGTGTGGAGATTATCTCTTCAGCAGGTTGGGAAGTGGCCCTAATAGCCCTTGTGCTTTCAGAAGCTGGGGTGGAAGAGGTTGAAGCCTTGGATGGCTTGGATATAGTCCTCTCCCACTTGCCAAACAAGGCACAGGTGAGCCTCTTGCTGGCATTATTTAATATGGTCGGGGACACCAGTGATTCAGCAGCCTTCTCCTTCAGGAAGATCCCTAGGATCCTTCCAAAACACACTTCCTTTTTATTAGTCTTTTTCTTTATTAGATCAAAGATGGTCTATGCCCAGTTCACCTTCTTCTTGTTAACCACTGCACACATGACCAAAAACTGATGCCTGGTAATATAATCATGTGCAGTGTGCTTTCCTAGCAAGACTTTCCCAACAATATCTGCCAGAAATTTGTATTCTACAGATAAATATTTCTTCAACAACTTATTGGGGTTATCTCCAGTATAATCCATCAAACTCAACATCCTATCATATTCTTCAGAATCTATTTCCAGTTCTTCTTCTCCATTATCCAAACAAAAGATTTCAGTTAATAAGACAAGAGATAGGGAGATAGCGTTACCCGCAATTGTTCCAATCATTGTATTTTCTTCCGTTGTCGATGATGTATAGACCCATTCTCGTATCTCAGTTCCAGATAATTTTATTCTTGTTTTCATCAAATTCTTTAGTTGTTGCTCTTCCAAAAGTTGCAGAATGTTTAGAAATATCGGATCTGAATGCTGAAATGAAACAAAATCAACATCAAATCCAGTGTCGAACTTCATCGCAGCCAATGTTCCCGGTGGAATCACCATGAAATCACCTGTAAGAGAGAAAAACGATGATAAAGTGCAAGGGAACAGAAAGCGCGGGACGGAGGTCAAAGAAAACCTAGATATAAGGTTTTCCAGAATATGAATCGACAGACTCCGTTCAACGAAAATTAAGAAATTCTTCGACCTGAGATCGACGAAATAATTATAGTTAAATAATTCGTCAAGCGCAGCCTAAAGATTTGAAGACATTTCGTCGAGCTCCGTTCTACGAAAGTTTTCTTGAAGTAGATTCGTCGAGCTCCGTTCGATAAACATAACTTCACACACTGAGAGTTCGTCAACCTCTGTTCGACGAATATCTCCCGAATTGTCCCGAGTTTTTTCGAGCTCCGGTCGACGAACTCTGGAAAATTCGTCGAGTGCAGACAGAAACTAAATTAAGTCTTCTCCATTGATCATTCCAAGCTGATTTGTAAATAATAAGTGATTTTTCTCATCCAGAGGTTTGGTGAATATATCAGCTCTTTGTAAATCAGTGTAGATATAGACAAGATTAATTTTGTTTTTGTCCACACACTCTCTAATGAAATGATGTCTAATATCTATATGCTTAGTCCTACTGTGATGGACTGGATTTTGTGCTATTGCTATAGCACTTGTGTTATCAAAAAAGAGAGTTGAATTATTTTAGTTGAGACCATAGTCTAGGTGTTGGTTTTGGATCCACAGCATCTGAGAACAACAACTGTCTGCTGCAATATATTCTGCTTCAGCAGTTGAGGTGGATACAGTTGACTGTTTCTTGCAAAACCAGGATACTAACCTCATACCAAGGAATTGACAAGTCCCTGAGGTGCTTTTTCTATCAACCCTGCATACAGCAAAGTCAGTATCTGAAAATCCAGTTAAATCAAATTCTTACTCAGCAGGATACCATTGGCCTAGACTAGGACAACTCTTTATATATCTCAAAATCCTTTTTAAGAAAACTAGGTGAGATTCTTTAGGGTTCACTTGGAACCTAGCACAAAGGCATGTGGCAAATATGATATCAGGTATGCTTGCTGTAAGATATAGTAGGGACCCAACAATGCACCTATATAATTTCTGATCCACAGGTTTCCCATATGCATCAGAGTCAATCACAGTATTAGTAGACATGGGTGTTTTCTTTACTGAGGCATCAACCATCCCAAACTTTTTAATAAGCTCTTTTGCATATTTAGCTTGGGAGATGAAGATGCCATCATTCAACTACTTCACTTGGAGACCAAGGAAGTAGGAGAGCTCACCCATGCTACTCATTTCAAATTTTGAATGCATGAGGTCAGAGAACCTCTTGCATAATTTGGAATCAGTAGACCCAAATATGATGTCATCCACATAAATTTGTACTAATAAAGTTTGTTCCTTATGATCTCTAGTGAAATGCGTCTTATCTATTATGCCTCTAATGAATTTATGCTCTATCAAAAAGCTAGCTAGGGTCTCATACCAAGCTCTTGGAGCTTGCTTGAGACCATAAAGAGCTTTATGCAATTTGAAAACATGATAAGGGTGAGTTGGAGAGACAAAACCTGGAGGTTGTTCAACATAAACCTCTTCTTTAAGTACTCCATTCAGGAATGCACTCTTCACATCCATCTGATACACCTTGAATCGCTCGTAGGTTGCATAGGCAAGGAATATTCGAATTGCCTCTAACCTTGCCACTGGTGCAAAGGTTTGATCATAATCTATTCCTTCCTCTTGCCTATATCATTGAGCAACAAGCCTTGCCTTGTTCCTCACTATTATACCTTGGGCATCCAATTTATTTTTGTATACCCATTTGGTTCCAATGATTGGATAGTCTTAGGGTCTTGGAACCAAATCCCAAACTCTACATCACTCAAATTTTTTTAATTCCTCCTGTATTGCAATGATCCAGCGGGGATCTTGCTCTGCATCATAGATGGATATAGGTTCAACCTGAGAGAGAAAACATGCATGTATCAAATCTTGGTTGAGTTGATGTCTGGTCTGTACACCTGCTGATATGTTTCCCATCACTTGAGATCTGGGGTGATCCCTTAGTGTGACAAGATCAATGGGTGGAGTTGGTTATGCAACAGCATTAGGAACTAATTCCTCTTGTGGAATTATGTTTGTTATTGAGGGAAGATCAATTAATTCAGTGCCTTCATCTTCACTTTCTTCAATGACCTGTGGAGAAGTATGTGTTAGAACCTCTTGGGTGATATTTAGTCCATCCAAACTCTCACACAAGTGAGGTACCTGCAAAGTACCATTGGTAGAAATCTCTTTCTCCTTGCAAGACATGTTAGCTTCATCAAATGTAACATGAATAGACTCTTCAATTTTTAGAGATGATTTATTAAACACCCTATAGGCTTTGCTTACTTGGGAATATCCTAGAAAGATTCCCTCTTCAGCCTTAGCCTCAAACTTTTTAATGTATCTTTTATTATTGTTGTGAATATAACATATACATCCAGATACTTTAAAATAGTTGATTTTAGGTTTCTTCCCTTTAATTAATTCATAGAGACTACTATTTTTTAGTTTGTGAATTAAACTCATGTTTAGGACATAATTTGCTGTGCTTATAGCCTCTGCCCAAAAGGTTAGGGACATGTAAGCATCTGCAAGCAATGTACCTGCATCTTCAATGATTGTCATATTTTTCCTTTCAGCTACCCCATTTTGTTGAGGATTTCTAGGAGCTGAGAAGCAATGCCTGATACCTTCCTTCTCACAGAACTCATGCATAAGAAAAGACTCAAACTCTGTGCCATGATCACTTCTGATCAATGCAACATGAGTGGAGAACTCAATCTGTATGGTCCTAAGAAAATCTGTAAGAACCTTAAAGGTATCTGACTTAGATCTCAGAAAGGACACCCAAGTGAACCTGGAGAAGTCATCCACAATAACTAAGGTGTAGGATTTCCCTCCTAGGCTTTATACAACAATGGGTCCAAAGAGATCCATGTGTAGAAAATACAAAATCCTAGGTGAATCACTTTTATTAACAAATTTAAAACTAGATTTAGTTTGCTTGCCGAGTTGACAAGCTCTGCAAAGACCTTCCTTCTTGTAGGGACTAGAAGGTAAACCTCTAACAAGATTGTCTTTTGATAGCTTATCAATGTTTTTCAAGTTTACATGACCTAGCCTTTTATACCATAAATCATTCTGATTACTAGTTATATTAAGTAAGCAGATATCAGAAGTGGCGTAAAGAAAATCAACTAAGTATATGTTACCTTGTCTATTCCCAATTAAAATAGTTTGGTTTTCTTTATTAGAAATAATGGAAGAGGTTGAGTTGAAATGTACCTAATAACCTTCATCACATAGCTGACTTATCGAGATGAGGTTATGTTTGAGTCCTCTAACATATATCACTTTCTTAAAAGTGACTTCTCCAATCTTCACTTCTTCAAAGCCTTCTGACTGGCTACATTTGTAATCCCGAAAGATAACCTTTGGCCCCAGCTTGGACTTGTATTTGTGTAAGATCTCCTTGCTGTCAGTCATATGTTTGGAAAAACCACTGTCCAAGTACCAAGTCTGATTCACACTTGGACAACTCTTCACCTGCAATGGAAACAATTAATTATTCTTGACCCAGGTCACCTTGGGTCATTTGTTTTGCTGGTAAGAGAAGCTAGATATAATAGAAAATTCTGGTTGGAATTTGTATCCTAAAGAGTGATATCTCCTAGGTGGTATAACCCAATCATCTACAGTATAAAAAGGTTTCCTAGAATTATCTGAGTTACTGTTATAATTAAAATTTCTGTTAGGTCTTTATGTGTTCGACGAATTTCTGTGCATTCTTCGACCAGAGTTCGACGAATAGGGATGCGATCGTCGATCTCTGCCCAGAGAATGAGCATATTCATTTTCTGTGCCCCACGTTCGTCGACCTTTGCTCGACGAACCATACAGAGTTCGTTGATCGTAGTTAGACGAATAATTATAGTTATAGTTTGCGTTCAGCGTTCGTTGAGTGGGATTCGACGAATAGGCAACATTTCGTCGATCTAAGTTCGACGAATTCTGTTGAACCTTGTTTTTAGTTAATGTTTTCTGATTTTTGTTGTTTTGACTTATTGATTTTGGCATTTGTTATATGGTTTGATTATGGTTTATTTTCTCTTTCCCTTTTGCAGAAACAAATTTAATAGGAGTTGACAAGATATTTTTCTTGAGGATGGGGGGCAAACTTAATGAAGCACCCAAGCCTAGCTTGCCATTAAGCCTGACATTTACAGTGCTTGTGATGTCCATTATCTTGAGGCTTCTCCCATTGAGAGTTTCCTCAAGTTGTTTAGCCTCACATAACTCAGTTTTTAATAATATGATTTGTTCATTAGCTAGGGTTAGTTCATCCTTTAACTTATTGTTTTCAGAATTGACATTTTCTAGGTTTCCTAATTTCTCCCTAAGAGTCTTGATTTCTTTTTCTGAGTTAATTAAATCTATGCACATTGTTTTAAATTCAAATTTAAAAGAATCAGAACTGTAATCAAATGAAGATAATACCTTGTCAGCTTCAGAATCTGAAACTGCTTCATTTTCTGAATCGTCTTCTTCTGAGTGGCTCCTGGAAGCATCAATGTCTATGAGGCAAACCTCTTTGGCCCTTGCTTCTTCCTCTTCTTCACTAGAGCTGGAGGATGATGATTCATCCTCAGTTTCACTCCAATATTCAGCCACAAAACCTTTCTCCTTCTTCTTATATTTGCTGGAGGAAGGTCTGCTATTGTACTGTCTTCTTGTGTCTTTTTCTCTTCTCTTCTCCTTCTTCTGATTCTCTGGACACTCAGAGATGAAGTGTCCTGGTTTCCTGCAACCAAAACACGCCACTTCTTTAGTTGGTGTTTTGTCATATCTTGATTTGTCATCCTCCCTTGATGACTTTCTCCTGAAGTCCTTTCTTATCATTATGTAGAATCTTTTGACAAAAAGGCTCATCATCTCTTCATTTGTGGTTGAATTCTCTGTCTCCTTAGCAGCCTTGAATGTAATGCTTTGTTCTCTTCTTGCTGGAGGAGGTGTATTTTGCTCAGCTGCCTCTCTGGACTTGATCAGCTGTTCATAGGACTTAAGCTTGCCTAATAGAGATTCAGTGGATATCTCATTTAGGCTTCTGGCCTCCTTGATGGGCCAGATCCTTGAATCCCATGAGCTTGAGAAGCACATAAGGATCTTATCATTCACGTCAGTGAGGGTGATGTCCTTGTCCAAGGTTTTTAGCTCATTGATGATTGAGCTTAACCTATTGTACATATCAGCTACTGTCTCAGCTTCTTCTTTCTTCAAGTTCTCATATAAGGATATCAGATTGGATCTCCTATCCTTCCTTTCATCTGCTGATCCAGCCACCATTTGATTTAGGAAGTCCCAAATGGCTTTGGCTGAGGTGCATTCAGCCACCTTTTGAAAGATATCATCTAACATTATTTGTGCCAGTATATTCATTGCTTTAGCATTAGCAACCTTGGCGTTCTTCTGAGCATCAGTCCATTCAGGTGGTGGAACTGTATTTGTGCTTGAAGCTGTTGTAGATGTAGAGGCAGTGGCTTGAGGAGGACCTGTCAAGATGGAATTGTAGATATCTTCATCAATATAGTTCATATACAATTTGATTCTTGCCTTCCAGATGACAAAACTATTTAGGTTGCAAACTAGAGGTCTGGTGCTTGCATAGTCTTTGTTCTGTGCCATTGTTGTGTATATAATCTAAATAAAAATAAAGATAA
Source organism: Platanthera guangdongensis (assembly GCA_039583875.1). Lineage (NCBI taxonomy): Eukaryota > Viridiplantae > Streptophyta > Magnoliopsida > Asparagales > Orchidaceae > Platanthera > Platanthera guangdongensis. The sequence goes on from CM077157.1 coordinate 107,086,051, forward strand.
AAGATGAAATCTGATCTAACACAGGATCTGTGGTTCAAGGGTTAGCTTGTACACCAAGGAATCTAGGCTCTGATACCAATTGAAAGTGAGCTGTTAGATCAGGAATACTCTAGAGGGGGGGGGGGGGTGAATAGAGTATTCAGGTTTTATAAAATTTTTAATTGATTTTATCTAGTGCAGGAATAAAATTAAAAGCATAAACAACAAACCTAACAACTAACACAACCACAACAAGAAATAAAAGAAAAGGGCAATCCAAACAACACAAGAATTTATAGTGATTCCCCTAAACTTGGGTACATCCACTCTTCTACCACCCTGGTAGGAATCCACTCAGATTTTTAATCAGGTGCCTGACACCAATGAGCTTTTGATCAGGTGCTCAAAAACCAATCCTCAAGTCTTTTGGTCAGGTGACTTGCAACCAGGAATAAATTTTGAAGGGAGTTATAACCCTTTATACAGTGAAGGGGATGAGAGATGATATTGTCTTCTCTTTCTCAATATACAACTGAGAAGACTTGTGGATATTGATTTTAGCAAAGGCTCCCCCTGAGGTATAAAATGGTTCAGAGAGATGGAGCCTTGCTGCAGGGTGATAGGCCTTCAGTAGTTCAGCCTTGATTAGCAGCTGTTTAGGAACTTCTTTGACAGATAAAGTTGTAGTTGTCCTTCGAAGTGTCCTGGTGTGTTGAAGACAGAAGACTCTTGATTTTGATTTGGTGTTCTTCTTCTTCAGATAGCTGATGATCTATAGATATATGCGTCTTTTCTATATCAGAAATCTATGGAAGAAAGTGCAGAGAGTTTCTTGATTCAGACTAATTGTCTTTTTCTCTGTGTGTTAATCTATCTTGTTCAGTCCGTCTTCTGGAAGAAGAGAGAAAATATCTTTTTCTATATCCTGTCAAAAATGGTCTTTCGAAATTTGAAATCCTCTGCAATCAATGCTGACGGCCTTGAGAATAAACTGTATTGAATTATTTCCCCAACTGTCCCATGGAAAAACAACAGACAATAATCCTGGAGAAGACCATAATCAATGCTCTGTCTAACAGTTATATTCCAGAGAATATTTGAGCATTAATTACTCAGGAATTATTGTAGTAAGAAGGGGACAGAAGGATGGAAAATAACTAAGTCTGGATTCGTCGAACTGATAACAAAAATCGTCGAGCTGAGTTCACAGTTTGTCGAGCTGAGTTGCTGAGTTCGTCGACCAGATGACTTCTGTTCGTCGAGGTGAGTTCCAAGATCGTCGAGCAGAGAGCAGAATTATATTCTCTAGAAACTTTGTCTTTTCTGTATATGGAGTTCGTCGAGCTGATAACTGGTTTCGTCGATTGAAGTTCAGCAAAATATTTCTGTAGTTAGAATAATATCAGATGCTTCTGGATGAAAATGTTGAAGTGAAGTATCCAGAATTCGTCGACCTAAGAATTGGTTTCGTGGAGCTGAGGACCATTAACTACTGCTGGATAACTCTATCTATTGTGGTCAGAGTTCGTCAAGCTGAGAATCCTGAGCTCGTTGACTGGAGATGATTCTGGACTTAGAAAAATAGAGATGTTTTCTGATCTTGAAGTGTTGAAGTATAGTGTCCAAAGTTCGTCGACCTGATTACCAAGTTTGTCGAGCGCAGCTCAGAGAATTTACTCTGAGATCGTCAAGCTGAGCAAGACTTTCGTCGAACTGCGTTTGACGAACGTCGAACTCATTTTACTTAATATGAAATCTGTCTAATTCTTGCGTCTCTGGCAGTGTTGATTCTAAGGATTTGGCCTAGACTATAGGACACAACTATGACCCTGGCTATACATGTTGGGTCAAATGATCCTAACTTAGTGAACCTAACATAAATCAAACTAGGGATCCAACACAAGGCACATGCACTTCTGTTGAGCTTGGCGAACTGAGAAGCAGGCCGCACTCCACTATGCGATCTCCCCGGACTGAGCCAAACATGGACTTGGTTCAGAACCAACCAAGTCCACCACTGGCCACAAGGGCCAGTCCGCACTTACTGGCAGACACTGGATCCAGTCCACCTGTACCGGCGAACTCCAGTATCAGTCTGCACTTACTGGCGGTCTCCGCGGCTTCCACTTGCCGCTGCACCAGAGCAAGACCAAGACAACTGCCAAATCGGTCTACCGAGCTCCAGTTCTTCAGTCTGCTTCATGTCGGACTTCGCGGCTAGAGTTCCTATCCGCCTGGTTACTTCCTGGGATCCAACTGCCTACTGAGCACAAGCCAACCTGGCTAACCGCCACTGCTGTCCAGGTAGTCCGCATGAACAGACCGTCCAGGCCTCTACAAAGCAAACCGTCTGCAACATCCCTGCCGACTTAGCAGTCTTCCAACCCTGTCTGCGTAGTCCGCGCGGATAGCTCCAAGTACTCCATTCACCCACTTTCACTTCACAAATTTCAACACTCCCCCTTTAAGTGAGAATTGGTGAATAACTCCAGCAGCTCCAGTAACCTTGCACCTGATCCCTCCGATAGCATCTACGACGAAATGTCCAAGGCATAGTCCTCACCCCGCATATCATGGACCATGAGGGAGCCCTCTAGCATCTCCCAAAAGGATCCATGCTTCCCTCTACCTTCTTCAGCTTCAACCTCCACTCATGCATCACATGAGTATCACCAACTACCTTGGGCACAAAAGCCCAAGCCTTGTTACCTCTGAGAGAAGTCACCTCTTCAGCCTTGGTGTCAACCACCTCCTTGATTCTAGTGGGGTCATCACAGCCAGAAGATACTTGCTCGACTTGAGGGCTAGCAAAGAAACATGGAATCAAGCCCACCATGTTCCCTTCACTATATCGAGCTGGTGACTTACTGATCCTCTTCGATCTCCGAAGAACTAGATCACGACTAACCACCTCCGCTGCTTCTGAACTAGCTCCATTCCCGAGCAAACCCAGAACAATGCTCCCCTTGCTTCCTGAACAAGACGCCTCCTCACTGGAACCAGGAGTACCTGGAGCAACGCTCCCCCTGCTACCTGAACCAGAAGACTCCCCTCTTGAACAAGAACTGCCTGAAACATCGCTCCCCCTGCTTCCTGAATTGGAAGCCTCCGCCTTCGTGCCAGAAGTACCTGGAGCATCGCTCCCCCTACTTCCTGACCCTGACGCCTTTGCCCCGGAGCTAGAACAACCTGGAGCTCCTGGTGACTCAGGCAAGTCCACATGAACCTTAGCAGCAGCCTCCTTCAGCCCACCATCTGACTTGCTCATCTCTAGCTCCACATGAGAGCTACCCCAATACGGCGTCAACTCATCGAAGACAACGTCTCTCGACATGATCAGTCTCTTCGTCGCAGGATCCATACACCTCCATCATCTCCTCTACTCATCATACCCAATAAAGAGTAGCTTTGTCTTGAGAGCACCCGGAGAGTGTATATAGCAGGTAGATCCAAATACCCGTAGGTGCTTCACACTGGGCTTTACTCCGAACATCAGCTCATAAGGAGTCTTCACATAGATCGGACTAAGAGGCATCTGATTGATGATATGAGCAGCACAGGCCATCCCTTCCGCCCAAAGAGCCTTTGGAATGCCTTTACTCTGAAGCCAACACTTGCAGGTCTCCATTAACCAACGGATCATCCGAGCTGCAATACTGCGTTACTTTGAAGTATATCCACAAGAAGGCTCCATTCGGATCCCTTGCTTCCTGCAAAAGTTAGAGAACTCGGTTGAGCCAAACTCACCACCGATGCTTGTCCTCAACTTCTTGATCCTCAAGCCAAGCTGGCCTTCCACAAGTTTCTTGAACTCCACATACAAGCGCATCATGTTGGACTTTTTCTTCATGAAGTATACCCAAGTATACCTTGAATAGTCATCAACCAATATCAGCATGAACCTGCTTCCTCCAAAACTGGCGGTGACGGTCGGTCCAATCAGAGCACAATGGACAACTGCCAACGGTGCTTTACATCTGGATTGTGCCTTATCAACCATGAAGCGATAAGCTTCACTTTGCTGACATCCCGCACACTCCTGACCATCGCCATAGGATGTCAATCTAGGCAATCCTCTTACGAGTCTTCTTACTGCCATTGCTTTCAGCTTGTCCATCCCTACATGCCCCAGTCTTTCATGCCAGATAGCTGCACTATCACTGGACTTCATCCGATCAACACCAGAACTTGTTGAAGACCCAACTAAGTTTTCTCCTTGCCTCCAACATGAGCTACGTTCACCGAGAGCAAGGTAACCTTGCACTCCATCCTGAGGTGACCATGCTGCTTGCATCTATAGCACCTTAGTCCTTCCTTCCTCTTCCCATCACGCCTAGGAGAAACACTCCTCTCTTACTGATATGAAGTAGAAGGACCATCCTCTGCAGCAACCTTCACCTCCTTCCTGAACAACCCATCAAGGGAAGTCTAAACCTCCGCAGCTGACCAACATCTACTGATGTGGTCCAAGAGCTCTGATGAGATCACCTGCTTGAGAATAGACTCCGCTTTCGCATTTATCTCCTTCCAAGCTCTCATCGCTTCAGCATTGCCAGCAGTAGCCTCTTGTCTTTCTGCTCCGCATACAACCTCCCAAAGGTCCTCCCTAAGAAGAAAGCTCTCCATACAAGACTTCCACCTATCAAAGTTCGTCTCTGTAAGGAGATCAATTCCAAGACAACTTGCATCTTCCACTGCCATGGTTGTACCGTTGGTTCCATCTTCAAAGTGTCACAGCCACTTCAGTTGATCGCTGCTTATCCACTCCAATCCAGCTTTGAGACCAAGTTCACTGCTCAAGCAACTGAACTTGGCTCTGATACCATGTTAAAATTCAACAACCTGGCACTACTACCACGTTGAATTTTCTCCAGGTGGTCAGCAGGATAGCCTAAAGCAAAATTAATATTCTCAGAACTATCCAGTTCACACCTTGATCACGCGAAAATTTCCCTGGACCTTGAAGTGAGCAGGAGTTAACTCAACAGAAGTCAATCAACTAGCAAACACATGCAGCACAAGCGTCTTTAATGATTCTCAACTAACTTCTCTACACAGCGAGACATACATGGCGAGACATGCTTCACCAATTAACACCCAAGGGAAAGCAGAGAATATAAGAACAAGACAAGAGAAACAAGCTACGCGGACTCAACTACAAGCCGTCGGTCTATTACTGTGGAGTCCGCTCAGTCCGCCAGGTCGCCAGACCGCAAACCAAGACACATGGACTACCCCTTATTCCAATGCTTGCTCTAGCCGCCTATCTGCAAGCTAACTGAACGCGAGGTCGCCTAGCCACCAGACAACACAAGCTGTGATGCCGAATAGAATAGTCTGCCTGAAGCAGGTGACTTCTTGAACCCCGAACCAAGTTGCCAAAGAGAAGACCGTCTAGTCGCTGTCCACGACCTGCTGTTTTCCGCTTGTTGCTTAACCGCATAGTCCGCACTGTCCCTGACCGCAATCAGAGCCAAGTCATGGCTTTCCAGTGCTATCTGCACAACCTGCACAGCACAACCCGGTCAACTAAATCAAACCGCGCGGACACCAAAAGGCAGTCCGCAGCAACCTGTACGGGCTCAAGTTACTGTTCACTTACGCATGGAGGTTCTCTTCCTGATGTGACATGGGTCCTATTTATAGGCACGATGATGAGTGTGGTCACCGCCCTAGCCGATAGGATTACCGCCACATTCCGTAGTAAGACTTCTCTGCAGTCCGCGGATACAATCCAGTCTGCCGCACCTATGCAAGATAGCCAGCCCGCCTAGCTTCTCCAAGGCCGGACTCCAATTTCCAGTCTGCCTTGTCGCCAAAGTCCAAGCCGCCAAGACATCACCAAGGCCAAACAACAACACTAGTCCGCGTTGTCGCCAAGGGCCAAGCCAGCACTACCACAGCCGGACTCCGCAGCAATAGTCCGCTAATCCGCGGACATAGCACGTCAATCCGCCAATCCCGAGCCCACGACTTCACCACTAAGGCAACTGCTGGACTCAGGTGGACATGCTATTCCAGTCTGCCCATACAATGGGCAGCACTAGTCTGTATACCAAGACACCTTCCGGACTCAGCGGACTCCAGCTCCAGTCTGCTTACACAGCAAACTTCCAGTCCGCATATACCGCAGACTACTCCAGTCCACATATACCGCAGACTGCTCCAATCAATATATCCCAAGTCCACAGCCATGCCAGCAAGGTAGCTGTCGGACTCAGCAGACACCCTGCTTCAGTCCACACATCCTGAGCCCACAACTTTGCCACAAAAGCTCCTGCTGGACTCAGCGAACACCTGGTATCAGTCCGCCCACAGATGTGGACACAACCTCCAGTCCGCTCTTCCCCAAACTCGCAACCAAGGCACATGCACTTCTGCCAAGCTTGGCGGACTGAGAAGCAGGCCGCACTCCACTGCGCGATCTCCCCGTACTAAGCCAAACACGGACTTGGTTCAGAACCAACCAAGTCCACCATTGGCCACAAGGGCCAGTCCGCACTTACTGGTGGACACTGGATCCAGTCCGCCTATACCGGCGAACTTCATTATCAGTCCGCACTGACTGGCGGTCTCCACGGCTTCCACTTGCCGCTGCACCAGAGCAAGACCAAGGCAACTGCCAAACCGGTCTGTCGAGCTCCAGTTCTTCAGTCCGCTTCATGCCAGACTTCGCGGCTAGAGTTCCTATCCACCCGGTTACTTCTTGGGATATAACTGCCTGCTGAGCACAAGCCGACCTGGCTAACCGCCACTGCTATCTGCATAGTCCTCACGAACAGACCGCCCAAGCCGCTATAGAGCAAACCGTCTACAGCATCCCTGCCGACTTAGCAGTTCGCTAACCCTGTCCGCGTAGTCCGTGCAGATAGGTCCAAGTACTCAATTCACCCACTTTCACTTCACAAATTTCAACACCTCCTGCAACAAGCGGCCCCACCTTCTAGTCCGCATCAGCCTTAACATCAGGTCGCTAAGCGGTAGATAGCACCCAAGCCAGCAGTAGGCAGCCTGCCTCCGAGTCTCTAGGCAGCAGGCGGCCTGCCTCCGGGTCGCCAGGCAGCAGACGGCCTGCCTCCAGTTCTCCAGGCAACAGGCGGCTTGTATCCAGGTCGCCAGGTAGCAGGCGGCCTCCCTCCAGGTTGCCAGGCAGCAGGTGACCTATCTCCATGTTTCCCTGAAGAAGGCCCCAACTCCAGGTTGTCCAATAACCCGCACGGTCTGTTGACCTGCTACTTCTATTCGGCAGAAGGTGGAAGAATTTCCCCCAGTCTGCCTAAGGGAGGTGGACTTGCTCAGCCCTCCATTACTTCAGTAGACCGCATAGCACAGCGCGGACTCAACGCCAGTCTGTCGGAAGGTGGCAGACTAACCTCATCCAGCAAGAAGAGGCGGACTCACCCTGTCTGCCATACCAGGCAGACTCTTTATGTAGTCAATCAGAAGAACTTCAACTTCCCAGCATCAGCTTCTCTCAGCAGTAGGAGAGCTACTCTTCAGCCCGCAACATGTCGCGGACTCGATCGCAGCTCGCCTATATCATTGGAGTGATGTCATCAAGCCCAGTTCTGGACGTCACCTCCTACAGCTGATAAATAGACCCCCTATACCTATCATTTGAAGCGGAGGATCCCTGGGGACAATTATCACATCAAACCTTGTGGCCATAACTTTCGAATCCACCGGACTTGATCAACGGTCTGCCCACCAAATCGGGCGGATTCTACCCTTAAACCGCGCAAACAAACCTCTCAACTTTCCCTGTCTGTGCAACCTAATCAACCTCCCCTACCTGATCGCACTGTCCTCTCGACCTAAGGCAGCGAGCTGAGGGATCAGCAGTCTGTGTGGTCTACTGACTTGTTCACTCAGTCCGCGCGGCCTCTGGCAATTCTCTTCCTTCTATCCACCAGCTTCCCCTTGCATCCTTTATATTTTTCATGTAAAGGACCAACTCAAGCTATAACATTGATTCATAATTAAAGGTAAGTTCATCGCAGGAGTGGCATTTAAGCCGCGACAGTCGAAGTCTGTTGTTGCCGCTCCAAGCGGCCCCTCTTCTTCTCTTCTCCCACTCCTCTCTCGGCATCAACCTCCAATCCTAACCGTTAAAGTAACCGGCTGCTCGACAATTCCTCATCAACCTCCTTTATCCCTGCAACCCGGATCGAACATGCTCTAGTCTCGAGCGCGCAGAACCATTCTTTGCATCAACATTTAACATGCGGCCTTCAGATCTCGAACAAACGGAGAAAACCAACGGTTATCCACGACAGATTGTCAACCTGCAGAGAACCTTGTTCCTTCAAGTCCTAGTGAAGTTCCTCTCTAGGAATCCTTGGAGGATTCACAATGGGAACCGCCCAACAGTTCCAGGCAATCAACAGTACTCTAGCTACTATCACGTAGCAATTAGAGGTGCATTCCGCTGTAGTACCAGTTCCTCCAGTCAATCCAACACCAACATTGGGGTATCCGCAAACCAATCCTCCGGCTTATCTGCCGGTCTATCCTCCTGTTTACCTACCAACCTATCCTCAAGGGCCGGTCCCAGCTCCTTTGCGATCCCAAAATGAAGAGTTTCTAGCTCGTCAAAACTTCTTCCGGGAAGCTTCCCGGGGAAGCCTAGCAAGATTTCTAAACTTTAAAGGAAGCCACCCATACTCTTTAGTTCCTGCATTCGCTCCACCCACATCAACCTCTGCTTCATATCCTCCCTCTCATTTTTCAACTGCAACTTATGCTCCCTTTGTTCCTTTTCCTTACATCCTAGGAGTGCAAGAAGAGCCAACGCCATTTACATGAAGTATACGACATGAACCAACTCCAGCTAACTTCAGAGTGTCGCGGTTACCAGTTTACACTAGAAAGTCTAATCCTATAGCACACTTGCAAGCTTTTGAATCAGTCATCGTCATCAAGACTCTTACAGATGCTACCAGGTGCAAGCTCTTCGTAATGTCCTTTGATGGGCAAGCGAGGGAGTGTTTTATGGATTGTGTCCTCAGTCCATCGCTTCCTTTGCTGATCTGCGAAGAGAACTTCTACTCAGATTTTCTACCTCTACCAAGAGGTAAGGCGGTCCTGAAGACTAGTTTGATATCAGACAGCAAGAAAATGAGACTTGGGCTAATTTTGTTGATCGTTTTCATAGAGAGATTCTTGACATTAAAAACGGCGATCCAGAAATGTACTGAGTCGCTTTGATATATGGTTTATAAGAAGGACCACCAAAATTCGAGGCTAACATCCGAGTGCCAAGGACATACCAGGAAATGATCAGTCTTGCCAACTTATACATACGAGGTAAAATTAGTAATCCCAACTACATCTCCAAACAAGTAATAGAGAAAGATCCTTCTTCTTCGAACGGGAAACATCCAAAGTCTCCTCGAATGGATTTTCAACCGCGAGTAAGGAGATGAAGGAATTTCCGACGTCATCAATGCCTCTTGATGTGTTTGAACGACAAGTGTACCGGTCGCACAAGTAATATAAAATGGGCGAATTTTCCCAAGTATTGATCTCAAGGGAACACAGAAAGGGGGAGTTAATTTTGAGGAGGACTTGAGATTAAAGTCCTTAGGTTAGGGTTTAAGATGGGGGGTTTTGGTTGTTGCGGAAAAGGAAAATAAAACACTACCGACTACTCCTATGCAATGCCACTATGCATAGCGGCCCGACTAGTCTTCATCCCGCCTAGCGAAGCGAGCCCAAGGTTCATCAAAGTTCTTGCATCAAATAATAATGAAAATCCAATACAAAAACCTAAAAATGTCGAAGAGAATGGTAGAGATACAAACAACAAACGAGTCTTTGCCGTAGACGTGAGAGGAAGCACTTGGTTGTCAATCCGTGTCCAGCGAGCCACTCATCGGTTCCGTCCGGGGTCGGGGAAGGCTGTCACCGCTTCCTAAGAACCTGTCTTCTCATTGGTCTACGTTGTCCACGTCAAACCTTAACTTCTTCCTTACTTTGCGGAGATCGTAGAGTGGAAACTAACTTATTTATTCCATGGATGCAAGGGAACTTCATAGGGAGCAAAGCCCTAGCTTTGAGGATGAAGAATAGGGCAAAACCCCCTTCCGACGGAAGAAAACGTCTACTAAATCCGGTCCCCGAAACCCTGAAAAATAGCTGTTGAAATAGAAATCGCGCAGAATTTTCTTAACACATGGGCAAAACGCACTGGCGCAGACCATGCGTGAAGAAAAACGCACGGGCAAAAATAGAACTGAGTATTTTGTGAAATGATCGCGCACGACCGACCCAAAACGTGCGTGAAGGAAACGCAGGACCGTGCGATCAGGAATAAGTAATAAAAGCGTGCGAAAATGGTCATGCACGGTTAGAATCAACCATGCGAGGCTAAAACACACAGGTAACCACAGAGCACCCAGAACAAGGCCAAAACAGGCAGGACATGTGATTCCTTCTCGCACGGTTTGTTCCAAACTGTGCGGGAACCAAACGCATGTGCGGATCAGAAATCCCAGGAAACCACTGAGTAAAACGCACAATTACACTAAAACAGTGTGCGAAGAAAACACACGACCGTGTATTTTACATAGGAGACAATCTATAAGCTGGGCTTTCTGACCACCTGCACAACAAACCTTACAATGGGGGCACAAGCCACCAACATATAGAATAGAATGAAAAAACTAAAAGAGAGACTTGGGGAGCACTATGTGCTTACCCCCCAACAGAATAGTTCGCAATTGCACACCACAACGAGCCAAAATGTGCACTTCATGTGGAAATAAAGCTAGAAGAAATATGAACGATATAGAACTAAAAGTGATGTGCAAACGCGTGAAAACTAACCCAGATGAGTCCAAAAAACCCTATATAAATCGGACTCATCACCTCTTCCTAGGTCAAGATCACTCCCAAAATCATAGATTGCCACTATCGGCTCCTCCTCCTTATCTGGAACTAGCTCCACAGGAAGCTTCAGTATATCAGCAGCCGGATGATGACTTGCCAGAATCTGAACTATCAAATTATGTAGGAAGTAGCCCAAGTCATGAAAGACAAGACAAATTATAAAGGCCTTACAAACCCGCTAATCAAAGATCTAAAGAATTGGATCCCTACTGCGAGTTCCATAAAGATAAAGGGCATCCAACTAAAAATTGTAGAGCACTTCGCCAACTGGTGCAGAAGATGCTAAGATAGGGTAAGATGCGTGACCTACTCCCGAAGGATGACCACTCTAACCCATCCACTTTGAAAGGCAAAAAAGTAGCAGACATTCCTTGCTGCTCAAAAGGACTGAACTAAATCAGTAATGGCATTACAATCATTTTTGGTGAGACTGTTGATGCCAATGATGTAGGGGCCCATGGAAATCTATTCTAAGGTAAAGATGGACATGACAGTTCCAAAAGCTCTTTGCGATCAAGTTTGGTTGGTTTTATTATCCATATTGAACATTTCTATTACATATGCTCTGAACATTTCTAAGTCCTTTTTCATTCATTTCAAAAAATTTACATCATAGATCCCGTACTAACACTTTTCCTTTTTGGACTACCTCCTCCTCTATTTTCTCTCTGCCAAAGGGATCACTGAACCAAAGAGATATCGCTTGGTCTTGCTCGTCCCCCCATGGGTTGGTTTCTGGCATAACACTATGATTACCACATATAGCAGGGAGTGTTAGCATATGTGCAGTGCGAGCTGTCCAATCTGTGCAGGCGGACTTCAGGGCTTCGGAACCTAGCCGGTATCTAACACAAAGCGCGCATTAAGGGAGGTCACATGTGTTATCACTATTGTACTTCACTAGGGATACATTATAGTAACAGTGATCTTTGCTTGACAAGCATTGGAGCTTAAGTGTAGTCTTGTCTCTTCCATCATCTCACAACTATAATAATCGAACACTCCAAGGTACTCTTAAGTCGTGCCTTCAGGGGACCCACAACACCGGTGATCCTTTAGGGCGAGCAATGTTATAGACCACTTGGCGCACCTGGCCTAACTGATCAGCATAGCTTGTAGCCCAAGGCATGAGAGCAGTGCGTCCATCGTTCCTTATTAGGATTTTGTTTTTCTTCGAGACCTTCCGAGGGAGCGCGGTTCATCTGCATTTTTTTTATTTTTTGTGCCCTTCCGAGGGATCGTGGTTCATCCGCATTTTTTACTTTTTGTGCACTTCCGGGGGAGCGCGGTTCGTCTGCATTTTTTCCTTTTTGTGCCCTACCGGGGGAGTGTGGTTAGTCTGCATTTTTTCTTTTGTGAACTACTTTCCTTCAAGTTAACAGGTTAAATTCAACCTCTCCAAAGGATTATGGCGTTATATCTCTTGCTTATACTCGCCTTATATGCTCCACTTATATAAAATTATTCTCTTTGATGCTTAGTAGTGCCTGTACTAAGCTTATTGATATTCATGGCACCGATTATTCAATCAAAAAATCTGGTTATATTTATCGACAAGCCATGCTGCTGAAGTCTAATCAAGATGGTTTCATCTGGCTGTTCTGGACTTCATATTAAGGATATCATATCTGATCGCGCAAGAAGAACATTATTGCACCTTGATCTTTATTCGATTCAACTCAATTTTTTATTCAGTTGATAACAGAGTTTGTCGGACATTTCTTCTGCTATCTAATTATATCTTCCTTACAACATCGACGTTCGCAAGTTTCCCCCAGGTACTTGTGAATTATTATTCTTTCATATCTCCATCTTACTCTTATTTTGCAGAGATTAGCAGATATTTGCATGTTCCCCTCAAGTACTTGCGCATTATTTTCTTTTATATCTGCTCCTCACTCTTCTTTTTGCAGTGATTAGCAGATATCTGCAAGTTTCCTCCAAGTACATGCAAGTTATTTCCTTTCATATCTGCTTCCTACACTTCTTTTTGCAGAGATTAGTAGATATCTGCAAGTTTCCACCAGTTACTTGCAAGTTATTTCCTTTTATATCAGCTTCTTATTCTTCTTTTAGCAGAGATTAGCAGATATCTGCAAGTTCCCTCCAGGTACTTGCAAGTTATTTCCTTTAATATCCGCTTCTTACTCTTCTTTTGCAGAGATTAGCAGATATTTGCAAGTCCCCTTCAGGTACTTGAGAATTATTATTGTTTCATATCTTCTTCTCACTCTTCTTTTTGCAGAGATTAGCAGCTACTTGCAAGCTCTCTTCAGGTACTTGCAAGCTATTGTTCATCTATACCCTCTCTTACCTTTGTTTTGCAAAGCTCAGTAAAAGACATTCACAAGTCTTCTTCACTTTGTAAAAACAATTCAGGTACATACAAGATGTACCTTTTTTCACTTACAATCTCTTCCTTACAGATGAAAACGTAAGGGTTTTCAAACCTTACTGAAAAGAGACATCAGGTATTTGCCCTCTCCTCTCTTTTTGGCAAGTTCTCGAGGGGTGGATCACGATTTCCATGGGTCTCCTACTTTTTTGAAGATCCCTTCGGGACTTAAAAAGTGCGGGGATTATGTTAACCCAGAAATCGGTGATACCTCGCAAAGGTAGCTAGCTTGCAAGTCACGGTCTGCTCCAAGTTCCTCCTGAAGGTCGCGACCTGCCTACCCTCTTTGGGTTAGGCGGATAGACTTCTCTATCCACTCAGGCTGTCATAAACCAAATTTTCTCAACATCTAAGATATATTAGAGCAAAAGAAAATATGCACCGTGATGCCACGCCGTCTAGGGGATAACTGCAGGCGCTAAGGCAAAACCCCAAAACCTATAGTTTACATGAAATCCATAAGTTATTAAGTAAAACTAGTTCAAATTAGATGGCCATATCCCTCGGCACAGTGGATAAACACGTTCACGAGTAAAAGTATAGTTATGAGCTGTGGAAAAATACTTTTGATTATGTTGATTAACAGTTTCCCTTCAAGTTGTCCCACAAGTCTGAGGCACTCATCCCGGTGGAGTTCGAGGTGCGGAGCCCAAGAGTGGTAGCAGCAGGAGATGACAACGAAGAATGGCGCTTGGAAAATGAAGATGTTCAGAGGCTCTCATTGGATTACATTGAGCAACTCCGTGAATTAGCCTCCACTCGCCAGGAGGAAATCAAGAGGGGCATGACAAAAGATTTCGACAAAAACGTCCATCTCAAATATTTCCTCACAGGAGACTTGGCCATGAAGAAGGTGCACACCGCAGGAAGGGGAGCTGCAATTGGTAAGCTAAACCCCAACTGGGAAGGCCCATTCATCGTCTAGGAAGCCCTAGTCACTGGAGGCTACCATCTGCAAGTCCAGGAAGGAGAGCGCCTGGGGGGTACTTGGAGTGGGGATGACCTAAAGAGGTTTTATCCATAGCGATAACTTGTAAAGATTCCTTGTAATTTCGTTTGCATATAAATATACACACACACACACACACACACACACACACACACATTTGCATCAAATTTTCTCCTTTATGCTGATTCATCTCGAGACATCTTAAAACAGTGAGGTCAAGCCCCGCGATCGCTTCCGGGTGCGATGACGTGACTTCCTTTGCCGGAGGAAGTGGCTTCTGCGGAAGCTCACGTGCTTCTGCAAAAAATAGAAGTATGGGGTTAGCGCGATATCCGATTGCGAGCAAATAATTGGGCGAGCATGAAAGGATCTCTCTTGTTTCTACCTTCGAAGGGAAGGACCTCGTCGGGCATTAACGTTGATGCACCAGTGGATGACGTCGAAACGACGCCTACTGAAGGCTTCGAACAGCCTCTCGCGTGCGCCCTCCAATATTGGCGGCAGAAAGGCAACATCAGCGAGTTGATGCGGCCTTCCCAGAATGCCTTCGAAGTTGCCATCTATGATGACCAAGTACTCGCTGCATCAGTGGACTTTGTTCGCCATCCCGACCAAAGTGCAAACGTGGCTGCTAAAGAAGACACCCCCTTCAAGGGTCGCGGCGATGACGAATATCTTCCGAAAAACAGAGAGGTCAAAGACAATCCTCTCTTCTCGAAGGAAGCAGAGGAATCCCATGAGGTTCTCCACACCATTGGGATTAATTTGGGCGGGCGCAATGCCGAAATATTGCAGGATTTGGCGATATTCGGGCCACAACGAAAGTCGCAGGCCGAGCTCGATGTGGCGAAAGGATAGGACTATTGCACCTTCGATGTAGGTGTTTAGTTGCTCGTTCTTGGAGGGGAGCCTGGCCGAGTATCCCTCGGGAAGATGTCTTTATCGAAACTCTTCCAGATCTCGCTCAAAGGTGATATATTTCTTGAAGGTGGCGTCGGTGAAGTTTACCGCATGAGCTTGTCGGCGAGCACTGACATCGTCTCCAACCATATGAGCGAGTTGGGTTTGCAAGAAAGGAGAGGCGAGCAGAGATAGAAAGCAATGGAAGACGCGAGAAAGGGCAGTTACTTGCGACCACACATTCAAAAATCTCAACAACATACTTAAGTCTTACATACCCCCTCTATTTATAGGTAGGGCGGGGGGGGGGGGGGGTGTATATCTTGCTCCAGCGAGTATCCACCTAAGTTGTCTCCTAACCATTAGAACAATCCTAGGCATAAGCTTTATCTCGCACAGGACAGTTCAGAATCTCTCCATCTTGCCAGCACCTGCATTAAACAAATTAGAGACATCGCAGAGAAGAAACTAGCACGCAGAAAACACAAATCAAATAGAAACTCGGCATTCAGCGGTGCGAGATTCAAACTCTCTTATTACAAATACAGAATATTGTTCATTACATAGTTGCCAGAGGCGGGCTCAAATAATAAAAGAAAAAAAAAATCTAAGTCCTAGAAGGCCGATCCGGAGGATGCGGATGTCGACCAGCCCAACCCATCTCGTGAGCTCCCCTGTAATGCTTTGTGGCCACTGATATCGCATTGTCGCCGCGCCATAGTTTTTCTTCCATCCTCGCCAGTCGCCCGTCGGACCCCATGCTCTCTTGCATGCCGGCTATTTCATCAAGTACGAGTTGGACGTGATGGTCATTCATTACCATTCGCCGATCGATCTCTTGGATCATGTGGAAGAGGTACTCGTAGTTTGCCAAACTATCCCGGAGTTCTTCCATATTCGCCATCATCACTTCCAGTGACGAGATCCGACGATGAGGCTCGCAAATGGCGAGTTGGTCGAACTTGGTCTCCAACTCGATGTAAGTGCGAGCAGCAGCTCGACGGTACTCATCTATAGAAAGCTCGAGGGCCTCGATGAAAGCACCTCCAGGAGTCCGCGGGTGACCTATCAAAGAAGAACTAAAGTCGCCAAAATCAGAAGCTAGCGTTATCAATCAATCCAGTTCAGCGGTAGTGCGAGTTACCTTGCCGAGGGGATCGAGACCATCCGGGTGAAAGGCTATGACCAGGAGAATCTCGCGGGCCTGAGGACAAACTGTCAAGCCTCCCCTATCCACGACCCCCGTGATCGTGATTCCCGGTCTTCGGCAGGAAGTAGTTTGGCCACTGCCTCTCTGGCTTTCGAGCCAAGCTCTCTGGCAGAGGAGGAGGAGGAGGCAGCACCGTGCTCGTCATTGTTGGACCTACCATAGTGATTTGTAAGTGATCAAGCATGTAGCCTCACTGCCAACTCAGTATGAGCCTATCAGGGTCGTACGTAAGATTGTGGAGAAATTGGAAGATTGGATCTGTATTGTATACCTCATGTGATGAGTTGAAGGAAAAAAGGCTTAAAATATTCCATGCCACAATTGTCAAATGCCGTTCGACGAATCTGGCCTTGGCGCAGATTCGTCGAACGTCATTCAATGAATCTAGCCTTTGGCGCAGATTCGTCGAATGCCGAATCTGGCCTTTGGCGCAGAAAGCGTTGACAGCATTGAGATCACTCAATGCCATGCGCAGAAGCATTGACAGCGTTGAGTTCACTCAACGCACTCAACGCATCTGGCCTTTGGCAATGAGTGTGTTTAGTTGACTCAACGCCATGACGTAGAAGCATTGACTGTGTCGAGCTCATTCAACGCCCGTGGTGGGTCAAATGTTGACTTGCTGAAATTCTGGAATCTAAGTCTTGGGTCTGCTAATAGCGTCAGAGGCTATTTTATTTATTTCTTGGGTATAAATAGAATAGTTTAGGGTTTTCTGTACATGTTTTGTTTTTCTTTCTGTTTAAGCACACGAGCCATCACTGTGCGAAAGGCGGAAAACCCTAAAATCCCGACGGAAGCATTCCGCCAATCCCGTCGCCGTCTCTGATCCTGATCCTAGCGTGTGTCGCAGCCTCCTCTCCTTCAACAGACGTAGCAATCTGTGGGGACGCTGAGTGTCTTCTCCCGACCTAATGCTTGTTCGACAAGTTGCTACGGGTTCTCTCGATCGTGTGGATTTCCTGTAGAGGTACGAATACCCTTTCTACGGTCAAGACTCAAGCCGCTGAGTGGCCGACCGATTTTTCTGGAGCATCTAGGTTGAGTTTAGACGCAATCCCTCAAAGTTAATTTGTTTACAACAAGCTTAACTTCTTGATTCATGAATATTGTCCGATCCGAACTCGTTTGGGTTTTTTTCTTGTTCTTATTTCCACTGCGTGCACAAGTGTTTTGCCATTCCCAAAAAACTCCAACAGTCACCGGTGGTCGCGAGCTCGCCGGAGGAGGCGGCGGAGGCAGCGGCGTACTCATCGGTTGTCGCGAGATTATAGGGGAGGAAGTGGCGGCGACAAATTGATTCTCGTCGGCGACAACGACTTGACAGTTGGGCAGGGGGAGGGACTTTGCTCATCCCATGTTGTGGGGTCTTGGTCACTAGGGTGTCCTTCCTTACAGGTGGATCCTTGCTTACCGGAGGATCCTCCATCATCAGAGAATTTTGTATTTCAGCCACCTTCTTGGATCCAAGGTTGATCCGAACGGTGTGCGCTGTTCGAACCCCTTTCCCGGCTTGAAGGGCGATCAAGGGTATCCCCCGCAGAGGATTAACGTCAAGAACCTCGACAGTGGTGACCGCCAGAATATCTGTGAGTATAAGAAACAAGTCAGCAAGGCATCAACGACAAGCAAAAGTTTTGATAGGATCAGCGAGATAACGACCTTGTAGGGTAGCGAGGTTTGCCTACAACTGTGCCCTAGATTCAGCGAACTTCGGGGCAGGAGAACTCGGCTCCGACACCTGGATGACATCAGGAATGTTGCTCAGCCCGAGGACGTCGAGGAGCCGTTAGGTGCTAGCAGAAGGCGCGAGAATGTCGGTCGTGGATGCGATATTTTCAGGAGGCGGAGGCGGGTTGCCGACTTTGGAGGCAAGCGATTTCTTCAGATTTTTCAGCTTCTTCTTCTTGGTAGGAGGCAAGTCGGCAGCAACCTCACCCTCTCGCTGCCTCTTATACTTGGAGTGTTTGAGTAATTCATACAGCGCGTCAAGGCCTTGTCTGAGGACTTCCTCATCATATTTTGACATAGTGTGCGAGTTCCGAAAACGTGCCTCAAAGACCAGGCCCCGCTATTTATAGAGTTCGGCAGGCTTCCATCAGGAGCGCGCAACTCAGGATCTCGGAATAGCAGCTCGCTGAATAAGTGTTGGATGATTATTTTCGAGTTCCTACGCTGCTCAAGAAGAGCGGGGATTGTATACAACTCATATTCGTCGAGGATGGACCCCACAAATTCCAAGTCAGCCAGGGTCAAAGTCAGCAAGTCAAGATAGAAGTCAGAGTCAACGCGCATGGCAGCGGAAGACCTAGGCGACTATGGTGAGCTCCCCTCGCATACTCGCTAGGTAGGCGACTAGGTGGGCTACTCGCCCAGCTGTGCGAGCTCCTCCAGGAAGTCGCCTTGTCGCCGAGGGGTTGTGGTATAAATAGACCCCTCCCCCCTCTTTGGATTTCCCTATAAATATGGCCCCAGAGGTACAGGGAGAGATACTTGAAATCCCGGGCAGGATCTCACGAGCTCTTCTTCTTGGAAACCAGCTGTGCCTTTGGATTCCTTTTCCATAGATACCAGACGCGACCTTGCGACTTAGTTACCAGCTAGTCTCCGTCGTACCTTGCTCGACCATTCTGGTTATGGAGGGGTCATTTCTTCAAAGCATCCGGGTACGTGGTGGAACCTTCCTGCCGCAGCACCTGGGGTCCTGTTTGTTGATCTTCTTTTCTGTCCTATTCTCCTTCAGCCATCTAGCCTTACTGCTGAGCCGGTAACCATAGGCTGCCTTGATCCAATCTTTGGAGTAGAAAATTTTCTCGGCTTCAACTGCATGCTCCAAGTCAGGTCTGGTATTTGTCAAGTACATGAGGGAGCCAACAAGACTCCTGTAGACTTCTTCATCTACCTTCTCTTCCGTTGGAAGCGATTAAGGTGGACGCAACACAACTTAAGATGAATGAACAAATTATATTATAACAACAAGATGTTACAAAGTAGTTACTAAACTTGTTTCACAAGTTACAACGCAACACGACTATAAAGTTACCACAAACACTTGCACTACTAAAGCTCGCATACACAAATTCTGTCTACATGCATCATCAACAAGGTTGTCCGCCTTTACTGCTATACACAAACTACAGTCCTCGAGAAGCTGGAAGTCCTCAAGCTATTCTTGTTTATAAGTTGGCCGTCTACAGTAGTTCACAACTTTGAAATTGCAGTCCGCCAACTTTGCATGCAAATTCCTATTCGTTAATAGCAAATTCCTATTCGCTAATAGCAAATTTCTGTTCGCAGGTACCGTCCACAACTGCTCCTATTTTCTTGTCTGCAACTTGTAGCCGTAGCATATGCTCCTGTTCATGTGCAATTTCTTGCAAGGCTTCCGCTTAATTTGTCTTCTATCCTTGCACGTCTATTTATAGGTATTTAAAACCAACTGAGGCAAGCCACGTGTCCAGTATAATTACACCAGTTTACTTTTCAGGATTTGGCAGCCACCATTCGCGCCTCCTAATTTAATTCTTGTCACCATTATATATATATATATATATATATATATATATATATATATATATATCTTATTATATAAAGCAATATATGTATTTGGAGTCACACCATAGATCAAACAAGAGCCATTGGATCATGAGAGAGCATGAGATGAGGGGAGAGAGTTGGGAGAGAGAGAAAGATAGAGAGAGAGGGGAGGAGAGAGAGAGAGAGAAAGAGAGAGAGATGAATAAAGATTGCGTGAAATTAATGTTTTTACGACAAAACGTAATTTTTTAAAAAAAATAAAAATTGCAATATTGATTTATATTTTTTTACGGTCATTTTGAGTACTCATATGTATATATTGCGGGCACTGCCCGTCTTGAAGTGCGTGCATCTCGCTTTGATGCGGGCGCAGCCCAAAACGATGCATCGAGCTCCGGAGAAGCCTGTTCAGAGGCGGGCGAAGCCCGCCTGGATGCGGCCGAAGGCCGCCCGAGAGCATCGAGCACGGGCGTAGCCCGCGCGAAGATGCTCGTATATATATATATATATATATATATATATATATATATATATATATATATATATATATATATATATACCACCATTCACGCCTCCTCATTTCCTGCCTGTCACCATTTCATATATATATATATATAATCGTAACCACCGTCATTGACTTGGGTCAAACAAAACATTTCCACCAACAATCTCCCCCTCAAACACGGCAACACATGTTGAGTTTGCTCTTACACTTCATGAACGTCTCAGTCTTCAATGTCTTTGTGAAAATATTTGCAATCTGCTCTCCTGTAGGGCAATAAATCAACTCTACCACCTTCTGTTTCACTTGCTCATGAAGAAATTGGTACTTTGTCTCAATATGCTTTATGCGCTCATGCTGCACTAGGTTCATTGCTGGCTGAATTACAGACATGTTATCAACATACACCGTCACAGGAACATCTTGTGGATGGTGCAACTCCTGCAAGAGATTTCTCAACCAAATCGCCTGACAAGTACAAGCTACCGCTGCAATGTACTCAGCTTCACAAGTTGATAGAGAAATTGTTTCCCTCTTCTTCAAACTCCATGAGAACATAGCTGTTCCCACATGAAATGCATACCTAATAGTGCTCTTCTGGTCGTTAACATCACCACCATAGCCACTATCGGAGTACCCGACCAAGTTAAACTCCTCTACAGTAGAGTACATAAGACCATGATCTCTTGTCTCATTCACATACCTCAAGACCCACTTCGCTGCTATGAAGTGATCTTGCTTCAGCTCCTCCATGTATCTACTAACAACTCCAACAACATACATGATATCAGGTCAAGTAAAAGTCAGGTGGCGTAGACTTCCAACTAGACTTTTGAACAACGTAGAGTCAACTACTTCTTCCTTAGAATATTTTCTCAGCTTCATTCCCGGATAAGCAGGAGTGGAGATAGACTTGCTATTCTCCATCCGGAACTTCTTCAGAATCTTCTCTACATATTTCTTCTGAGAAATGAAGATCCCATCTTCACTCTATTGTACTTCAATTCCCAAGAAGTAAGTGAGTTCTCCAAGATCATTCATTTGGAACTCCTTCATCGTCTTCTTCAACTCTTCAAATATAACAGAGTTATTTTCGGTGAATATCATGTCGTTAACATACAAGCACATGATCATGATATCTCCATTCTTCCCCACCTTCGTGTAAAAGGCATACTCATATGGGCTCTTCATGTACCTATCCTTCTGAAAGTATGCATCTATTCTTTCATTCCACACACAAGGCGCTTTCTTCAACCAATACAGTGCCTTTTGTTGGAGCATGCGCTCCACGCTTATTTGCTTTGCTAATAACAAATCTCGTTTGTATTTGATCCTTGGTTATTTATGATGTGCACATATCACAAGTCTAGCTCTAATGGATTTTGGGTGATGTTTCAGGTCAGAACAGATGAGCATTGAAGATATCGCCAGACAATATTGGATATCGCCCACATACGACAACGACATTTGACAAATCTGCACTCGATGATCAACGATCGCCGTTAGACGATCGTCGTTCGACGAATCTACATTAGAGCTTAGAAGATGTTGCCAGGCAATATTGGGTATCGCCCACAGGTGACAGTGACAATCGATGAATCTGAGCTCGACGATCGACGAACAATGTTCGACAAATCAGCAATGCGAAAATCAGGAGTTCATGGGACACATGGCGATAGTTATCACTATTGCTAGGTGGCAATACACGGCGACAATCCACGTTCGACGATCGATGAATCTGCGGTGTGAAAATGAGGAGTTCGTGGGACACATGGCAATAGTTGCCGATATCGCTAGTTTGCGATACCCAGTGTCGCCAGGCGATATCGCCAAAGTATAAAAGCCATTCAATTTTCTGAGGAGATCACGATTTTCATTACCTGGAGTGCACCTTCCTGTTTAGACGAACTAGAGAGCTCCAGATTCCAGATTTACTCCATACTCTCAAGAAGCCCGAAGCACAAAAGATCGATGACACGTATACAACATTCAAAGCTACCCTGCTATGATTCGTCGTCATCTTCAGCACTTTGTTTGAAGGGAGTTTTTATTCAGAAGTTTTCAATTTGTTTTGTTCTTATTTCTATTATAAACCTAATGTAATCGAGAGGGGAAATCGCCGCCTTGTGCATGGCGTCTAAATCCTTGCGTGGCTTCGGGGAAATTGCCGCTTTGTGTGTGACGTCTAAGTCCTTGTGTGGCTTAGGGGAAAATCGCCGCCTTGTACGTGGCGTCCAAATCCTTGTGTGGCTTAAGGAGAAATTGTTGCCTTGTGTGCAGCGTCTAGGTCGAGGTAGATCTAAGGGAGGCTAGTAGCAAGATCTAGGGAGAGATACGCTTTAGCTTGCCGGTTCTTGATTGAAGGACCGACGAAAACAAAAGTAAATTGTATTTTTTTCATAAGCCTTGGTCTCTAGCTCTATAGAGACACCTTGTATTCACTTTTAGCATTTTGGAAATAAATTGTTATTATTTTAGCTTTTATATATTTCAGAGTGTTTAAGTATGCTTATGAAAAATTAGTCTACATTTCATAATTGTATTGTTTTTGTTCAACACATTAACTTTGTCTAGTTAACGAAAATTAATTAACCCTTATTCACCCCCCTCTAAGGGCGCCGTAAGATCCAACACTTGGTATTAGAGGCAGTTTACTCTGAAATCGGTTTCACCGCCAGGAGTAATGGCGCAAAACACTCACGAGTTTTCTGAGGGGCAAGGTATAAGTGACCTCCCTTATTCACAGGCACTGACTACAACTATTGGAAAGCTTGAATGTGATGCTTTCTAATAGCTCTAGATATCGATCTTTGAGGAATGGTAGAAACATGCTACACTGCCCCTATAACTGTAGTAGGAAGTGTCACAATGGAAAAACCTAAGGATAAATGGGACGAAGTTGATAAGCTTAGCTGTAAGAAAAACGCTAAGGAAATGAATATCTTATTCTGCGCATTAAATAAGACTGAATTTAATCGTGTTTTTGCATGTGAAACTAAGTATGATATTTGGAATCTCCTTGAAGTTACTCATGAAGGTACATCGCAGGTGAAAGACTCGAAGCTTTTCCAGTTAGAGTTAGAGTTTGAGAAGTCCAAGATGGAAGTTGATGAGGATGTAGACTCCATGTACACAAGATTCAGTAAATAGTCAATGACTTGAGGATCCTTGGAAATAGTTTCTCAAACGGAGATTTGGTGATAAAGATACTTAGATCGCTTCCCCCAAAGTTCAATCCAAAGGTGACTGCCATCTCGGAGTCACACGATCTAATGTCTCTCCAAATTGAGAATCTGATAAACAATCTGAAAACCCACGAAGTAGAGTTGAGGATTCAACAACAGGAGTATATCCTGGATCCAAAAAAGAAAGCTTAGGCGTTGAAGTCCAAGAAGGAAGTGGAAAGTGAGTCCGATGAGACTGATGATGGAGATGAAGAGAGCCTGTTCGTAAAGAAATTCAGGAAGTTCATGAGAAATCCTGAAAGAAGAAATTCTTTTAGGAAATTCTTCAAGAAGCAAGAGTCTGGATATAGGAAAGGCAAAGCACAAGATGAAGGAGAGGAGTATCAGGAGAGATCACCACCTGAGTGTTATCGCTATATGAGAGTTGGCCACATTAAGAGCAAGTGCCCAAAATATCTGAAAGAGAAGAAGGAGAAGTGACACAAGAAGAAGGATAAGAAGAAAGTTTTGAAGGCTGAAACCTGGGGTGACATCACATCTGAGGAGTCAAGCAGTTCAAGCTCAGAGACTGAAGAGGTGGCCAACATGTGTCTAATGGGAAAGGACGTCTCATCATACGATGATGAAAGCAGTGTATAGAGCGACACCGAGGTAAATCCTCCTTCTTATGAAGATTTGTATTATAAATTTTTACAAACGTGCAAGTATTTTGATAAAAGTTTGAATGAAATTAAATTGCTAAAATTTGAAAATAAAAAATTGAAAAATGAAATAAAAATACTTATGAAGGAGAAAGTGACTTGTCAAGAGGATTGTCCGTCTTCGACAATGATACTGGAACTTGAGAAAGATCTCCCTAAGTCTCAATCTTGGGTTGAATCTCTTACAAGAGAGAAAGAGGCATTAGAGAGATCTCTAAAGCTTTCTCAGTCTCAAGTGGAAGGCAGCAAAAAGTCCTTCGCAAGTCGTTGCGGCACCATTGTTGCCGAAAAAAACTACATTGAGAGTATGAGTCCATTATTTAGAAATGGCCACTGACAAGTTTTGAAAGGGCCAAAAGTCACTGAATATGATCTTGGCGAGCCAGTGCTATGGTTCAGCAAAATTCGGACTTGTTAACTCTCCAGAACAATATCACCCGGCGACATCCACTGTCGTCGGCGATAAGAAAAAAACCAGAAATTCATTTTTAAAAATTAAAAATAATAAATCTACTGTCACAGCTGCTTCCAGCAAATGTTCAAAACTTATTTTGAAAAACTCGTCAACTTCTTTCATCATGTGTGCCAAATGCAATAAGTTTAGTCACACATCACACACTTGTAAGAAGATGAGACATTGTTCTGTTAGATAAATCTTGGTACCTAAGGCTGGGTAACCAGATCTTTACTCTCATCCTCTCTCTAGGTGTGTTGGCAGGCTAAGGACAAATAATATGTGTGGTACTTGGATTCAGGGTGTTCCAAGCGTATGACGGGCAACAAATCAAAGTTCCTTAGCCTATAGATGAAGAAAGGAGGAGTTGTTATGTTTGGTGATAACAGCAAAGGAAAGATCATCGGCATTGGAGTAGTAGGTAACGAATCATTTACTATCTCAAATGTTTTGTATGTTAAAGGTTTGAAGCATAATTTAATTTCTATAAGTCAATTATGTGATATTTGTTTAAATGTATTATTTGACTTATCTTCAAAATTATGCAAAATTATTGATTCCAAAACAAACGATACTGTTCTTACTGCTCCTAGATTTGAAAATGTTTACATGATTAAATTTAATGATTTCTCACATTCTTCACTAAAATGTTTTTTGTCTAAAAATGATGAATTAGATTTGTGGTATAGGCATCTTGGACATTCTTATTCCAAGCTAATCATAAAATTATCTCATAACAAACTAGTTAAAGGTTTACTTATTTTGCATGGAAATCTATCATCTTTATGTTCACCATGTCAAAAAGGAAAATTTTCAAAATCTTCATTTAAGAGCAAAAATATTTTTTCCACTACTAGACCGTTACAGTTGATCCATATGAATTTGTTTGGTCCTATTAATACACTAAGTCTAGGTGGTAGAAAATACACTTTTGTCTTGATTGATGATTATTCTCGTTTATGTTGGACAATTTTCTTAACGTCTAAATCTGATGCATTTTTAGAATTTTCCAAATTATGTATACGTGTTCAAAATGAATTAGATTCAAAAATAAAATGCATTCGTTCGGATCATGAAGGTGAATTTGATAATGAAAAATTTGTATCCTTTTGTAATGAGTTAGGTATTAAACATGAATTTTCCACTCCTCGCACACCGCAATAAAATGGTGTGGTAGAGAGGAAAAATAGAACTTTGTAAGAGTTAGCTCGTACTATGCTATCAGAATACAAATTACTTAGATCATTTTGGCCAGAAGTCATTAGTATTGCTTGTTATGTTATTAATCGCGTAATGATTCGACCCTTTTCGAAATTAACACCTTATGAATTATATTTTCAAAAGAAACCAAATGTGTCTTATTTTAAAGTGTTCGGTTGTAAATGTTTTATTTTGAACACTAAGGATAATTTAGGCAAATTTGAAGAGAAATGTGATGAAGATATTTTTATTGGCTATTCTTCAACTAGTAAGGCTTATAGAGTTTACAACAAAAGGATAAAATGGTTGAAGAATCTATTCATGTTAAATTTGATGAGCATTTTCCTTGTGTAGAAATTAATAGTACAGGTCAAGATGAAGAGTCCTTCCCCCTATAAAAGTCGGATGATGATGAAATTCTTGGAGACAAAGAAGAAGAAAAAGAAGACGAACAAGAAGAAGAAGTGCAATAATATGTGTCTCCAAGCGAGCTAAGATTCTTCAAAGATCATCCACAAGATTTGGTTATTGGAGAACTATCAAGAGGGGTAGGTACTTGTTCATCATTACATGATTTATTCGCAAATATGTGCTTTATTTCAGATATAAAACCTAAAAATGTTGAAACCGCTTTAAATGATAATTCTTGGTTTTTAGCTATGACTGACGAGCTTAATCAATTCGAATGTAATAAGGTTTGGAAATTAGTAGAAAGACCACCAAATCATCCTGTTGTAGGTGTTAAGTGGATCTTTAAGAATAAAAAAGATAGTGAATCTAGGGTCACAAGAAACAAAGCTAGACTTGTAGCTAATGGTTATTCACAAATTGAAGAAATAGATTTTGATGAAACCTTTGCACCCGTAGCTCGTTTAAAAGTTGTTAGAATTTTTCTTGCATTTGCTAGCTTTAAAAGGTTTAAATTATTTCAAATGGATGTTAAAACTGCTTTTCTTAACAGGTATATTAAGGAAGAAATTTATATAGAACAACCTCTAGGCTTTGTTGATGTTAAATTTCCCGATCATGCTTTTAAATTAGAAAAAGCTTTTTATGGTTTGAAACAAGAACCTCGAGCATGGTATGATAGATTGACTATTAATTTATTAAAAAATGATTATAAAATGGGTAGTGTTGATTGTACTCTATTTATTAAACATGTTCATGATGACCTTATAGTTTTATAAATATATGTTGATGATATTATTTTTGGATCCTCTAATGAAAGATTGTGTGAGAATGTTATAGAAATTATGAAAATTGAATTTGAAATTAGCATGGTAGGCAAACTCACTTATTTTTTTGGTTTTCAAATTACTCAAAAGAATGATGTGATTTTTATTTGTCAATCTAAATATATTCATGATGTTTTAAAAAGATTTAGATTTGAAAATCTAAAACAAACAAATACCCCCATGAGTGTCTCATTGAAGTTAGGTAAGGATGAAAGTGGAATTTCTATAGATCAAACACTATATCGAGGAATGATAGGATCATTATTATATTTGACAGCTTCTTGACTTGACATTATGTTCGATGTATGTTTATGTCCTAGATTTCAAGCTAATCCCAAAGAATCTCATTTAAAAGCGGTTAAACATATTTTTAGATATCTTATTGGCACATCTAAATTAGGTTTGTGGTATCCTCATAATCATGCCTTTATTTTACATGACTTTTCTGATTCTGATTATTCTGGCTGCTCATTAGACCGTAAGAGCACGAGTGGCACCTGTCACTTTCTGGGCCCCTCACTAATTTCGTGGTCAAGTATGAAACATAATTTTGTTGCCTTATCCATCACCGAGGCCGAGTACATTGCACTAGCTAGTTGTTGTGCACAGGCTCTTTGGATGAAGCAAACTTTAGAGGATTTTGGAATTATTCATGAAATAATTGAATTAAAATGTGATAATAAAAGTGCAATTGACTTAACATATAATCCAGTCCATCATTCTAGGTCCAAACACATTGATGTGCGTCATCACTTCATTAGAGACTACATTAAGCAAAATACGATTAAAGTCGGCTTTATAGGCACTGATTCACAGTTTGCCGATATTTTTACAAAGCCACTTCCAGATTCCCATTTTTCATTATTAAGATTAGAACTAGGAATCCTGGACATTTCAAGCTAATGAATCGACATAATAAGTAACCAAAAAAAACTTCAATCAACAAGAAAATGATGATTAAACATTAAATAAATCATAAATATTATGAGTCAATAATAATATTACATCAGCACTACATCACATAATAAGTCTCATATTACTACAGCACAGAATTCTTAGACAACAATATGAATATTTTTGAAAACTTCACTGTCGCCGGCGACAGTGACTGTCGTCGAGCGATAACATCAACTTCTCAAATCATCCTGAAATATTCAGAAATTCCTGCTGTCACCTGCACTTGTGTCCCCTTGATCATCAGCTGAACTGTGTTCATTGCTTCTAGTCCGGCGAGGTCGGCGAAGAGATGTTCGGGGAGGCTCCATGACCAGATTCTCCCATTCAGCCAGTTCTGCTGGAGTGAGCTTCAATTTAAGACTTTTGGTTAGAAATTTAAAGAATTTCTGAACTCCTAGAAAGTACTTCTTCACCTCCCTCTTATGTTCTTTGAACGACTCTCGCAAGTCGTCCAACCCTTCTCGCAACGATCTACCTCTTGGAATTGGTGGGTTTTGAATAGTGGACACTTGTTCACTGCTCCTTGTAGACCCTCCTCATGTTGATCGGCCGATGGAAGGAGTACCGCTCGTAGTGTAGATAGTGGGCACACAATCGTTGAATTAAAAGTCTTGGTCTATCCATGTGTACTTCATATATAATATGCGTTGGATGATAGCTCCAAGTAGCAGTTTATTTAATTTGTTCTAAGATGGACTCTTTAGTCTAAATGTATACTGAATTATTGAAAGGATTAAGTCCTCCATATCGAATGACTCCTATTCTATGATCATGTGTGAGACATAGCTCAATTGAGCCGTTATCTTTCGTGTATCACCAGACTTAAGTAAAATAGTGTGTCTCAATATGTCTTGCACTAGTCGTGCATCCTCCATGAGAGTGGTCGTAGATTGAATAAGAGTTTTGATGGAATTCTCATGCAAAACCATATTCAAGAGTGTCCAGTCTCTATCCTTACGATAATTCTCTACAACATCTAAGACATTGTCATGTTCTATTAACACAAACTCTTCCCTATGATCGTAGTGAGATATCTTAACTATTTGCCCTTGTATGCGTGATCACACACCACCATTTAGCTCAGTGAATCGAGGATCTTGTAAATGATTATAAAATTCCCTTATCCACAGTGACAAAAATATATCCGGAATAATGACAGACATTATTCCTGCCATTGCTAACAAATCATGGATGTGTGCGTGACGGGCGGGATTGAATTTGATAACCCATCCAATCCCCATATTTGCATTTTCTATCCTCGGGAATGTTTGATAGGATGAGTGCGTGTCACTGCCAGTACTTCTGCGGGCTCTTGACCTGGAAGCCATTGCTGCAGTTAACAGGCCAAATTTTAAAACAAAATTTTGCAGAATTTTTCAGTATCGCCAGTCGGCGACACCCATTATCATTGGGCGATAGCGAAAATTGCACTAATCCAATTTTCGACTCCAGATCTACACTTTCCTCCTATTTTTAATACCATATCTGAAATTTCTAGGTTATTTAACACATTCCCTAAGGCTATTTGAGAATTTTTTTACTCAAAACAGTATTCATTCTCTTGTTCCCTAACATCATAACTCATCTAAATTCTTTCTTCAAAACAACTAGATCTGAGATTAGGGTGTTTCATTTTATCAATCTATGTAATCACTAGTTTAAATATATAAGATTTTAGTCTACTTTCTCTCGGAAAACTTAGTTTTGAACAAACCCCTAACCATGGTAAAACATACTCGAAAACCTGAAAATTTTTTCATCAAAAGCACCATGAACTATCCTACAATCATTTGGATCTACAAAATCTACAAGATGAAAGAAAAACTTCATGAAAATTACCTTGATCTAGGGTTTTCTCCGGTTTCTGCTTCGTCTTCCGCATTAAGTCTTCAGGAGATAATGCTGGGAAAGGTGCAATTGACTAGATACGACGGTCTTTTGTATTTTCGCACTATCGCCGATTGGCGATACCCAATAACGCCGAGCGACAGTGTAAATTCACTTTTAAGCCTGTTTTCCTTCTTTTCTCCGGTTTAGGCATGGTTCAATGTATATTCTTTGATGTTGGGTTTCCTGATAGCATGGGTCAATTGTTCAACCATCACATATCCTTTTCTTCATACGTAAGTTCTAATGTTTATGTACTTGTGAAATTGTTTTCGCATGCCTCTATGTATGAGAAATTTTTAGTTCTGATAATTTTCTTCCACTCAAACTTGTGAAAACCTTCATATGGATTCACCTTACTGCATATGTGAATTGTGAATGTTCTACCATAACCACTAAAAGTGCATGCTACCGCTAACGCTTTATCCTAGTTTATTCATTGCACCGCTCATATTTGATTATCATGTATGCTCATAAGTGAATTCGGACTCCTTTGTCATGCCAAACAAAACATGTTCAAAAAATGTTTTAAAAAAATCAACACCTTTGATGATGTCTTTCAAAATTAAAATAAAAAGGGGCTGACAAGGAACCTCCACCAAGCACTACTTACCCTCCTGATAAGTCTTAATAAGCATTGTAAGGTTGAGCACCTTGGAAAGAAGTATAAAGTACCTTATGCAAATATATATCTGGATATTCTATTTATATGTGTTCTGAATTCTTGGGTACAAGCACAGCTAATCATGTATACCTCTAGGCTAAGCTATTTTTCACATTCCACGTGTTCATGTAGTTGTAAGGCCTCTGCATATGTGTTTTTCATCAACCTATCACATGTACACCACATTATCTCTCTAAAATTTCCTCTTATGAGAATTGGACCAAAAGTGTTTCCAACATAGTCTTCACTAGTGTATGTGTCTGTGATATAAATGGATGAACGTTGCCACTATTCGTGTTTACTCATTTACTTCTTTACTATACAATGATTCACATGCTCAATCCTTAATTTATCCTTTGTGTTTTTCCTCTTTAGCTTCCGCACCACTCTGCTATCTCTTTTGACAATACCAAAGGGGGAGAATTTACTAAGGAAATCATTCATACTCATGGTTTACTAGTGAATTTTACATTCCCTAAAAATTCAAAAACTATGCTTAGATTTAAGGGGAGTATACCCGTAGGGGGAGTGTTTCATCCAAGAGACATTTGTGCAATTACAACTGCTTAGTCTTGTTACTCATAGTACTCATCGTTTCAAACACTTCTTAGTTCATTCATGATTTCTTTCTCAGTGAATTTGTTATTATCAAAAGGGGGAGATTGTTGGAGCATGCGTTCCACGCTTCTTTGGTTTACTAATAACAAATCTCATTTATATTTGATCTTTGAGTGTTTATGATGTGCAGATACCATAGGTCTAGCTCTAATGGATTTTGGGTGATATTTCGGGTCAGAATAGACGAGCATTGAAAATATTGTCAGGCGATATTTGGTATCGCCCACATGGACAGCGACGTTCGGCGAATCTACGCTCGATGATCAACGATCGCCGTTCGATGAATCTATATTCGAGCTTAGAAGATGTCTCCAGGCGATATTGGGTATCTCCCATAGACTACAATGACAATCGACGAATCTGCGCTCGACGATCGACGAATGACGTTCGATGAATCAGCAATGCGAAAATCAGGAGTTTATGGGACACGTGGTGGTAGTTATCGCTATCGCAAGGTGGCGATACCCAATGTCGCCAAGTGACAGTCTACGTTAAATTGATCGATGCATCTGCAATGTGAAAATGAGGAGTTCGTGGGACACGTGGCAGCAGTTACCGATATCGCCAAGTGGCGATACACAGTTTCGCTAAGCGATATTGCCAATGTATAAAATCCATTCAATTTTCTGAGGAGATCACGAATTTCATTACCTAGAGTGCACCTTCCTGTTTAAACGTACTAGAGAGCTCCAGATTCCAGATTTACTCCATACTCTCAAGAGTGCCGAAGCGCAAAAGATCGACGGCATGTACGCAGCATTCAAAGCAACCCTGACGAGGATTCGTCGTCATCTTCAGCACTTTGTTTGAAGGGAGTTTTTATTCATATGTTTTCAATTGGTTTTATTCTTATTCCTATTGTAAACCTATTGTAATCGAGAGGGTAAATCTCCGCCTTGTGTGTGGCATCTAAGTCCTTGTCTGACTTAGGCAAAATCGCCGCCATGTGTGTGGCGTGTAAGTCCTTGTGTGGCTTAGGGGAAAATCGCTGCCTTGTGCGTGGCGTCAAAATCCTTATGTGGCTTACGGATAAATCGTTGCCTTGTGTGCAGCGTCTAGGTCGAGGTAGATCTAAGGGAGGCTAGTAGCAAGATCTAGGGAGAGATACGCTTTACCCTGTCGGTTCTTGATAGAAGGACCGACGAAAACAAAAGTAAATTGTATTTTTTTCATAAGCATTGGTTGAAAGTTATTTAATTCAAGGTTAGCTAATCACCTAGATGGGGGGGGTGAATAGGTCTTTGAGCCTTAGTAAAAACTTTTGCTAGTTTCAAGTTGTTCCATCTAGAGCCTGTCCTTAAATCCTGCAATAACAAAGAAAAACAAGCACACACGGCAAACACCAGGATTTATAGTGGTTCCCCAATTGGGTACATCCACTTTCCCTCCCACCTTTCCAACTTATTTGTTGGACTCGGCACAAACTCCTCCACTTATGCTCCTCGGAGCTTCCACCTAAGGCCCTTAGCCTTACACACAGATTCTTCTCAGAATCCAACTCAGAACCACAAGGGTTCCTACCTCAGAGCTCTGTAGAACTCCTACAGCTCAGTGATCCACTGATCACATACCTCAGCCTTATTTTTAAGGCAAACACTCAGGCTCTTTAGCCCTACAGCTTCAGGAACACAACCCTACTCTCAGAGTGCTGCAACACTCCTACAACTCAGTACCCTTTTAGGTACCTATAGCTCAGCCTCCTCCAAGGCCTACAACATAGTGACAAACTTGTCACCTACAGCTCAGTGACTCTCAGGTCACCTACCTCAGGAACAAGGCCCTACACTCAGGCTGGGAGGACAGCCCTACCTTAGGTCCACACTTGGATCCTACCTCAGAGAGAAACACTCTCCTACCTCAGGCACTTAAGCCCTACAGCACAGATCCTCAGTTGGATCCTTCTTCAGTGTCCCAACTGGGCACCTACCTCAGTGTCAAATTTATCACCTACCTCAGACACAAAGTGCCCTACACACAGATTCAGATCTACTGAATCCTACAGGAAGATAATATAAAGTGTTTAAGAAAAATAAAAACAACTGACTCAGAGAAGTATCTCTGAGTCAACCTTGCTGGACTGAGCAGGTATCAGTCCAGGCCACTTGCTGTAGAAGGAATCAGTCTTTTTCTACAACTCACACTTTTCTGCTGCACAGATAATCAACTACCAACTTGCTGAAGAGATGAATCAGCTAAACTGTTCTGACGAGAACAAACTTGCTGATCTTTGAAGTGCTTCAGCTATCTTTCTTTGCCTTTCGGCTAACTTTGCTGGACTTTAGCTTTCAAGCTTGATGGGAAGAAAAATGTCCAGCCGCCTCTTTCATTCTCTCTTTCTATATTTTATGCGTTTGATCCCCATGTATACGTTAACCCTAATCCCTTTACAGTTAAATTTTTATATGCATTGATTTGAATCAATGACACAATAGAATGTGGGCCCATCAAGGATTGGTGAGCTCCATCTCCATCAGAAAGGGGCAAAACTTCTTTCGACGCTACAACAGCTTTCCCACAACGGCTTCCTGCAATTTTGACTTTAATGACGTCAGTAGTGGTCATCAACATCTGGACTTAGAAAATTTTCCAGAATTCCATCAAGCGTTGAGTGATGTTAAGACACTCAACGTCATCAGCCTTGGCTCTCAGCGCGTCTTGTCTTAGAAATTTCCCTGGCTTTGTCTCAACGATTTTGTCTCAGCGGTCTCAACGATTTTTCAATATTAGTTGAGAAATGCCATTGTCTCAGCACTTTCTTCTCTATAGTTGAGACAAGTTTCTGTCTCAGCGGTATCTTCACAGCTGTCTTAGCAGTTCTTTCTTTTAACTATCTCAGCGCTTTCTTCTTTATTAGAAGTGCTGAGTGAACTTGCTTCACTCAACGCTTTTGGACTTAGAAAAAATCCAGCTAGTTTTGTCTCAGCTATTTACCTCTTAACTGTCTCAGCATTTCCTGCTTTATTAGAAGCATTGAGTGAAGCTGCTTCACTCAATACTTCTAGACTTAGAGAAATCTAGCCAGTTTTGTCTCAGCTGTCTCAACGGTTTCAACGCTTTATTATCAGCTATCTCAGCGGTCTCAATGTCTTCTTATCAGCGGTCTCAATGCTTTTTGCCTTAGACAGATTTTATGTCTTTAGCTTGACAAGCGTTGAGCTGAGCTCGACAAACTACAAACTGAGCTCGACAAACTTTGATCTTCTCAGCAGTCTCAGCACTTTTTGCCTTAGTCAATTTTTCTCTGGCTTTATCGTGACAAGTATTGAGCTAAGCTCGACAAACTGCAAACTGAGCTCGACAAACTTTTATCTTCTCAGCGGTCTCAGTTCGTTTTGCCTTAGTCAATTTTTCTCTTGCTTTAGCTTGACAAGCATTGAGCTGAGCTCAACGAACTATAACCTGAGCTTGAAGAACTTCGAGCTGAGTTCTTAAGCTTAATCCAAGGAATGCTGAGTTGAGCTCGACACTCAGCGAGCTGAGTTCGATGAACTCTGAGCTGAGTTCGATAAAATTTGAGTTTACTGCCCAACTTATTTTTCTTAACTTGTCCAATCATGGATTACCTGCATGCAAGAACTAGAACACACATCAAATACATTATATGTGTATGTCATTGACCCGTTTGACTTCTTACAAATCTGGGATATTGGGATCAATAGACCCAAAAATCTCCCCCTATTTGAAGAAGTCAAAGCAATACAGGTCATTGACAACATAACATTTCATCATAATAAAATTTAACAGTATTAGAGTGTGGAAATGTTACCATTTCTCCAGCCCGTGGAGAATAACTTACTCCCCCTAGCATGTTGCCTTCCTTACTATTCCACTTGTCTGTACTTCTCAGCCCTTGACTTCTTTCCTCCTCCTTTTTGACTTCTGCAATGGGGAGCATACTGATAGGTTTTTTCCCCATATCTATCTCACTGTGACTGAAATTAGTTCAGTTGTTGGGCTAGCTCCCCCTCAACAGTTGCACACGATGTTCAGTACCTGCAACACAAACAGTGCAGCATATGTTATAGGAGAGAATGTAAGCTACACAAGATTCAACATGCCCAATTCAAATTTGAAGGTGTTGAACTTGGCTTCTTCTAGTGGCTTAGTGAAGATATCAGCCACTTGCTTATCTATGGAGACAAACTCAAGGGAGTTGTCTTTCCTTTCCAAATTTTCTCTAATGAAATGATACTTAATTTCTATATGCTTAGTGCTGCTATGGGAGACAAGATTCCTAGCTATGGATTTTGCACTAGTAGAATCACAAAAGAGTGGAGTTCTACTTATCTGAACATTATAGTCCTGAAGTTGATGCTGGATCCACAACAACTAAGCACAACAGCTTCTAGCTGAAATATACTCTAACTTTGTTGTTGAGATTGT
Organism: Platanthera guangdongensis; assembly: GCA_039583875.1. Lineage (NCBI taxonomy): Eukaryota > Viridiplantae > Streptophyta > Magnoliopsida > Asparagales > Orchidaceae > Platanthera > Platanthera guangdongensis. The sequence continues at coordinate 107,121,697 of CM077157.1, forward strand.
AACACTTGTCTGTTTCTTACTGCTCCAAGAGACAAGCCTTCCACCTAGAAATTGACAGGAGTCTGAAGTGCTCTTCCTGTCCTCCTTGCATCCTGCAAAATCTGCATTCGAATAGCATGTTATTTCAAATTCCCCATTCTCGGGGTACCATAGGCCAAGATCTGGGGTGCCCTTAAGATATCTCATGATTCTTTTCACAGCAGTATAGTGAAACTCTTTAGGGCATGCCTAATACCTAGCACAAACACATGTTGCATACATAATGTCAGGCCTACTTGCAGTGAGGTAGAGAAGGGAGCCAATTATACCTCTATATAGAGTTTGATAAACAGGCTTCCCCGAATCATCTTTGCCTATAGGCATACTTGAGCTCATGGGAGTTCTTATGGTAGAAGCATTCTCCATGCCATATTTCTTAATAATCTCCCTGGTGAATTTTGACTGGGATATGGATAGACCATTATTAGTCTGTTTTACTTAGAGTGCTAAGAAAAACTTCAGTTCACCCATACTACTCATTTCAAACTTCCCCTGCATAGGTTTTGCAAACTTCCTGCCGAGGTTATCATCAGTAGAGCCAAATATTATGTCATCAATATAAATATGGACTAGGATGATCTTGCCCTTATATTCCATTAGGAATAGGGTCTTGTCTATCTTCCCCCTTGAGAATTTGTTATCAATGAGGAAGGTAGAAAATGTCTCATACCATGCTCTTGGGGCTTGCTTGAGCGCATAAAGAGCTTTCCTAAGTCTATATACAACAGTAGGAGAGTTAGAATCAAGAAAACATGGATGCTGCTCTACATAAACCTCTTTCTTCAAGTCTCCATTTAGTAAGGCTGACTTGACATCCATCTGGAATACCTTGAATCCCTGAAATATTGTAAATGCAAGGAAAAGTCTGATTACTTACAACCTTGCAACCAGGGCAAAGGTTTCATCATAATCAATCCCTTCTTCCTATATATCCCCTTTGGCCACCAGTAAGGCTTTATTCTTGATTACAATGTCATTTTCATCAAGTTTATTTCTGAAAATCCACTTGACTCCAATGACATTGTGTCCATCTGGTCTGGGAACTAGCTTCCAGACCTTGCACCTTTTGAACTGGTTCAGTTCTTTCTGCATTGCACCAATCCAGAATTAGTCTTGATTTGCTTCTTTAAATTTCTTGGGCTCTTCTTGTGTCAGGAAGCTGGAATAGAGTGATGTGTTGAGACTCCTGCTTCTAGTCTGTACACCTTGGCTAGCCTCACCTATTATCTGCTCTGGAGGATGATCTGTAAGATATCTGACTGCTGGGGGCAGTCTAACTGCTTCCTGCTAATTATTATTTTTGTCAGCAGGTTGTTCTTCATTTCCAGCTTGAATGCCCTGTGCTTCCTTTGGACAGCATCCCTCTCCACAATCGTCTTGTAAAGCTGGGTATTTATCTTTGATGGAGAGCTTTTCCATTATGACTTCTATTCCTGCAGAGCTAGGCAAAGAGCTTGATAGCTCACTTTCAATCATGCATGACTCATCAAACACTATATGGACAGACTCTTCGACAACTTGATTTGTCAAGTTGTAGACTCTATATGCCCTACTATTATTGTTGTATCCAACAAATATCCCCTCATGGGATTTGGCAGCAAACTTAGTCACTTTTGACTTACCATTGTTCAGGATGAAACACTTGCAACCAAAATCCTGAAGCAGGATATGTTTGGTTTTCTGCCCTTCAAGATCTTATAGGGAGTCTTCTTATGGCCTTTGGTGATAGAAGCCCTATTGAGTACATGACATGCAGTATTAACTGCCTCAGCCCAAAAATATCCAGGGAGAGAAGTGTCACTCAATAGTGTTCTCCCAGCTTCTATGAGAGTCCTGTTTTTCCTCTCAGCTAACCCATTTTGCTTGAGTGTTATTGCAGAGGAGAACTCTTGATGAATCCCTTGCTCTTCATAGAATGTAGTCATAGCAGCAGACTGAAACTCAGTTCCATGGTCACTTCTCATTCTGACCACAGAGAATGCAAGCTCATTCTGAAGTTGCCTGATAAAATTTGTGAAGATTTCAATGGTTTCATCCTTTCTTCTAAGGAAGAACACCCAAGTAAACCTGGAATAGTTATCAACCACCACAAGGGTGTAGACCTTCCTACCTAGACTATGAATAAACATAGGACCAAACAAGTCCATATGTTGGAGATACAAGCATCTCATAGAGTCCATGGCCCCAATGCTCTTGAAAGAGGTCTTAGTCTGCTTGCCATTTTGGCAAGCAGCACAGATACCCTCCTTGGAGTATTTTTATTTTGGGATCATTCCTAACAAGCTCATCACTGAAGAGCTGATCAATGGTCTTATAATTCAAATGAGTCAGTCTCTTGTGCCACTGGACACAATATGAGACTTTCTCATCTGCAACTAGGCATATAGGGGAACTATTTTCTAAGCAAGAAAAATTTAAGCAATAAACATTCCCACTCCTTGTGTCTGTTAAGATGACACTTTGGTCACTTAACCTCTTGATGTGGCACTTATTCATGTGGAAGGAAATTTCATAACCAAGATCACATAGTTGACTTATGCTTATGAGGTTGTGTTGCAATCCCTCTACATAAGCCACCTTTGTGATGGTGATTATGTCATTTGAGATATTACCATAGCCTCTGGTAATCCCCTTGTCTGAGCCTCCAAAAATGACCTTGGGTCCATTCCTTACTGGAGTGTACTCCTTCAATAGTTCCTTTATTCCAGTCATGTGCCTGGAACATTCACATCCAAGTACCATTTAGGGGATTTGGTACTTGAACTAACCTGAAAAAAATGCAAGTCACCTTACCTTAGGACCCCAATTTCTGTTGGGTCCTAGGTTCACATTAGTCTTGAAATAACCATGCCTTCCTGCAGAATTCCTGACAGGTTGGCAACCTCTAGACATTGAGGGATTGTGCCAGTAATCTATAACATAGTGACCCACTTTGGCACAACACCAGCACTCATAGATATTATATCTCATTTTCTGTTTGGGACCAGCATTTGGCTGTACTGCTTCCTGAATAGTGGGGAGATGTGCTGCTTTATACTTCTGCCTTCTTTCAGCAGCCATTTGACTGAAGGATAGTCTTTCAGCTAGATGTGTTGGTCTTCTCTGAGAACCACCAGCTGCATGTCTCTTTTCAGCAAACATGCATCTGATAGCATCTGAAATTTCCATTCTAGCCCTGCCAGAAGACTCACCTTGAGTCACTACTTTTGCTAGATGATTTAGATTTTTAGCAGCAGCAATATCTTTGAGTTTTGGGGCTGGGGCACCAAAAACAAATTGTCCAGGATGGGCCATTTGGATTTCCTCATGGGCAGCCTTAAAGGCTTTCACATGGCTATACCTTCCACCATGTCTGGGGCCACATTGGTCCATACCAGTGGATCTGTCGTTCTCCCAGTGATCATAACAACTTTCATTATCATACCTGTTAGAAGGCAACAACACTCTTTGAAAAGGAATTTGAGGCAGAGAGGCTAGAGGTACATCTGGTGCCTTCCCTTTTCCCTTTCCTTTTGGAATGGAAGGTCTAGTAGTTCCCTTAAATCCTAACCCTTTCTTAGTAGCTTGGGTAAGGTGGGTGTCAATTAAGGGCAACATAATACTTGGCTTAGAAAATTTTGTCACCAGCAATTTCTCATTAAAGAGATCGTTTTCAAGTTTCTAGATAAGTTTCTCATTTGAGACTCTTACCACAGACTCACTGTCAATGATCTCCTTGAGCTGGCCTACATGTGCATCCATGTCAGTGAGGGATTTTTCTTAGTCTTCACACTTGCTTTTAAGACAAAGAAGCTCATTCTCCTGCCTCTTGGCAAGTAGCTTGAATTTCTTGAAGGCCTCAAGAAGGTCTCCATACTTGGAAATTATGGAGTTTACGCCATCCTCAGAGTCTGAATCCCCTTCATTTCTTGATGATTGAGCTTCAGAGTCTGAGCCAGCCTCATGACTAGAAAAAAAAGAATGTGGTTTAGCATGTACCTGAGTCTTACCCGGCAGATCCTGGCTGCTTTCTTCATCTGCCATTGCCATTAATCCATGACACTGAGCATCTCCTTCTTCATCTTCGTCCACCTCTGAGTCACTATCTGAGTGTGACAGAGGGGCCCTGATTGGCCCGCGAACAGACTCTTACTGTGGTTAGTTCGATGAGTCGATCGCCGCGGGCTTGCTAGGGTAGGCAAGTGCACCTATCGCAAGTAGTACTCGATATTCGGGAGAATACCGAGGTCGTATTATTCCCGGGAATGGGTTGATTACCCCTACTCCTCCGAAAACACTATTATTTTACTGTAATAGAAGTTGAGGGTTTTAAGTAAAATAGGAACGAAAATAGATTTTAAGAAAGTAGTCGATGAAGAGATAACTCCCGGTATCGAATTGCGTTAGGATTAAAAATAGATTTGAATAACTAGATATCTAAGGTTTCAATTTAATTAATGCGGAAACTTGGCCATGGAGGTTCAAAATAATGAGCTCACCTATCTCTAGGAATATCGCTCACCTAGACATTAAGGCTATTCGACCGGGCTCTCGTCCGACGAAGGATTCCCCTTAATGCCCGCAGTACGCTAAGAACCCCGCTATTGGGTGGGGAACCCGATCCGATAGAGTTAGCGCGCCTCCTCTCTCGAGGGTTAGTGCGGAACTCTATCTACCCAGGGGTGATCTGTCCATATGCACGGCCTCTCGGCTAGCTAGCGTATGGATAACGAAAATAGAGCCCACACATCGATATGTGGGTCTACGCGTCGTTAACCCTGGGTAAACCTTAAGTTTTTAATTAAATTGAAAAATTAGACATTTGGTTATTTAAAACATTTTAGATCCCAAAGCTCTTCGATACCGAGGGCTAAAAGAAATTAGCCACTCATCGGAATGGGGATAGCTTATATGATTGGTTGTGCGAGCGTCCTAAACTATTCGCTGAAAGGTTATAAAGAAAATAAGAAGAAAAGCAAAATAACCTAATTCTAGAAAAGTTGTTACAAATAAACACACCCGCACTCATTCAAACATATAAAAGGAAGAAATAAAACTAATTTACACATAAGAGAAAATTGCATAATTGACATTTGCAGGTCCCACTCAAACGAGTGGGGGCGGGAAATAAAAGCTGAAAAGTGCATAATTGAAATTTGCAAGTCCCACTCAAACGAGTGGGGGCGGAAAATTAAAGCTGAAAAGTGCAAGTCCTACTCAAACGAGTAGGACTGGAATGAAAGCGAGTCCTACTCAAACGAGTAGGAGAAAATAAATGCGATTACAGGGCTTTCTTAAATATTTACATCAAAATAAAGTCCGACCATTAAACTCCTAGCGAGTAGGCGGAAAATCAAAACCAGCCATTTAACTCAAGTGAGTAGGCGGAAAAAAATAAAGATTGAAAATTACAAGTCCTACTCAAACGAGTAGGACTGAAAATACAGACCGGCCATTAAACTCAAGTGAGTAGGCGGAAAAATAAAAAATAAAAACTGAAAACACTTGCTTGAATAAAATCCAGCCAATTAACTCAAATGAGTAGGCGGAAAAATAAAAATTAGACACGCACTCTACTTGAATAAAATCCAGCCAATTAACTCAAGTGAGTAGGCGGAAAAATAAAAACAACACACGCACTCTACTTGAGTAAACACACACACTCTTGCATGAATTAACTAAGACGATAAAGATTATCTCATACACTCATGCACTCGGGCTACAATAATTACAAAAATCAAAGTTATCAAAAAATTAAAATGACTGCATTTCTACCGCTGGAATGCAGTAGAAATGCATAAAAAGGCAAAATAAAAATTGTTTGAGGAAAAAGTTTTCAAATTAAAGAGAGAAAGGCAAGTGCCCGAAAAATTAAAACGTTTACATTTTTACCGTTAGATTTTGATAGAAATGCTTAAAAGGTGAAAATAAAAATTGTTCGAGCGAAAATATTTTTTGTAACTACTTAAAGTGAAAGTTGATGAAAAATATAAATAACAATTTCTACATTACTATAGCCTTGTAAAATGGTTTAAAAAGAAGGAGTAAGCTAAAAAGAAGCAGTAGTTTTATGGTTAAAACAAAGTAAAGGCTAAGTTAAGATTAATGAAGACTACCTTTTTAATGTTTTACAAGTTCATAAAAACGCATTTTGAAGCATGAAAATCCTAAGTCTAACCAAATTTAAAGAGTTTGAGAATGAAAACGGCCATAATAACGGCTATAAATTTTGTTATAATTGAAAAGAAAACGTGAACATTTGCGTTTTAAAACATAATTTTTGCAATTTTAAGCTCATACACACACACACGCATTATGAAAATAAAAATGAAAGTATATAAGATTGATGAAAAGGAGGCTATTGGAGAAATTTCAAAGCATATAAAGATGAAATAATAACAATTTTTATTACAAAAAAGGGTGATTACAAGAGTTCAAACATACAAACTTAAAAAGGAGAGGGAGGGGGGATCCTTACATAGCACTAAAGCAACTCCAACAGCAGCCCTAATACATCAAAATGGTTCGGATTTTGGGAACCCTGAACTCATACAGCAGCTGCCTTTTTATAGGCAAAAATTTCCAAGTACACGCCCTCCGACACGGGCGTGTCGGGGGGCGTGTCAGCACTATTTTACCGCGGGATTCAGCGATCTGATGGATTTGACGGCGATTTGACTTTCCGGCCGAAAACGCGGCGGTCACGCCCTCGGTCACGGGCGTGACGGTGGGCGTGTCATTCGGCGCTTTAAGGCGATGTTGACTTCGGGATTCGCCGGCGGCACTTTGTCGGGCGGACACGGGCGTGGCGTACATCGGACACGGGCGTGTCCTTCTTGGGTTCGACGAACGTTGAGCGCGAAACATTGACCTGGCTGGCACGGGGCGTGTCGGGCTGCCACGGGCGTGTCGCACATCAGACACGGGCGTGGCCCTCTTGGGTCGACGAAAGTTGAGTTGAAATCGTCGAGCGGGATGGACACGGCTGGGTCACGCCCCGTGTCGGATTGACACGGGCGTGCCGAATCATGGAACACAGGCGTGTCAGTCTTTCCTCTTCAAAAGTGGCCTCTTTTCGGGATTTTGAGCTGTCACGCCCTGGTCACGGGCGTGACCAATATGTCACGGGCGTGACATGTCATTTTTGCAAATTTTGACTTTTTTTCCTGACAAATAAAATAAAGCAAGTTAGTATAATATTTACAAAAATAGAAACATTTTATTGAATAAAAACAAGTAGAAATGACAAAAATTAAATAAAACGACTTAAGTAATGTACATAAAATTAGGTATATTTACAATTCATCAAATTCCCTCATACTTAAGCTTTTGCTATTCCAGAGCAAAAGTTTGAGATGAACTTATAAGGAATAAAAAAAACTCTAAGTTTAGCTATCGCTTAATCAATTATAAGAGAGATATAAATAAATAAACGGGGCGTAAGAGTTAAGTCCTAAATTTATGAAGATGATTTAAATAGCACAAAAGTTTTGGCCAAAATACTTCTTGATATAATCAAATAGAAAGCAATAATTGTAATGGTTAGATTAACAAGAATAGTTTGGAATTATATGAACTTTTAGCCTATAGGAGTTTTACTGGAAATAATGCAATTTACAAATTATGCTCTCAAAACGATTTTTGAATTAAATCTAGAATCGTGAAATTGGCTAAGGGGGTTGATGTTGGTTTATGAAGAGGGGTTTGATTTTTGAGGCGAGGTAATTTTTTCTCGAACCTCCATGTTTTGTTTTTTGGAATATTAGGAAAACGAAATCTTATTTTCCTAATATCGATTTTTTTTTCAACTTCATAATAACTTTTAACCCAATGTATATGTGTAGGAGTAATGAATTTTATCCTCTTACTCCATAGCATATAATCTTTTTAATCTATTGGGTGCCTATGTTTACGGAATGAAATCTTATTCCCATTGACATAGGATCTTTTAAGGATAACAATTTTATCATGCCAAGTCGGTCATGATAAGGACGGTGAGAAAAGAAAACTAGATTTTTTATTAAAAACAAATTTTGAGAGCAACCTTAATAAATTGTAAGTTCCAATTTTTCAGAAAGCTAAAAGTAAACATAATTGAATCCTATAATCGTTATTTTCTAACATAATACACGTGCTCCTATCAATGAAAAATTAGAAGTAGTGCCTAAAACGAGTTCGCTATTTTTAACAAAGCATAATGAATTCTTTAAAACTTAACCACGAATATTTAAATTTTTCAATCAATAATTAACAAACGAATAACAAACAAAGAATTGATAAAATTCACATATAAATAAACTCAAAGCAAAATTTTTGGATAGCAAGAAAATTAAGGATGGTATATTTGATTTATTTGTTTCAAAATATTTTTTTGTTTTTTAGAGTTTTTTTTCTGTTTTTTCATCATTTTTTTGTGTTTTTTTTTATTATCTCTTTTTTTTGTATTTTGGTTTTGGTTTAGTCAAAATTTTTTTTTTGAATTTTTGTTATTTGCACAGATTTTTACAAAATGAAACTAAAAATGTTTTTGGAATTTTGGTTTTATGAATTTTTTTGGAGTTTTTGTTTTATAATTTTTTTTGAATTTTTTTTTTTGTGTGTGTTTTACAATTTTTTTTGGGATTTTTGGTGTAAAAAGACATAAAACAAAAACATTTTAAAGACAGAAAAAAAAAACTTAGGTTTTTGGGATTTTGTTTTCATTTTCAAATTTTTTTGAAGTTTTTGTTATTTTTATAGGTTTTTTTTTGTTCATATATATTTTTTATGTTTAAAGTGCAGAAAATAGAAAGACAGTGAAGAAAATAGAAAGACAGTGCAGAAAATAGAAATATGAAAAAGAAAGCGAGAAAACACCCCCATACTTAAGTCCAACATTGTGCCCAATGTTGTAACGTAAGTATGCGGAACAAAACAGGGAAGATAATATATACAAAGAAAAGAAAGAAAAGGGGGGGTAGAAGCTTCCCTGAGAGGAGGTGGGGAAGGCGCAGTTTAGGAACCCTGCATTAGGAAGAAAGATAGCAAAGAAAAAGGTAAAGAGATAGCGAAAAAGACAAACATGGGGTGCCTCCCAGGAGCGCTTTGTTTATAGTCGCGTAGCTTGACTATGTTGGCGGTTTATATATCTAGGAGGGTTATGGATTCGAAGTTACCGCCCACAGGAACGCCTGCTATGTATAATTTTAAGCGATGACCGTTCACTTTAAACGAGCCTTTATCCGGGTGGGAGACGAGTACGGTCCCATAAGGCCAAACCTCTTCAACTTTGAAGGGGCCGGACCAACGTGATCTAAGTTTCCCGGGGAAAAGTCTAAGTCGTGAGTTATAAAGAAGGACAAGATCGCCCGGAGAAAAAGTTTTTGGGGGCTTGAGTTTTCGGTCGTGATAAAACTTAGAACGCTCCTTATAAAACTTATTGCTCTCGTAAGCGTTGGCACGCCATTCATCGAGCTCGTTTAGTTGCAGTTTTTTATTTTGGGCGGCTAAGTTAGCGTCGAGATTTAAAAGTTTTAAAGCCCAAAGTGCGCGATGTTCTAATTCTACGGGTAGATGACACGCTTTGCCGTACACTAGTCGATACAGCGTACAACCAATTGAGGTTTTGTATGCGGTACGATAAGCCCACAACGCATCGTCGAGTTTGATGGACCAATCTTTCCTATTAAGTGAAACGGTTTTCTCTAATATGCGCTTTATCTCCCGATTTACTACCTCTACTTGGCCACTAGTTTGCGGGTGGTAGGGGGTGGCAAGTTTGTGCGTGACGCCGTATCTAGCTAACGTCTTAGCCATCTGGGTGTTGCAGAAATGCGTCCCCCTATCACTTACAATAGCGCGCGGAGTGCCGAAGCGAGAAAATAGCTTTTTAAGAAATGTAACGACGACTCGCGCATCGTTGGTGGGGAGAGCTTGCGCTTCCGCCCATCTCGATACGTAGTCGACCGCTACTAAAATATACATATTTTTGAAAGACGGAGGTAGGGGGCCAACAAAATCTATGCCCCATAAATCGAAGACTTCGCACTCTAAAAACATGTTTTGGGGCATCTCGTCGCGACGAGAAATGTTACCCGAGCGCTGACAGCTATCGCATGCGCGCACAAAATTGTGAGCGTCTTTAAATAGAGTGGGCCAAAAGATGCCCGCCTCTAGCGCCTTCCGCGCAGTCCGGTTAGCTTGATAATGCCCACCAGCCGGTCCCTCGTGGCAGTGCCTAAGGATTTGCGTGCACTCCACACCCGCGACACATCTTCGGACTGCTTGGTCCGCGCAGAGACGAAAAAGGAAAGGGTCCTCCCAAAAGAAATATTTCAAGTCAGAAAAGAATTTCTTATTTTGCTGGCTTGAAAAGTCTTTTGGAAGTACCCTCGCAACTAAATAGTTTGCAAAATCTGCGAACCAAGGCGGGGAAGAAGAACTAGTAGTTATGGCTAGGAGGCGTTCCTCGGGGAATCTGTCATTTATGTCAGATTCGACGAGCGCTTCCGCAGCGGGATTTTCTAAGCGGGAGAGGTGATCGGCGGCTAAATTTTCCGCGCCCCTCTTATCCCGGATCTCTAAATCGAACTCCTGCAAGAGGAGGATCCATCGAAGAAGGCGGGGTTTGGCGTCCGTTTTTGCTAACAAATATTTTAAGGCGGAATGGTCGGTACATACGACAACTTTGGATAACGTTAGATACGAGCGAAACTTATCGAAAGCAAATACGACGGCTAAAAGTTCCTTTTCCGTTGTTGTATAATTTCCTTGTGCGGAAGTGAGGGTCTTGCTAGCATAGTAAATAGGATGAAAATATTTGTTTATACGTTGGCCAAGAACGGCTCCTACGGCAATATCACTAGCGTCGCACATAATCTCGAACGGAAGGGTCCAATCGGGCGCCACTAAAATAGGTGAATTGATAAGTTTTTGTTTTATGAAATTAAATGCAGACTCGCATTCGCTATCAAAGACAAAATTTGATTCCTTTTCCAAGAGGCGAGTAAGCGGCTTTGTTATTTTTGAAAAATCTTGAATAAAACGCCTATAAAAGCCCGCGTGCCCTAAGAAACTCCTAATAGATTTAACGTTGGAAGGCGGGGGAAGTTTTTCTATAATTTCAACTTTGGCCTTATCGACCTCCATCCCCTTAGACGAAATCATATGGCCGAGAACCAAACCTTCTCGAACCATAAAGTTACATTTTTCCCAATTTAAAACAAGATGCGTGTCCTCGCATCGCTGAAGGACACGGTCTAAATTATGAAGACAGGACGGGAAAGAGCTTCCGAAAACAGAGAAGTCATCCATAAAGACTTCCATAATGTCTCCTACCAGCTCGCCAAAGATCGCCAGCATACATCTTTGGAATGTAGCAGGCGCGTTGCAAAGGCCAAATGGCATTCTTCGATATGCGAAGGTACCAAACGGGCAGGTAAAAGTTGTTTTCTCTTGGTCATCGGGGGAAATGGGGATTTGGAAAAACCCCGATAATCCATCGAGAAAACAAAAATACGGATGACCAGACAAACGCTCCAAAATTTGGTCTAAAAACGGTAGTGGGAAATGATCCTTACGAGTGGCGTCATTTAGTTTTCTATAATCGATGCACACCCGCCAACCCGTAACAGTACGAGTTGGGACGAGTTCATTGTGCTCATTCTCCACTACGGTAAGACCGCCCTTTTTGGGCACCACGTGAATGGGACTAACCCACGTACTATCCGATATGGGATAAATAATCCCCGCATCTAATAATTTTATAATTTCGGCCTTAACAACGTCTTTCATGTTTGGGTTAAGACGTCGCTGCGGCTGAATAGTTTTGCGGCAATTATCTAGAAGAAAAATCTTATGGGTGCAGAAAGACGGGTTAATCCCTTGGAGATCAGAAATTTGCCAAGCAATTGCGTGGCGATGTTTAAGCAAAACTCCCAATAAATCGGAAGTCTCCGATTCGCTCAAATGCGAAGAAATGATAACAGGGAGTGTATCATCTTTCCCCAAAAAGGCGTATTTGAGTGAATCGGGTAGGGGTTTGAGTTCAAGGCAGGGCGGTTCTTCTAACGAGGTTTTAATTCCTATGCCTTTCTTACCAATTGGTTCGAAAGGCAAGTCTATAGACGTATCCTCATCGTAGTTAAAATTTTCGAGCGCAAAAAGATCGTCGTTTAAAAACGTAGACTCAAAAATAGGGGAAGAACAATCTCCGAGATATGTGTCTAAATTATAACAAAAGTCATCGCTCGATGACGAGTCTCCTATGGAGGGATTAATAGAGAAAGTAACTTCGTCATCTCCTACCCGAAGGAGGAGACGACCGTTACTGACATCAATTAATGCGCGGGAGGTGGCTAGAAAAGGGCGACCGAGTATAATTGGTACATCAGTGTCCTCCTCGATGTCCAAGATGACGAAGTCTATCGGAAAGATAAACTTATCAACTCGGACAAGTACGTCCTCCACTACCCCGACGGGAAACTTAACCGAGCGATCCGCTAGTTGGATTCGCATTTTAGTAGGGGCCGGAGTGCCCAAACCTAATTTTTGAAAGAGCGAGAACGGCATCAAATTAATGCTCGCGCCTAAATCTGCAAGAGCGTATTTTACTAATATATTGCCAAAAAGGCACGGGATGGAGAATCGTCCCGGGTCATTTCTTTTTAGGGGCAATTTATTAGTAAGAGCCGCTGAGCAGTCAGCATTAAGAGAAATATGCGAAATATTTTCTAATTTTTGTTTATTGGAAAGAAGTTGTTTTAGGTATTTCACATATTTAGGCATCTGAGAGAGTGCCTCGCAGAAGGGAACATTAATATGAATTTGTTTTAATAATAAAATAAATTTTTCAAATTGCGCGTCCTTACGCTCACTATTAAGTTTATGCGGATACGGCAAGGGCGTTTTAATAATTTTTTCATTTAAAATTTGTAAAGGCGGCGAAATCAAAGAAGGGGGAAGAGGGGTCGGAGGTGAAATATGTACCTGAGGATCGGTCCGTTTTGGATCGATCACCTCCTTTCCGCTACGGAGGGTTATAGCGTTGATATTTTCCCGCGGATTGGGCTCCGTGTTTCCCGGCAGTGCCCCGAGCGCGCGCTCGGACATCATTCGCGCTAGCTGTCCAACCTGGAGTTCTAAGTTTTTTAGCAATCCGGTGATGTTCCGGATATTTGACTCGTTGGAAGCTATATATTTAGAAAAATTATCCTCCATCGGGGAGGGTTTTGGAAGAGGGGGAGGCGGCAGAAATCTAGGCGCGAAAGAATTGGGGGGGCGCTGCGCATTATTCGGATTGCTCCATGAGAAGTTGGGGTGGTTCCTCCAACCCGGATTATAGTTATTGCTATAAGGGTTGTTATTGGGGTTGAAGGAAGGTCGCCCATCATTTCCCACGTAGTCTACGAATTCATTTGCTACGCCGGCATTAGGGGGAATTGCCCAAGGAGGAGTGGTGGAGGCAACAGACATCTCCGCCACCTGCTTTGTCAGCCTTTCAACTTGAAGGGCTAAGTGGGCAGTGGCATCCACTTCGAAGAGGCCGGCCGCCTGCTTGGGACGTCCCCGAGGGACGTTCCATTGGTAGGCGTTCATAGCCATCTCCTCAATAAGAGCTTGGGCAGCCTCGGGGGTCTTATTATTCAAGGTACCCCCGGCAGCCGCGTCAATCATTTGACGCGTCTGATAATTAAGCCCATTGTAGAAGATTTGGACCTGCAACCACGCAGGCAGCGCGTGGTGCGGACACTTGCGGAGGAATTCCTTAAAGCGCTCCCAAGTCTCAAAGAGAGACTCAGAATCATTCTGCATGAACGAAGAAATGTCCGCCCGTAACTTTGCAGTTTTGGCGGGCGGAAAATACTTCGTTAAGAACCGCTCTGCAAGCTCGGCCCAGGTGGTGATACATCCTCGTGGGAGGGAATTCAACCACGCCTTAGCTTTGGATCTGAGGGAGAATGGAAAAAGGCGCAAACGAATGGCGTCATCAGTGATGCCATTAATCTTAAAAGTGTCGCAAATCTCCAAAAAACTAGACAAATGAACGTTCGGGTCCTCATCCGGCTGTCCATCGAACTGCACGGCGTTTTGGATCATTTGGATAACGCTCGATTTGATCTCAAAATTATTGTTCGCCACCGTCGGGCGGACAATACTGGACCCAGTATCGTCCAAATTTGGCCGGGCGTAATATGACATTGTACGCTCGAGGGCCGCGTTCGGATTGGGGTCGGCCATAGGAACGGAAGAGGGTTCTCCGATGGATTCTGCGGGATCCAAAGAGGGATTTCGGCGTTGAGACCGAATACGCGCAAGAGAGCGTTCGATCTCAGGATCGAAATCCAAATTTTCGGACTCCGAAGGCTGTCCACGGGTCATACACCCGAATGAAAAGTAGAAAAATTAACTCTCTTTTTTTTCGGATTTTGAAGAAAAGTTTTTTAAGTTTTTTTTTTAGTTTTTAGAAATAAAAGTAAAAGTAATAGAGTTCGGATTCGGAATAACAACTCAAAGAGAAGTCCCCGGCAACGGCGCCAAAAACTTGATTGGCCCGCGAACAGACTCTTACTGTGGTTGGTTCGGTGAGTCGATCGTCGCGGGCTTGCTAGGGTAGGCAAGTGCACCTATCGCAAGTAGTACTCGATATTTGGGAGAATACCGAGGTCGTATTATTCCCGGGAACGGGTTGATTACCCCTACTCCTCCGAAAACACTATTATTTTACAGTAATAGAAGTTGAGGGTTTTAAGTAAAATAGGAACGAAAATAGATTTTAAGAAAGTAGTCGATGAAGAGATAACTCCCGGTATCGAATTGCGTTAGGATTAAAAATAGATTTGAATAACTAGATATCTAAGGTTTCAATTTAATTAATGCGGAAACTTGGCCATGGAGGTTCAAAATAATGAGCTCACCTATCTCTAGGAATATCGCTCACCTAGACATTAAGGCTATTCGACCGGGCTCTCGTCCGACGAAGGATTCCCCTTAATGCCCGCAGTACGCTAAGAACCCCGCTATTGGGTGGGGAACCCGATCCGGTAGAGTTAGCGCGCCTCCTCTCTCGAGGGTTAGTGCGGAACTCTATCTACCCAGGGGTGATCTGTCCATATGCACGGCCTCTCGGCTAGCTAGCGTATGGATAACGAAAATAGAGCCCACACATCGATATGTGGGTCTACGCATCGTTAACCCTGGGTAAACCTTAAGTTTTTAATTAAATTGAAAAATTAGACATTTGGTTATTTAAAACATTTTAGATCCCAAAGCTCTTCGATACCGAGGGCTAAAAGAAATTAGCCACTCATCGGAATGGGGATAGCTTATATGATTGGTTGTGCGAGCGTCCTAAACTATTCGCTGAAAGGTTATAAAGAAAATAAGAAGAAAAGCAAAATAACCTAATTTTAGAAAAGTTGTTACAAATAAACACACCCGCACTCATTCAAACATATAAAAGGAAGAAATAAAACTAAT
The DNA here is from genome assembly GCA_039583875.1 of Platanthera guangdongensis. Classification (NCBI taxonomy): domain Eukaryota; kingdom Viridiplantae; phylum Streptophyta; class Magnoliopsida; order Asparagales; family Orchidaceae; genus Platanthera; species Platanthera guangdongensis. The sequence goes on from CM077157.1 coordinate 107,137,171, forward strand.
TTACACATAAGAGAAAATTGCATAATTGACATTTGCAGGTCCCACTCAAACGAGTGGGGGCGGGAAATAAAAGCTGAAAAGTGCATAATTGAAATTTGCAAGTCCCACTCAAACGAGTGGGGGCGGAAAATTAAAGCTGAAAAGTGCAAGTCCTACTCAAACGAGTAGGACTGGAATGAAAGCGAGTCCTACTCAAACGAGTAGGAGAAAATAAATGCGATTACAGGGCTTTCTTAAATATTTACATCAAAATAAAGTCCGACAATTAAACTCCTAGCGAGTAGGCGGAAAATCAAAACCGCCATTTAACTCAAGTGAGTAGGCGGAAAAAAATAAAGATTGAAAATTACAAGTCCTACTCAAACGAGTAGGACTGAAAATACAGACCGGCCATTAAACTCAAGTGAGTAGGCGGAAAAATAAAAAATAAAAACTGAAAACACTTGCTTGAATAAAATCCAGCCAATTAACTCAAATGAGTAGGCGGAAAAATAAAAATTACACACGCACTCTACTTGAATAAAATCCAGCCAATTAACTCAAGTGAGTAGGCGGAAAAATAAAAACAACACACGCACTCTACTTGAATAAACACACACACTCTTGCATGAATTAACTAAGACGATAAAGATTATCTCATACACTCACGCACTCGGGCTACAATAATTGCAAAAATCAAAGTTATCGAAAAATTAAAATGACTGCATTTCTACCGCTGGAATGCAGTAGAAATGCATAAAAAGGCAAAATAAAAATTGTTTGAGGAAAAAGTTTTCAAATTAAAGAGAGAAAGGCAAGTGCCCGAAAAATTAAAACGTTTACATTTTTACCGTTAGATTTTGATAGAAATGCTTAAAAAGTGAAAATAAAAATTGTTCGAGCGAAAATATTTTTTGTAACTACTTAAAGTGAAAGTTGATGAAAAATATAAATAACAATTTCTACATTACTATAGCCTTGTAAAATGGTTTAAAAAGAAGGAGTAAGCTAAAAAGAAGCAGTAGTTTTATGGTTAAAACAAAGTAAAGGCTAAGTTAAGATTAATGAAGACTACCTTTTTAATGTTTTACAAGTTCATAAAAACGCATTTTGAAGCATGAAAATCCTAAGTCTAACCAAATTTAAAGAGTTTGAGAATGAAAACGGCCATAATAACGGCTATAAATTTTGTTATAATTGAAAAGAAAACGTGAACATTTGCGTTTTAAAACATAATTTTTGCAATTTTAAGCTCATACACACACACACACGCATTATGAAAATAAAAATGAAAGTATATAAGATTGATGAAAAGGAGGCTATTGGAGAAATTTCAAAGCATATAAAGATGAAATAATAACGATTTTTATTACAAAAAAAGGTGATTACAAGAGTTCAAACATACAAACTTAAAAAGGAGAGGGAGGGGGGATCCTTACATAGCACTAAAGCAACTCCAACAGCAGCCCTAATACATCAAAATGGTTCGGATTTTGGGAACCCTGAACTCATACAGCAGCTGCCTTTTTATAGGCAAAAATTTCCAAGTACACGCCCTCCGACACGGGCGTGTCGGGGGGCGTGTCAGCACTATTTTACCGCGGGATTCAGCGATCTGACGGATTTGACGGCAATTTGACTTTCCGGCCGAAAACGCGGCGGTCACGCCCTCGGTCACGGGCGTGACGGTGGGCGTGTCATTCGGCGCTTTAAGGCGATGTTGACTTCGGGATTCGCCGGCGGCACTTTGTCGGGCGGACACGGGCGTGGCGTACATCGGACACGGGCGTGTCCTTCTTGGGTTCGACGAACGTTGAGCGCGAAACATTGACCTGGCTGGCACGGGGCGTGTCGGGCTGCCACGGGCGTGTCGCACATCAGACACGGGCGTGGCCCTCTTGGGTCGACGAAAGTTGAGTTGAAATCGTCGAGCGGGATGGACACGGCTGGGTCACGCCCCGTGTCGGATTGACACGGGCGTGCCGAATCATGGAACACAGGCGTGTCAGTCTTTCCTCTTCAAAAGTGGCCTCTTTTCGGGATTTTGAGCTGTCACGCCCTGGTCACGGGCGTGACCAATATGTCACGGGCGTGACATGTCATTTTTGCAAATTTTGACTTTTTTTTCCTGACAAATAAAATAAAGCAAGTTAGTATAATATTTACAAAAATAGAAACATTTTATTGAATAAAAACAAGTAGAAATGACAAAAATTAAATAAAACGACTTAAGTAATGTACATAAAATTAGGTATATTTACAATTCATCAGGCCCTGATCCCTATTCTAGCAGTAGGGTATTTTTCAGGTTCCTCTTTAGCAATAGCAATAAGCCCAATGTAGGCTTCATCTTCTTCACTGTCTGACTCAGAGGAAGAGTCAGATCTGGTCTTCTCCTTCTTAGCCACAAGGGACTTCTCCTTCTTCTTTCCCTTGTGTTGCTTCTTCACTCTTTCTTCTTTCCTCTTCACTAGGCAGTCAAAAACTACATGCCCAGGTTTGTTGTAATAAAAACAAATAATGTTATAGGAAAATTATTTATTAGAGTTAGGAGCATACCTGTCTTCCTTAGAAGATTTCCTTGTGTGCTGAGAGGAGGAAGATGACTTTCTATTCTTCCAATGCCCCTTCTTCATGAATTTTTGAAACTGCCCGGAAAAGATAGTAAGGTCCTCATTAGATGTATGGATATCAGATGAGCTGGACCTTGAGCTCTCAGATTCTGACACAATAGTTCTCCCCACTGAAGAGATCTTCCTTTTTCTCCTGGTTGAAGTATCAGCTTTGAAAGCCACAGATTTCTCCTTGCTCTGTGACTTGCTGCTCTTCTCTTCTTCTTCCTTCCTTGTAGCAAGCTATATCTCATAGGACAGTAGCTTTCCAAATAGGGTTGGAGGTGGTGTGTAAGCTAGCTTGCCCATCTCCCTGATGGCACAAATCTTTGTGTCCCAATCCTTGGTGAGGGACCTGAGAAATTTGTCATTCAGCTCATAGGTGCTGAAGACCCTTCCATAAGTTCTCAGATCATTAACAATTCTGAAAAATCTTTTAAAACTTTCAGCAATGCCCTCAGACTTTCCTTGTTTGAAGGCCTCATACTCCTGGTTGAGCATGGATTTCCTGTCATCCATCACCTCTTCTGAACCCTCCATGAACACCACTAGGGTGTCCCACATCTCCTTGGAGTTCTTGCAGTGCACCAGATTCTGGAATGTAGAATCATATACTACATTGGCAAAGATATTTTGAGCTCTCTTATCCATGGAGGCAAGGAGGAGCTCATCCTTGTACATTTCTTCATATGATTTAGGAGTCTGGATGTTGGCATCCAGAACTGAGATCTTTATAAGGATGAAGGGTCCCTCTTGGACTGTGATGTAGATCCTAGGGTCAGCAGTTTCCATGAACCGCCTGACCCTTTCCTTCTAAAGCCCAAACCCTTCCTTTCTGCAGATTGGCAACTTCATGGCTCCCAATTCCTTGTAGTTTACACCAGACCCCATTCTTTATCTTATAGCTAACCTTGGAGGTATACTCAAATTGTTAAATTATTTTTGAGAAATCTCCCTCTAATACCACTTGAAAGTTATTTAATACAAGGTTAGCTAATCACCTAGTGGGGGGGGGGGTGAATAGGTCTTTGAGCTTTCGTAAAATCTTTTGTTGGTTTCAAGTTGTTCTATCTAGACCTTGTCCTTAAATCCTGCAATCACAAATAAAAACAAGCACACACAGCAAACACTAGGATTTATAGTGGTTCCCGAATTGGGTACATCTACTTTCCCTCCCACCTATCCAACTTATTTATTGGACTCGACACAAACTCCTCCACTAATGATCCTCAGATCTTACACCTCAGGCCCTCAGATCTTACACCTCAGGCCATCAGCCTTACACACAGATTCTTCTCAGAATTCAACTCAGAACCACAAGGGTTCCTACCTCAGAGCTCTGCAGAACTCCTATAGCTCAGTGATCCACTGATCACCTACCTCAGCCTTATTTCAAAGGCCTACACGCAGGCTCTTCAGCCCTACAACTTCAGGCACACAGCCCAACTCTCAGAGTGCTACAACACTCCTACAATGCAGTACCCTTTCAGGTACCTACAGCTCTGCCTCCTCCAAGGCCTACAACTCAGTGACAAACTTGTCACCTACAACTCAGTGACAAACGTGTCACCTACAACTCAGTGACTCTCAAGTCACCTACCTCAGGCACAAGGCCCTACACTCAGGCTGGGAGGACAACCCTACCTTAGATCCACACTTGGATCCTACCTTAGAGAGCAATACTCTCCTACCTTAGGCACTTAAGCCCTACAGCACAGATCCTCACTTGGATACTTCCTCAGTGCCCCAATGGGGCACCTACCTCAGTGACAAATTTGTCACCTACCTCAGGCACAAAGTGCCCTACACACAGATTTAGATCTACTGAATCCTACAGGAAGAAAATACAGAGTGTTTAAGAAAAATAAAAACAACTGACTCAGAGAAGTATCGCTGAGTCAACCTTGTTAGACTGAGCAGGAATCAGTCCATCCCACTTATTGTAGAAGGAATCAGTCTTCTTCTACAGCTCACACATTTCTACTGCACAGATAAGCAGCTACCAACTTGCTGAAGAGATGAATTAGCTACACTGTTCTGACGAGAACAAACTTGCTGATCTTTGAAGTGCTTCAGCTATCTTTCTTTGCTTTCAGGCTAACTTGGCTGGACTTTAGCTTTCAAGGTTGATGGAAAGAAAAATGTCCAGCCTCCTCTTTCAATTTCTCTTTTTATATTTTTTGCATTTTATCCCTGTGTATACGTTAACCCTAATCTCTTTACAGTTTACTTTTTATATGCATTGATTTGAATCAACAACACAATAGAATGTGGGCCCACCAAGGATTAGTGAACGCATCTACATCAGAAAGGGACAAAACATTTTTCGGCGCTGCAGCAGCTTTCCAGCAACGGCTTCCTACAATTTTGACTTTGATGACGTCAGTAGTGGTCATCAACATCTGGACTTAGAAAATTTTCCAGAATTCCATCAAGCGTTGAGTGATGTGAAGACACTCAACACCATCAACCTTGGCTCTCAGCGCTTCTGGACTTAGAAATTTCCCTAGCTTTATCTCAGTGGTCTTAGCGGTTTTTCAATATGAGCTGAGACATGCCTTTATCTCATCGCTTTCTTCTCTTTAGCTGAGATAAGTTTATGTCTCAGCGGTATCTTCACAGCTGTCTCAGCAGTTCTTGCTTTTAACTGTCTCAGCGCTCCCTTCTTCATTAGAAGCGTTGAGTGAACCTACTTCACTCAACGCTTCTGGACTTCAAAAAAATCCAACTAGTTTTGTCTCAGCTATTTACCTCTTAACTGTCTCAGTGTTTCCTGCTTTATTAGAAGCGTTGAGTGAAACTGCTTCACTCAATGCTTCTGGACTTAGAGAAATCCAGTCAGTTTTGTCTTAGCTGTCTCAGTGGTTTCAACGCTTTCTTTGCAGCTGTCTCGGCGGTCTCAATGCCTTCTTCTCAGCGGTCTCAATGCTTTTTGCCTTAGACAGATTTTTTGTCTTTATCTTGACAAACATTGAGCTGAGCTCGACTAACTGCAAACTGAGCTCGACAAACTTTGATCTTCTCAGCGGTCTCAGCGCTTTTTGCCTTAGTTAATTTTACTCTGGCCTTATCTTGACAAGCATTGAGCTGAGCTCGACGAACTGCAAACTGAGCTCGATGAACTTTGATCTTCTCAGCGGTCTCAACGCTTTTTTCTTTAGTCAATTTTCTCTTGCTTTAGCTTGACAAGCGTTGAGCTGAGCTCGACGAACTGTAACCTGAGCTCGACGAACTTCGAGCTGAGTTTGACGAATTTTGAATCCTGTGTCCTTAAGTTTAACCCAAGGAATATTGAGTTGAGCTCGACGATCAGCGAGCTGAGTTCAACGAACTTTGAGCTGACTTTGACGAAATTTGAGTTTACTGCCCAACTCATTTTTCTTCACTTGTCCAATCATGGACTACCTGCATGTAAGAACTAGAGCACACATCAAATACATTATGTGTGTATATCATTAACCCGTTTGACTTCTAACAAATTTGGGATATTGGGATCAATAGACCCAACATTGGTCTCTAGCTCTATAGAGATACCTTGTATTCACTTTTAACACTTTTGGAAATAAATTGTTATTATTTTAGCTTTTATATATTTCAGAGTGTTTAAGTCTGCTTATGAAAAATTAGTCTTCATTTCATAATTGCATTATTTTTGTTCAACACGTAAACTTTGTCTAGTTAACGAAAATTAATTAACCCTTATTCACCCCCCTCTAAGGACGATGTTAGATCCAACACCTTCTTTAGCTTATAAACCTTCTTCGCTTGACCTTTCACTTCATATCCAAGCAGCTGCTGGAAATACACATCCTCCTCCAAGTATCCATTCAGAAAAGCAGACTTTACATCCATCTGACAGTTCTTCCACTTGTACTGAGCTGCTAATGCGATGATCAGCCTGATGGTATCAATCCGAGCTACTGGAACAAAGAACTTGTCATAGTCCACACCTTGGACTTGTTAGTAGCCTTTCACGACTAGGCCTGGAGAAGACAGCCAGTGAACCAATGTGTGCGGCCGCGCGTGCGGGCATGCGCGAGTTCGTTTTCCCTGACGCATGTGCTCATACGCGCGCTTGGCCGCACACGACCGTATGGGCCGTGCACAGGTGCGCACGCGCGTTTGTATGGGCTCGGGCATGCGCGACAGGTCGCGCGCTGGTGTGCGTGCCTGGTCGTACACGCCAGTTCGTGCGCGAGCATGCTCTCCTGCTTGTGGGTGGTCGTGCGCCCGTGCGGGCGAGCATGCACACCTGGTCGCGCTCGGGTGTGCGCTTGCATGACCGTGTGAGCATGTTTGTGTGACTGCGTGCCCCGGTGTACCCGTATTGGGATGTGCAAGAATATTTGGGCACGCCATCTGGATTTCATTTTGAGCGTGACATGCCTTTATGCGTATGATAGGGACGAAAAACAGTCGATTTATAGATTTTTTATCCAAGACTGATCTCCATTTTTATGTCAGGGTTCGAAGCATACTGCGAGACCGATGCGTTTGCGCTCGTCTCTTACTGATGATCAAATTTCCAATTGGCGGAAGAGATACGGTTTACCTGCTGACTTTGATATAAAGATATCAGGTGTTGAGGAGAGGGTTCAGAATCCTCCCCGAGGTTGGTTGACGATCTGCGAGACTACTTTGAGATTGGGTTTTCGGTTTCCATCATTCAAGGAAGTGGTCGAGATTCCGAAATTTTGTGGCGTGCCCAACTCCCAGTTTACTCCTCTAGGAGTGGTGCACCTGATGTGATTGATTGTCTTCTTTCACGAACATGGCGGGAAACTCTCCCTGGACTACTTTAGGGATTCGTGCGACATTCGTTCAGATGGCGGCGAATGCATTGAAATCCATAACAATAAGAGCTGGCTTGACTTTAAAACTCGGACGGACCGTCATCATGGTAATACTTTATTTGGTTATGTGAAGAATTCTTGGGGATTGCCTGAATTGTGGAATGTGTTGTGTTGGGTACATTGGGAATTGTGTACCTAATTTGGCGAAGCCCTTTCAACTCAATGGTATACATAAATTTGTATTTGATGTATGTTGAGTTTACTTGTGCAGGTTCTATGTTGAAGAAAAATAAACTAAGTACAAATGTGTCGAGACACTCAGGACTAGTGTCGATATCTTTGTAAAAGCAGTGCAGAGACAAGGAATCAAGTTGTGTCAACATTCAGGACTAGTGTCGAAACCTTTCTAAAAGCAGTGTTGAGACAAGGAAGCAAGCTGTGACGACACTCAGAACTAGTGTCGACACCCTTATTCAAGTAATGCTGAGACAGAAAGAAAGCTGTGTCGACTCCCAGGACTTGTGTCAACACCGTTAGTCAAGAAACCAGCAGTGTCGACAATCAGGAGTAGTGTCGACACATTTTACACAAGTTAGAATGAGACAAGTAGCCAGTAGTGTCGACACACTCAAATTGTGTCGACACCCCTATAAGAGAAGTGTCGACACTCAGGATTTGTGTCGACAAAATCTAAGTACAGAAGTGTCAAAACCCAGAATTGGTGTCAACACCTTAAGGCAGAAGCTCTCAAGACAGAAATTATTCTAAGACCAGAATTCAAAGTTTTAAGTCATGACAACCGTCAAAACTTTTAGATGTCAGTAGATTGACTGGGATAGCCAGTCATCCATTACAAAGCCTATATAAGGAGTTTCACACCAGGAAAAAGATATACAGAGTCATCCTCTCGTCTCTCTCATTTTTGGATCAAATCTACAGAATTTTGAAGTTGGAGCTGAGGCAGATCGTAGATAAACTTCAATCTTCTCCATCCAAGTTCAATCATACCTTCTCCTTCAAGAAGCTTTGAAAAAGCTAAGAAGGGTTGAACCTTTTTCTTCTCAGCCAAGATTAAGGGAGAAGATTTCACATCAAGATCTGATCAAGAAGAAGTCACCAGTGTCTCTTCCTAGATGATACTTTATAACTCAAATTCTTTCTATTATAATACTTTTATAAGATCTATTAGCAGATCTGAGGTGTAGGAGATTGTTTTCTCTGAGGTGTAAGCCCAAATTATAAAGGATGAGGTAGAGCTGTGAGCCCGAGGTAGGATAAGGGGCTATTTCTCTGAGTTGTAGGAACTGGATGGTTCTGAGATTGTAGGCAAGGGTTTGCCTGAGGAGTAGGAGTGGAGGTGCACTCTGAGGTAGGGTTCTTGAAGAGGGACCTAAGTTATAGGATCTTAGAGATCTGAGGTAGGACATTGTATTGTCTGAGTTGTAGGAGACAGATGGGCTCTGAGATGTAAGATCAGAGGATCTGAGGAAAAGCAAAGAGGAGTTTGGTCGAATCTAGTTCATTGCTAGATAGGCGAAGGGGGAAAGTGGATGTACCCATAAATTGGGGAAAAACTATAAAACTACTGTGTGTTGTGTTGTGATTTGTGTTGTATTTATAAGATCAACTATGTTATTGAATATTGTGACTGTGTTAATAAACACACTAAGTAATTTCTGTGACTTAATGTAGCCAAGATTTAAATTGGACCTATTCAGCCCCCTAGGTCACTATATATCTTAAAAAAATATTTTACAATTGGTATCAGAGGGGAGGTTCCCTGAGAAAGCATAACAGCCTAGTGAGAATCCTAAGGATAGTCTGTGATCTAATCATGGCTCAAAGAGAAAACCATTCCATCAAAATCTCAGTCTGCTCTAAAGAAAACTTTGGGATTTGGAAGGAAATGGTTAGACTCTTCATGGAGGCTACAGATCTAAGAATATACATCACTGCATTGAAATGACCTTTCATACCTATGAAAGTGTCAATTCTTGATGCCAACATAAGGACACCAAAGACCTACATGAAGATGGACAAGGATGAGATAATTCTGGCCTCTCTGGACAAGACGGATCAGAACATAATTATCAGTGCTATAGATGACTACACAATCCAAAACTTGATTCATTGCAAAACATCCAAAGAAATGTGGGAATCATTGATTGTATATATGGAAGGCACTGATGTGGTTAGAGATGACAAAAAATCTCTATTAAACCAGCAGTATGAAGCCTTCAGGTAAGACAAGAAAGACATAGTGGCTGAGAGCTTTGATAATGTTTTTAGGATAGTGAACAACCTGAGAAAATATGGTAGGAGCTTCACCAATTATGAACTCAATGGCAAGTTCTTGAGGTCCCTGAATAAGGAATGGGACATCAAGATTTGTGTTATTAGAGAAATGGGATACTTAGCCAATATAGACCCACAGGCTCTATTTGGCAAGCTGCTGACTCATGAGCTACAGCTAAATCTCAGAAAGTTTGGAGAAGACTCAACAAGAGTACTCAACGGAGAAAAGTCTTTGGCTCTAAAGGCTGAGACATCCAGGAAAGTCATGGAGAAATCAGCTCCCTCAGAAAGATAGTATGCAGTCTCACAATGCACAGAATCTTCCTCATCAGGATGGGACTTGACTGAAGAAGTAATGTCACTCCTCTCAAGACAATTCAAGAAGATGTTGATGAGAAGAAGGCAGGGCGGCTGGAAGGGTCCAGCTGGATACTCTTCTCACAAGAAGACAGATCATTGAAAGAAACCCAGGAAAAAGAAATCTAGGGACATGTATGGTTCTTCTCAAAATAAACACATTAAGACTAATCTTGTTTGGTATTGTTGTAATAGGCAAGGGCATGTCATTGTTGGCTGCCCAGTAAAAAGGAAGGAGAAAAAGTCTAAAAATTGGAAGACTGGACAATACAAGAAGTTTGACAAAAGCCTCTTGGCCAAGAAATAGTCCACTCTTTTAGATAGTGAGACAGATTCATCTAAATCAGAAGAGGAGGAGACTCTTTTGGGCTTAATGGCCATTGTGGAGGCCAGCGACAGAAGAAGAACCACACTGTCATCCAGTGATTGTGAAGACTGTACAGATCAAGGGCCGATGACCCTAGCAGAAGAAGAAGATCAGGGTTGTTCAAATTTTGTCAAGGTAAAACCACTTACTGCTAGTTTTGTCTCAGGCTCAAGATAAACATCAGAGAATGAATCATGTTCACACTCTTCCAATAATAGTGAAAATGGTTCAGATTCTGAAGCAGATATCAACACTCTCATCGACAGATATGGGGTGTTGTAGAAGGCTTTGATTACAAACAAAAAAACTAGTTAAGATACAAGCCAAAGAACTAGAGTCTTTTAGAGCAGTACCTTTTTAGTTGGAGAGAGCCAACATTAAGTTGGACCTTCAAAACCTGAAGCTCATAGAGTTAACCAATAAAATAGATAGTCAAACTGAGACTATTACAGAACAAGACAAGTCTGTCAAGGACCTAGAAGCAAAGCTTCTTCAGGAAAGACAGCTCCTGAAACAGTTCTCAAGACCTAAGTCTGTGCTACCTATTATTGGTATATTTTCTGCACCATTTAGAAGTGGTGTAGGATATGTTGAGGATAATAAGATCAATAAGAATTTTGAGCCTAAGGGTAAAGCCCCAATGGGTCCAGCTAAGCAACCAGCCAAGAATCTGACTTCTAACAGATGCAAGGGATCATGTGTTCCTAGACACATGAGTTTTGAGTGCACCGCCAGCAAGGTCAATAAAGAGCCTGGCTGGGAAGGACAACAATCTAATAGCTATAAGGCCCACAGGCCACCACAAGGAGTGATCAATCCAAGGAGCCAAGGAATACTTGGATTTTGTCCGAGAGCACAACATTTAAACCTGAAAGGTAAGGGTGTCAATTTTGCACATCTACCATGGAATCTGAATGTCAACTCTGAGTTGCCTAGAAGTACAACTTCATAGGTGCAGCCTATGAGAAGATATAACATATTTGAATGTTGGTGTTGTAGGAAGGTTGGACATTTTGCACTATATTGTTGGTACAATCCAACAACACTTTCATTTAAGTCATAAACTTATCTGTTCAAAAAGCTTGCAGTGCTTCACACAGCAAAGTCTAACAGGAATCAATGCCCCAAAACTATTTGGGTGCCTAAGGTGAACTAATTTTGTGATTGTAGGAAGGTCCAAGTACCTCAGGAAATCCAATCTGGTACTTGGACAGTGGGTGTTCCAGGAACATGATTGGAACAGGAAGTCTGCTAAAGGAATATACTTCAGTAAAGAATGGACCAAAAGTAATCTTTTGAGGTTCAGGAAAAGGACTCACCAAGGGATATGGTAACATCTCTAATGGTCAAGTAAATTTCACTAAAGTGGCTTATGTGGAAGGATTGAACTACAATCTGATAAGCATAAGTCAGCTTTGTGATATAGGTTTTGAAATCATTTTTCACAATGATAAGTGTCTGATGAGGAATGCAAGTGATCAAAAGATCATATTATCAGACACTAGGAGTGGTAACATCTATTGTGTTAACTTCTTATGCATGGATATAAACACTCATGTTTGCTTAGTAGCAGGTGAGAAAGACTCCTTGTGTGTGCAATGGCACAAGAGGCTAGCTCACTTCAATTATAGATTTATGAGCAAATTGCTCTCTAAGGACTTTGTTATAAATTCACCCCAGCTAAAATTCTCCAAAGAAGGCTTTTTTCAGCATGTCAAAGATGCAAACAAACAAAAGTCTCCTTTACGAGCATTCAGTATAAAGATACTGAGGTGTCTGTACTTACTTCATATGGACCTATTTGGTCCTATGCAAGTTCTTAGTTTAAGTAGGAAGTCTTACACCTATATGATTGTAGATGATCACTCTATATTTGCTTGGGTATTCTTCCTAAGGAGAAAGTCTGAAACTCTGGATGTTCTTGCTTATTTTGTCAAACAAATTCGAAATGAAAAGGGCTATTATATGGTCAAGTTCAGAAGTGACCATGGCACGGAATTTCAACCTAAAAGAATGACAAGTTTCTGTAAAGAACTAGAGATCTTTTAGGAATTCTCCTCTCCTATAGCACCCCGGCAAAATGGGGTTGCTAAGTGGAAAAATAGAACTCTCATTGAGGCTGCTAGGACTATGCTAAGTGACACATCTCTCCCAGAATATTTCTAGGCTGAGGCTGTAAACATTGTCTGATATGTTCATAATAGGGCCCTAATCAACAAAAGTCACAACAAGACTCCCTATGAACTAATGAAGGGCAGAAAACCTAGTTTGTCATATTTCAAGATCTTTCGAAGTAAGTGTTATGTCTTAGACAATTGGAAGACTTATCTAACTAAGTTTTCAGAGAAGTCATATGAAGGTATTTTAGTAGGCTATAGTAATCATAGCAAGGCATATAGAATCTACAACTTGAAACATCAAGTGGTAGAAGAATCAATTAATGTTGTTTTTGATGAAACTTCTGTTTTATATAATATACTATCTAATAATTCTAGTGTAAGAGATGTTGACTCTAAGATGGAAAAATTAAATATAGGAGATTCCACTTCTATAGAATTAAAAACTAGAGACAATATTGTAGTTCCTATAGAAGACATAGTCACTGCCCAGGGGGAGGAAGAGACTCACCCTTCTCTACTTGAAGAACTAGGTCATGGTAGGAATATTCCTGTAGCTGTTGGACATCTAAGAGATCATCCTATTGATCAAATAATAGGTGATGTCAAGCTAGGTGTAACCACTAGGAGTAGACATCATAATGAGGTTCTATTTTCTAGATTTCTCTCTCAGATGGAACATAAGAAATATGAAGAAGCCAATTCAGACCCCAACTAGATTATGTCAATGTAAGAAGAGCTCTATCAATTTGAGAGATGTAAGGTCTGGAGTCTAGTTCCTAGATCTAGAAATCACAATATCATGGGAACTAAGTGGATATATAGGAATAAATTAGATGAGAATGCCGTCATAGTTAAAAATCAGGAAAGACTTGTGGCTAAGGGGTATAGACAAGAGGAAGGAATAGACTTTAACCAAAACTTTGCACCTATAGCCTGGCTAGAAGCCATTAGATTGTTTCTAGCTCATGCAGCTTGCAAAGGATATAAAGTCAACCAGATGGATGTTAAATCTGCATTCCTAAATGGTACATTGAAGGAAGAGGTCTATGTAGAACATCCACTAGGTTTTGTAAATCGTAAACTTAGCTCTCATGTCTTCAGATTACATAAAGCATTATATGGGTTAAAACAGGCACCTAGAGCCTGGTATGAGACCTTGCCTAGATTTCTCATAGAGAATAAGTTCTCTTGGTGGAAGATAGATAAGGCACTATTCCTAAGGGACATCAAAGGTTCAAGCATCATAGTCCAGATTTATGTTGATGACATCATTTTTGGTTCTATTAATGAGTTGTTATGTAGAAAATTTGCCAAGCTTATGCATGGGAAGTTTGAAATGAGCAGCATGGGTAAGCTGAAATTCTTCTTGGGATTCCAAGTTATACAATCTGAATATGGTATATTCATCTCTCAGTCTAAGTTCACAAAGGAGTTGATTAAGAAGTATGATACGAAAAATTCTTCTACCATGAGAACCCCAATGGGTTCCTCTATATAACTATACAAGGATGAATCTAGGAAACCGGTGGATGAATCCATGTATAGAGGTATCATTGGATCACTTCTTTACTTGATAGCTAGTAGACCAGATATCATATTTTCAGCATATGTCTGTGCTATGCATCAAGCCTTCCCTAAAGAATATCCTTATACAGCTGCTAAAATAATTTTGAGATATCTAAAGGGCATAACCAATCTTGGGCTTTGGTATCCTATGAATGGTGATTTTGATCTAACTGGATACACAGATGCAGATTTTGCTGGAGGTAAAGAGGACAGAAAGAGTACTTCAAGAACTTATCAATTTTTGGAGAGAAGACTCGTCAGTTGGAATAGCAAGAAGCAGACAAGTGTAGTTATTTCTAAGCTGAGTCTGAGTATATATCAGCTGGGAGCTGCTGTGCACAATTATTATGGGTTCAGCATCAACTCCTGGACTACAGTGTACAGCTAAAGTAAATATGTTATATATTGTGATTCTACTAGTGCAATCTCAATTGCTAATAATCTGATTTCTCACTGTAGAACCAAACACATAAAAATCATATATCACTTTCTTTGAGAACATGTTGAAAAAGACAATATTTGTTTACATTATATTCCAACTGAAAATCAAATTGCTGACATATTCACAAAACCCTTAAATGAAAATAAGTTCAATTACTTCAAGTTTGAACTAGGAATGTTAAACATCGAGTAAATCCTGTAACAAAGTCTACTTACCTAAATAAACAAGTAAGACATTTAAAAAAGGGTTAAATGTCATTGGTTAGACAATAAAGAGTGTCGAGACACCAGAGAATATGTCAAGACATCTAGGAATGTGTCATGACATTAAAGTAAGTGTCGAGACATCAAGGGTGACGAGACCCTAAGGTATGTGTCTAGAGACATTATTCTTGTGTCGAATTGAGTCGACATATCTCGACAGACTAGTTTTCCTATGCTGACTCTATGTCATTTACTAAACTTTGGAACTGACTAAATTCAGCATGCCCTTTCAAGTTCAGCGACATCTACTATAAATAGGGTGTGAGAGTAGAAGTTGACTACGCTTTCCTGAAATTTCGAGAGATTGATTCCTTAGTGTTGAGACCAAGACCTCCGTTTATTCGACACATCTCTTTCCTAACTTCTCCACTCCAATGGTTCCCAAGAAGGAAGATCATCTTTTTGAGGGATACGAACTGGTGCGTAAAAGTTTTAATTCAGCAACTGAAGATATCAAGAATGTTATTACCCTAATCACCGACGTCGGACTGGAATATGTACTTTCAAAACCATCAAGCATTTGGAAAAGAGAAGTTCTTGAATTCTGTACCAATGCCAAGGTCACATCTCAGAAAATTAAATCCAACATCAATGGAGCCAAGGTCCGCATCACACCCATTCAATTGGCCAAGGTCTTTCAGATGACCAAGTTCGATCAGCATGATGATGAAGAAGCAGTAGATTCAAGATGAACTAAAGATGCCCTGACATGGTGTGGATTAGCCTCTACCACCAAAGTAAGAAGTACCCTTGATAGGAAGGGGATGAATTTTCAAGGTAAATTCTTATCAGAAATTATGGGTAAGGTACTCTTGTGCAAGACTGGTGCGCACGATCAAATGTTTATTTCCATGTTCAACATCATGATGAGAATTATCTTCAAAATCAAGACTAACTAGAGCACAGTGGTCGTTGACAAGATTGCATAGTGTATCAAGAAGCCCAATATGGGTAGAATCATTAGCCTCTACTTAATAAAAACCATTCTTGACTGTCTTAACCTAAAGCTGGGATCTAAAATCGATCATATGAGAAGGATGGATATGAAAATATTAGCTATGTGGGATAGAGTCTTATCCAAGGAAGCACCTAGACCAGAGAAAAAGAAAGAAAAGAAGAAGAAAGAAGTGGTTATGGCAGAGGAATCTTCAAGTGGTTCTAAAGCACAAGGTAAATCAAGCACAGATAAACAGGATGATTCGGCACCCGAAATTTCTCCAAGGACCTCATCTGGAACTAGGGATCAGATGTAGGGGGGAGATAATTCCAAAGAAGAAACACATTGAGGAGGAGAACCTAAATGTGCTTCATGACTTAGAAAGTGAAACTGCTAACAAGACAGTGATGGATATTGTACATGACCTGAATACAGTAGAAGAACAAGCTGGTGTTACTGCACAGGATGTGCAAATGACTGATGAATATAATGAGAATGCAGTCTCTAAGGAGACTGAGGAAGAAATTCCTATGGCTAAAGAAGCTGACATTCAGGGGGAGTTGCAGGACACACTCCCAAAGGATCCTGTTCCTGACACTGCAGGTCAACAAACTGAAGTCATAATGGAGGAACTCAACCTTCCTGAAGAAAGTGATAGGGTTGAGGGAGAGATAGCTGATCTGGACCAAACCACTGGAGGTATTAAAGAGCCTACAATAGTTGAAGATGTCAGTTCTTCAGAATTTGAGGAGGAGGAAGCCTCTCAGATGAAGAAAAGAAAGTTGACTGAGCTAAAAGTATGTGCTATAAGAAGACTATTCAGTCTGGCACAACACCTCCTTCTCTTGTATATTTCAGCTCATTATTAGTTCAAATACAAATCATGCTAGATCAACAAAGGACAGATTTAGAAAAATATGTATATGAGAGCAATAAAGAGTTGCAGTTTAAGCTGGCTTAGGATATCAAATCTATTAGATTTGAAGTAAATCTACTAAAGATAGATGTGACCGACTTTTTCCAAAGAGGAGCACATGATGTAGTG
Organism: Platanthera guangdongensis; assembly: GCA_039583875.1. Taxonomy (NCBI): domain Eukaryota; kingdom Viridiplantae; phylum Streptophyta; class Magnoliopsida; order Asparagales; family Orchidaceae; genus Platanthera; species Platanthera guangdongensis. The sequence continues at coordinate 107,153,947 of CM077157.1, forward strand.
TGCCTTGCTAAAAAACAAGAGGAATCAAAGAAAACTAAAGATGAAATAGCTATAAATCAAGGATATGTCCTTAAAAATCAGAAAAGAATGAATGACAATATAGTAGACATGCATGATATTTCCCTGACTAAGCTAGCAGAGCAAACTGCAGCTCTGGACGTAAAGCTCAATTCTACCTCTACTGTTGTTGAAACTATGATCTCAACTCATTCTGCTTCTATAGACCAAACTATGAAGACCTCTTGAAAAGAAATAAATGATAATTTGATCAAGTTCAAGAGCCATTTAACCTCAGGGCTTCATCATGTTGTTGATCAAGTAAGGTTTCAAAAGGATGACTTGAGGGATCATGTAGAAATAGAAGTCATAAAGGGGGAGAGAGTAATAATAAAATCTAGCTTTGAGCATGCTATTTGGAATTCCAATAGCATGAGAGAAATTTTGGGTCAAACTCCCATTACTTATGATAATGATCAAGTTGCTTAGTCTGGTTGCCAACCAGCTCAGTTGTAGGGTGGAGCAGTCCAGACTATGTATAGTCTTCCACCACCAGCTCAGTTTGAGGATATTCAAGTTGTAGTGCAGAAAATGTACAGTCCTCCACCATAAGTTTAGAATGTGGTATGTGAAGAGGTGGAGATGACTGAATCTGTCTTGCTTAAAGAAAAGGAAGCTCAATTATCAAAGAAGAGATTCAAAGAGCAGGCTGAGGCTAGGCCAGATTTTGAGCAGTGGAGTCCAAATTCTAGAAACATTATACTCACTGCATGACAATCTGTTAACAATAATAGATATGACATGGGAAAATGGTATTCTGAGCAAGAATGAGAAAAATATATTAAGCAGCAGGAGGTCATGTATAATATCAGAAGAAATCTGAAGGAAGGAGTGATTCCAGCTAACTTTATTGAACCCAGTAAATACTTCCCTAAGCCTTTTCACTATTTTGAAAGACAAAGGCTCAAGGCAGAAAAGATCTCCAAAGCCAAGAATGACAAAGACAAGAAGATAGCGGATGATAGTATGGCTGAAGTTAAAGCCAAGATGGAATCAGGAAAAGACATTGTCATCAAGGTGCCAAAACAGCCTTAGATTATTTTGACTTGTCTAGGAAATATGTAATTTTGTGATAATACATTGTAAATTCTGTACTGATTAAACATTGTTAAAAATGAAATGAAAATGTTCATTGGTTCATTACTATTTTTGTCTTAACGTATTTCTATTACAGTACTTAACTTTTAAATCATAATTATCTAATTTTTGTATCACGGTGTATATCATTGAATTAGGGTTGTGATTTCTCCAAATAGGGGGAGATTGTAAGGTACATTGGGAATTGTGTAACTGATTTGGAGAAGCCCTTTCAACTCAATGGTATATACACATTTGTATTTGATGTATGTTGAGTTTACTTGTGTAGGTTCTATGTTGAAGAAAAATAAACTAAGTACAAATGTGTCGAGACACTCAGGACTAGTGTCGACACCTTTGTAAAAGCAGTGCTGAGACAAGGAATCAAGTTGTTTTGACACTTAGGACAAGTGTCGATACCTTTCTAAAAGCAGTCCTGAGACAAGGAAGCAAGCCGTGTCGGCACTCAGGACTAGTGTCGACACCCTGATTCAAGTAATGTTGAGACAAAAAGAAAGTTGTGTTGACTCCCAGGACTTGTGTCGTCACTGTTAGTCAAGAAACCAGCAGTGTCGACACTCAGGACTAGTGTTGACACATTTTTCCAAGTTGTGTGAGACAAGTAGCCAGTAGTGTCGACACACTCAACTTGTGTCATCACCCCTATAAGAGAAGTGTCGACACTCAGGATTGGTGTCAACAGAATTTAAGTACAGAAGTGTCAACACCCAGAACTAGTGTCAACACCTTAAGGCACAAACTCTCAAGACAGAAACTGTTCTAAGACCAGAATTCAAAGTTCTAAGTCCTGACAACCGTCAGAACTGTCAGATGTCAGTAGATTGACTGAGACAACCAGTCATCCTTGCCAAAGCCTATATAAGGAGTTTCACACCAGGAAAAAGATATACAGAATCATCCTCTCATCTCTCTCATTTTTGGATCAAATCTACAGAATTTTGAAGGTGAGCGGTGGCAGATCGTGGATCAACTTCAATATTCTCCTGCCAGGTTCAACCTTACCTTCTCCTTCAAGAAGCTTTGAAAAAGCTAAGAAGGGTTGAACCTTTTTCATCTCAGCCAAGATTAAGGGATAAGATTTCACATCAAGATCTGATCAAGAAGAAGTCACCAATCTCTCTCTTCCTGGGTGACACTTTATAACTCAAATTCTTTCTGTTATAATACTTTTGTAAGATCTGTTAGTAGATTTGAGGTGTAGGAGATTGTTTTTTCTAAGGTGTAAGCCTATATTATAAAGACTGAAGTAGGGTTGTGAGCCTAAGGTAGGACAAGGGGCTATTTCTGAAAGTGGGGGTTAGATCTGAAATACTCTAGAGGGGGGGGGGGGGTGAATAGAGTATCCAAAAAATCTTTACAACTTTTATTGTAAATTAAAACTTCAGAGTTAACAATCCTAATTTAAATTAATCTACCATAGGTGCTACAGAAAATAGATTAACTATCACAGACACAGCAAAAACCTAACTAGCACAGCCACAACAAGAACAAAAAGAAAGAGCAACTAGACAACACAAGAATTTATAGTGGTTCCCCAACCTGGGTACATCCACTCTTCTACCACCCTGGTAGGAATCCACTCAGGTTTTTGATCAGGTGCCTGACACCAATGAGATTTTGATCAGGTGCTCAAAAACCAACGCTCAAGTCTTTTGATCAAGTGACTTGCAACCAGGAATAACTTTTGAAGGGATTTAAGAACCCTTTATACAGTGGGGTTGAGAGATTGGTTTTGTCTTCTCTTTCTCAAATACACTGAGAAGACTTCTATGGATTTTGATTTTAGCAAAGAGCTCCCCCTGAGATATTGAATGGTTCAGGAAGTTGAAGCTTTGCTGCAGGGTGATAGGTCTTCAAGCTTTTGCTTTGACCAGATGAACTCCAGGGACTTTTTGACAGATATTGTAATTTTTGTCCTTAGAAGAGTCCTGGAATGTAAAAGGAAGAAGACTCTTGATCTTGAATGTATGTTCTTCTTCCTCTTCAACCTGATGTTCTTTTTCTGGTCTTGGGCTTATTTTTCTATAAGTATCTTTCTTTGTTATTTCTCAGTGGGCTGTCGAGAGAGATGAAGATGCTTATTCCTTGTATTTTCTGACTACTGCTTGACTGCTTTTAGAAGAGAAAGAAAATCCTTTTTTATATTTTCCATGTAAATTGCCTTTTGAAATTTGAATTCCATTCTGCATTGAATTCTGACGGCCTGGAGTATATTTTGCATTGAATGGTTTCCCCAACTGTCCCATTGAAAAATGGCAAGCAATAATCCTGATGAAGATCGTAATCAATGCTTGCTTCTAACGGTAATATTCAGAGAATATTTTAGTATTGATTACTCAGGAATTCTTGCCATAGAATAAGGACAGAAGGATGGAAATATCTAAGTCTGAAACTTCACAGAAATCGTTGAGCAGAATTCGTCGACCTGGATTCAGAGTTTGTCGACCTGAGAAATCACGTTCGTCGACCAGATGATAGTTGTTCGTCGACTGGAGTATGATCCTGGACTTAGTATACTTAGTTCTTTCTGGAAAAATATGTGGAAGTAGATTACCCAGGGATCGTCGACCTGAGAAGTCAAGTTTGTCGACCAGATGATATTTGTTTGTCAACTGGAGTATGATCCTGGACTTAGAATACTTAGTTCTTTCTGGAAAAAGATGTTAAAGTAGAATACCCAGAGATCGTCGACCTGAGAAATAAGTTCGTCGACCTGAGAACTAAGTATGTCGACTGGAGATGAGTGTGAAGAATTCTGGACTTGGTGTTGAAGTATACTCTGGAATTCGTCGACCTGAGATCGACGAACGTCGAACTCATTTTCTGATTCTCTGAAATTTCTCTAAGTCTTGAGTCTTTATGCAGTCTGTTGATGGCTGGTCCATGTAGTATTGACTCTAAGGACTTGGCCTAGACTCTAGGACATAACCATGACCCTGGCTATATATGTTGGGTTAAATGATCCTAACTTAGTGAACCTAGCCCAAATCCAACTAGGGATCCAACAATCTCCCCCTATTTGGTTGAGGTCACTAATTACAGACTCATAATGAAACAAAGATTTACAAAGCAAGAAAACATATATCTGGCAGGAAAAATTAGTATATGCAGTAGATATATATACAATAAGCTTTGTATCAGGAAATATAAAAGCAGTTTTAAGCTAACTCAAAAAGACTAAAGTTAGTTCAAGTATCATTTCTTTTGCTTTTTCTCCTTGTACTTCTCCTCTTTGCCTTTCTCTCCAGACTGAGTGAATATGATTTCCCTGTTGGGATCTGCAGCTTGCACCTTTATTATAATTATGTCAGCAGCCCCTATGATTTTTAGAGATGTAGCACTGGGCACTACAGCTTCTGGATGAAGTTTCATATAATCATCAATATTGAAAAACTTATTAGCCTTAGCAAACATATTAAGTTCTTATTTCCTGTACTTGGACATTGTAGAGTATTGAGAGGGATCCTTCCCTTCAGCTTTAGCTTTATTAATCAAGGAGAGACCAACCAGTTCCTGGAACCTGGTCATCCTAGCTGTTGTAGTTGCCTCTGGATCTTCAAATGGTACAGGAGGAGAAGCAGGTCTCTTGGGGCTTTCAACCTTTTGATGTTTAAGGAATTGTTGTTGTTGTTATTGATGATGTTGTTGTTGTTGCTGCTGTCTGCCTGAAGAATGATACCACTGCTGGCTGCTTCCTGAAGATGAGGACCTACCCTGATGTCTTTGATAAGTTTGAAACTGGGTAGGCTTCTGAGTTGAAGTACTGGAAGCACCAGCAGCTGGAGGAGGAGGAGGAGGGTCCTTTCTGAATCTCTGTGGAGGAGGAGAATATCTCCTACTTCTCTTCCTTTCTTTCTGTTCATTCTTGGACAGCCACATCCATGTTGGCATGCCCTTATAAGGTATGATCTTTTGAAGTATATAGTAAGGTGTGTCATTTGCTGGATTCAATTTTGGTGCAGGAGGTGGAGGAGCCTTCCTCTTCTTAAACACTTTCTTTTTCTTGGGTTCCTCATCTGAATCTTCATCATCATCATCATCATCAGTAGAATCCTGAGGATTGTTATATAATGCATTTAATTTCCTTAAAGCCTCAACAAATATTTCAGGTTTTTCTGACTGGGAGGGAACTGGAAAAGAAGCTGGAACTAGAGTTGGAGGAGGAGGAGCTGGAGAGCTATATGTTACAGTGCTTTCAACAACTGTCTTATTTTCCTCTTCAAAGTCAGCCATCATCAGTACATCAAGATCAGGCATGGGTGAGTCATCCATAACAAACACTGGAGCAGAAGGGGATGAAATAAGGGAGGAAATAGCTCTTGGAGGAGATGGAATGGCTGGAACTTCAGGAACAACAAAGGTAGCCTTAAGTTGCTTGGCAACTTTGGGGCTTATGGGTTAGGTGTATGATACTATAGCCATTGATGGCTTAGTGTTGTCTGCTGGCAGATAGTTCAAATAAACTGTATCAAAAGTTCTCAATAAATGTAATAAATCTACTGTGGGATTTATAATGAAATCACCATCAGTTATTGTCTTATCCAACACAGGCTCATCCAAATCCATATCAGACTCAATAAAATGAATTAAATCAAAGAATTATTTATCAGCATCTGTTGTTGCTTCTGCACCTACTGCTACTGATACAGCTGCTGCTGCTGGTATTGCTACTAGTACTGCTGCTGCTTCTTCATCAAGTATCTCCCCCTGCCTGGTTTCAGTGTACACTGGAGCCAGGCCCCTAACTAAAGAGGGAGCAGCAGAAAGAGTAGATATTTGAGCATCAAGAGAACATATGGAAGTAGCAAGAGGTGAAATAGCCTCTGCTATAATTGTTTTGAGGAGGGGAGTAAGCAGTGCAATGAGAGATGGAATAATGGATGGATCGAATAGTGGAGTGGTAGAGGGTGTGGCAGAGGGTGTTGGAATGGAAATAGAAGTGGGATATCAGTTGTTGGTGGAGAAGGAGGGAGATCATCTTTCATGTGGACATCTGGAAGAGAGGAAGTATGAGGAGGGGAAGTAAGCAAATTAAAGGAAGGGAGGGAGTCCAGGTTGGAGAGAGGAATGTCAGCCAAATGGGATGGTAGAGGAGATGAGGGTGGTGTTGGACTTGGTGTGCCATGGGGGGATTGAGGTGGGGTTGGTTGTGGGGATAGAGATGGAGAGGGTTGGTGAGATTCCTGAAGAGGGGAAGAGTGGATGTCAGTGAGAACTATTGGTGAAGAAGTTGCAGGAGAGGTAGCTGGAGTAGGAATATGAACAGGTAGTTGTGGTTGTTGTTGTTGTGTTTGTTGTAGAGAAGGAATGGTGGAAGAGGATGGAGGTGGAGGAGGGATCTCTTCAGAAGGGTGGGAAGTGACTGGATCAGCCCTAGTACTTTCAGAAGCTCTGGTGGAAGCGGGAGCCTTGGAGGGCTTTGTGATGGTACTCTCCCACCTGCCAAAGAGGGTACACGTGAGCCTCTTGCTAGAATTTATGAATATGGTCTGGGAGACTAGGGATTCAGCCACCTTTTACTTTAGGAAGATCCCTAATATTTTTCCAAAACAAACTTCTTTCTTTATATTCTTTTTCTTAATTAGATCAAACAGGATCTGAGCCCAGTTTACTTTCTTCTTATTGACCACAGCACACATAACTAGGAATTGGTGTCTGGTTATGTAGTCATGTGCAGTGTGCTTGCCCAACAACACTTTCCCTACAAAATCTGCTAAGAATTTGAACTCAGCAGACAAGTGTTTCTTCAACAACTTAGTGGGGGTTTATCCAGAATAACCCATTAGACTTAGCATCTCATCATACTCTTTAGTATCAATTTTTAAATCCTCTTCACCATTGTTTAATCCAAAAATTTCTGTTAAAACAGTGGGAGTGAGGGAAACAGTATTACCCGCGATAGTTCCAGTCATGGTGTTATCATCTGTTATAGAAAAAGTATACACTCATTCCCTGATTTTTGTGCCAAATATCTTGATCCTAGTGGATAATAGATTCTTCAACTGCAGTTCTTCGAGGAGTTTCAGGATTTCTAGGAAAATGGGGTCGGAATGTTGGAACGAATCGAAATCAACATCGAAGCCGGTGTCGAATATCATTGCTGCAAGAACTTCTGCTGAAATCGCCATTAGAGCACCTGCAAGAGAAAAATGACGATCAAGTGCAGAGGAACTGAAAGCGCGGGACGGAGGTCAAAGAAAACCTAGATATAAGGTTTTTCAGAATATGAATCGATACACTCCATTCCACGAAAATTAAAAAAAATTCTTCGATCTGAGATCGACGAAATAATTTGTAGTTAAATGATTCGTCGAGCTCAGTCTAAAGATTTGAATACATTTCGTCGAGCTCCGTTTGACGAAAGTTTTCTGAAGTAGATTCGTTGATCTCCGTTCGACAAAAATAACTTCACTAACAGAGAGTTCGTCGACCTCCATTCGACGAATATCTCAAGAACTTTCCCCAGTGGGTCGAGCTACATTCGACAAACTTTGGAAAATTCGTCGAGCGCAGACAGAACTTAAGTTATGTAAGACCCCATTTTTTTTTCTTTCTCGACACCGGGGTCTTAGGCCCAGAACCGCCGTTTTGCGGTGACTCCTTCACGCCTTGAAGCGGCATCACCACAAAACGCCGTTTCTGCCGGCCAATTCGATCGCAGCATAGTAACAAAATTAGAGTAATATCATGCGCAGCAAAACTCTAAGTAAAAGTCCACAGAAATATCACATCAAGTAAAATATCTCCACGATGGGAGAGTCCACAAAACCAAGCACTGTAAATAAGGGCTTATGCCCGATACATCAATTCCTCACCACAAGATCTCTCATGAGGAAATAAAATAAAAACTACTAGAGTAAGGGCCTCACGGTCCTAGCTGTCTGAACTCCTGTGCTAGACTGCCCTATCTCCAAGCGTGTCAACCTCTGGGGCTGCTCCTCTAATCTGGGCTCCGCAATCCCCTAAATGATGTGGTTCGAAAACCGTTAGTCTAAAAGACTAAGTCCTATCATCCCCCACCCCTTCCCCCGTGGCTCCTAGGCACCGAGCGGAGAGGAAGAAAGGGAGGACTTGAAAGTGGAGAGTATATCAAATGCAGGTGACGGTGGACCTAAAACTAGCAATTTATATAGTAACTAATCATATTTGTAAACAAGTAAAGTAAAGTGACCTTAACTTATATGGGTACATATAAGCAAGGGGTCTTTTGCAAGGCTCCCATCGTATAAAGAGTCCCATACCAATTTATACGTTGGGGTGTCGGTTATTAACAGCAATATATATATGTAAAGAAAATTAACCTTAATTTATAAACTTGCCCACACAAGCTTATAGACCAAGGGGTCGTTTTGCAGGGCCTAATGTATAAGTGTCCCATACCACTTATATTTTAGGTGTCAAAGGTTAAATGAATCGCTTATGCTATGACATGCAAGTGGGTATGATGGATCAAGCAAGTGCAACACACACACCCGACTCTGTGCACACAGACCTTTAGTTCCCCCTTTCTGGAGCCTCACCTCCAAGGATACCTCCGTAGTGGCAGACGGAAGCGGTGGGTTGGGCCTCGCCCACCTCTAAACCAGTATAGCACTACTGGTCAGACCTATCGTACGCCTCAACGCTGGTGCACAAGCGGACTCCTGCGTACTCTTGCCGGCTGGCGCACCGGACTTCTGTTGGCGAAGTGCTATCACAACACTTGCCGAGTCAACGTATTGGTGTCTGTGCTAAGATCCTCCAATACCGAAGACCCACCACCTTAATATCATTCCTTTTATGCACATGCAAATTTACGTACCGACACCGAGTCGAAGCTCACCGGGCCATCCTGCCCTCTTACCACAACGACCGAGCCTACTGCTTGATCATCTAGCCAAAACTACTTCCCGTAACCTCGGGGTGTGTGAGAGTGAAACCCTAGTTATTCTAGTTACTCTTGAAGTTTCATTACTCCTATGAGTTGCGTTAGCCCAGGACTGCCCAAGGTATTCCCCGTGAAGGGCTCTCGAAGGCACTAGGAACTACGATGGGATTACGCCCAAAGCTCCCTTTCGCAAGGCACTTATTATTATTGGTTACTACACAAATCTCTCAATCCCTTAGGGTTATAATTGAATCCTAACCCAAGTGTATATGACTCCTTCTTTTCAACGAGGATGAGTGATCCTTTGTCGATCCCGAACCCCACACAACTCTAACCAACCTCCACTACTCATCTACACTTCTGATGACAAACCTAAATCACCTACCAGACTAATGCCCCATTATTCCAACTTCCTAAACTCATTGTGCACTTTAATTTGATTTCTGCTGTTTTTACTAATTGCAGACCACCCTAAGCTAATATGATGTACTCAATAGGTGATACTCTAAATTCTCCTCCAATAACTCTACAAATTTTACCAGAGGTCTATTATGATAAATATAGTCTAAATTCAGAAAATTATATTTTTCCCAATTAATCTACTATTTATTGAATTTCCTCAACAACTAGGCCATAGTCAATTTGAACATGAACCATAAGATTTGCTCAGGTAATGGCCTCCTAAAATTTTTATCCACTAAATAACAGAGACATATTATTGGTTGCCAATTTTCATAATTTTCCATATAGTTCTTGACCTCTAAAAGATTTATTAAAAATAATTCCCAAGATCAAATATAATGGAGGAAGTGCCACAAATATGTCTCCAATAATTATGTAAAAATTACTAGGGCTTCATAAGGAACTAGAAACATCATGATGAAGAAATTAAAATTTTTTAGACCATCTAAATGTCATTATTAAATTTACCAAGTTCCATAGAATTAAATAATTAAAGAAGCAACTACTAAATATCATTCTTCAAAAATTTCATAAAAATTCACAGAGATGGGTACCATTATTACAAGCTCCTTTGCTAAGTTTCATCAGATTTAATCAAGTATATTTATCTCCAACAATTCCTAAGTGGAAATTGTAAAACATGACTTTGTGAATAAAGTACCAAACATATTCATCCAAAATTTATTATAAAATTTCCAGAGATGTATATACCCTAAACAACTACCCATTCAAAAACTCAGCCCTTTTCAGAAGGTTTTGGTATTAGAACGTATGATTTCAAAGCTAGTGCCCTAAACTAGGGTTATAGATTTAAGGGGTTTAAAGTCTTCCAAATGCCCTAAAATTTTAACCATAGGACCATAGTAAGCCTATGGACATCTGTCCCAAGTTTCAAGCCCATCCAAGGTCTTTTGACCCCAAATTCCTCAAACCCTAGAAATTTACCCTAAAGGGCCTACCCTAAAATTCTAGGGCTACCCTAGTCCAAACCACTCCAAACTTCATAAGTGAGTGTAAAAAGTCAAAGTATATCAGTGGCCAAAATTTCAGCCTCTGATGAGGGAATTTGGCCACTCAACCATCAAATAGTGGTTTTTGACCAAAATACCCTTATAGGGTCATATATAGGGTGGGTAAATTACCTATCCTAAACATCTCCAAATGAGCTAACGTTTTAACCCTAGACCTATCATGACATCTAAGACCACCCACCAAAATTTGGGGGAGTTTTAAATTAATTAGGTCACATAATTAAATTAATCATGATTTATTAAATTTTTCTAAAAACTATAGAAACATGTTCTCCAAAAATTCTAAATTTTGGACAGGTTCTAGATATGACTAAGACCTTCTCACTGCCCAAATTTCAACTTGTTTGGACAAGGAATGAAGTGTGGGCACCAAAAATAATTTCTGTTTAGGTCTAGGTATAGGTCCTACCAAAAAGGGTACCCTGGTCTAACTAGTGGCCCAAAAGGGTCCAAACAATTTTTGCTACACACTAGACACCCTAAGCTACAATTTTCACGTTGGGCAGATTTCCATTCCGGGTCCCTAAGTATTTTTAAAAATTAAATACATTAAATACATCAAATGTGAGAGAAATGAAATAATATTCATTTAAATCCTAAAGTATCTGATTGATGCCGCGCGAATCTTGGCGCAGATCAACGGCGCGGGGTTATCGTCCCCGATGAGCCAACGGCCAGGATTGCTTCTTCCTGTGCCGACTTCAAACGTCTGCCGCCGGCCACCCAGTCCCTTCCCCGGCCGGCCACCGCCACCATCACCTCCGTTGAGGTGGTGGCTATCGCCAGACGGCGGCACAGCCGCCGGAGGGGCGGATTCCGGCGATCCAACCAAGAAATTTCTCGGCCGAAAGCCATGAATTTTCTGAATTGGATCGGGCTCAATTGTGCCCGAACCTCGGCCCTAATGAAACCTAAGATCTGCCCATGAGAAAAGAGGAGGAGGAGGACCTTGTTGGCGGCCTGGAGACGAGCGGATCTGCGGGTTGACATGGTGGTGGCGCCGCCGATCGGAATTCTGCTATCTCCCAGTAAACTCGCCGGATTTCTTCAGTTAAGGGTTGGGAAATTCTCCTCCAAGCTCACTGATGATGTTTAAAACATCAGGGGGGGGAGAAGGATGGAAGAAACTGCCATAGCCATCATGGCCATTAAAGGCTTGTTTCGGCCATGATGGTGGAGGCTGTAACAGCCCCTTGACAGCCAGGAAAACGGCTGGAAACTCCTCCCCTTCACTGGAGGAGATGAATGCTGCCATCAATGGGGACCATTGGCCTTTCCTTGGCCAATCTCCTCCTTCAACTCTCTTTCCCCTTTTCTCTCTCCTCCATTAGTGTGGGATGAAGCTTTCTCTCTCTTTCCTAGTCACCAAAACTGACCATGCTGACTCCCCAGCCTATTGGCAGCCCTTTCCACCCATAATATTTCATTATGTTGTGGTTAACTTAAAAGGAAAAAGGGGTTGAGCTTGGGTTGACTCATTTAGGCTAATTTGACCTAACACTAGAATAGAGTTGACCTCGGTCAACATGACCATTTGAGTTGACCCCAATGGGTCCTTGGTGACCTATTGGACTCCCTTAAGGTCTAGGAAGACTTGAGTAAGGTTGGTTGGGCATCTTGGGGGTCACATGCCCCTTGGTAAGGGCACTTTGATCATTTTAGGGCCAGAGTTGACTTGGGTCAACAAAACCATTCGGGTTGACCCCATTGGGTCCTTGGTGACCCATTGGCCTCCCCTAAGGTCTAGGAAGGGTTATGTAGGGTTACCCTGCACTTTGGAGGTCACATACCCTTAGTAAGGGTACTTTGACCAGATTAGGAGCTTCAGTTGACTTGGGTCAACCTGGCCTCTAGGGCTGACCCCAATGTGTCCTTAGTGACCCATTGACCTCACTTTAGGGTTAGGAGGGCATAGGTGGGGTCCTCTAGTCTAGGAGTAGGTCAATTGACCCTAAGTAGGCTAGTTTGACCCATTTAGGGCTAGGGTTGACCTTGGTCAATTGAGCCTCTTTGTTTGACCCCAATGGGTCCTTATGGCTCTAATGGGCCTCCCAAGGTATTAGGGGTGTTGTGGTAGGGTCTTGGGGTCAAGGTGTAGCCCATGGTCATCCTAAACCATGGTTCAGAGTTCTACTATTTGCAGACCATGGTGATCCCCCACCTTTCTGTCCCCTATCTCTTGACTCATTACTGGCTTCCTAGGGTTTGTCATGACCTAGTCATGGCCAAAACCACTCTTAGGGGTCTAGTTGGAAATGGGATGTTACAAATCCCAATAAACAAAACAAAGATTTCGTCCCCGAAATCAAAGTTGAGTCTACGGGACTTACTACCGAAGAAAAGAACCTTGTAACATCCCAGCATGGCGGCTTGTTTGCTAAAATTGGTTTAAAGGGAAACCTAGATCTATGTCCATTTCGCCCAATCGGCAGACCAAGATCCCAATAAACAAGGATAAACCCCCAATAAACAAAAGATAAGCCTCTATCTGCCTAGAGCAGCCCTTAGTAAATTAAAGCAGGAGAATAAATTAACATCCTGAGGGGTCTGAGAGGTATACCTGATTGAATAGCTCTGGATATTTCTGTTGCATCAGATCCTGCGGCTCCCAAGTATGCTCCTCTTGGCCGTGGTTCCTCCACAGAACCTTGACTAAGGGAATCTTTTTGCGTCGCAGGATCCGTACTCCTTTATCATCGATCCGCACCGGCTCCAAGTGAACAGATCGGTCCGAAGCTACCGGCCCTTCGGTGGTCGTAATCCGCTACTCCGGGCGTAGTAGAGCCCTTCTCAGCGAGGATATGTGGAAAACATCATGCAGAGCTGCCAGCTCTGGTGGCAACTCCAGCCTGTAAGCCAGGACCCCTATCCGCTCCAGGATCCTGTAAGGGCCCATGTATCTGGGGCTGAGCTTCTTCCTTCGGCCACGCATCCGAGAAACTCCATGCATAGGCCGGATCTTCAAAAACACACGGTCCCCGACCTGAAATTCCATCTGACGATGGCGGGCGTCATAATACTTGGCCTGCCTGCTCTATGCCTCTAACATCCTGTCCCTTATCAACCTCACCTGAGCCTCGGTGTCTTCAACAAAATCCGATCCCAAAGCCTTCGGGTCCTCGTCCTGAATCCAAGAGAGTGGGGTTCTACATTTCCGTCCATATAGAGCCTCGTAGGGGGCCATGCCTATGCTGGCCTGATGACTGTTGTTGTACGAGAATTCCACCATCGGTAACATCCTTTCCCAAGGCTCTCCTCGGTCTAGGATGCATAGACGTAGCAGGTCTTCCAGTGTCCGGTTTGTGCGCTCTGTCTGCCCATCCGTCTGAGGGTGGAAGGCGGTGCTAAAAGTCAGTCGAGTGCCCAAGTATGCCTGAACCGACCGCCATTCCCTGGATGTAAACCGACCGTCCCGATCTGACACGATCGTCCTGGGTACTCCATGATAGCGGATGTACTGCTCCACAAACTTCCGAACCAGAACCCCCACTGAATCGTCCTTCCTGACTGGTATAAATCTAGCCACCTTCGTCAATCGATCTACGATGACCCATATCGAATCATTTCCCGTTCGTGATCGGGGGAGACCATGAATAAAATCCATCGCAATATCCTCAAGCTTCCATTCTGGCACTGGAAGAGGTTGCAACAATCCCGCGGGGTTTCTGCATTCCGCCTTCACCAACTGGCAGGCTTCGCAATGGGTCACGAAGTGTGTAATATCCCTCTTCATTCCTGGCCAGAACATCATCCTCTTCAGATCGGCCATCATCTTGGTGATTCCCGGGTGTATCGAATACCTACTGCAATGTGCTTCCGCCATGATATCCTCCCGGATCTGACCTCCTGCGGGTATATAAATCCTTCCTCTGAAGTACAATAGCCCATCCTTCAAGGTATAATCCCCCGTCGAACCCTCCTCCAAGGTTCGAAATATCGGTTCCGTCCGAGGGTCTGTCTTCTGCCCTTCCCTGATGCGGTCCCGGATATCATCAATAGCGATCATCGACGCCAGATACTCCATGTATAATTCTGGATCGTCCTCGGATACTAGGGATATCTGCATGTCCCTGAAAGACCGGACCAGCTCCATAGACATAAGCTGAGGTCCCTTCCCTGAAGCATCTCCTCTCCGGCTCAACGCATCCGCCACCACGTTCGCGTTCCCGGGGTGGTAGTGCATAGTATACTCATAATCTGTCAGGAACTCCACCCAACGCCTTTGTCTGATGTTGAGGTCTTTTTGCGTGTCCACGTATCTCAGGTTCTGGTGGTCGGAGAAGATGTCGCAATGAACCCCGTACAGATAGTGCCGCCAAATCTTCAAGGCGAAGATTACCGCGCCCATCTCCAGATCGTGGACCGGGTAATTTTTCTCGTGAATCTTCAACTGTCGAGAGGCATAAGCTATCACATGCCCGTTCTGCATCAGAACGACACCCATCCCTTGGTAGGAGGCGTCGGTATACACCTGGAATCCCTCCCTTCCTGACGGAATAGCGAGGATGGGAGCCGAAGTGAGCCGACTCTTCAGCTCCATGAAGGCTGCCTCGCACTGTGGTGTCCAAATAAAAGGGGATTCCTTCTTCGTCAGAGTCGTAAGAGGGAGCGCGATCCGGGAGAATCCCTCTACAAACTTCCGGTAGTACCCGGCAAGTCCCAAGAAGCTCCGTACATCTGTCGCCGTCTTCAATGGTGGCCAATCCTGAACGGCCCGAATCTTGGCCGGGTCTACCGCCAACCCAGCCCCACTGACGATATGGCCCAATAAGGCCACCTCCTTTAGCCAAAACTGGCATTTGCTGAATTTTGCGTACAGCTGATGCTCCCGTAACCTCTCCAATGTCAAGGTCAGGTGTTGTGCGTGCTCCCCTTCCGTCTTTGAGTAGACAAGGATGTCGTCAATAAAGATGATGACGAATACGTCCAAATATTCCTTGAACACCCTGTTCATAAGGCTCGTAAATGCTGATGGTGCATTCGTGAGCCCGAACGGCATCACTGTGAACTCGAACAGTCCGTATCGGCTACTGAAAGCGGTCTTCGGAATGTCCTCTTCTCGGATCCGCAGCTGATAATAGCCTGACCTTAAGTCAAGTTTCGAGAAGAAATGTGCTCCCTCCAGCTGGTCGAACAACTCATCGATTCGTGGGAGTGGGTAGGTATTCCGAACCGTGAGTCTATTCAGCGCTCGATAGTCTATGCACAGGCGGAGACTTCCGTCCTTCTTCTTGACAAACAGCACCGGGGCTCCCCACGGTGAAGAACTTGGCCGGACGAACCCTGCCTCTACAAGTTCCTGCAGCTGACTCCGAAACTCCGCCAACTCCTTCGGGGCCATCCGGTAAGGGGCCCTAGATGCCGGCCTGGCTCCGGGCACTAACTCTATCTGAAAATCCTGCTCTCGACACGGAGGTAGTCCTGGCAATTTCTCTGGGAAGACGTCGACGAAGTCCCGCACCACTGGGATGTCTGTCATGGCCCCCTTGGCCTCCTCTATCTCAAACAGAATCTGGTAAACCTCCTCCCCCTGTAGATGGGCCTTAACGGCCTGTACTGAAGATAAAAGCACACAAGAGGCGGATCTTATACCTTCGATGACAATAAACGAGTCTCCATGCCTCACTGTGATCTTCTTCGCTTGGCAATCAATCTGGGCATGGTTCCAGTGCAACCATGTCATGCCCAGGATCAACTCGAAGATTGGCATTCTAAGAATCGTTGCCGCCACTTCGAATGGCTTCCCGCCAATCTCCGCCTCCATGTTGCAGTGGGCAGAGGTGAATAGTTCCGATCCATCAGGTAAACGCACCCTCCTCGTCAGGCCTGTGAACCGTTCTACGCCTTCTAGCCCTTCCACGAAAGCCTCTGATACGAACGAGTGCGAAGCACCCGTGTCGAACAATGTGTAGGCGGGTTTGCCGCTGACGAAGACTATACCTGGATCGGTTAAACGTCTTAGGATTCTGTAACTAGTTTCTTCCTATTTAATCATTTTTTTTTGAGAAGTTCTAGAAATTTACAGCAGAGATAATGGAATTTTTATTTAAATAATTTAAAAAAAACTCTTGTCATACCTGTTATGACTTGCTCCGGGTTTCGAGGCTGTGCCAGATCCAAGGCATACGCCTGCTCCCTTTCCGGTCTACGATCGCCACCTGGGTATCCACGTCCTCGGCCACGACCCCGGCCTCCGAAGTATGGCGCTAGTGGGGCAGCCTGTGGTGCTGGTGGGGCAGCCTGTGGTGCTGGTGGGGGTGCCCTCCCCATGGGACAGTTCCTCCTAATGTGCCCCACCTGGTGACAATCGAAGCACACTGGCGGTTGATACGCCATTCCCCCGGGTCTCTGTTCGTCCCGCCTCTGAACTGGTGGTGGAGCCATCAACACTGGTCTTCCTATCTCCTGTCTCGCCTCCTGATGAGGCTGGTCTTCTACCCTTCTTCCATCTGTGATGCGGCCCCGCCGCTGATCATTTCGGGCTCCCCGGCTCTGGTCTTCATTTGGCCGCTTCCGGCCCCGAGTAGTAAGCCAATCCGCCTCGATTCTTTTCGCCATCTCCAAAATCCGGGAGATGGGCCCGTCAGATACAAATAGTAAGGTCTCCCTCAGCTCCTCCCGCAGGCCCTTGTAGAACCTTTTCGTATACCCAGCTTTGTCCAACTGATATGAGTCTGCAAACCGGGCTAAATGATCAAACTCTCGGTGGTACTCCACCACCGTCTTGCTCCCTTGCCTCAACTGCAAAAACCTGTCCTCCAGCTCATCTCTGGCTGATTGCGGAACAAAGTGCTCCAATAGAGCGCCCTTGAATTCCTCCCAAGCTATCTCCGCAGCCGTCCTGTCAGCAAACATCGTATCCAGGGAAGTCTTCCACCACCTCTTAGCATGAGATTCCAAGCAAGACACGACCAATGGCACCCTTTCCTCCCACGGGCACTTGATTCCAGTCAACATCTCGTACATGATATCTAGCCACTCCTCTGTCCGGACGGCAGACTCAGTCCCACAGTAGGATGGGGGAGCGAGTCCTCGAAAGATACTCAGCCAGTTGACGCTCGGGTTTGGCTGCGGAGCCAGAACCTGTTGAGCCCTGAAAGCATCCAAAATGGCTGTCAACGTCTATCCCACCTCCGACTGTAGGAAAGGAGTAGGGACCGGGGGAGGTGGTGTAACGTTCGGAGTCTGCTGGGCCCCGCCTTGTGGTGTGGGTTGAGCTGGAGGCTGCGAAACAAACTATATTAGTGGGTAATCAGCTCAATTATATGCAAAGTGGACTATTTTACAAGTGATTCCTCCTTAGGGTCTCACTACTGCTTTCGCTGCTAGTTTGTCCGCAAACTAAGCTCGCGCGGGGGTGGACCAGGGGTTGTGGACTGTTACTTGTCGATCGAGGTTTCCTCTGATACCACTTGTAAGACCCCATTTTTTTTCTTTCTCGACACCGGGGTCTTAGGCCGAGAACCGCCGTTTTGCGGTGACTCCTTCACGCCTTGAAGCGGCATCACCACAAAACGCCGTTTCTGCCGGCCAATTCGATCGCAGCATAGTAACAAAATTAGAGTAATATCATGCGCAGCAAAACTCTAAGTAAAAGTCCACAGAAATATCACATCAAGTAAAATATCTCCACGATGGGAGAGTCCACAAAACCAAGCACTGTAAATAAGGGCTTATGCCCGATACATCAATTCCTCACCACAAGATCTCTCATGAGGAAATAAAATAAAAACTACTAGAGTAAGGTCCTCACGGTCCCAGCTGTCTGAACTCCTGTGCTAGACTGCCCTATCTCCAAGCGTGTCAACCTCTGGGGCTGCTCCTCCAATCTGGGCTCCGCGATCCCCTAAATGATGTGGTTCGAAAACCGTTAGTCTAAAAGACTAAGTCCTATCATCCCCCACCCCTTCCCCCGTGGCTCCTAGGCACCGAGCGGAGAGGAAGAAAGGGAGGACTTGAAAGTGGAGAGTATATCAAATGCAGGTGACGGTGGACCTAAAACTAGCAATTTATATAGTAACTAATCATATTTGTAAACAAGTAAAGTAAAGTGACCTTAACTTATATGGGTACATATAAGCAAGGGGTCTTTTGCAAGGCTCCCATCGTATAAAGAGTCCCATACCAATTTATACGTTGGGGTGTCGGTTATTAACAGCAATATATATATGTAAAGAAAATTAACCTTAATTTATAAACTTGCCCACACAAGCTTATAGACCAAGGGGTCGTTTTGCAGGGCCTAATGTATAAGTGTCCCATACCACTTATATTTTAGGTGTCAAAGGTTAAATGAATCGCTTATGCTATGACATGCAAGTGGGTATGATGGATCAAGCAAGTGCAACACACACACCCGACTCTGTGCACACAGACCTTTAGTTCCCCCTTTCTGGAGCCTCACCTCCCAGGATACCTCCGTAGTGGCAGACGGAAGCGGTGGGTTGGGCCTCGCCCACCTCTAAACCAGTATAGCACTACTGGTCAGACCTATCGTACGCCTCAACGCTGGTGCACAAGCGGACTCCTGCGTACTCTTGCCGGCTGGCGCACCGGACTTCTGTTGGCGAAGTGCTATCACAACACTTGCCGAGTCAACGTATTGGTGTCTGTGCTAAGATCCTCCAATACCGAAGACCCACCACCTTAATATCATTCCTTTTATGCACATGCAAATTTACGTACCGACACCGAGTCGAAGCTCACCGGGCCATCCTGCCCTCTTACCACAACGACCGAGCCTACTGCTTGATCATCTAGCCAAAACTACTTCCCGTAACCTCGGGGTGTGTGAGAGTGAAACCCTAGTTATTCTAGTTACTCTTGAAGTTTCATTACTCCTATGAGTTGCGTTAGCCCAGGACTGCCCAAGGTATTCCCCGTGAAGGGCTCTCGAAGGCACTAGGAACTACGATGGGATTACGCCCAAAGCTCCCTTTCGCAAGGCACTTATTATTATTGGTTACTACACAAATCTCTCAATCCCTTAGGGTTATAATTGAATCCTAACCCAAGTGTATATGACTCCTTCTTTTCAACGAGGATGAGTGATCCTTTGTCGATCCCGAACCCCACACAACTCTAACCAACCTCCACTACTCATCTACACTTCTGATGACAAACCTAAATCACCTACCAGACTAATGCCCCATTATTCCAACTTCCTAAACTCATTGTGCACTTTAATTTGATTTCTGCTGTTTTTACTAATTGCAGACCACCCTAAGCTAATATGATGTACTCAATAGGTGATACTCTAAATTCTCCTCCAATAACTCTACAAATTTTACCAGAGGTCTATTATGATAAATATAGTCTAAATTCAGAAAATTATATTTTTCCCAATTAATCTACTATTTATTGAATTTCCTCAACAACTAGGCCATAGTCAATTTGAACATGAACCATAAGATTTGCTCAGGTAATGGCCTCCTAAAATTTTTATCCACTAAATAACAGAGAATTATTATTGGTTGCCAATTTTCATAATTTTCCATATAGTTCTTGACCTCTAAAAGATTTATTAAAAATAATTCCCAAGATCAAATATAATGAAGGAAGTGCCACAAATATGTCTCCAATAATTATGTAAAAATTACTAGGGCTTCATAAGGAACTAGAAACATCATGATGAAGAAATTAAAATTTTTCAGACCATCTAAATGTCATTATTAAATTTACCAAGTTCCATAGAATTAAATATTTAAAGAAGCAACTACTAAATATCATTATTCAAAAATTTCATAAACATTCACAGAGATGGGTACCATTATTACAAGCTCCTTTGCTAAGTTTCATCAGATTTAATCAAGTATATTTATCTCCAAAAATTCCTAAGTGGAAATTGTAAAACATGACTTTGTGAATAAAGTACCACAAATATTCATCCAAAATTTATTATAAAATTTCCAGAGATGTATATACCCTAAACAACGACCCATTCAAAAACTCAGCCCTTTTCAGAATGTTTTGGTATTAGAACTTATGATTTCAAAGCTAGTGCCCTAAACTAGGGTTATAGATTTAAGGGGTTTAAAGTCTTCCAAATGCCCTAAAATTTTAACCATAGGACCATAGTAAGCCTATGGACATCTGTCCCAAGTTTCAAGCCCATCCAAGGTCTTTTGACCCCAAATTCCTCAAACCCTAGAAATTTACCCTAAAGGGCCTACCCTAAAATTCTAGGGCTACCCTAGTACAAACCACTCCAAACTTCATAAGTGAGTGTAAAAAGTCAAAGTATATCAGTGGCCAAAATTTCAGCCTCTGATGAGGGAATTTGGCCACTCAACCATCAAATAGTGGTTTTTGACCAAAATACCCTTATAGGGTCATATATAGGGTGGGCAAATTACCTATCCTAAACATCTCCAAATGAGCTAACGTTTTAACCCTAGACCTATCATGACATCTAAGACCACCCACCAAAATTTGGGGGAGTTTCAAATTAATTAGGTCACATAATTAAATTAATCATGATTTATTAAATTTTTCTAAAAACTATAGAAACATGTTCTCAAAAAATTCTAAATTTTGGACAGGTTCTAGATATGACTAAGACCTTCTCACTGCCCAAATTTCAACTTGTTTGGACAAGGAATGAAGTGTGGGCACCAAAAATAATTTCTGTTTAGGTCTAGGTATAGGTCCTACCAAAAAGGGTACCCTGGTCTAACCAGTGGCCCAAAAGGGTCCAAACAATTTTTGCTACAAACTAGACACCCTAAGCTACAATTTTCACGTTGGGCAGATTTCCATTCCGGGTCCCTAAGTATTTTTAAACATTAAATACATTAAATACATCAAATGTGACAGAAATGAAATAATATTCATTTAAATCCTAAAGTATCTGATTGATGCCGCGCGAATCTTGGCGCAGATCAACGGCGCGGGGTTATTGTCCCCGATGAGCCAACGGCCAGGATTGCTTCTTCCTGTGCCGACTTCAAACGTCTGCCGCCGGCCACCCAGTCCCTTCCCCGGCCGGCCACCGCCACCATCACCTCCGTTGAGGTGGTGGCTATCGCCAGACGGCGGCACAGCCGCCGGAGGGGCGGATTCCGGCGATCCAACCAAGAAATTTCTCGGCCGAAAGCCATGAATTTTCTGAATTGGATCGGGCTCAATTGTGCCCGAACCTCGGCCCTAATGAAACCTAAGATCTGCCCATGAGAAAAGAGGAGGAGGAGGACCTTGTTGGCGGCCTGGAGACGAGCGGATCTGCGGGTTGACATGGTGGTGGCGCCGCCGATCGGAATTCTGCTATCTCCCAGTAAACTCGCCGGATTTCTTCAGTTAAGGGTTGGGAAATTCTCCTCCAAGCTCACTGATGATGTTTAAAACATCAGGGGGGGGAGAAGGATGGAAGAAACTGCCATAGCCATCATGGCCATTAAAGGCTTGTTTCGGCCATGATGGTGGAGGCTGTAACAGCCCCTTGACAGCCAGGAAAATGGCTGGAAACTCCTCCCCTTCACTGGAGGAGATGAATGCTGCCATCAATGGGGACCATTGGCCTTTCCTTGGCCAATCTCCTCCTTCAACTCTCTTTCCCCTTTTCTCTCTCCTCCATTAGTGTGGGATGAAGCTTTCTCTCTCTTTCCTAGTCACCAAAACTGACCATGCTGACTCCCCAGCCTATTGGCAGCCCTTTCCACCCATAATATTTCATTATGTTGTGGTTAACTTAAAAGGAAAAAAGGGTTGAGCTTGGGTTGACTCATTTAGGCTAATTTGACCTAACACTAGAATAGAGTTGACCTCGGTCAACATGACCATTTGAGTTGACCCCAATGGGTCCTTGGTGACCTATTGGACTCCCTTAAGGTCTAGGAAGACTTGAGTAAGGTTGGTTGGGCATCTTGGGGGTCACATGCCCCTTGGTAAGGGCACTTTGATCATTTTAGGGCCAGAGTTGACTTGGGTCAACAAAACCATTCGGGTTGACCCCATTGGGTCCTTGGTGACCCATTGGCCTCCCCTAAGGTCTAGGAAGGGTTATGTAGGGTTACCCTGCACTTTGGAGGTCACATACCCTTAGTAAGGGTACTTTGACCAGATTAGGAGCTTGAGTTGACTTGGGTCAACCTGGCCTCTAGGGCTGACCCCAATGTGTCCTTAGTGACCCATTGACCTCACTTTAGGGTTAGGAGGGCATAGGTGGGGTCCTCTAGGCTAGGAGTAGGTCAATTGACCCTAAGTAGGCTAGTTTGACCCATTTAGGGCTAGGGTTGACCTTGGTCAATTGAGCCTCTTTGTTTGACCCCAATGGGTCCTTATAGCTCTAATGGGCCTCCCAAGGTATTAGGGGTGTTGTGGTAGGGTCTTGGGGTCAAGGTGTAGCCCATGGTCATCCTAAACCATGGTTCAGAGTTCTACTATTTGCAGACCATGGTGATCCCCCACCTTTCTGTCCCCTATCTCTTGACTCATTACTGGCTTCCTAGGGTTTGTCATGACCTAGTCATGGCCAAAACCACTCTTAGGGGTCTAGTTGGAAATGGGATGTTACAAGTTAGATCTTCTCCATTGATCGTTCCAAGCTGATTTATAAAGAACAAGTGATTTCTTTCATCCAAGGGTTTGGTGAAAATATCAACTCTTTGTAAATCAGTGGAGATATAGACAATTCTAACTTTATTTTTATCTACACACTCTCTAATGAAATGATGTCTAATGTCTATATGTTTAGTCCTACTATGATGGACTGGATTTTGTGCTATGGCTATAGCACTTGTATTATCACAGAAGAGAGTTGAATTATTTAAGTTGAAGCCATAATCCAGGAGTTTGTTTTGGATCCACAGCATCTGGAAACAGTAACTGCCAGCTGCCATATATTCTACTTCAGCAGTTGATGTGGACACAGATGACTGCTTCTTATGAAACCAAGAGACTAATCTCATACCATAGAACTGGCAAGTTCCTGAAGTACTTTTTCTGTCCACCCTGCATCCAGCAAAGTCAGCATCTGAGTATCCAGTTAACTCAAATTCTGAATCAGTAGGATACCAAAGGCCTAGACTTGGACAACTCTTTATATATCTCAAAATCCTTTTTAGAAAAATTAGGTGAGATTCTTTACGGTTCACTTGGAACCTAGCATAAAGGCATATGACAAAGATTATATCAGGTCTGCTAGCTGTAAGATATAATAGGGAACCAATAATGCCCCTATATAACTTCTGGTAAACAGGTTTCCCATGTGGATCAGAATCTATTACAGCATTAGTAGCCATGAGTGTTTTCTTTGCTGAGGCATCAGCCATCCCAAACTTTTTAAGAAGCTCTTTAGCATATTTAGCCTGGGAGATGAAGATGCCATCAGGTAGCTGCTTCACTTTGATACCAAGGAAGTAGGAGAGCTAATACATGCTACTCATCTCAAACTTAGAATGCATGAGGTTAGAAAACCTCTTGCATAGTTTAGAGTCAGTAGACCCAAATATGATATCATCCACATAAATTTGTACTAACAAAATTCTATCCTTATGGTGCCTAGTGAATAATGTTTTATCTACTCATACCATGCTCTTGGAGCTTACTTTAGACCATAGAGGGCATTATGCAATTTAAATACATGATAAGGATGGGTTAGAGAAATAAAACTTGGAGGTTGTTAAACATAAACCTCCTCTTTCAGTACTCCATTCAGAAAATCACTCTTCACATCCATCTGATATACCTTGAACTTCTTGTAGGCAGCATAGGCAAGAAAACTTCTGATGGCTTCTAACCTTGTAACTGGTGCAAAGGTTTGATCATAATCTATGCCTTCTTCTTGTTTATATCCTTGAGCAACAAGCCTAGCCTTGTTTCTCACAATTGTACCTTGGGCATTTAATTTATTTTTATATACCCATTTGGTTCCAATGACTGGGTAGTCTTTGGGTCTTGGAACCAAATCTCAAACTCTACATCTCTCAAACTAGTTGAGTTCCACTTGCATAGCAATGATCTAGTGGGGATCCTGCTCAGCATCATGTATGGATTGAGGTTCAACCTGAGAGATAAAACAGACATGGACCAAGTCTTGGTTGAGTTGATGCCATGTCTGTACACCTGCTGATATGTATCCAATCACTTGAGATTTAGGGTGATCCCTTAGTGTGACAAGATTAGTTGGTGGAGTTGGTTCAGCAACAACATTTGGAATTAATTCATCTTGTGGAATTATATTTGCTGTTGGATGAAGTTCAGCCTCTTCCAAAGATTCATCTTCACTAGCTTCAACAACTTGTGGAGGATAGGGTGTTATAGCTTCTTGTGGAAGGTTTAATTCACCCATTTTCTCGCACAAGTGAGGTACCTGCAAAGTGTTACTGGTAGAAATCTCTTTCTCCTTATAAGACATGTTATTTTCATCAAAAGTAACAGGAATTGATTCTTCAATTTTTAAGGATGATTTATTAAATACCCTATAAGCTTTGCTTACTTGGGAATATCCTAGAAAAATTCTCTCTTCAGCCTTAGCTTCAAACTTTCTAATATATTTCTTGTTGTTATTATGTATATAGCATATACAACCAAATACTTTAAAATAGGTGATTTTAGGTTTCTTTCCTTTAAGTAATTCATAGGGAGTCCTATTCTTTAGTTTATGTATTAAACTTCTATTCAGAACGTAATTTGTTGTGCTTACTGCCCCTGCCCAAAAGGATAGGGGCATGTAATCATCTGCAAGTAATGTGCCTGTAGCTTCAATTAGGGACCAATTTTTTCTTTCAGCTACCCCATTTTGTTGGGGAGTTCTAGGAGCTGAGAAGCAATGCCTGATACCTTCCTTCTCACAAAACTCATGCATAAGAAGAGACTCAAACTCTATACCATGGTCACTTCTGATCAATGTAACATGAGTAGAGTACTCAATTTGTATGGTCCTGAGAAAATCTGTAAGAACTTTAAAGGTATCTGACTTAGATCTCAGAAAGAACACCCAAGTGAACCTTGAGAAGTCATCCACAATAACTGAAGTGTAGGATTTTCCTCGTAGGCTTTATACATCAATGGGTCCAAAGAGATCCATATGTAGCAAGTACAAGATCCTAGGTGAATCACTTTTATTTACTGATTTAAAACTAGATTTAGTTTGTTTGCCTAGTTGACAAGCCCTACAAAGGCCTTCCTTCTTGTAAGGACCAGAAGATAAGCCTCTTACAAGACTTTCTTTAGATAGCCTAGCAATATTTTTCATGTTTACATATCCTAGTCTTTTATGCCATAATTCATTTTGATTGCAAACTATATTAAGCAAACAAATATCTGAATTAGCAGAATAAAAATCAACTAAGTATATGTTTTCTTGTCTATTTCTAATTAAAACATTTTGATTTTCTTTATTAGAAATAATACAAGATTTTGAGTTGAAATGTACCTGATAACCTTCATCACATAATTGGCTTATAGAGATGAGGTTATGCTTGAGTTCACTTACATAAGTCACTTTCTTGAATGTGACTGATCCAATCCTTACTTCTCCATAGCCTTCAGACTGGCCACACTTTGAATCACAAAAGATAACCTTTGGTCCCAGCTTGGACTTGTAATTGTATAAGTTGTCCTTGCTGCCAGTCATGTGCTTGGAGCATCCACTGTCCAGATACCATGTTTGATTGACCACTGGACAGCTCTTTTCCTGCAACGAAAACAGTTAGTTGTTCTTGACCCAAGTAACCTTGGGTTCTATATATTGTTGATAAGAAAAACTTGAAATCACAGAAATCTCAGGTTGTGATTTGTATCCTAATGGATGATATCTTCTGGGTAGAATTATTCAATCAGCTAATGGATTAAATGGTTTTCTAGATTTAATAGAATTACTGTTATAGTTATAATTTTTGTTAAGTCTTTCTGGGTTCGACGAATTATTGTGAGTTCGTCAACCAAAGTTCGACGAATTGGGATGAGATCGTCGATCTCTGCCCAGAGAATGAACATAGTCATTTTTTGTGCCCTACGTTCATCGATCTCTTCTCGACGAACCATACAGAGTTCGTCGATCGAAGTAAGGCGAATAATTATAGTTAAACTCTGCGTTCAGAGTTCATCGATTAGAGCTCGACGAACTGGCCACATTTCGTCGATCTGAGTTCGACGAAATCTGCTGAACTTTGTTTTTACCTAAGGTTTTCTGATTTCTATTATTTTGATTTTTGAGTTAGGCATTTGTTTTGTTGTTTGTTTGTTGGTTATTATTTCTTTCCCTTTAGAAGAAACAAATTTAATGGGTGTGGATAAAATATTCTTCTTAAGAATGGGGGGCAAACTTGATGATGCACCCAAGCCTAGCTTGTCATTTAGTTTGGTATTAATAGTGCTTGTAATGTCCATCAGCTTGAGTATTCTCCCATTGAGAGATTCCTCAAGTTGTTTGGCCTCATATAGCTCAGTTTTTAAAGCAATAATTTGTTCATTGGCTAATGTGAGTTCATCTTTTAGCCTCTTATTTTTAGAAATAACATTTTCTTGGTTTCCTAGTCTTTCCCTAAGTGTCTTAATTTCTTTTTTTGAATTTATCAAATCAATGCACATGGTTTTAAATTCATATTTGAATGAATCAGAACTATAATCAAAAGTTGACAATACCTGATCAGCTTATGATGCAAAGGCTTCTTCATTGTCAGATGTATCTTCTTCATCTGACTGACTCCTGGAGGCATCAATGGCCATGAGGCAGACTTCTTTGGCCCTTGCCTCTTCTTCTTCTTCACTGGAGCTGGAGGATGTTGATTCATCTTCAATCTCATTCCATGATTCAGCTACAAAGCCTTTCTCCTTCTTCTTGTGTCTGTTGGAGGAAGGTCTTGAGCTGTGTTGTCTTCTAGAATCCTTCTCTCTTCTCTTCTCCTTCTTCTGATTTTCTGGACATTCTAAGAGGAAGTGTCCAGGTTTCCTGCATCCAAAGCAAACCACTTCTTTAGTGGGGGTTTTATCATACCTTGGCTTGTCATCCTGCCTGGATGACTTTCTTTTGAAGTATTTCCTTGCCATCTTGTAAAATCTTTTGGCAAGTAGTCTCATCAACTCTTCATTTATTGTTGGAGTTTATGTCTCCTCAGCAGCTTTAAATGTTATGTTGTGCTCCTTCCTTGCTGCTGGAGGTATTCTCTGCTCAGCTGCTTCTCTAGATTTGATTAGTTTCTCATAAGACTTTAGCTTTCCTAAAAGAGATTCAGTGGAAATCTCATTTAAGATTCTGGCCTCCTTGATAGGTCAGATCCTTGAATCCCATGAGCTTGGGAGGCACATAAGGATTTTGTCATTCACCTCTGTGAGGGTGATGTCCTTATCCAAGGTCTTTAGCTCATTGATAATTGAGCTTAGCCTGTTGTACATATCTGCTACTGATTCTGCTTCCTCCTTGAAATTCTCATATTAGGATATGAGAATGCATCTCCTATCCTTTCTTTCATCAGCAGATCTAGCCACCATTTAATTGAGAGAATCCCAGATGGCTTTGGCTGATGTGCATTCAGCCACTTTTTGAAAAATGTCATCTGACATTGTTTGGGCCAGAATATTCATGGCCTTGGCATCAACAATTTTTGCCTTTTTCTGGGCCTCAGTCCACTCAGGTGGTGGAACTGCAGTAGTGCTGGATGTTGTTGTAGAGGTAGATTCCTGAGGGGGACCTGTCAAAATTGAGTTGTAGATATCTTCATCAATAGAGTTTATATATAATTTAATTCTTGCCTTCCAGATGGCAAACTTGTTTAGATTGCATACTGGAGGCCTGGTGCTTGCATAGTCTTTGTTTTGTGTCATGCTGTGTATAAAATCTAAATAAAAAAGAAAAGATCTAACTCAGGATCTTTGGTTCAAGGGTTAGCTTGTACAACTAAATAACCTCCCTCCGATACCAATTGAAAGTGAGGGTTAGATCTGAAATACTCTAGAGGGGGGGGGGGGTGAATAGAGTATCCTAAAAACCTTTACAACTTTTATTGTAAATTAAAACTTCAGAATTAACAATCCTAATTTAAATTAATCTACCACATGTGCTGCAGAAAATAGATTAACTATCATAGACACAACAAAAACCTAACTAGCACAGCCACAGCAAAAACAAAAAGAAAGAGCAACCAGACAACACAAGAATTTATAGTGGTTCCCCAACCTAGGTACATCCACTCTTCTACCACCCTGTTAGGAATCCACTCAGACTTTTGATCAGGTGCCTGACACCAATGGGCTTTTGATCAGGTGCTCAAAAACCAAACCTCAAGTCTTTTGATCAGGTGACTTGCAACTAGGAATAACTTTTGAAGGGAGTTAATAACCCTTTATACAGTGGGGGTGAGAGATTGATTTTGTCTTCTCTTTCTCAAATACACTGAGAAGACTTCTGTGGATTTTGATTTTAGCAAAGAGCTCCCCCTAAGATATTGAATGGTTCAGGAAGTTGAAGCTTTTCTGTAGGGTGATAGGTCTTCAAGCTTTTGCTTTGACAAGATGAACTCCAGGGACTTCTTGATAGATATTGTAATTGTTGTCCTTAGAAGAGTCCTGGAATGTAAAAGGAAGAAGACTCTTGATCTTGAATGTATGTTCTTCTTCCTTTTCAACCTGATGTTCTTTTTCTGGTCTTGGGCTTATTTTTCTGTAAGTATCTCTCTCTGTTATTTCTTAGTGGGTTGTCAAGAGAGATGAAGATGCTTATTCCTTGTATTTTCTGACTACTGCTTGACTATTTTTAGAAGAGAATGAAAATCCCTTTTTATATTTTCCATGTAAATTGCTTTTGAAATTTGAATTCCTTTCTGCATTGAATTCTGACGGCCTGGAGAATATTTTGCATTGAATGGTTTCCCCAACTGTCCCATTGAAAAACGGCAAGCAATAATCCTGATGAAGCCCGTAATCAATACTTGCTTCTAACGATAATATTCAGAGAATATTTTAGCATTGATTACTCGAGAATTCTTGCCATAGAATAAGGACAAAAGGATGGAAATATCTAAGTCTGAAGCTTCACAGAAATTGTTGAGCAAAATTCGTCGACCTGGATTCAGAGTTCATCGACCTGAGAAGTCAAGTTCGTCGACCAGATGGTATTTGTTCGTCGACTGGAGTATGATCCTGGACTTAGAATACTTAGTTCTTTCTGGAAAAAGATGTTGAAGTAGAATGCCCAGAGATCGTCGACCTGAGAAGTCAAGTTCGCCGACTAGATGATATTTGTTCGTCGACTGGAGTATGATGCTGGACTTAGAATACTTAGTTCTTTCTGGAAAAAGATGTTGAAGTAGAATACCCAGAGATCATCGACCTGAGAACTAAGTTCGTCGACCTGAGAACTAAGTTTGTCGACTGGAGATGAGTGTGAAGAATTCTGGACTTGGTGTTGAAGTATACTCTGGAATTCGTGGACCTGAGATCGACGAACGTCGAACTCATTTTTTGAGTTTCTGAAATTTCTCTAAGTCTTGAGTCTTTATGTAGTCTGTTGATGGCTGGTTTATGTAGTGTTGACTCTAAAGACTTGGCCTAGACTCTAGGACATAACCATGACCCTGGCTATACATGTTGGGTCAAATGATCCTAACTTAATGAACCTAGCCCAAATCCAACTAGGGATCCAACAATTTCTATGAGTTGTAGGAACTGGAAGGTTCTGAGATTATAGGGAAAGGGTTTGCTCGAGGAGTAGGAGTGGAGGTACACTCTGAGGTAAGTTTCTTGAAGAGGTTCCTGAGTTGTAGGATCTTGGAGATCTGAGGTAGGACATTGTATTGTCTGGGTTGTAGGAGGCAGCTGGACTCTGAGGTGTAAGATCTGAGGATCTGAGGAAAAGAAAAGAGGAGTTTGGTCGAATCTAGTTCATTACTAGATAGGCGAAGGGGGAAAGTGGATGTACCCATAAATTGGGGTACCACTATAAAACTACTATGTGTTATGTTGTGATTTGTGTTGTGATTGATAAATTAGATTTGTGCTGTATTTAGTAGATCAACTGTGTTCT
Organism: Platanthera guangdongensis; assembly: GCA_039583875.1. NCBI lineage: Eukaryota > Viridiplantae > Streptophyta > Magnoliopsida > Asparagales > Orchidaceae > Platanthera > Platanthera guangdongensis. The sequence goes on from CM077157.1 coordinate 107,184,422, forward strand.
TTAATATTGTGGATGTGTTAATAAACACACTAAGTAATTTCTGTGAATTAAAGTAGCCAAGATTTAAATTGGACCTATTCACCCCTCCCCCAGGTCACTCCTTATCCTAAACAAACACTTTACACGTTTCCCGAGCATTGTCGTCGCTAAAAGGGGAAGGAGCGGGATTTTTCCTCAGTGCTGGGATTTTTAGAGCCTCGTGAGTTGGCAAATTGGGTATTCATTATTCCTCATTTGTGGAGGAAAAGCGCTTGTTGCGGTGCGACGCATTTTCAGATCCTGAGCGGCCTATCAGATGTCTTTCGATTGTGGTCGGAAGAGGAAGGTCATTGTGGTGCGTCGAGTGGGCGATGGTAGAGCTCCTCATTTGAGTTCTTTAGACAAGACTACTACTATTGATGGTCGAGGCGAGGCTACCTACGAGGTAGAGTTGCTCGATTGTTCTGCCCACCAGGTTCCCCCTGTGGAGGCGTCCATCCTGAGGTTGTCTTTTTCTTTGAAGGGGATGAACAAAGTGGTGAGCAAGTTTGATTATTCTTGATCTTCTGTCATCGTTGTGTTATACTAATTTTTCTTCGTCTTTCTCCTTATAGATTGAGGCTCATGCTCAAATTGTCGTTACTTGGAATAATCACTACGAGAGCTTGAAAGACAGTTATCTGGCTCTTTAGAAGAATTTTCGGATGTCGGCGTACTTGCTTGCTGCTGCGAGGGATGATCATGACCAAGACGTTTCTCATTTTCGTCGAATTGGATCGGAGGTGAAGGCAGAATTGGAGGAGACTCGAGCGTCCTTGGAGGTGGAGAAATCCCTGGTGGAGAGGACTGCACAAATGTCGAAGTGTTCCCAGAAGGAGACTTCCTATTTAGAGGCAGAGCTCCATATGACAAAGGCTTAGGTGGAGGCGTTATCTTCTGATGATCGTGTGTCAGAGTTGAAGGCCGCCGGGCTTGTAGAGTATATGGCATCCTTGGATTATATACGGTATCGTTGCTTGATTGTCGAGGAGGTTCGTTGTGAGATCTGGAACAAGGAGGTGGAGCCTCAGACCGAGAACGTTCGTGAAATGGTGCTTAGGCGTGGAATTTCAAAGGTTTTTTGTCTTACTGGCACGAGCTTGGGATGCGACACATCTGTCTTCAGTTTTGATGATATTTCTGGTGATGAGAGTTCAGATGTTGATGCGGCCGACGTGTAGCGGCGTTGTATCCTTGTATTTACGTGTTTGTATTTTCATTTTATAGTCTGATATATTTAATGTTGCCTTTATTATTTGGCAGTCCTGGTCAGGGCATTTGCACATGTATTTGTATATTGCTGTGATGATAAAGGTTCTCTTTCTTCATTTTGCCTGGATGTTATTTGACTCACGGCATTGCCTTATGTGGGTTGTGATTGTGGCTTTATTGGCTCGTGACTTGCTTGTAACCTAGTTTGCACGAGGATCGCTCGCGGCTTAATTTGCACGAGGATCGCTCACGACTTAGTCATGAGGGGACAAGCCCTGACAATGTCGTGGCGTAGAAAGACAGGTTCGGTGAATAGCTTTTGTATTCAAACCGCATGCGCAGTCTTAAATATTTTGCGCGAGGATATCCCGCGTCTTAATAAGCACGGGGATCGCCTGCGGCTTAATTCACACGGGGATCGCCCGTAGTTTAATTCGCACGGGGATCGCCCGTGGCTTAATTCCCCCGGGGAACAGTCGCGACTTAATTCGCACGGGGATCGCCCGCGGCTTAATTCGCACGGGGATTACCTGCGGTTTAATTCCCCCGGGGATCACCCGCGGTTTAATTTTCTTGGGGATCGCCCGCAGCTTAATTTGCATGGGGATCGCCCGCGGCTTAATTCGCACGGGGATTGCCAGCGGTTTAATTCGCACGGGGATCGCCCGCGGCTTAATTTGCACGGGGATCAGCCGCGGATTAATTTGCACGAGGATTGCCCACAGCTTAATTCGCACGGGGATCGCCCGCAGATTATTTTGCACAGGGATCACCAACGGCTTAATTCGCACGGGTATCGCCCGCGGCTTAATTAGCACAGGGATCGCCCGTGGATTAATTTGTTCTATACTGATCTTGCTTTGTTGAAAAGGAGAACGCAATGTTTGAATAAAAGATTGTCTACACGAGTCTGATTTGGTGATCCTTACATATTGTTTTAATCAAAAGATTGTAGAAAGAACTAAAAATAAAGTGTTATGATGAAAGAAAGCGGCGGGAGTGGGTTTGATAAATGTCCATAAGTGATTGTTGGAGTATTGCGGTGTGATCAGAGTCGGCTTAGAGGATAAGGAACTGTACATCGTAGATTGCTTCTCGGGCTATTTTCCAAGAGTGACTGGAAGGGTGACGGTGCATATGACTGGCATCGAAGTGCCCCCCCCGGGATACACGCATTAGCCGATTCTAGCTTGAGGCTGCCAACAGTTAGTTTGAGCTGGAGACGTGTTAATAAGAACAATACATTCCCTGTAATCCCCTTGTCTACCAGGACTTGGCCTAGCTTTGTGGGCGGCTGGCCGATGCCAATGGTCATGGTTCTCGTATTCGAGGCAGGGTGCTGCTTTTCTTTTGACAGAAACTGATCGACCGCCCCCATGCTAGCGAGTTGCAGAATTTCTTCCTTTAGTTGATTGTATTCATCAATGTCGTGACCAGGCCTTTGGTGATATTATCAATATTTTGATGAATTTCCCTGACCTTGGACGAGCGACTTGGGCTTATGCAATGATGGGTGATTGCGAATTGCCGGAAAAATCTTGTTTTGAGGGGCGTTGAGTGGAGCGAACCATTGTCGTCGACGTGACTCCTTTATTTGGCACATGCATGTGCTTTGCTTGCAGTTCCTTTTGGGCCCCTGATGTGGTTTGCTCTCCAGTTTCCTTTTTTGAGGTCCATAATTTGTCATGTTTTTGACATCCCTATCGTATTGTGGGTCGCCGAGGTAGCGATCATGGGTCTCTCGAGTTAATGTTACCGGAGTAGGGGAGCTGTTAGCACTTGAGAACTCATTTTCTATGCCATACTCTTTGTTCGAGGAGGGACGGATGGCACGGGCTGCCTCTCAGCCGCTTGTCGGCGACCGAGAGAGGGGGCGGCCGACAGTCGCTCCCTTGGTCGCATGCCGGCATCCGAGAGAGGGGGCGGTCGACGGTCGCTCCCTTGGCCGCATGCCGGCGGCCGAGGAGGGGCGGCCCGCTCGGCCACCCCTTGGCCGTGAGGCGGAAGTTGAAAAGGGGCGGTCGGCGGCCGATCCCTTGGCCACACGCCGACGGCCGTGGAGGGATGGTCAGCCAGGCCTCATTCTCGGCTGCTTGTCGGCGTCCGAGAAAGGGGGCGGCCGGCGGCCGCGCCCTTGCATGCATGCCGTCGGTTGAGGAGGCGTGGCCGGCCCGGGCCGCCTCTTGGCCACTTCCCGGCGGCCGGGAGAGGGGGTGACCGGCAAGGAAACACCCGCGGCGGTTCCACCTGTTGAAATTTGTGAAGTGGAAGTGTGTGATGGGCAGGCCGGGCAGCCTGTGTGGACTGAGTCCGCGGCCTGGGTGGATTGCTAACTGCGGCCTGGGTGGTAGCTGTCTTGGTGGCTTGCTGATTGAGCAGCCTACGGTCTGAGCGGCCTGTGCGGACTGAGTCCGCGACTTGAGCGGACTACTGTCTGCGGACAGGGTGTTGGTTGTCTTGGTGGCTTGGCTGATTAAGGATCGGACTGAGCGGACAGAGGTTTGCGGGTTGTAGGCAGTGCTCTGTTCAGTGGCCGTGTTGCAAGCTTGTGTGTTAACCGGCGGATCGGGTGTCCTGTCTGCGGGAGGCTTGCGGACTGGCATGTCCGCGGTGTCCGCTGCGGCGGATTGACCTTGGAGTTTGGCTGTGGCCCTTACCGAACTCTAGTGGTACAGCAGGTGCTAACTGCCAGGGAGGACTGCGCGGACTGATGTCGGAGTCCGGCAGTTGGCCGCTTGTTTGGGCAGTTGTGCAAGGATTGCTTGCGGACTCTGCCTTAACTCTGAAAGAGCGTGCCGATATGCTTTGGAAGATTGGCGTATTGGGCCTTGTCTGCCAAGCTCGCGCTAGACCTTTGGTGTTTTACTGGACTTGGTCACATTCTGTGACAAGTCCAGTGTGTCCGCAGTATCCGCGAAGTCCGCTGTTGATCGAGTGGACTGCCTTAAGTAGGGACTTGTGGCGGATGGAGGCCTTGCTCTTGAATTGTGCGGACTGCCTCTTGCATATGAGGACTGTAACTGAAGGAGTTGTGGCTGTCCAAATGTTGATGTATGCAGACTGTGCGGACGGTATCGTGTCTGCATAGTGTGGGCGGTCTGGTGCAAGACCGCCCAGTAGTGAACCTCGGTGCCTTGCTTCTGGAGGTTATCTTAGAATCCGGCTAAGTCTTTGCGGACTCAGCGGACGGAGGTTTTGCTAGCGTGCGGGCTGGGGTTATGATTCTATTCACTAGGGTGGTGACCACACTCCTCACCTCGCCTATAAATAGAACCCCCCCCCCCCCCCCGGCACGTCTACAGTAACAGAGTGAACAGTAAGTTGGGCTTGGGCAAGTGTTGCGGTCTGCAGTTTTCTGTCCGCGCGGATTGAGTAGTGCTGATGGTGTGCTGTGTGAAGGTTGCGCGGCTAGCTTCAAGGAGCCAGGAGTTGGGCATTGAAGTGTGCGGTCTCTGCAGTCTCAGCTGGTCGCTTCTGCGGCTTGTCAGATTTCTAGTTCAGCTTGTTCAAGTTCCAATAAACTGTCAGCCGGTCTCAGGCGGGTAGGCGGTCTGTTCCTCTATTCTTCAGCAGGCAGCAAATAACGGTGTATCCGCGTGACCTCGCGGTCTCGGCGTACTCTGTGTGTTATTCAGCTTGTAGCAGTTGCAGCTTGGGCGGCTTGGGCGACCTTGGCGGACGAGGCGGACGAGGCGGTCTCGGCGGACTCCAGTGCTGTCCACCCAACTTTTTTGTTCTTTCTGTTTGTAGCTGTTGTACTAGCGAAATCATGTCTCGCTACGTATACCTCGCCTTGTAAAGAAGTGTAATGAATAAAAGATCTGCTTGTTCTGTCATTGGCTGTTGGTGTTAAACTTGCTCCTTGGGCTTCCGCATGATCAAAATATGAACTGGGTAGTTCTGAGAATATTAATTTGGCTTTAGGCTACCTTGCTGACCACTTTGAGAAAATTCAACATGGTATCAGAGCCAGGTTCAGTTGCTTGAGCGGTGTTCAACCAGTGTTGTTGTTCTGTGCTTGAGTGGTGATCAACCTGTTTTGGTGCTCTGTGCTTCTGGAAGTTTTCTTAACCAACAGTTGTTGCAATGGAAGGGATTTATGCAAGAGGTCTTGGCATTGAACTCTTAACGCTGACTAACTTCAAGAAGTGGAAGTCGTGCATGAAAACTTACCTTCTTGGTGAGGAGCTATGGGAGGTCGTCGGTGGTGACGACAGACAGGAAGTGATTGCAGCTTTCGGAACTACTGAGCAGGTGAGGCTCTGGAGAAAAACAAATGCTAAGGCGGAGTTTGTTCTCAGAAGAGCTGTTTCACCAGAACTGTTTGATCACATCATTAGATATGAGTCTGCTGCTGAAATTTGGACAACCATTGATGAGTTGTTCAATATGAAGAATGTGGCTAGACTTCAGTTTCTGGAGAATGAGTTGGCCAGGACAACTCAAGGAGACCTGTCTATCTCTAAATACTTCTTGAAGATGAAGAGTCTGTGCGCAGAGATATCAGCGCTTGATCCTGATGAGCCTATCTCTGAGGCTAAGTTAAAAAGGCACATAATCTGCGGCTTGCGGAAGGAGTATATTGCTTTTGTGACATCAGTTCAAGGCTGGGCTACTCAACCATCTTTGCTGGAGCATGAGAATCTGCTTGCTTCACAGGAAAGCTTGGCAAGATAGATGGTTGCAGTAACTGTCTCTGAGGAAAGCAGTGAAGCACTCTTCACGGGCAAGAAGAAGAAGAGATGGGAAGGGAAGAAGAAGCAAGTCGTTGCTGAGAATGAGCCTTCAACTTCTTATCAGGCAGAGAGGAGCACTGCTCCTAATAAGGACTGGAAGAAGAACCTGAAGTGCTACATGTGTCATCAGCGAGGACACTTCAAGCGTGACTGCAAGGTCAAACTGCAGCTTGGGCATGTTGCTGGTAAGGAGGAAGCTCACTCTAAGAGTGAGGAAGCTGAATGGGGCGGAGCCTTCATGACGGGCACTTGTGTCCGTTCCCTGTCCGCTGTCGACTTCAACTATGATTGGATCGTGGACTCCGGGTGTGGCATCACCTCACCAGAGACAAGTCGAAGTTCTCTTCTCTGCAAGCCTACTCAGCAAACGATAGCGCGGTTATATGACATGAAAGGCTGGGGCATGTAGGAATGGAGAAATTGAAGGCTATGGCTAACAGAAGCCTTGTAAGAGGCTTGCCTAAGCTATCTTCATTTGGCGACGGTCACGTTTGCGCGGGATGTCAGTACGACAAGGCTCATCACCTTCTGTTTGATAAATCACAAACGAGGAGCAAGAGACCATTGGAGTGCATCCATGGAGACTTGATGGGACCAACCGTCACTGTAAGCCTTGGCGGGAGCAGATACATGCTGGTGTTGATTGATGACTACTCAAGATACACTTGGGTATATTTCTTGAAGGAGAAGTCTGAAGCCTTTTGTTTGTTTGTGGAGTTCAAGGAGTTGGTGGAGGGCCGGCTTGGCTTGCGAATCAAGAAGCTTAGAACAGACAACGGTGGTGATTTCATCTCCTCCGAGTTTTCTAAATTCTACAGGAAGCACGGGATCCAACGAGAGCTCACTTGTGCTCACACTCCACAACAAAATGGAGTAGCGGAGCGGAAGATCCGTCATCTGACGGAGACTTGCAAATGCTGGCTTCATGCGAAAGACATTACAAGGTCCTTTTGGGCGGAGGGGATGTCTTGTGCTTCTTATGTTATCAACCTGATGCCGCTTAGCCCGATCAACATGAACACTCCTTTTGAGCTGTTGTTGAAGGATAAGACTAGTGTGGAACACCTCCTGGTGTTCGGATCAACTTGCTATGTGCATGTCCCGGATGCTTCACGGACAAAGCTTGACGCAAAGGCAAGGAAGCTAGTCTTTGTTGGCTACGATGAGCGAAAGAAGGGATGGAAATGCATGGATCCTGCGACGAAGAAGTTCGTTGTGTCACGAGATGTTGTCTTTGATGAGTTGATGTCGTATGGAGGTGGCTCAGTTGAGCTAACCGGAAGTAAGGTTGACGAAGAATCGATGGTGGCTGCTGAAGGCCTGGAAGAGGAGCTTGATGTTTCACCAGCAGATCCTATTGCTTCAAATTCTGGTGCTGAGGCTTCTGGCTCAGGAAGTCGGGGGAGCATTGCTCAAAGCTTGCCTGAAGGTGGTGCTGAGCCTGAAGGAGAAACAGATGTAGTAAGCAAGGAGCAGACCCTTCGGAGATTGAAGAGGGTTATTAAGCCATCGGCTCGTTACTGTGATGGGAATGCAGTGAGCTTTGTCTCCTGCTTCTTTGCAGGTCCTCTGGATGAGCGAGAGCCTGTAAACTTCAATGAGGCCACTGGAGTCAAGGAGTTGGATGATGCCATGTAGGAAGAGATTGCTGTTGTTGGATCCCTAGTTGATTTGGGCTAAGTTCACTAACTTAGGATGTGACCCAACATGTATAGACAGGGTCAAATTTGTGTCCTACAGTCTAGGCCAAGTCCTTAGAGTCAACATCAGCTAGACCAGCTATCAACAAGAGTATCAGAGACTCAAGACTTAGAAGATTTCAAGACCAAGTAAAATGAGTTCGACATTCGTCGAACTCAGGTCGACGAAAGGCGTTCTGAGCTCGACGATCTTGAGATAGTTCTTTGTGCTGAGCTCGACGATCTTTGTTCTCTATTCGACGAAGACTGAAATACTTCAACAAACTAAAGTCAGGGTAACTCCAGATTTTTCTAAGTCCAACTTCAGGCTTTGATCGACGAACAAGATTCTAAGCTCGACGAACTTGGACCTCAAGTTCAAATCTTCTCAGGTCGACGAAGTCAACTTGTTAGGTCGACGAACTCAGTACTCTACTCGACGATTTCTGGTCTACGATTTGAAACCTTCTCAGCCAGAGACTTCTCAAATTCTAAGTCCATAATCATTCTTCGGTCGACGATTTTGGATCTCAGTTCGACGAATGATGATTGTCAGCTCCACGAATGATGATTGTCAGTTCGACGAAGATTGTAGCAGAATTGACAAGTTTCCCTTGAAGACTAATTGCTATTGTCTGGTCGACGAACTCATCAGCTCAGCTCGACAAACTGTGAACTCAGCTCAACGATTCATGTTCTTCGTTCCACGATTCCAGACTTAGGTCTTCTCCAGTTTTCCGTCCCTTTTCTTGGTTATGATTCCTGAGTAATTAATGTTAAATCTTCTCGGAATGTTATCGTTAGAACGAGCATTGATCATGGATTATTACATGCCGTTTTCCACAGGACAGTTAGGGAATTCATTGATTGTCGCTTCCTTCCCAGGCCGACTGCATTTACTGCTCAAGCATTCAAATTTCAAGTGTGCTCTTCAGTCAGTTAGACACAAAAGAAAAGATCAAGTAGTCCTGCTGACACACACTTACTTTCAAGAAGCTTTCGATATACAAAAAGAAAGATTGCAGGCAGACAAAATACAGTCTTACAGAAATCTAAAGTTTCACACTGCAATCAGCCCAGGCCAGAGAACATCATCATCAAGAAGAAGAACATTCAATCTCTATCAAGAGTCTTCTTCTTTCAACCCTACAGGACAATTTCAGAAGGACAACAATCTCTATCTGTCAAAGAAGTTCCTGAAGCAATCTCTGGTCAAGGAAATCAAGTTTGTGAAGACCTGTCACCCTGATGTAGTGCTCCAGATTTCCTGATCCATTCAAGATCTCAGGGGGAGCAATCTGCTGAAATCAATCCACAAGTCTTCTCAGTTGTTATTGAGAAAGAGAAGACATCATCACCTTTTTCCATCTTTTGTACAGGGTTTTAAGTCCCTTCAAAATTATTCCTGGTTGCAAGTCTCCTACCAAAAGACTTGAGATTTTGGTTTTTGAGCACCTGAACAAAAGCTCATTGGTGTCAGGCACCTGATCAAAAACCTGAGTGGATTCCTACCAGGGTGGTAGAAGAGTGGATGTACCCAGGTTGGGGAACCACTATAATTTCTTGTGTCGTCTGGTTGCCCTTTTTCTTTTGTTTTGGCCGTGTTTTTTGATTTGTTAGGTTGTTTTGCTTATTAATTTATTTGCTAATCTGTTCACTTAGGATTACAGCAAAAGTTGTACAAAGTTTGTAGAGAGCACAATACTCTATTCACCCCCCCCCCCCTCAAGAGTATTTCAGATCTAACCTGCACTTTCAATTGGTATCAAAGCAAGGTTGGTTAAACTACCACACCTTAAGAGGTTAGTTGGTTATACAGGCTAACGCCTGAACCATAAAGATCCCTCTTGTTAGATCTGATTGTTTTGTTTCCTTTATTAGATTTATTTCTTCACAGAAATGCCTCAAAACAAAGATTATGCAAGCATCAGACCTCCAGTATGAAATCTTAACAGATTTGCCATCTGGAAGGCAAGAATCAAATTGTATATGAATTCTATTGATGAAGATATTTTTTCTTCCATCTTGACAGGAGTACCTCCAACACCTGCAGACTCTACAAGCACCTCTACAAACATGACTACAGTACCTCCTCCAGATAATAATGATGCTTACAAGAAAGCCAAAATTGCAGATGCAAAAGCAATGAACATCTTGGCTCAGACTATGTCAGATAACATATTTCGGAAGGTGGCTGAGTGCACCTCAGCCAAGGCCATTTGGGACTCTCCCAACCAAATGGTAGCTGGTTCAGCTGATGAAAGGAAAGATAGGAGATCAAATCTCATATCCCTGTATGAGAATTTTAAGAAGTATGAGGTTGAATCAGTTGCTGAAATGTACAATAGGTTGAGCTCAATCATCAATGAGCTTAAAACCTTGGATAAAGATATCACCCTTACAGAGGTGAATGACAAAATCCCGATGTGCTTCCCTAGCTCTTGGGACTCAAGAATCTGGCCTATCAAAGAAGCCAGAAGCCTAAATGAGATATCAACTGAATCTCTGCTAGGCAAACTAAAGTCTTATGAGCCGTTGATTAAGTCAAGAGAAGCAGCAGAATAGAAATCAACAACTCCAGTGAGAAAGGATCACAGTATAGCTTTCAAGGAATCTGAGGAAAGTGAGACCTCAACATCCAATGAAAAACTAATGAGCCTCTTTGCAAAAAGATTTTATAAGATGGCCAGAAAAGACTTCAGAAGAAAATCATCCAGGCAGGATGATAAGCCTAAATATGACAAGACACCAACCAAGGAGGTTGTGTGCTTTGGATGTAGAAAGCCTGGACATTACATCTCTGAATGTCCAGAAAGCCAGAAGAAGGAGAAAAGCAGAGAAAAAGACTACAGGAGAAAACACAGCAGCAGACCCTCCTCCAGCAAGTACAAAAAGAGAGACAAAAGTTTTGTTGCTGAAACATGGAGTGATACTGAAGAAGAATCATCTTCCTCCAGCTCAAGTGAAGAAGAGCAAGAAGCAAGATCCAAGGAGGTTTGCCTTATGGCAATTGATGCCTCTAGGAGCAGTTCAGGATCAGAAGGTGAATCTGAAGATGAGGCAGCTTCAGAGTCAGAGGCAGATCAGGTTCTTTCAAGTTTTGATTATAATTCTGATTCATTTAAAATTGAATTCAAGGCTAGGTGTTTAGATTTAATTAGTTCAGAGAAAGAAATAAAAACCCTTAGAGAAAAAATAGGAAATCTTGAATCTGTTAACTCAGAAAATCTCAAACTAAAAGATCAACTAACTTTAGCAAATGAGCAGATAATTAAATTAAAATCTGATTTATGTGAGGCTAAACAACTTGAGCAATCTCTCAATGGAAAAAGTCTCAAGCTGATGGACATAACAAGCACAGTAAATGCCAGATTAAATGGCAAGCTGGGCTTGGGTGCATCATCAGGTTTGCCCCCCATAATTAAGAAAAATATTCTTACCACACCCATTAAATTTGTTTCTGCGAAGGGAAAAGAGAAGATTATAAACAAACCAATATCTGAAAACAATCCAAAACCCATAGAAAAGAGCAATAAAAATCAAAAAACAGCTAATAAAAACAAGGTTCAACAGCATTCGTCGAACTCAGATCGACGAAATGTGGCCCGTTCGTCGAACCTAGATCGACGAACGCTGAACGCAAACTTCAGCTATAACAATTCGTCTAACTGCGATCGACGAACTTTGTATGGTTCATCGAGCAGAGGTCAACGAACATGGGGCGCAGAAAATGACTATTGTCATTCTCTGAGCAGAGATCGGCGATTTCAGCCCTATTCTTCGAACTCTGGTCGATGAACTTACAGAAACTCATCGAACACAGAAGGACCAAACATAAATCATTTCTCTTACATAAATTCTAAGCCAGCTAATAAACCATTTAATCCAGTAGTTGATTGGGTTATTCCACCTAGGAGATATCACCCCTTAGCTTATAAATCTCAACCTACTTTGTCAGTTATATCCAGCTTTTCATTTCAATAAAATAAAGGACCCAAGGTAACCTGGGTCAAGAATAATTAATGTTTGTTTTTCATATCAGGTAACCTGGTACTTGTATAGTGGTTGCTACAAGCATATAACAGGCAGCAAGGCCAATCTATCTAAGTACAAGTCCAAGATAGGACCAAAGGTGATCTTTGGTGATTCAAATAGTGGCCAGTCTGAAGGATATGGAGCAGTAAAGATTGGGACAGTCACTTTCAAGAAAGTAACATATGTAAGAGGACTCAAACATAACCTAATATCCATAAGCCAATTATGTGATGAAGGTTATCAGGTATACTTTAACTCTACCTCCTGTTCTATTATTAATAATGAAAACAAAACTGTTTTAATTGGAATTAGACAAGTTAACATATATCTAGTAGATTTTATTTCTGCCAATACTGATATTTGTTTACTCAATATCACTAGTAACCAAAATGAGTTGTGGCATAAAAGTTTAGGTCATGTAAACCTTAAGAATATAGCTAGGTTATCTAAAGACAACCTTGTTAGAGGCTTGCCTTCTAGTCCCTACAAGAAGGAAAACTTATGCAGGGCTCGTCAATTAGGCACGCAAACTAAAACTAGTTTCAAATCAATTAATAAGAGTGATTCACCTAGGATTTTGTATTTGCTTCATGTGGACCTATTTGGACACATTGCAGTACAAAGCCTAGGAGGGAAGTCTTATACTTTAGTAATTGTTGATGACTTCTCCAGATTCATTTGGGTGGCCTTTCTGAGAACTAAGTCAGATACATTCAAAGTTCTTACAGATTTTGTCAGGACCATACAGATTGAGTTCTCTACTCATGTTGTATTGATTAGAAGCGATCATGGCACAGAGTTTGAGTCTCTCCTTATGCATGAGTTCTGTGAGAAGGAAGGTATCAGGCAGTGCTTCTCAGCTCCTAGAACTCCCCAACAAAATGAGGTAGCTAAAAGAAAAAATAGGATACTCATTGAAGCTGAAGGTACATTATTGGCAGATGCTTACATGCCTCTATCCTTTTGGGCAGAAGCTGTAAACACTGCTAACTATGTCCTGAATAGAAGCCTCATACATAAGCTGAAAAATAAGACCCCCTATGAATTGCTTAAAGGGAAGAAACCTAAAATCACATATTTTAAAGTTTTTGGTTGCATATGTTATATTCACACAAACAATAAAATATACATTAGAAAGTTTGAGGCTAAGGCTGAAGAAGGGATTTTTCTAGGATACTCCCAAGTAAACAAGGCCTATAGGATTTTTAATAAATCCACTCTTAAAATTGAGGAGTCAGTCCATGTATCTTTTGATGAAGCTAACATGTCTTATAAGGAGAAAGAGATTTCTACCATAAGCTCTTTGCAGGTTCCACAACGGTGTGAGTCTATGGATGGACTAAACCTTACCCAAAAGGTGTCAACCCATCCTTCTTCACAGGTTGCTGAAGATAGTGAAGAAGAAATTCAAGTGGAAGTGGCTGAACTTCCCTCTGCAGCTAATAACATTCCTCAAGAGGAATTAATTACAGAAGCTGTTGGTGAATAAACTCCACCAACTGATCTCGGCAAACTTAGAGATCACCCCAGATCTCAAGTGATTGGAGACATTTCAGCAGGTGTACAAACAAGACATCAACTCAACCAAGACTTGATGCATGCCTGTTTTCTCTCTCAGATTGAACCTCTCTCCATCCATGAAGCTGAGCAAGATCCCCACTGGATCATTGCAATGCAAGAGGAACTAAATCAGTTTGAGAGATGTAGAGTTTGGGATTTGGTTCCAAGTCCTCATAACTACCCAGTTATTGGAACCAAATGGGTCGACAGAAACAAGCTAGATGCTCAAGGAAACATTGTGAGAAACAAGGCTAGGCTTGTTGCTCAGGGCTACATGCAAGAGGAAGGAATTTACTATGACCAAACCTTTGCCCCTGTTGTAAGATTAGAGGCCATAAGAATATTTCTTGCCTATGCAGCTCACATGAGATTCAAAGTTTTCCAAATGGATGTCAAGAGTGGATTTTTGAATGGAGTGCTTCAAGAAGAGGTTTATGTGGAACAACCTCCAGGTTTTATCTCTCTAACTCAACCCTCTTTTGTGTTTAAATTGCATAAAGCTCTATATGGTTTAAAGCAAGCTCCAAGAGCTTGGTATGAGACCTTAGCATGCTTTTTTAGAGCATAAATTTACAAGAGGAATCATAGATAAAACTCTTTTCACTAGACATCATAAGGACCAAATATTGTTAGTATAAATATATGTGGATGACATCATCTTTGGGTCTACTGATCCCAAATTATTCAAGAGGTTTGTTGACCTCATGCATTCCAAATTTGAGATGAGTAGCATGGGTGAGCTTTCCTACTTCCTTGGTCTCCAAGTGAAGTAGCCCCCTGATGGTATCTTCCTCTCCCAAGCTAAGTATGCTAAAATGCTTATTAATAAGTTTGGGATTGGTGATGCTTCTAGAATGAAAACACCTATGGCTACCAATGCTGTTGTGGATTCTGATGCAGCAGGGAAACCTGTAGATCAGAAGCATTATAGGGCAATTGTTGGCTCCCTATTATACCTAACAGCTAGCAGGTCTAATATCATGTTTGCCACATGCCTTTGTGCTAGGTTCCAAGTAAACCCTAAAGAATCTCACCTTCTTTTTTTAAAAAGGATTTTGAGATATATAAAGAGTTGTCCTAATCTAGGACTCTGGTATCCTGTAAAGTCAGAGTTTGAGTTAACTGGATACTCAGATGCTGACTATGCTGGATGTAGAGTGGACAGGAAGAGTACCTCTAGAACTTGCAAGTTCCTGGGTATGAGACTTGTCTCTTGGTTTTGTAAAAAACAAACATCTGTGTCTACATCAACTACAGAAGCAGAATACATGGCTGCTGGCAGTTGCTGTTCACAAATGTTATGGATACAAAACCAACCCCTAGACTATGGTGTCAACTTAAATAATTCAACATTATTTTATGATAATATTAGTGCTATTGCTATAGCACAGAATCCAGTTCAACATAGTAGGACTAAACATATTGATATAATGCATTATTTCATTAGAGATAATGTAGACAAAAAGAAAATTAACTTAATCCATATTCCTACTGATTTACAGAGAGCAGACATTTTCACCAAACCCTTGGATGAGAAAAATCATCTGTTCTTTATAAATCAACTGGGAATGATCAATGGAGAAGAGTTAAATTAATTTCTGTCTGCATTCGACGAATTTTCCAGAGTTCGTCGAACGGAGTTCGATGAATTAGGGAATGTTTGAGAGATGCTCGTCGAACGGAGATCGACGAATTCTCTGTGTGGAAATAATTTTCGTCGACCGGAGAACGACGAACTTGGCTCAGAAGATATTTCGTCGAACGGCGTTCGACGAACTGTTTTCGTTTCTTCTGGATGAGATCGACGAATTATTTATCTATAATTTATTTAGTCGACCTCAGTTCGAAGAACTGTTTTCTTTTTCGTGGAACGGAGTTTGTCGATTCATATTCAGGAAAACCCTATATCTAGGTTTTCTTCGACCTCCATCCCGCGCTTTCAGTTCCTGTTGCACTTGATCACTGTTTGTTTCTCTTGCAGGTCATCAATGGCGGTTCCAGCGAGCACCCTGGCTGCAATGAAATTCGATACTGGCTTTGACATGGACTTTGATTCATTCCAACACTCTGACCCTATATTTCTCTACATTCTGGAACTTCTAGAAGAACTTGGTCTCAAGGATGACCAGAAGAATCAAACTACATGCAACTGAGATTAGAGAATGGGTATATACTTCGTCTGCTTCTGAGGACAACATCTTGACAGGAAATATCGGGGGTAATGTTGTTTCCTTATCCCCCACCATTCTTTCTAAAATTTTTTAGTTGTTAAATGGCGACGAAGATTTGGACATAGATTCTGATGAGTATAGTTCGATGCTGAAATTGATGGGGTTTACTGGGAGTAACCCTAACAAGTTGTTAAAGAAATAACTTTCTGCCGCCTACCAGTTCTTGGCGGATATTGTGGGAAAAGTGTTGATGGGCAAGCACACCGCGCACGATTACATAACAAGACACCAATTCCTTATCATGTGCGCAGTGGTCAACAAGAGACACGTTGATTGGGGCAAGATCTTCTTTGAGTTGATCAAGAAGAAAAACAGTCAGAAAGAGGTATGCTTTGGAAGAATCCTGGGGATTTTCCTTCAAGCAAAGGCTGGTGAATTCATGGTCTCCCCGACCATATTCATCAGTGCTAGCAAGAGCCTCACATGCTCTTTGTTTGGCAGATGGGAGAGGACGATCTCTAAGCCATCCAAGGCTTCCTCCTCTTCCATCCCCGCTTCTGAGAGCACAAGGGCCGTGCAGGCCACTCTCCACCCTGCAGAAGAGGTAATCCCATCTCCACAACCTCTTCCAACAACCCATCTTCCATCTTCAACCATTCCTCAAATTCCTCCAACTTCCCCCATTCATGTTTCTCCATCAATTCATGAATCCCCTGCTATGTCTCCTCCATCATCACCTCCTCCACCTCATCTGTCTAACATTCCACATTTTGATATACCATCCCCTTCTCCACCTCTAGCAGACACCACCATGACAGATTCCATTCCACCTGTATCTCCTCCATCTGTACCCCTCACTTCATCTACCCCTCTACAATCACCACCTACCTCTCCATCATTGGACTCCTCCATTGTATCTACCATCATAACCCTGCTCACTCCCCTCCTCAAATCCCTAATCACAGAGGCCATTAAACCTCTTGTGAATTCTATTAATTCTTTATCTGCCCAAGTATCTCTCCTCTCTACTGCCCCCTCTTCATTCAGGGGCCTGGCTCCAGGTTCTCCTGAACCCAGGCAGGGGGAGATGCTCTATGATGAAGCAGCAGCAGATATAGCAGCAGATGCAGATGTAGCAGCAGTTCCTTCTACAACAGTTTCAGATGCAGATGTAGCTGTTTTGCCAGACTTTGATTCTTTGATTGAATTGATTCATTTCATGGATACTGACATTGACTTAGATGAGTCAGTTCCAGAGCAGATACAAACTGTTGGTGATTTCCATTTAAATCCCACAGTTGATTTGGCTGGTTTATTGAGAAATGTTGATACAATTTATGTACAGTTCCCTTCCACTAAGCCAAGTTGGCTATTGTTCCTTATACTTCTCCTGTTAGTCCAGCAGTTGCTAAGCAACTCTGTGACAGCTTTGAAACTCCGGTTTTTTCTCCAACCTCTGCAGCTATTTCATCTTCTCCAGAAGCTGTCTCAGCACCAATTTTTATTATGGATTACTCACCAATGCCTGATCTGGATGAGTTAATCTTGGCTAATATTGAAGAAGAAAATAAGGCAGCAGCTGAAAGCTTTGTCCCAATTACTTTTGATTCTTGTATAGTGTCTTCTTCAACTACTTTTGAAACTCCAGTTTCTGAAACTTCTGCTCCAGCTACATAAAAGACTATCATTGATGATAAAGCTTTGAAAGCTTTGGATGCTCTTTATGATAACCCTCAGGGTTCTGGCAGTGAAGATGATGAAAATGACTCAGATGAAGAAGTTGCCAAGAAGAAGAACCAAATGTTGTTAAAGAAAAGGAAGGCTCCTACTCCTCCGGCTCCTAAGCCCAATCCAACAGCTGACACTCTCTACTACATCTTGCATAATGTTACTCCTTATAAAGGAATACCTGCTTGGATGTGGCTGTCAAAGAATCAGCAAAAGGAAAGGAATAGAAGTAGGAGATACTCTCCTCCACCAGTTCATAGATACAGAAGAGATCCTCCTCCTCCTCCTCCTCCAGCTGCTGGTGCTTCCAGTTCCTCAACTTCAAAGCCTGCTCCTGTACAAACCTACCAAAGGCATCAGAGCAAGTCTTCAGGAGGCTACCAGCAGAGGCAACAATCTTCACTACAACAACAACATCAATAGCAACAACCTCAGCCACAACAACAAAATGTATCTGAAGAACAGAAGGCAAACAGTCCTGAAAAACCATATTTACCTCCTATTCCTATTGAAGATCCTGAAACAACAAACACTGATAGAATGGCCAGATTCCAGGAGCTGATTGGCCTATCATTGATTAATAAAGCAAAAACTGAAGGGAATGACATATCTGGATACACAACTATGTCAAAGTATAGAAAAGAAGAACTTAAAAGGTTTGACAAAGCAAACAAACTCTTCATTATTGATGATTATATGAAGCTCCATCCAGAGGCTGTTGTTCCCAGAGCCTCTTCTCAGAATATGCTTGGTATAGCAGATATGACAATGACTGTAGCTCAAGCAGCTAATCCAAACAGAGAGATCAAATTCTCAAAGCCTGGAGCTACCAGCAGCAGCAGCAGCAAAGAGAAAGACAAAGACAAATCCAAGAAGAGCAAGATATGATCTAAGTTTTTCTTCATTCTTGTCCTGTTTTATTTTTACTTTTTCAATTCTCTGGTTATGTTTCTAAACAAAGCCTATGTATATATATATATGTTGCATGTGTTAGCAATTCTCTGCCAGATATATCTTTTTCCTGCTTTGTTTATCTGTATGTTTATGATTTGAGTCTATTAGTGACCTCACCCAAATAGGGGGAGATTGTTGGCTCCCTAGTTGATTTAGGCTAGGTTCACTAACTTAGGATGTGACCCAACATGTATAGCCACGGTCAAATTTGTGTCGTAGAGTCTATTCCAAGTCCTTAGAGTCAACATCAGATGGACTAGCTATCAACAAGACTATCAGAGACTCAAGACTTAGAAGATTTCAAGACCAAGTAAAATGAGTTCGATGTTCGTCGAACTCAGGTCGACGAAAGGCATTCTGAGCTCGACGATCTTGAGATAGTTCTCTGTGATGAGCTCGACTATCTTTGTTCCCTGTTCGACGAAGACTGAAATACTTCAACAAACTAAAGTCAGGGTAACTCCAGATTTTTCTAAGTCCAACTTCAGGCTTTGGTCGACGAACAAGATTCTGAGCTCGACGAACTTGGACCTCAAGTTCACAACTTCTCAGGTCGACGAAGTCAACTTGTTAGGTCGACTAACTCAGTACTCTACTCGACGATTTCTGGTCTACGATTTGAAACCTTCTCAGCCAGAGACTTCTCAGATTCTAAGTCCACAATCATTCTTCGGTCGACGATTTTGGATCTCAGTTCGACGAATGATGATTGTCAGCTCCACGAATGATGATTGTCAGTTCGACGAAGATTGTAGCAGAATTGACAAGTTTCCCTTGAAGACTAATTGATATTGTCTGGTCGACGAACTCATCAGCTCAGTTCGACAAACTGTAAACTCAGCTCAATGATTCATGTTCTTCGTTCAACGATTCCAGACTTAGGTCTTCTCCAGTTTTCTGTCCCTTTTCTTGGCGATGATTCCTGAGTAATTAATGCTAAATCTTCTCGGAATGTTATCGTTAGAACGAGCATTGATCATGGATTATTACATGCCATTTTTCCACGGGACAGTTAGGGAATTCATTGATTGTCGCTTCCTTCCCAGGCCGACTGTATTTACTGCACAAGCATTCAAATTTCGAGTGTGCTCTTCAGTCAGTTAGACACAAAAGAAAAGATCAAGCAGTCCTGCTGACACACACATACTTTCAAGAAGCTTTCGATATACAAAAAGAAAGATTGCAGGCAGACAAAATACAGTCTTACAGAAATCTAAAGTTTCACACTACAATCAGCCCAGGCCAGAGAACATCATCATCAAGAAGAATAACATTTAATCTCTATCAAGAGTCTTCTTCTTTCAACCCTACAGGATAACTTCAGAAGAACAACAATCTCTATCTGTCAAAGAAGTTCCTGAAGCAATCTCTGGTCAAGGCAATCAAGTTTGTGAAGACCTGTCACCCTGAAGCAGTGCTCCAGATTTCCTGATCCATTCAAGATCTCAGGGGGAGCAATCTGCTGAAATCAATCCACAAGCCTTCTCAGTTGTTATTGAGAAAGAGAAGACATCATCACCTTTTTCCATCTTCTGTACAGGGTTTTAAGTCCCTTCAAAATTATTCCTAGTTGCAAGACTCCTACCAAAAGACTTGAGGTTTTAGTTTTTGAGCACCTGATCAAAAGCTCATTGGTGTCAGGCACCTGATCAAAAACCTGAGTGGATTCCTACCAGGGTGGTAGAAGAGTGGATGTACCCAGGTTGGGGAACCACTATAATTTCTTGTGTCGTATGGTTGCCCTTTTTCTTTTATTTTGACTGGGTTCTGTGATTTGTTAGGTTGTTTTGCTTATTACTTTATTTACTAATCTGTTCACTTAGGATTACAGCAAAAGTTGTAAAAAGTTTATAGAGAGCACAATACTCTATTCACCCCCCCTAGAGTATTTCAGATCTAACCTGCACTTTCAGGTGCTCTCAAGAAGAATGAAACCTGGGACCTTGTGCCCAAGGTTGATGGCATTACTCCAGTGACTTGCAAGTGGGTGTATAAGTTGAAGAAGAAGGCTGATGGGAGCATTGATAGGTTCAAAGCTCGCTTGGTTGCTCGAGGATTCTCACAGCAGTATGGAGAAGACTATGAGGAGACTTTTAGTCCGGTTGCAAAGATGCCTTCAGTTAGAGTGGTGATCGCCTTGCCTGCTAGCAAGGGATGGAGGATATGGCAGCTTGATGTGAAGAATGTGTTTCTTTACGGAAAGATTGACAAGGACATCTTCATGGATCATCCCCTTGGATTTGTTTCTAAAGATCATCCGGACTATGTCTGCAAGCTCAGGAATGCTCTCTACTAGTTGAAGCAAGCCCCTAGAGCTTGGTATGGGAAGATAGCAGAATATTTGCAATTCTGCAGATATCTTGCTTATAACTCGGATTCTAGCTTGTTCGTCAAGAAGAAGGGGGAGCTTCAAGTATTGGTCCTGCTGTATGTGGATGACATGATCGTCACAGGGAATTCGGGGGAGGAAGTAGTAAGGCTCAGGGCTGAGCTTGTCATACGCTTCGAGATGAAAGACTTGGGGGACCTTCATCACTTTCTCGGTCTTGAAGTGGAGAGGAAGGAGTGCGGAATTCTCATTTTCCAGAAGGGATATGCGGATCGCATTGTAAGTCGGTTTGGCATGGGCGAAGGGAAGTGTTGCTCTACTCCATTGGAACATGGGCTGAAGCTTCGACGAGATGAAGAAAGGATTCTTTCTGATCTCTTGGTGTTCAGGGCTCTTATAGGGAGTTTGATCTACCTGATGATTACAAGGCAAGACATTGCTTATGCTGTTGGCCGAGTAAGTCGGTTTATGGGTGAACCAAGGAAGTCTCATCTGGTTGCGGCGAAGCACATCTTGAAGTATGTCAAGTCAACTTCTGATATGAGACTCCTCTATAATATGGATGCAGACTTTTCTTTGCTTGGATACACGGACGCTGACTATGGTGGTGACTCGGATGATCGGAGATTAACTTCGGGTTATGTTTTCACTTGTGTTTCAGCTGGTATTTTGTGGTGTAGCAAGAAGCAGGATTCTGTGTCCGTATCTACTACGGAAGCTGAGTATAAGGCTTCGGCCTTGACTTCTCAGGAAGCTATCTGGTTGCGGAGGCTTGTAGAGGATGTTCATGAAGAAGTGTAAGGGCCTACTTTACTCCGGTGTGACAATGAGAGTGCTCTCAAACTGGTAAACAATCCAGTGTATCACGCAAGGACCAAGCATATTGAGATCGCACAACACTTCATAAGGGAGAGGGTGTTGGAGGGATCTCTTCTGGTCGGGCATGTTCGGAGTGAAGATAATCTTACTAACATCTTCATGAAGTCGCTGTCGAAGGGGCCTTTTCAGCGGTTACGTAGCTTGCTGGGCTTGA
This sequence comes from Platanthera guangdongensis, assembly GCA_039583875.1. Lineage (NCBI taxonomy): Eukaryota > Viridiplantae > Streptophyta > Magnoliopsida > Asparagales > Orchidaceae > Platanthera > Platanthera guangdongensis. The sequence goes on from CM077157.1 coordinate 107,205,877, forward strand.
TCACCACTTCTCACTTCAAGGGGGAGTGTTGAAATTTGTGAAGTGGAAGTGGGTGATGGGCAGGCCGGGCAGCCTGTGCGGACTGAGTCCGCGGCCTGGGCGGATTGCTAACTGTGGCCTGAGTGGTAGCTGTCTTGGTGGCTTGCTGATTGAGCAGCCTATGGTCTGAGCGGCCTGTGCGGACTGAGTCCGTGGCCTGAGCGGACTACTGTCTGCGGACAGGGTGTTGGCTGTCATGGTGGCTTGGCCGATTAAGGAGCAGCCTGAGCGGACAGCGGTTTGCGGGCTGTAGGCAGTGCTCTGTTCAGTGGCCGTGTTGCAAGCTTGTGTGTTAACCGGCGGATCGGGTGTCCTGTCTGCGTGAGGCTTGCTGACTGGCATGTCTGCGGTTTCCGCTGCGGAGGATTGACCTTGGAGTTTGGATGTGGCCCTTGCCGAACTCTGGTGGTACAACAGGTGCTAACTGCTGGGGAGGACTGTGCGGACTGATGTCAGAGTCCGGCAGTTGGCCGCTTGTTTGGGCAGTTGTGCGAGGATTGCTTGCGGACTCTGCCTTAACTCTGGAGGAGTGTGGCGATCTGCTTTGGATGATTGGCGGACTGGGCCTTGTCCGTCAAGCTGGCGCTAGGCCTTTGGTGTTTTACTGGACTTGGTCACATACAATGACAAGTCCAGTGTGTCCGCAGTATCCGCGAAGTCCGCTGTTGATCGGGAGGACTGCCTTTGGTCGTGGACTTGTGGCGGATGGAGGCTTTGCTATTGAATTGTGCGGACTGCCTCTTGCATATGCGGACTGTAACTGAAGGAGTTGTGGCTGTCCAAATGTTGATGTGTGTGGACTGTGCGAACGGTATCGTGTCCGTATAGTGTGGGCGGTCTGGTGAAAGACCGCCCAGTAGTGAACCTCGGTGCCTTGCTTCTGGTGGTTGTCTTGGAATCCGGCTAAGTCTTTGCAGACTCAGCAGACGGTGGTTTTGCTAGCGCGCGAGCTGGGGTGATGATTCTATCCACTAGGGTGGTGACCACACTCCTCACCTCGCCTATAAATAGAACCCCCCGGCACGTCTATAGTAATGGAGTGAACAGTAAGTTGGTCTTGGGCAAGTGTTGCGGTCTGTGGTTTTCTGTCCGCGCGGATTGAGTAGTGCTGACGGTGTGCTGTGTGCAGGTCGCGCGGCTAGCTTCAAGGAGCCGGGAGTTGGGCATTGAAGTGTGCGGTCTCTGCGGTCTCAGCTGGTCGCTTCTGCGGCTTGTCAGATTTCTACTTCAGCTTGTTCAAGTTCCAATAACCTGTCCGCCGATCTCAGGCGGGTAGGCGGTATGTTCCTCTATTCTTCAGCAGGAAGCGAATAACGGTGTGTCTGCGCGACCTCGCGGTCTCGGCGGACTCCGTGTGCTATTCGGCTTGTAGCAGTTGCAGCTTGGGCGGCTTGGACGACCTTGGCGGACGAGGCGGTCTCGGCGGTCTCCAGTGCTGTCCGCCCGACTTATTTGTTCTTTTTGTTTGTAGCTGTTGTACTAGCGAAATCATGTCTCGCTACGTATACCTCGCCTTGTAAAGAAGTGTACTGAATAAAAGATCTGCTTGTTCTATCATTGTTTGTTGGTATTAAACTTGCTCCTTGGGCTTCCGCATGATCAAAGTGTGAACTGGGTAGTTTTGAGAATATTAATTTGGCTTTAGGTTACCTTGCTGACCACTTTAAGAAAATTCAACACTACCGCCGCGTGTTATGGGATCAGTGTGCGGGGGGGATTGAGCGCGGTGATTGTGTGTGCGGTAAAACCCTTGATCTCACTCCGTTTCGGTGGAGATCATGGGATGTGTGGCTATGTGCACCACATCTCTCTTATAAAGGGGGATCTCATTCCTAACAAGTGTAAAACTCTTGTCATCTTGCGCATAAATGTCATGTGATATTAAGATGTTTCCCTCGGTAGACAGCGGGTGATGAAGAAAAAAATAAAAATATGTCATTCATGTGATCAAAGGAAGGAGTACTGTAATCAGAGGAAGAAGAAGCTCTCCTAGGTCATTCATGTCGTTCAACTACGCCCAGTTCGCCTGATGGTTGTCGAAATGAAATGTAAATTAAAAGAATAGAAAGTATTGCCCTAATTTCTACCTAATCCAAAATCTAAGCATTGGATTTGATCTTAACGGACAAAAATAGACCCGCCCGGTTACGAATAACCGGACCCGGTTATGAATAACCCGACCCGGTTACGAATAACCCGACCCGGTTACGAATAACCCGACCCGGTTACGAATTACCCGACCCGGTTACGAATAACCAGACCCGGTTACGAATAACCAGACCCGGTTACGAATAACCGGACCCGGTTACGAATAACCCGACCCGGTTACGAATAACCGGACCCGCTTACGAATAGCCCAACCCGGTTAGCCGTCCACCGGTTCAATCGGGTGGTTCCCCGGATTTTGACCGGTTACCAGCAGAAGCGGTTTTTGAACCTGGCCCGGACCGGCCAGGGAACCGGTCGGCGGTTCAATCGGTCCGACCGGCATGTCCTGTCAGGTTCTCAAAATGCTGGAAATGAGTGTTTTGCCTTAAAATTAGGCGATTGTTAACCGCAACCCGGTTTTGGCTATCCGCACCCCATTATTAACCACAACCCAAAACTATAATTGCACCCCGATATTTGGATTGCCACACCCCATTGTTAATCGCACCCCGAATTTTTTGAAAATTTTATCCGCGCCCCGCATTCACTAATTCTTATTTGCAAACCAAATATATGAGAAACAAAATTACATATGTGGATATTTTGACAATGATGGAATTCTTTCAACCTGCATAGTTGTTATTTCACATAGCATTTTGTTGAAACTTTATCCTGAAGCATTACCTTCATAATTTGATCGATTAATTTGCAAGCTATTGCACATACCTGACCTATTACACCAAAAATTATATAGCCAAACATATTAAAGTTATCACATAGCTAAACTCAACAACGTTTTCATTAAAATCACCAGAAAATCATACTAGATAGAAAATGGAAAAATACAAAAATCATGCTCTTATGTCCCAAGGTCTTGCTTTGTTTGCGCCTCAAACTTGATTTTTAACCAATAATCCTGCAATCATACAAATGAACATATGTATACCCATCAAACGAAAATATAAATTTATTTATATGAATGTTCATATCTTGATATTAATGTTTGCAAAACATTGAAACGCCGACCTTGATACTGATATTTGCAAAGCATTGAAACGTCGATCTTGATATTGAAATTTTCAAAAAGTCTAGCAATAGCTTGTATTACACTGTTAAGAATTAATGGAATACGTTATAACCAGAAAATATCACGAGAAACATTACTTAGTCAAAATGAATTTAGTATGTCATACCTTTGGAAGAAGAGTCATCCAAATTTATCAATGAAGGTGAATGTCCAATAATCTTTTCCGCCACTCTAATCTTTTATGCAAATAATGTTTCCCATGTTTGTGCTATTTCTCCACAATACCTTCTCCAAAGAGGGTAAATCAATGGCAACGGGCATCCATCACGCATGTGAAGTTCAATGAAATGATTACCATCGATAAATTCGATGAATAGAATTTTTTGTTCTTCCGATGGAGGTGATTGCAACGGAAGAAAGGTGAATGATTGAACTTTAGATAGTTGGACTAATACTATATTGTAGCACGAAGCGATAATGAGTCCCATATCCGGCATCGACATCCATTTGTCCAAACCCGCTGGAGTTGTATTGCATTCAAGTGAAGATAATAATTCTTCCCTTCTTGGTTTTCCAAACGTGAGATCATACAATGTCAATTGTGATTCAAGTTCTTCATGGAGATCGAAACAGACTTGTGCCCAACCACCCTCAATTCCCAATGCTTGGCCAATGACTCTATAGCCGCAATGCCCATCGCCAAGTACATCAATAGCCTCCATAATGTGATGTGAAAGGTAAGAAGGCATTTGCTCACGAACATCATCCAAAAATTTATTATTAAGCAAGGGATTAACATTGTTATAAATTGTACGCTTCCGTGCATTCAACTTTGGACGAACCATCATTTTTGCCTTCTCCTCCATCAAGACGTACTCAAAATGGGATGGATCCCGCCTTGTTGATTTAGAGTTATCTTTAAATTTCTTATAACTCCCTTTAGGCCTACCTTTTAAATGCACTTTAACTAAAGGCTCAATTGTTCGGCTTGTGGTTGGATCAATGATCTCGCGCAACTTCTGTTTTAACTCATTCTTTTGTATGTCATTTGCTTGAGTGAACTTCTGAATAATTGCTTCTATTTCATTATTTATGCTATTCGACCCTTCTATATCAACTTTGTCCCCGTCAATGCTCAAGGATAATTGTTTCCAATGTCTATGTACAAGCCATAATGGAATTGCTCTTGATTGAGCAACATAAGACCTCAATTCATGTGCACAAGGCAAACTCATAGTACATCTTTTGATATGTGTGCATGTATCTTCCGTATACCCTTTCATTCCATTCTTCAACATCTCAACCTCCTCTTTTATGCACTGTAGAGCTTTAAGAGACACGCGACCAAGAAGGTCGTCATACAAGGAATCTTCAAACTCTTTATTCACTTGAATGCAACTAGCACCAAATGATCTCTTAATATCTGTGTGTTGAATGTTGATCATTTGATCAAAGGTTCTCCAAATAGTTGATAAACTACCAATAGAAACCTCCAAAAATTTCTTAAGTTGACTATGTGCACCTTCAACTCGATTGGTGGTTGAATTACCCAAATGAAGATATTTATCAATCCACCTCGAAACAAAATAAGTTTTGTATGGATTTATCCAAGTAGTCATGATATATGTGACAACTTCACAATAATTTATAGAGTAATCAACCACATGCTTGTTCAAGGACATGCCAAAATCTTTATTTGTATGAGCATCTACCACTCTTTGTCATGCACCCATAAAGCATTCGAATATCTTTCCCTCACTGAAAAACTTTTTGCAGTTTGCTAAAATATTTCTATTTATATGTACTTGACATAAAATATTTTTAGATTCCGGAAATACAATCTTTATGGCATTCATCAAAGCTTGTTCTCTATCTGTTACCAACACAATTGGTTGGGAATGAGGATGCAGAATGGATCTAAAACAATCAAGAGCCCACTTGTAACTTGATTCGGTTTCATTAGACATAAAAGTGAAACACGAAAAAAATGTCTGGTTTGTTGATGTAACTCCAACAATGCATAGTAATGGCATACAATAACAATTTGTCTTGTATGTGCAGTCTAACTGAAAAACCGTTGGAAACATATTACTTAGCTTTATAGAGACCGGATGTGCAAAAAATAACCTTTTCAATTGGTTATTAGTGGAGCAAACTTGGCTAAAAGAAATGTAACCTGAATCGCTCATACACTTATACAAATATTGTATGGGCGTTCCTCCATCCAACTCTTTCTTATGTAACTTCACCCGCTCATTGTAAATTGTCCTAATAACTGTGGTATTTTCACTGTTTTCTTTCTTCACGGCGGCTAGTATTTTACGTGGCTTTACCCCTGAACCATACATCTGTTCTACTAGTTTTTTCTCTTCCTTATCTAATCTTCCTCCATATGCATGTGCTTCCAGATGAACTCTCTCGTGATTGTGTATCCCGCATAATATATAAACCATCCATTTTTCAGTAATTAAATCTCTTTGCCCCATAAGTGAAAATAAACAACCACAATGCTTTGAAGAGGACATACGCATACCTTTTTTCACCCAACCTTTCTTGTTCTGACTTTCTCTATATTTACCCCCTCTATCACAACCAAGAAACACATGAGGTTTTGGTCGTTCAGTCAGCTTATCAGACGATTTTATGGTTACTACGTAACTCAAACTCCTACCTATAGCACGAGCCCATTCAATTAACTCTTCTTTAGAATCAAATAATAAATCTGTTTCAAAGTGACAACCAACATCCACTTTTATCTTTTCGATGGTTTCTTCATTTCCATTAGTGACATCTAGAGGAGTATGAAAAATACGTATGAGAACCATATGCAAAACCACAATGTAATATTGACATCAATTAGTAAATAAATAACTCTTACTAATTATAGGCAAAGACGAAGGTGTCTCATAGTCCAATAATTTGATGCTATCACTTGAAAATTCTTTCATTAAGATATAACCTAAAAATAGGAAAATAATATGAAAAAACCAATATTAACATGCCAATAAGCATAATATTTCTGTTAAACGTTTAAGATTCAAATTAAAAGAAGTTGAGGTATCCGTGGAGAAGGTATTTCCAAAATTTTTGTTGGCAAAGCACCTAGTAAAAGAAAGTGATTTCAATGCATCCATATTGAAATTGCTATAATATAAGAAAATATTTCCATATTTTGCACACCAAAGTATATTCACAATCCAGGGGTCAGATATTCTTTCTCATGATTTCAACGATTAATGATCATGTTCCTTTTAATATTTATAGTATTAGCCTTGCTTAAGTTACCATAATCTTCATATTATATGTACTCTGGGTGCTCAGGTTACGTATCCTTCAACGCATGGAGTCTATGAAGAAGGAATTGATGAGATTTGCAAGATTATCCATGACAATGGAGGTCAAGTTTACATGGATGGTGCAAACATGAATGCTCAGGTTTGGGATAAACTAAATTCTCCTGCTCACTGTAAAAAATGTGCTAATTGTAACCAACATTTTTTTCCTTTGCAAAAAGGTAAGCTTTGTAAATATTTCATTTTTTTTTCTTCTTCCTCCCAAGTATGCTTCAAGATTTTCCGCAGATGGCCAAAAATCCATTGAAAGGAAGCAAAGTCATGACAGAAATTAAAGATAACAAAGTGGGGCTAAGGGCTCTGCGAGCTAAGGGCCAAAAATCCATTGAAAGGAAGCAAAGTCATGGCAGAAATTAAAGATAACAAAGTCATGGCAGAAATTACTGGCGGAATGAAACACGCGGAGCTGTAGAAGTTGCGGTTTTTTACCTTAGGTGGTTGTCCGAAGAACCGGGAGCTTCCGCGATCTATTGCCGTCGAAGGGAGCGGTTGCCGGAAAGGGGAGCAGCTCTGCAAGTATGGAGGCGGAGTTCGCGAGCAGCTCCTGCTTCCTCGATCTACTGCCTGCCGGAGACGGGAGAGGCAGCCGCGAATAGTTCCCGAAAATTGGAGCGGCACGACGAGTACGGCACGACGGGAATGGCGAGGACTGGATTTCGCAAGTTGGGGGGGGGGGGGGAGGGGCGGCGGCTTCTGAACCGGGAGAGAAGAAGAGAAGAAATAGGGTTGCGGTTAAATTTTTGGGAAAGGGTTTTTTTTAAATGTTTTGAGGTGCGGATAGCCAAAATCGGAGTGCGGTTAACAATCGCCTAAAATTATTATTAATGGATGACCCTCTCTCTTTCTCTTTCCTCGACTACCCCTCTTACTTTTTGCTCCTCTCTACACTCTCTTTCTCGTCTCTCCCACGTGAAAGCAGGAACATTGCAATTTATGAAAATAAAGTAAACTTACTACTAATGGATGACCCTCTCCTCTCTCTTTCTCAAATCATTGACCGCAACCCCTCTCATTCTCAAATCATTGACCGCAACCCCTCTCTTTCTCGAGCGATTTTTGTGTACTCTATGCGTGTATCTAACTCATGTGAGTGAAATTTCAGCCATCCGATCAGCAAAAAGTCATTTATAAAAAGACACAATTCCTGTCTGAAGCCTGATGTCTGGCCGGATGATTTTTTAAAAAAATCATATTTATTAGGCAAATTAAATCTTAAAATGTGTATAAATAATAAAAATGTCTTTATTAATAAGCTATATTTTGTTTTGATTAAGGCTCCGTTTGGGGGGACTTATTTTCACCTGTCAAGCGGTCACGACCGCATGAACCTGGACTTTAATTAAGTCCTGGTTCATGCGGTCGTGACCGCTTGACCGGTGAAAATAAGTCCTCCCAAACATAGCCTAAATGCACTGATAAGCTTGATAGCTAACATCTTTTTTTTTTCAAAAGCCACCTTAATAAACCCCAAATAAATTTTGTTTTAAAAACTGATATGTGGTAATATGAAAAGATCATATCAAAACAATTTTTCCTTTATACTTTAGTCTATATAGAGAGAGACACACACACGAGCAGAACAGTCATTCACAGGAGACCCTGTGCGGGGCAATAACATCGGTGGGGGTTGCGACATTTGTCATGAGCAACAACATTGGTTATGGGCAGCGGCATCGACGGGCGGGACGGGGGGGGGGGGGGGGGGGCATTTATCTTGAGTGACGAAATTCAGCGGGGGAGGTGACATCCAGCGGGGGAGGCGACATTTGTCATGTGCGCCGATATTGGTCGGTGAAGGCGACATTGTTAATATCTATTATGATTACCGTGCGTTATACATACCTAAATATCTCTTTTAAAATGAGGTGTATTCATCAAATGACAACTAAGGTCCTCATTAATATCTTCTCCTTGGAAAACTTAGAAAATTATGTATAAACAAAAACAGTTAAACATTAAATTTGGAAAAAAAAATGATTTAATTACAAACATTAAAGAAAAGTATTTGTTGTGGTCTGCTCGAGACTCTTGGTAGACCGGACTTAATGAACCGTCTTTGCCTGCTGAGAGATCGAGCGCACAAATAGTCAGAAATTCACAGACAGTGAGAGAGTCTTTATGACATGGAAAACCCGTAATCCGGGTGAAAAACTATGCGGTAGATTAAGTCTCAATCTAACTTCCATTAGACAAAGTTACTTCGCAGAGCTTCCGGAAAAAGTCATATAAGGGTGACAAGTCGCTCCTCATTACAAGTTGAGATGAGAAAGAGAAAAGGTGCTCGGAGTGCGTCAAGGCTTCGTACTTTCGCCTGCGATCTTGCTTTTCCATGCAAAAGGGAGCAGGCGAATTTGAGCAAGTTGACGGGTTTGATCTGCTGACCCTCCAAGTGCTTGACAGGGTTCGAAGGCGGCTTTGGCAGCTAAGATGAACTTCAGTGGAGATCCTTCAGAGAGAGAGAGAGAGAGAGGAGAGTGAGATAGAGAAGAGAGAGGGGGGGGGGGAGAGAAGAACGAGGTGGAGGGGCAGTGGAGCTTCTGGTCACCCTTTGGGAGACTTCGATCTGATGTCATTTTGTCATCATCGACGCGCCAAGCGGCTACAACGCCATTTTCGGGCGGCCCCTCATCAACTACGTCAAGTTTGTTCCTTCGTCCAATCATCAATGCCTGAAATACTACCGGGTGGACGTCCAGGTCAGGATCAGGGGGATCTGAAGGCCTCCAGTGAGTGCTATCTAAATGTGGTCAGCACCATCAGCTGGATGGGTGACGCAGAGAAGCTGGAGAGGTTGATGGAGTAGGAGGAAGGTCTGCAAGCTGCTTAGGAGTTGGAAGAGGTGTAGGTGATCTCTCGGAGAGGAGAGATGGGTCTGCTGAAGGTTGGAAGATCCTTGCCGCTGGAAGGAAAGATCGAGATGGCCGCGTGTCTGTAGGAGAACGTTGATGTATTTGCTTAGAGAGCTGCCGAGATGCCAGGAATTGATGCTGACGTTGTCTGCCATTGTCTCAACCTGGATCCCTCAGTGGCCCCATCCGTCAGAAGCAAAGGAAGAGCGTCGATGTGCTAGCATGTCCGATCAGGGAGGAGGTAGAGAAGTTGATGGAGGCAGGTTTCGCTTCGGAGATCCAGTACCCAGGCTGGGCCTCCAACATTGTAATAGTTAAGAAGCCCGGAGGGGGCTGGTGTGTATGTATTGATTTTTCCCTATTGAATAAAGCTCGCCTGAAGGATTGCTACCGCTTGCCTAAAATCGACACGCTGGTTGATTCTGCCGTCGGATTTCCTGTGATGAGTTTCCTCGATGCTTTTTCAGGGTATCACCAGATCTGGATGCATCCCCCAGACTACCGCAAAGTCTCCTTCATCACCAGCGATGGCTGCTATAGTTATAAGATGATGCCCTTTGGGCTCAATAATGCAGGCACAACTTACCAGAGAATGATGGACCAGGTCTTCAAATAGCAGAAGGGGCGGTACCTGGAGGTATATATAGATGACCTCCTTGTTAAGAGCAAGAGCATCGCAGAACATACATGATCTAGCGGAGACCTTCGTCACCCTGAGAAAGTATAAGATGCGACTTAATCTGGCCAAGTGCTTCTTCGACATAGGAAGAGGGAAGCTCTTAGGTCACCTCTTCACTCCAAGGGGGGTGGAACCTAACCATGATAGTTAAAACCATCTTGGAGATGGCCTCCCTGAGGGATTCCAAGGACGTTTAGAGATTGATAAGAAGGCTGGCAGGCCTTAGCCATTTTCTTTCCAAGGCAGGAGAGAAGTGCTCCCCATTCTTCAAAGCTCTCTGAGGCAACCAGAAGTTCGAGTGGACCGCGGAGTGCAAGGAGGCTTTCGAAAAGCTCAAGCAACAGATAACTCAAGCTCCTCTCCTCCAAGGCCCGCAGGGAAGTGAAGACCTCCTACTCTACCTGGGAGTGGGAGCCAAGGCAGTCAGTTTAGTTCTGGTCAGGGAAGAAGGCAAGAAGTAACTCCCCATCTACTACGTGACTTGAGTGTTACGGCGGGCAGAAACAAGGTACCATATCCTGGAGAAGTTGGTTTTCACCTTAGTGTTTTCGGCTCGTAGGCTTTGCCCGTATTTTCAAGTTCACTCCATCAAGGTCGTATCCGATCATTCGCTTGTAGTATCTTGGATGGAGTGGAGAATTCAGGCAGGCTCACCAAGTGGTAAGTGGAGCTCCGTGAGTTCGATATTTCTTACTCTCCGAGGGTGGCGATCAAGGCCCAGGCAGTGGCGGACTTCCTGGCCGACTTCTCAGCCGAAGTGGGAGGAGACAAAGGCTTTTCCAGCCCAGTATCTTGGAAAATGTTTGTGGACGGGGCTTCAGGCTGACATTCTGTGGGACCCAGAGTCTTGTCAATAATCCCGCGGGGAACCAGGATCGAGCAGGCTGTTGAGATCCTCTTCACCATCACCAACAATCAGGCATAGTACGAAGCCATGGTGGCTGGCTTGCGTCTCGCCAAGGAATTGTCTGTCAAGGATATCAGGGACATCATCGACTCGATGTTGGTTCCGTCGTAATTCAGAGGGGATTTTGAAGTGCACGATCCAATCCTACAAAAATACTTGGTCAAAGTCAAAGGTCAGATCGGGGGGTTTCTGTCTTTCTTCGTCGAGCATGTAACCCGAGAGGAGAATTTAAAGGCGGATTACCTTGCCAAGTACGGTCCCCGGGCTAGGGGTACCGTGTAACGCCCCTACCCATCAAATGGAATATAACGGCGGGTCCGGCCGGGGCCCCACGCCATAGTTCACGGACAAGCGGCAGAAATACTTGTGGAAATCAAAATCTACTCGCATCCTACTCAAAACATGCTAGCGCAGCATTTTAAGTTACCATGAACTCAACTCAAAGAATGTCCACTACTATATAAACTCCACATTTATATATCCAAACCAGGAATGTATACAACTCACACACTGGCCTTAAGGCCTTACAGGTTTCTCTTTACACAAATACATTTTCGTACATCGGCACGCAGGCCGGCCACACATGAAATCCAAACACACTTCGCACGGCCTTCAAGGGCCTTAGCAGCAGTCCATCCATTTCGCTCATTTCATTTCAAGCAGCAGCATCTGCAAACACATATCCACCCAAGAGCGGCAAACAAAGTAACGGTCAGCTTTAGCTGACCACTTATAAAAGACCTACCCCTTACCCGGGGCAGTGGTTCCTTCCATGTATGTATTGCCATCACAAACGACCAATCACAACTACAACACAAACGCTGGAATCCACCAGACGCTCCATGCACTCAGGGCACCCTATTGGTGTACCAGATATCCCAGTCGTACACCGCCGATCCGAGGCTCTTCACTTGGTGGTTGGGCGGTTCAATCCTAGTCCACCAATCTTACTATTGGCGACATCCCGTCCATACCACTCAGAGGTACCGCCTCACAGTATACACAAACATCCAGAGCAGATCGACCCACACCATGTGGTGTGGCAAGCCGGGTTTATCGATGCTCCCCAGGCACTACCACCCATCGACCCCTCACCTATTTCCGATCGACCCACACCTGTGGTGCAGCAAGCCGGGTTTAACTCAGCTCCCCAGGCATTGCCACCCATCGATCCCTTTTTCTATCCAGATCAACCCACCTTAGTAGTGTAGCAGGCCGGGTTTATCTCGCGCTCCCCAGGCGTGCTACCAATTGATCTCTCATCATAACCAGGAGCTTCCTTAAAGCCTCCATGCATCCATAACCAACATTCATTCATCCATACAACCATTCAAGCAAAGCATAAACCTTTCATAGCATCAAATCCACGGAGTCTTCTCCAGTTTACCCATGATTCATCACCAATCCAGACTACCAGTCCAGATGGGCTTCACACAGTATGCCTATGCCGTACTTCATGCTTCCGGCTCTAGATGCAAACGCAATGAAGGAATCGCTTACGAGATCCACCTCTTGGTGGAGGATTCCACACACATGGATAAAGAAAGGACTTCGATGTCCAAGAAGGAGATCGTTACCCTCGAAGATCGCTTCGGCGCCATGAAGTAGCCGGATGGAAGTGACCGCCTCGGCTTTGCCTTCACGAGTCCGCTTTCGGATCTTCGCTCCGCATTCCGCAGCTCCTCCAGAAGCTGGCTTTCCTTCCTCATTTCCTTCCCTTTGCCTCTCTCTCTCTCTCTTTCTCTCTCTTGGAATGAGAAGAAGAAGGAGAATATGAAGATGAAGGGCATTTATCTCATTTCTCGGCCCTACAACCACATGGCAGGAGCCTGGCCCTTGGATCCAGGATAAGGGAATCGAACGGCTTAGAATTATCCAGAAAAGCCTGAACACGGCCTGACACGCCCTGTGACACGCCCGTGTCACAGGCCGTGTCACTTAAGCGGTAGGCAACCGACTTAGCCAAACCAGTACACGGCCGTGTGACATGCCCGTGTCACACGCTACACGCCCGTCTCATGCCTGATACGCCTGTGTTGACCACTCGTGTACTTCATTCAACACCATCTCAATTCCACCCAAGAGGGACACGGCCCTGGGATACGCCCGTGTCCCAGGCCGTGTACACCTGGACACACCCGTGTCCCGCAACACACGGATTTCTCAATGGAACCTGCAAACACGCCCTAGGACACGCCCGTGTCCCAGGCCGTGTACACCTCACTCGACAATCGTCGAGCGCATTTCATCGACCGGGGAGGGGGGACACGCCCTCTGACACGCCCGTGTCGCCGAGTGTGTTCCCTCCAAATACTTCATCGACCCCTCGAACAACTGCTCAACCCAAGCACAACATGCCCTGGGACACGCCCGTGTCCCAGGCCGTGTCAACCAGTCCTGAACCCAAGTTGACTCTGGGGTGTTACAATACTCCCCTCCTTCAAGAAATTTCGTCCACGAAATTGCACAGAAAATAGCAACCAAACTGTTATGACATCGAACTAATATGTTACAACAACCATTGCACTATACAACCTCCGCATGTGCACATTCATCAACAGTTGTAGCTAGTGATCTCTAGCTACACACAATCGATAGACCCTCAAACAACATATACATATATCATAATCGATCGATCACTTCAATTTCACCAAGTGTGTACCAACGTTAACACGACATATAAGATATATGCACACAACCATCGCATTAGTCATTGCCTTATCTACAACATTATTCACATCACCATGGTGATACAAGTCCTTACGCTTACTTCCGCTCAGCCTCCCGATTTTTCATCTCTCGCGTAAGAGCAAAATTAAACACTCGAGGCTGAATTTCACCAATTGAGCTTTGCGGCTCTTGTATTTCCAAATTATGCAATCGAGGTTCCGTCCGGGATGCAGAGGATTCGGCCACTGCTTTACCCTTTTCTTCATACGACGCACCTGTCTTTTTCTCACTTCCTGCAGGGGTCTTCCAACAAAATTTAGCAATATGGCCTTGCTGCCCGCAATTATAACAGATACGTCTATCAACACGTCCTTGCCCATACGTTGCTCCCGAAGAAACCATCGACGGAGCTGATTCAACAGGTCTAAACCTTTTCTTTTCTCGTCTTCTAAACTCGGACTGCTCCAACTGTGGCACTTTAAACTCTAGCTTCTCCGCTGCCAACTTCTTTTTATCCTGCACCCGTTTCAAATCTTTCTCCAGTGCCCTGGCCGTATCGACCAACGCTTGGAAGCCTTGATTCACCGAACTCGGGAGTGCCAATCGCAATTCATCACGCAGTCCCTCATAAAATCAATTCATCTTTCGAGCCTCTTCAGCGAAAGTAGACCCCGCATAGCGACCAAGTCTGGTAAACTCATGCAGGTACGTATCAATATCAGTCTCACCCTGCACCAGACGTTGAAACTCATTTTCCATCACAATCCGCTGCGACACTGGCAAGTACTTGACTAAAAACAATCGGGAGAATTCTTCCATTGAAACCTCTGCTAACCCTCGACCTGCCAAGTGATGCACCTCTATCTCATCCCACCATAGTCCTGCGTCTCCTTCCAGCAGAAAAATGGCTAGCGTTACTTTCTGCTCCTCTGCCGTCCTGATTGCACTCAGGATCCTTTTTACTCGAGCCAACCAATCTTCCGCCTGCGTTGGGGAAAGCGCCCCATCAAACGTAGGTCGATGAAACTCCATAAAACTTTTCAAGGACTCATTTGTTGCTTACTCATCCACCACAACTGCAGTACGTTCTTGCCTTACACCCGGCCGTACTGGCACTCCTGCAGGCCTTGTCTGCCCATTAGGTTGTGCCTGTAGTACTGCAAGCACCGTCTCCGTCACCACCCGTATGGTCTCCGCCGAAGGAGGCGTAGGCGCTTCAACGGGTGCTGCACTCTCATCAGACTGTTGGGGCTCAGACTGCCCAACACCACTTCTCGCCACCTAGCAATGTACAAAACACCATTAATCAGCCATGTCATAACGATAATTATATATTGACTACACACTCATGAACTGTACGTGCATGAAATACATTCTTACTGGACATTCGTGAGTTCAAATATGTTCTCTCCTCCCAAAGAATCGAAACCTCGCTTTGATACCACTTTGTAACGCCCCTACCCGTCACATGGAATATAACGGTGGGTCCGGTCGGGGCCCCATGCCATAGTTCACGGTCAAGCGGCGGAATTACTTGTGGAAATCAAAATTTACTCGCATCCTACTCAAAACATGCTAGCGTTTATCGATGCTCCCCAGGCATTACCACCCATCGACCCCTCAGCTATTTCCGATCGACTCACACATGTGGTGCAGCAAGCCGGGTTTAACTCGGCTCCCCAGGCATTGCCACCCATCGATCCCTTTTTCTATCCAGATCAACCCACCTTAGTAGTGTAGCAGGCTGGGTTTATCTCGCGCTCCCCAGGCGTTCTACCAATTGATCTCTCATCATAACTAGGAGCTTCCTCAAAGCCTCCATACATCCATAACCAACATTCATTCATCCATACAACCATTCAAGCAAAGCATAAACCTTTCATAGCATCAAATCCACAGAGTCTTCTCCAGTTTACCCATGATTCATCACCAATCCAGACTAGCAGTCCAGATGGGCTTCACACAGTATGTCTATACCGTACTCCATGGTTCCGGCTCTAGATGCAAACGCAACGAAGGAATCGCTTACGAGATCCACCTCTTGGTGGAGGATTCCACACACATGCATAAAGAAAGGTCTTCGATGTCCAAGAAGGAGATCGTTACCCTCGAAGATCGCTTCGGCGCCATGAAGTAGCCGGATGGAAGTCACCGCCTCGGCTTTGCCTTCACGAATCCGCTTTTGGATCTTCGCTCCACACTCCGCAGCTCCTCCAACAACTGGCTTTCCTTCTTCCTTTCCTTCCCTTGGTCTCTCTCTCTCTCTCTCTTTCTCTCTCTCTTGGAATGAGAAGAAGAAGGAGAATATGAAGATGAAGGGCTTTTATCTCATCTCTCGGCTCTATAACCACATGGCAGGAGCCTGGCCCTTGGATCCAGGATAAGGGAATCGAACGGCTCAGAATTATCCAGAAAAGCCTGAACACGGCCTCACACGCCCTGTGACACGCCTGTGTCACAGGCCGTGTCACTTAAGCGGTAGGCAACCGACTTAGCCAAACCAGTACACGGCCGTGTGACATGCCCGTGTCACACGCTACACGCCTGTGTCATGCCTGACACGCCCGTGTTGACCACTCGAGTACTTCATTCAACACCATCTAAATTCCACCCAAGAGGTACACGACCCTGGGACACGCCCGTGTCCCAGGCCGTGTACACCTGGACAAAGCCGTGTCCCGCAACACACGGATTTCTCAATGGAACATGCAAACACGCCCTAGGACACGCCCGTGTCCCAGGCCGTGTACACCTCACTCGACAATCGTCGAGCGCATTTCGTCGACCGGGAAGGGGGGACACGCCCTCTGATATGCCCGTTTCGCCGAGCGTGTTCCCTCCAAATACTTCGTCGACCCCTCGACCAACTGCTCAAACCAAGCACAACACGCCCTGGGACACGCCCCTGTCCCAGGCCGTGTCAACCAGTCCTGAACCCAAGTTGACTCTGGGGTGTTACAATCCTCCCCTCCTTCAAGAAATTTCGTCCACGAAATTGCACAGAAAATAGCAACCAAACTGTTATGACATCAAACTAATATGTTACAACAACCATTGCACTGTACAACCTCCACATGTGCACATTCATCAACAGTTGTAGCTAGTGATCTCTAGCCACACACAATCGATAGACCCTCAAACAGCATATACATATATCATAATCGATCGATCACTTCAATTTCACCAAGTGTGTACCAACGTTAACACGACATATAAGATATATGCACACAACCATCGCATTAGCCATTGACTTATCTACAACATTATTCACATCACCATGGTGATACAAGTCCTTATTCTTACTTCCGCTCAGCCTCCTGATTTTGCATCTCTCGCGTAAGAGCAAAATTAAACACTCGAGGCTGAATTTCACCAATTGAGCTTTGCGGCTCTTGTATTTCCAAATTATGCAATCGAGGTTGCGTCCGGGATGCAGAGGATTAAGCCACTGCTTTACCCTTTTCTTCATACGACGCACCTGTCTTTTTCTCACTTCCTGCAGGGGTCTTCCAACAAAATTTAGCAATATGGCCTTGCTGCTCGCAGTTATAAAAGATAAGTGTATCAACACGTCCTTGACCATACGTTGCTCCCGAAGAAACCGTCGACGGAGCTGATTCAACAGGTCTAAACCTTTTCTTTTCTCGTCTTCTAAACTCCGACTGCTCCGACTGTGGCACTTTAAACTCTGGCTTCTCCGCTGCTAACTTCTTTTTATCCTGCACCCGTTTCAAATCTTTCTCCAATGCCCTGGCCGTATCGACCAACGCTTGGAAGCCTTGATTCAACGAACTCGGGAGTGCCAATCGCAATTCATCACGCAGTCCCTCATAAATTCAATTCGTCTTTCGAGCCTCTTCAGTGAAAGTAGACCCCGCATAGCGACCAAGTCTGGTAAACTCATTCAGGTACGTATCAATATCAGTCTCACCCTGCACCAGACGTTGAAACTCATTTTCCATCATAATCTGCTACGACACTGGCAAGTACTTGGCTAAAAACAATCGGGAGAATTCTTCCATTGAAACCTCTGCTAACCCTCGACCCGCCAAGTGATGTACCTCTATCTCATCCCACCATAGTCCCGCGTCTCCTTCCAGCAAAAAAATGGCTAACGTTACTTTCTGCTCTTCTGTCGTCCTGATTGCACTCAGGATCCTTTTTACTCGAGCCAACCAATCTTCCGCCTGCGTTGGGGAAAGCGCCCCACCAAACGTAGGTCGATGAAACTCCATAAAACTTTTCAAGGACTCATTTGTTGCTTGCTCATCCACCACAACTGTAGCACGTTCTTGCCTTACACTCGGTCGTACTGGCACTCCTGTAGGCCTTCTCTGCCCATTAGGTTGTGCCTGTAGTACTGCAAGCACCGTCTCTGTCACCACCCGTATGGTCTCCGCCGAAGGAGGCGTAGGCGATTCAACGGGTGCTGCACTCTCATCAGACCGCTGGGGCTCAGACTGCCCAACACCACTTCTCGCCACCCTGCAATGTACAAAACACCATTAATCAGCCATGTCATAATGGTAATTATACATTGACTACACACTCATGAACTGTACGTGCATGAAATACATTATTAGTGGACATTCGTGAGTTCAAATATGTTCTCTCCTCCCAAACAATCGAAACCTAGCTTTGATACCACTTTGTAACGCCCCTACCCTTCACATGGAATATAACGGTGGGTCCGGTCGGGGCCCCACGCCATAGTTCACGGACAAGCGGCAGAATTACTTGTGGAAATCAAAATCTACTCGCATCCTACTCAAAACATGCTAGCGTAGCATTTTAAGTTACCATGAACTCAACTCAAAGAATGTCCACTACTATATAAACTCCACATTTATATATCCAAAATAGGAATTTATACGGCTCACACACACTGGCCTTACAGGTTTCTCTTTACACAAATACATTTTCGTACATCAGCACGTAGGCCGGCCACACATGAAATCCAAACACACTTTGCACGACCTTCAAGGGCCTTAGTTGCAGTCCATCCATTCAGCTCATTTCATTTCAAGCAGCAGCACCTGCAAACACATATCCACTGAAGAGCGGCAAACAGAGTAACAGTCAGCTTTAGCTGACCACTTATAACGACCCTACCCCTTACCCGGGGCAGTGGTTCCTTCCCTGTATGCATTGCCATCACAAATGACCAATCTACCAATCACAACCACAACACAAACGCTGGAATCCACCAGACGCTCCGTGCACTCAGGGCACCTTATTGGTGTACCGGATATCCCAGTCGTAGACCGCCGAGCTGAGGCTCTTCACTTGGTAGTTGGGCGGTTCAATCCTAGTCCACCAATCTTACTATTGGCGACATCCCGTCCATACCACTCAGAGGCACTACCTCACAACATACACAAAACATCCAGAGCAGATCGACCCACACCATGTGGTGTGGTAAGCCAGGTTTATCGATGCTCCCCAGGCATTACCACCCATTGACCCCTCACCTATTTCCGATCGACCCACACCTGTGGTGCAGCAAGTCGGGTTTAACTTGGCTCCCCAGGCGTTGCCACCGATCGATCCCTTTTTTTATCCAGATCAACTCACCTTAGTAGTGTAGCAGGCCGGGTTTATCTCGCGCTCCCCAGGCGTGCTACCAATTGATCTCTCATCATAACCAGGAGCTTCCTCAAAGCCTCCATACATCCATAACCAACATTCATTCATCCATACAACCATTCAAGCAAAGCATAAACCTTTCATAGCATCAAATCCACAGAGTCTTCTCCGGTTTACCCATGATTCATCACCAATCCAGACTACCAGTCTAGATGGGCTTCACACAGTATGTCTATGTCGTACTCCATGCTTCCGGCTTTAGATGCAAACGCAACGAAGGAATCGCTTACGAGATCCACCTCTTGGTGGAGGATTCCACGCACATGCATAAAGAAAGGACTTTGATGTCCACGAAGTCGATCGTTACCCTCGAAGATCGCTTCAGCGCCATGAAGTAGCCGGATGGAAGTCACCGCCTCGGCTTTGCCTTCACGAATCCGCTTTTGGATCTTCGCTCCGCACTCCGCAGCTCCTCCAGCAGCTGGCTTTCCTTCCTCCTTTCCTTCCCTTGGCCTCTCTCACTCTCTTTCTCTCTCTCTTGGAATGAGAAGAAGAAGTAGAAGATGAAGATGAAGGGATTTTATCTCATTTCTCGGCCCTACAACCACATGGCAGGAGCCTGGCCCTTGGATCCATGATAATGGAATCGAACGGCTCAGAATTGTCCAGAAAAGCCTGAACACGGCCTGACACGCCCGTGTCACAGGCCGTGTCACTAAAGCGGTAGGCAACTGACTTAGCCAAACCAGTACAAGGCCATGTGACATGCTCGTATCACACGCTACACGCCCGTGTCATGCCTGACACGCCCGTGTTGACCACCCGTGTACTTCATTCAATACCATCACAATTCTACCCAAGAGGGACACGGCCCTAGGACACGCCCGTGTCCCAGGCTGCGTACACCTAGACACACACGTGTCCAGCAACACATAGATTTCTCAATGGAACCTGCAAAAATGCCCTGGGACACGCCCGTGTCCCAGACCGTGTACACATCACTCGACAATCGTCGAGCGCATTTCGTCGACCAGGGAGGGGGGACACGCCATCTGAAACGCCCGTGTCGCCGTGCGTGTTCCCTCCAAAAACTTCGTCGACCGAAGTTCATCGACCACCCCTCGACCAACTGCTCAACCCAAGCACAACACGCCCTGGAACACTCCCGTGTCCCAGGTCGTGTCAACCAGTCCTGAACCCAAGTTGACTCTGGGGTGTTACATACCGTGACCGATCTGTTTCGACCATTCATCGAGGAAGGGGAGATGATGGAGATCGAGCAGCGAGCTTCCTGGAAGGACCCATTCGCTACATTCTTAACAACCGGCCAGCTTCCTACAGGTGAAGGGGATCAGAGGAAGTTCTAATACAAAGGTGTCTACTACTTGCTGTAGGAAGGGGGGATCTACCGCAAAACCATTTCAGGTCCCTTAGCCAGATGCTTGTCAGATACCGATTTTCCCCGCATTCTAGAAGTGATCCATTTAGGAGAGTGTGGCAGCCACTCGGGGGACCCGCACTCTAGTGCACAGGATCCTAAGACATTGTTATTTCTATCCAACCATTCAGAAGGAAGCGGAATCCTTCTCAAAGAAATGTTCTAAATGTCAGCTCTTTGCACCTCTTCAATTGCAACCAGCTCAGCAGCTTCGCTCGATCACCACTCCCTAGCCCTTCGGCATCTGGGGGATGCATTTGATCGGCCCCTTTTCCCAAGCTAGCGGATAGAGGAAGTTCATTCTTGTAATGATCGATTACTTCTCCAAATGGATCGAGGCGAAGGCTCTAGCCAAGACCACTTTTCAAATCTTAAATAACTTCATCTGGGGAGAGATTGCCTGCAGGTTTGGATTTCCTCTCGCCATCGTCGCAGACAACAACCCACAATTTGCCAGCTTAGAGTTGGAGGACTTCTGCAAGCAGCTAGGGACGGATCTTTGATTCACCTCTATACATCATCCTCGCTGCAATAGACAGGTAGAAGTAGCCAACAAGCTGATCATCAACCTCCTAAAAAAGAAAGTAACCAACCTGAAAGGCAATTGGGCAGAGCAGCTCCCCACAGTCCTATGGGCTCTGAGAGCAACTCCAAACGCTACCACGGGGGAAACACCCTTCAAGTTGTCCCACGGGTCTGAGGCACTCATCCTTGTGGAGTTTGAGGTGCGTAGTCCAAGAGTGGTTGCGGTAGGAGATGGCAGCGAAGAATGACGCTTGGAGAATGAAGATGCTCAGAGGCTCTCGATGGACTATATCAAGGAACTACATGACTTGGAATCCATCTTACAGGAGGAAATCAAGAGGCACATGGCAAGGCACTTCGACAAAAACATCCGCCTGAAACATTTCCTCGTGGGAGACCTGGTCATGAAGAAGGTGGATGTCGTGGGAAGGGGAGTTGTAGTTGGTAAGCTATACCCTAACTGGGAAGGCCCATTTATCGTCCAGGAAGCCCTAGCAATTAGAGGCTATCGTCTACAAAATCAAGATGGGGAACAACTGGGAGGTACCTGGAGCGGGGATAACCTGAAAAGATTCTTTCCCCAGTGGTAACCTGTGTTGATTCTTTATAATCCTATTTTAATATATGTATACAATTACGGCAAAATCATTCCTTTCCATGCTAATTCATCTCAAGACATCTGAAATCTTCAATATCCAGCCCCATCATCGACTCCGGAAACCAGCGTTCGACATGTTCCTCTTAAAAAGCTCAGGGCGGATGATAGGACAATGCCTTGGGACTTAAGTGCTCTTATAAGACTGAGACCCTGCATTGACGGTTGAGATCAGTTCCCCCTTGCATGTCGGCCTAGATACCCTCGATTGCATCTCTCTTTCGACTGAAGTAACTATCAGGAACAGGACTAGATGCTAACCTCCTGGACTCGATAGAGGGCTGATATCACCAAGCAACCACTTGTATAAATACATCTCAATTGTTGCCAATGCGGGATATCTTGCCTAAAGGGGGGTAGGGACAAGCCCAAGGGAATATTTTAACCCCAAGTACATCTTGAAGGTCCCTCGGAGGAACCTTTCCCTTTGTTCCTCCTAAAAAGACCAGGGTGGATGATAGAATGATACCTCGGGACTTAAGCTCTCTTATAAGACTGAGCCCCTGCATTAATGACCGAGACCAGCTCCCCCATTGCATGTCAGCCTAGATACCCCTGATTGCATCTCTCCTCTGACTGGAGGAATTATTTAGGAATAGGTCTGGACGCCAACATCCCGATCTGACAGGATCAAGATCGTCTCTCTTATAATCTCCTTCATTTGCAAACCATTGGTATAGATGACTCATCTGTCCCCTCTCAAGTAATAGGACAAAACTACCTCTGTACCCATAAGAAGTCACCGAATGGTGAAGATTTCATATGTCCGAGTCCCTACATGAGCTCCCCTCCTGTATATCGGTCGCCAACCCCCTCGGGTAGGACAAAGTTCCTCGTTGGAGTGATGTCGTAGTCCGTGATCTCTGTATGAGCATCTCTCTTGTAGACCGGCTACTAGCCACCCGAGTCGACTCACACCACTCTAGTTGAGCTCGGCTCCTGGGAGCTGTCGATTACAACAAAGTTCCTCGTTGGAGTGATGTCGTAGTCCGTGATCTCTGTACGAGCTTCTCTCTTGCAGACAGACTACTAGCCACCTAAGTCAACTCAGACCACTCCAGTTGAGCTCTGCTCCTGGGAGCTGTCGACTCCAACAAAGTTCCTCGTTGGAGTGATGTCGTAGTTCGTGATCACTGTACGAGCTTCTCTCCTGCAGACCGACTACTAGCCACCAGAGTCGACTCTCTCCCACCGCCAGTTGAGCTCAGCTCCTATGTGTGTCGACTACAACCTCCGATTTAGTTGAGCTAGACTCCTATGAGGTATGCGACCTTGCAGGTACAAGCAGTATTGAGCGAACAGGCGACTGCGACCATACAGTGGCGAACATCAAAGTGCGAGAAAGAGGTGGTGACCTGCATGCAGGTGACAAAATTCGAAGAACGAGGTCCATGTGCGGGTTAGCATATTATGAACATTCGATCTCTCTAAACCTATGAGCATATCGAGTGCCATCAGTAACGAGTTTGCGATCAGAGGATAAAAAGAAAGGGATGTCGTAACTTAGAACTTGTATATATGTATCAAAAGTTTTACAAGTTGCAAAAAATTTCCAAGTGTTTACATTTCTCTATATACGAGCGTGAAGAAAATCGGCGAGCAACTAGGACTCATCGTCCCCTATCTCAGGCCGATATTCATCATCTCCAATGTCGGCATCCTCATCATCCTCGCCCTCCTCCTCCACTCTCCTCCTCATCACTGCTTTTGCCGCTGATGTTGCTACTATCACTGTTGCTACTATCGTTGCCGCCACTGCTACCGCTAGAGCCTAATGCCAAGGAGATGACACGATCGGGCGAGTTAGACTCCTCGATGAGCAACTAGGGGATGAGATCCTCAACGGTATGCTGTCTGGCCTCCTCAACAAGGAGGTCGTTGATATTCAGCCTGGCGAGCATGACATTCCCTGCCTCTCGCGCTTTCCCGCGGTAGATGGTCGACATCTCATCCCCATGATGGCGGGGCCTCTTAACCATCAAGCGCAGGGATTCATCCGGCTGCGATGCATCAGGGCGAGGAGATGAAGTGCTTGCACGCTTCTCGGTGATGACTGCACGAGTTTCCATCTCGACGGATCGGACCTGGGCAGCTTCCAGATCGGCCAGGGTGTGGGCGAGTTTCTGCTCGCATTCTGAAAGCTTCTTCGCCGCCTCAATTTTGGCAACCTTCAAGAATCATCAAACCAATTGAAAGATAAGGGATAAATCTGATTTACTCTAGAGGGGAGTGAATAGAGTAATTAAAATTTCTGGCTGTTTTGATTTATATCAGAGTAATAAAATAGGTGATACTATAGTAACATAACATAAATTATAAACTAAGCTAAACTATCACAGCAAAGCAATCTATCACAACAAACTAATCTATCACAACAAAGCAAGAACAGAAAGAAAATAGGCAACCAGACAACACAATAATTTTTATAGTGGTTCCCCAACCTGGATACATCCACTCTTCTACCACCCTGGTAGGAATCCACTAGCAAGTTTTTGATCAGGTGACTGCCACCACAAGATCTATTTTCAGGGAGATCGCATAACCCTTTGAGCTTTTGATCAGATGCCCAAAAACCAAGAATAAACTTTTGAAGGGAGTAAATAAACACTTTATTTAGGAGGTGAGAGAGGTGATGTTGTCTTCTCTTTTCTCTATACAACAGAAAAGACTAGTGGATTGTTGTTGTCAAAAACTCCTTCTAAAATCACTTGAAGCCTTGCTCGGGGTGTAGGTCTTTAGCCTTGTCTAGAAATGATGTCCAGGAACTTTCTGACTGATTGAAAGTTGTTGTCCTTGAATGTTCCTAGAGTAAAAGTTGAAGAAGACTCTTGATATATGTTTGTTGTTCTTCTTTAGTCTTCAGTAAGCACAAGAAAAAAACAGGTTGTTTTCTGCACAAAGAATTTTCTTGTTGGTTCTTCTTGTTCTCTGTATTACTTCGTTTTGTCTATCTTGCTGTCTGAAAAGAGAAAAACTTTTTTATATTCTCTGTCAAATTCTCCTTTGAATTTTGAATTCCAAGAATTGATTGCTGATTGCTTGGAGAATATAATCTTTAATGAATTTCCCCAACTGTCCCAATAAATTAAGCAAGTAATTAACCCTTATGAAAACCATAATTAATGCTGTCAATAACGGCTATATTCAAGAGAATATGAGCATTAATTACTCAGGAAATCACTGCTAAATAATATAGGAAATAAGGACAGAGATAAGGAAAAACTCTAAGTATGGCACTGGACAAAAATCATCGAGCTCTGAACAGATTTCGTCGACCGGAGATCCATGCTCGTCGAGCTGAGAAATCCTGTTCGTCGACCTGAGCTCAGCGAACTGTATTCTGGAAATAACTTGCCAATTCTGTGGTCCAAGTTCGTCGAGCACAGAATCTATCTTCGTCGAGCTGAGTTTAGTGAAAATAAACTGGAAAGAATCTATTGAAGCTGAACACCAGATTTCGTCGTCCTGAGCTCGAATATCGTCGAGCTCAACTCAGAGAATTAACTCTGAGTTCGTCGATCTGCGATCGACGATCGTCGAGCTGAGTTCGAATAATTTCGAACTGATAATTTTGAACTTGAACTCTTCTAAGTCTTGAGTCTCCTAAAGTCTTCTGCGGCTGGTCCATGAAGGTTGAACCTAATGACTAGCCTAAATTCTAAGACTCATACACTTGACCCTGGCTATACAATATGGGTCAAACTCATCCTAATTAGTGAACCTAGCCCAAATCCAAACTAGGGATCCAACAATCTCCCCCTATTTGGGTGAGGTCACTAATATAAACAAAAGAAAATAATCACAAAGCAAAAATAATATATCTGGCAGAAAATTTAAAAGTATCCAGCATATATGTACATAACAGAAGCTTTGTGACAAAATAAACAAATAGAGTTCAGAAAGTAAAACTAGACAAAATATTCATTTGTTCTTCTTTGCCTTTTCCTTATCAGTTTTTTTAGAACTTTCAAAGGGCTGTCTGAATTTAATTTCTTTGTTGGGATTGACAGCTTCTCTTTTAGATATTGTCATGTCAACTGCTCAAATAATATTGAGAGAAGTTGCTCTTGGAACTATAGCCTCTAGATGCAGGTTCATATAAGCATCTACATTGAAGAATTTGTTAGCTTTGTCATACCTTTTTAGTTCTTCTTTTCTGTAGGATGACATTGTAGAGTACTGAGAAGGATCTCTGCCTTTAGCTTTAGCTTTGTTATTCATGGAGAGTCTAACCAGTTCTTGAAATCTGGCCATTTTTGCAGTTGTATCTTGTTCAGGATCCACAAAAGGGATTGGAGGAGAATTTGGCCTTTTTGGACTATTATCCATTTCAGATTTATCAATTTCAGATATTCTTTGTTGCTTGTCTGTCTTCTGATGTTGCTGTTGTTATCTACTGCTTCTTGAATGTCTCTGCTGATTGATCTCTTGGAATTGAGATCTTGAAGATCTACCTTGTTATCTTTGATAAGTCTGAGTATATGAGGTAGATCTTTGAGAGATATTTCCTGAAGCACCTGCTGCTGGAGGAGGAGGAGGAGGAGGACCTCTCCAATTCCTTTGAGAAGGAGGAGGAGGAGAGTACCTTCTGCTTTTCTTCCTGACTTTCTGCTCATTCTTAGACAGCCACATCCAATTAGGCATCCCTAGGTAAGGAGTGATCTTCTGCAAGATGTAGTAGGGAGTGTCTATATTGGGATTTGGCTATGAAACAGCCTTAGCAAGAGCTTTTCTTTTCTTAACAACTTTCTTCTTTGCTTTTGAGTCATCAGAATCATCAGAGTCTTCATCATCATTGTCGTCATCAGATTATCCTGGAGGATTGTCATATAAAGCATCAATTGCCTTCAGAATATCTTTGGAAATTTGTTTCTCAGCCTGAGGAAGAACTTGAGGTTCTGCAACTTCTGATGGAGCAAAAATAGTTTCAGAAAATGTTAAGTTCTCTTCTGCTATATCAGCAAGAATAATATCATCTAAATTAGGTAAAGTACTATCATCCATCTTATAAGTAGGAGGAGAGATAGCCTTTGGAGGAGAAATAGCCATGGGGGCTGATACTGTTGGAGGCTCTGCTACTACAAAACTTGCCTTAAGTTGCTTAGCAACTTTAGGGCTTATTGGGAAAGGATAAGCTATAATAGCTTTGGATTGATGTAAGCAAACTTTTGGAAGATTGTTGGGTACATTGGAAAATGTGTACCAGATTTGGAGAAGTCTTACCTAACTCAATGATATGCATCAAGTTGTATTTGATGTTGTGTTGAGTTAACATGTGCAGGTTAAGTAAATGGAAGGAAAAAATTTCTAAGTACAAGTGTCGACACTTGGGAATGGCTGTGTCGACACCAAGGGCCCGATTGTGTCGACACCCAGAATTTGTGTCAACATACAAAGAAGCTGTCGACACATTCCAGAATTCTGTCGACAACGACTGTGTCGACACACAGAACTTGTGTCGACACACACTAGAATTCTGTCGACACCAACTTTGTCAAGACAAGGAGTGATTGTGTCGACACACAGGAATTGTGTCGACACATTCCACAGAAGCTGTGTCGAGGAGTAAAAGTGAAGTTGTGTCGACATCATCAAGACTTGTGTCGACACATGGACTATGTGTGTCGACACATGTGAAGTATTCACTCGACATTCTCTGCTGCTAAGTCAAAGTACAATGAAGGTTGATGTAATACAACTGGAGACTTGACAGTTGTCATTACTGGCATTGTTGTCACATCTATCAGAGGTGTCAGAAGATCGTTTGGAACTGGAATAGCCGGTAACCATGGATGAAGCCTATATATAGATATGCTCTCTCAACGATTGCAACAATCTGATGAGAAATAATTATCAATTGTGAAGAAGTGATCGTGAATACAGAATAATCTCTGAAGGATTGAGAATCCAGAAGAAGAAAAAGAAGAAACAGTCAACATATTGTAGAGAGACAAAAACAAGAAGGAGAGAAGTCCTCATCCAGTGAAGGCAGATCCTGAACAGTCTGCTAGAAGAATTCAGATCAATTCTGAAGAAGAATTCAGATTAATTTCTGAATAAGAAGGAAGCTGATTGAAGATCAACTCCAACACCAAGATGATCAACCCTACTTTGTTCAGATTCAAGAAGCTTTGAAGAAGCTAAGACAGGTTGATCCTTAAGAAATCAGTTCTATCAAGAACTGATCAAGAAGCCTTCAACCAATTCTCTCTCCATCTGGTTGAATATAATGTTATCTTTTCATCAATAACTTTTGTAGGATCTGTAATAGATCTGAGTGTAGGAGATTTATTTCTCTGAGTTGTAGGCCTAAATTATAAAGGCTGAGGTAGGGCTGAGTGCCTGAGGTAGGGGAATCTATTCCCTGAGTTGTAGGCCTGTGAAAGAGGCTGAGGTAGGGCTTTTGCCTGAGTTGTAGGAGTGGGGTATCACTCTGAGTTGTAGGAATGTGAAATAGGCTGAGGTAGGGCTTGTGCCCGAGGTGTAGGAGTATGGATTCACTCTAAGTTGTAGGAACCATTCTTGGTTCTGAGCTGTAAGATCTGCGGATCTGAGAAGTGGAAGGAAGTTGGGCCGAATCTAGTACACTGCTAGATAGCCGAAGGGGGAAAGTGGATGTACCCATCATTTGGGGAACCACTATAAATCTGGTGTGCAATCTGTGGAATGTTGTGTGTATGTGAATGTTTTGTTGTAATATCTGCTGAATAATTTGCTAAACGAGATAGATTAGTCTGCCTAAGTTAGAAAAAGAATTTGCACCTATTCACCCCCCCCCCCCCTCTAGGTGTTTAGGTCATCTTAAAACCAATTCTTTCAAGTGGTATTAGAGGGAGGTTACTCAAATAATAGACTTAATAGTCTGAGTAGATTTTCTAGGCAGAAATCTATTAGGCAAAATGGGTTCCATTGATAATCATAAGGAGTTTGGTTCCATGAAGTTACCTATATGCAGGAAAGAGATTTTTGTCATATGGAAAGAAAGAGTTAGACTATTTATGGAAGCTTCAGATCCAAGAATCTATATGACAGTCAAAGAAGGGCCATTCATCCCAATGAAAGTCTCAGTTCTTGATGCAAATCTCAGGACACCAAAGGAGTATTCTGAAATGACAAAGGATGAGATCATCTTGTCTACTATGGATAAGAGAGCATAGAATATAATAGTCAGTACTATAGATGATTCAACATTCCAAAATTTGATTCACTGCAAGACCTCTAAAGAAATGTGGGACACCTTGATTGTCTACATGGAGGGTTCAGAAGAAGTGAGAGAAGACAGAAAGTCTATGCTGAATCAGGAGTATGAAAGCTTTAGACAATCTAAAACAGACAGCATAACTGAATGTTACAAGAAGTTCTTCAGAATAGTTAATGAATTGATGTCATATGGAAGAGTATTCAGCACATATGAGTTAAATGATAAGTTTCTGAGATCATTAACTAAGGACTGGGACACCAAGATATGTGTCATTAGGGAAGTGGCCAGACTAGCAGAAATCTCACCTCCTACATTATTTGGCAAACTGCTTTCATATGAGATGCAGCTGATGGTCAGAAAGGAGGAGGAGAAAAGTAATAAAGTTGATTACAGAGATAAGTCAGTGGCTTTCAAGATTGAAGCCATAAGAAAGGAAAGGAGGATGTCTCTATCTCCTCCTAGGAAAGCTGCAGAAGTAGTTTCAGAAAATTCTGACAGTCACACATCAGATAGTCCAAATTCTGATGAAGACTTAGCTGCTTTCTCAAAATAATTTCAAAAGTTCTTGAAGAAGAAACAGTGGAGATCCAAGCCATCCTCCTCACAATCCAAGGATGATTACTATCAGAAAAAGAAATCCTCTAGGAAGGACAGGTATGGCTCTAAACCTAGTAAATTATCTTCAACTAAGATTATTTGTTATTGTTGCAATAGGCCTGGACATGTGGTAGTTGATTGTCCTGACAAAAGGAAAGAATCTAATGACAAGAAGAAATTAAAAAACAAGGGCAAGAAGGAGAAATCTTTTGTTGCAAAGAAGCAAAAAAGAGGGTCAGATTC
Organism: Platanthera guangdongensis; assembly: GCA_039583875.1. Lineage (NCBI taxonomy): Eukaryota > Viridiplantae > Streptophyta > Magnoliopsida > Asparagales > Orchidaceae > Platanthera > Platanthera guangdongensis. Next base: position 107,235,794 of record CM077157.1, read on the forward strand.
TTCATCATCAGATTCTAAGGCTGAAGCTGAAGCTGAAGCTGAAGCATACATAAGACTGGTTGCAACTGAAGAGGATGCATAAGAGGCAGAGTTCTTGAAATTGCTGGACTCAGTAAATGGAATTGAAGAATATTGTTGTAAAGGGCTGATGGCCCTGACAGAAGAAGATCATTGCAAGGATCAGCCCGGTCCTAGTAAGGTAAACAATTCTTCAATAGTTTCTGATTACTATACTGGATCAGAATCAGAAGCATCTGCATCAAGAGATGTAAATGAATCTGAATATGAAGCAGATGTTCATCAACTTATTGATGAATATGGTGATCTGTTGCAAGCACTTAAGAAAAGCAGGATCCTTAACAAATCACAGACCAAGGAAATTGCTGCTCTTAAGCTGGCTCCATTAGATTCAGAAGAAATGCTGGATCTAAAGATGAATGAAGTTGCCAAACTGAAAAACATAACTGTTATTCAGATGGGTACTATTACATTCAAGAATGATCAAATCAAAAGTCTTGAAGTTAAACTTCAGAAGGAAAAGGAACTGGTGGCTAAATTCTCTATGCCAAAATCAGTTTTACCCTTAATTGATGACTTTATCCCCAAAAAGGGTAAGAAAGGATTGGGCTTTAAGAGAAATGCAAGGGCTGCCAATTCCAAAAGAAAAGGCAAAGACCCAGTACAGCCACTAGCCTTCAAACTCCCCATTGCCTTCAGGAAAGTGCAACAGCCTACCAATAGTTATGATTATGATATCATACATGGTTATGGTAAGCCTAATATTCTGAATGACAAGGGTGTATCTCCAGCACTCAAGCAAAGAACCACTGTACCAACAGTGTTAGGAATAGCTGACAGCAATGCTGTTAAAACTGAACATAAATAGAGGTATAATATATATGAGTGCTGGTGCTGTGGTAAGATAGGGCATTATGCCAAGGATTGCTGGCACAAACTAGTGTTAGGAAGAATGCTAGTTTACCTGTGAGGAAGGCTGCTGGTGAGAATATCAAGTTTCAATATAACTTGAACCTAGAACCTAATAAACATTGGGGTTCTAAGGTAAACTAATTTTATTTGTTGCAGGTGGGTCCAAGTTGTCATACCCCTATATGGTACTTTGACAGTGGATGTTCCAGGCACATGACTAGAACAAGAAAAATGTTAAAGGACTATACTCCCATAGAGAGTGGACCCAAAGTGATCTTTGGTGGATCGGAAAAAGGGGTCATAAAAGGGTTTGGTAACATTTCTACTAGTTCTATAACAATCACTCAAGTGGCTTATATAAAAGATTTGAAACATAACTTGATAAGCATAAGTCAGCTGAGTGATCTTGGGTATGACACATCATTTATTAAGAATGAGTGTCAGATTAAAAGGACAAGTGATCAGAAAGTGATCTTGTCTGGTTATAGGAAAAGGAATGTTTATTGTTTAAATCTTGATTATGAAAACATGAACTCTCTTGTATGTTTAGTTGCAGATGAGAAAGCATCTCAGTGTGTCTAATGACACAAGAGGCTAGTTCATCTAAACTATAAGACTATAGGCCAACTCTATAGTTTAGAGTTAGTGAGGAATGGTCCTCAGTTTAAGTGCATAAAAGAGGGTATATGTTCAGCTTGTCAAAAAGGCAAGCAACCCAAATCCTCTTTTCATAGTCTTGATACCAAAGACTCTGTCAGGTGTTTGTACCTCTTGCATATGGATTTATTTGGTCCTATGTCAGTTCATAGTCTAGGTAGGAAAGTCTATACTTTTGTGGTAGTAGATGACTATTCTAGATTTACATGGGTTTTCTTTTTGAGGCAGAAATCTGAAACCCCTACTGTCTTTCATAACTTTGTTAAACAAATTCAGAATGAACTTAACAATTCAGTGGTTAAAATCAGAAGTGACCATGGAACTGAATTTCAGTCTGAATGTATGACAAGGTTTTGTGAAGAACTAGGGATTCATCAGGAATTCTCCTCACCTAGAACACTTCAGCAAAATGGAATTGCTGAAAGAAAGAATAGGACTCTTATTGAGGCTGGTAGAACTCTACTAAGTGACATTTCTCTCTCAGAATATTTCTGGGCTGAGGCAGTAAATACTGCTTGTCATGTTCTCAATAGAGCATCCATAACTAAGAGCCACAACAAGACACCCTATGAGATTATGAAGGGCAGAAAACCAAACATATCCTACTTTAGGATCTTTGGTAGCAGGTGTTATGTGCTTAACACTGGCAAGTCTCACCTAACTAAGTTTGCTACCAAATCCTAAGAGGGGATATTTGTTGGGTACAGTAATAACAGTAAGGCATATAGGGTCTATAACTTTACTACACAAGCTGTAGAAGAATCTGTTCATGTAGTGTTTGATGAATCTGAGCTAATTAACTGTGAGTTGTCTAGCAATTCTTGTAGCTCAACAGGTGTTGGGTACATTGGAAAATGTGTACCAGATTTGGAGAAGCCTAACATAGCTCAATGATATTCATCAAGGTGTATTTGATGTTGTTTTGAGTTTATATGTGCAGGTTAAGAATATGCAGGAAAAGTTTCTAAGTCCATGTGTCGACACCAGAAGAAGCTGTGTCGACACTTGTGAAGACTTGCGTCGATATTTGGGAAAAGCTGTGTCGACACTTGGAGTTAATTATGTCGACACTTGGAGAAGCAGTGTCGACACACAGAAAGTTTAGTCGACACTCAGAAAGCTCAGTCGACATCAACTGTGTCGACACACAGGACTTGTGTCGACACACAGAAAGTTCAGTTGACATCAACTGTGTCGACACATAGGACTTGTGTCGACACACGGAAAGTTCAGTCGACATCAAATGTGTCGACACACAGTACTTGTGTCGACACACACACCAGAATTTCTTCTAAGTCAATTGTGTCAAGACAAGAAGTGACTGTGTCGACACACAGGACTTATGTCGACATATTCTTACAAAAGCTATGTCAAGAAGCAGTGTCGACACCATGAGAGCTGTGTCGACACCACCAATGATTGTGTCGACACTTAGTCTACTTGTGTCGACACATGTGAAGTTCAGACTCGACATTTTGCTGACAGAGACAAAGTTTCAAGAAGTGACTTGAAGACTTGACAACTGCCATAACCAACAGGTCTACTGCAACTGTCAGATCTGTCAGAAGTTAGTTAGCAACCGGATCAGCCGGTAACCTTGGATGAAGTCTATATAAAGACAGATTCTATCAACAGAAGATGAAGAAGTAAGAACGAGAAGACAAAGTACTCAACACACAATTACAACAGAAGATCCAACATATACAAGAAAATCCAGTCAGAGATTTTCAAGTGCATCTAAGTGAAGAATTTCAAAAGTTCTTCAGAAGAATTTGTAGAGAGAGAGCTCCAATAATTCAAGTGAAGAAAGAGACTATCAACAACTAGTCTCTTAAGAGCATATCCTGAACTATCTGCAAAGAAGAATTCAGATTGATTTCTGGATTTTAAGAAGGAAGCTGATTGAAGATCATCTTCAAGAAATTTAACCTTATTGTGTTCAGATTCAAGAAGCTTTGAAGAAAGCCAAAGACAGGTTGATTTTTGGGTAATCAGATTCTTCAAGAACTAATCAAGAAAATTTTCTACTCATTCTCTCTCAACTTGGGTGGAAGATAAAACATATTTTATATTTTTGTTCTGTAAGATCATTATTGATCTGAGTTGTAAGACTAGTTTATAAAGGCTAAGGTAGGGCTGAGTCCCTGAGGTAGGAGATTTTCATCTCTGAGTTGTAGGCCTTGGTAAGGCTGAGGTAGGGCTGTGTGCCTGAGGTAGGAGATCTGATTCTCTGAGTTGTAGGCCTGGGTGTAGGCTGAGGTAGGGCTTAATTGCCTGAGTTGTAGGAGTGTGGACTCACTCTGAGTTGTAGGAACCTTGACTGGGTTCTGAGCTGTAAGATTTGTAGATCTGAGAAGGAAGGAAGAAGTTAGGCCGAATCTAGCACACTGTTAGATATGCGAAGGGGGAAAGTGGATGTACCCATCATTTGGGGAACCACTATAAAACTGTGTGGCATCTATGATTGTGTGTGATTCTGTGAATTTTGTGATGTGGTAGCTGTCGAACTGATTGATTCTATTTGATTATCTGAATTAATATTCTGCCTTAGAGTAAAAAGGAATTGCACCTATTCACCCCCCCCCCTCTAGGTGTTTAGGTGACCTTGAAACCAATTCTTTCAAGTGGTATCAGAGGGAGGTTCTCAAAGATAGACTTAACAGTCTGAGTCAAATCTGTGAGGCAGACTAAAATTTGAACAGATGGGTTCAGGTGAAAATCATAAGAAACTTGATTCCATGAAGTTGCCCATATGCAGGAAAGAAATCTTTGGGATATGGAAAGAAAGGGTCAGATTATTTATGAAAGCATCTGATCCAAGAATATATATAATTGTTAAGGAAGAGCCTTATATTCCAATGAAAGTCTCAGTTCTTGATTCTATCCAGAGGACACCAAAAGACTTTTCAGAAATGACTAAGGATGAGATTATCGTGGCCACTATGGAGAGCTCAGATTATTATAGTAAGTACCATAGATGACTCAACATTTAAAAATCTGATTCACTGTAAAACCTCCAAGGAGATGTGGGACACATTGATATTCTAAATGGAGGGATCAGAAGAAGTTAGATAAGATAGAAAGTCAATGCTTAATCAGGAATATGAGAGCTTCAGACAAAGCAAATCAGACAGCATCACTGAATGTTACAAGAAGTTCTTCAGAATTGTGAATGAACTTATGTCATATGGAAGGATCTTTAGTATATATGAGTTGAATGATAAATTTCTTAGATCTCTGACTAAGGATTAGGACACCAAGATATGTGTCATCAGGGAAGTGGCCAGACTGGCAGATATCTCTCCTCCAACACTATTTGACAAATTGCTTTCTTATGAAATGCAACTTATGGCCAGAAAGGAGGAAGAGAAAAGCACTAAAGTTGACCATAGAGAAAAGTCAGTGGCCTTCAAGGCAGAAGCCACAAGTTAGGATAGGAGGATGTCTCCTTCTCCTTCTAAGAAAGCTGCAGAAGCGATCTCTAAAAGTTCAGATAGTCGTACCTCAGACAGCAATCATTCTGATGAGGGCTTTGCTGCCTTCACAAGACAGTTTCAGAGATTTTTGAAGAAGAAGCAGTGGAAAACTAAGTCATCCTCCTCTCAGTCCAAGGATGAATATTATCAGAAAAGAAAATCATCTAGAAAGGACAAGAGTAGGTCAAAACCTAGCAAATCAACAACTACAAAGATTATGTGCTATTGCTGCAACAGACCTGGACATGTAGTAGCTGATTGTCCAGACAAAATAAAGGAATCTGCAGATAAGAAGAAGTCTCAGAATAAGAATAAGAAGGATAAATCCTTTGTAGCAAAGAAAGAGAAAAGCTGGACAGATTCATCATCTTCAGATTCTGAATCTACTGCTGAAGCTTATATTAGTCTGTTTGCAACTGAAGAAGAGACTGAGTTCTTGCAATTGCTGGACTCAATAAATGGAACTGAAGATCATCAGTACAAAGGGCTGATGGCCCTGATTGATCAAGATCACTGTCAGGATCAGCCTGGTCCAAGTAAGGTAAAAAGCTTATCTGAAGATTCTAATTATTACACTGGCTCAGAATCAGAAGCATCTGCATCAAGAGATGTGGATGGATCTGAATCTGAAGGAGATATTCATCAACTTAAAGATGAATATGGTGACTTGCTGCAGGCATTTAAGAGATGCAAAAACCTGACTAAAATTCAGGCTAAGGAAATTGCAGCTCTTAAGTTGGCTGCATCTGATTCAGAAAAGCTGCTGGATCAGAAGATGAATGAGATTGCCAAGCTGAAAAACATAACTGTTATTCAGATGGGTATAATCACATTCAAGAGTGATCAAATCAAAAGTCTGGAAGTCAGACTTCGGAAGGAAAAAGATCTAGTGGCTAATTTCTCTAAGCCAAAATCTGCCCTTCCCTTAATTGATGACTTTGTGTCTCAAAAGGGTAAGGCAGGATTGGGTTTTAAGGGAAATACTAGGGCAGCTAATTCCAAAAGGAAAAGGAAAGCCCCAGTTAAGCCACTTGTCTTTAATCCCCCTATTGCTCTCAGAAAAGTGCAACAGCCTAGCAAGAGATATGATCATGATATCATACATGGTCATGGTAAGTCTGACATTCAGAATGGCAAGAGGTCTCCAGCACTCAAACAAAGAAACACTGTACCTACAGTATTAAGAACAGCTGACAGCAAAGCTGTTAAAGCTGTACATAAACAGAGCTATAATAGATTTGAGTGCTGGTGTTGTGGCAAGGTGGGACACTTTACTATTGACTGTTGGCATAACATTAGTGTCAGGATGAATGACAGCTTACCTGGAAGAAGGGCTGTTACAAATTATGCTAAATTTCAGTCTAACCTGAACCAAAGACCCAATAACAATTTGGGTTCTAAGGTTAAGTAATTATTTGTTACAGATAAGTCCAAGTGGCCATACCCCTTTATGATACTTGGACAGTGGATGTTCCAGACATATGACTGGAACAAGAGGATTGCTGAAGGACTACTCACCCATATTGAATGGACCTAAAGTAATCTTTGGTGGTTCTGAAAAAGGAGTCATCAAAAGGTTTGGTAACATTTCTAACAGCACAATTACTATCACTCAAGTGGCTTAGGTGAAGGGTTTGAAACATAACTTGATAAGCATAAGTCAACTGAGTGATCTTGGATATGACATTTCATTCATTAAGAATGGTTGTCATATTAAAAGGTCAAGTGATCAGAAGATCATGTTGACTGGCTATAGGAAAGGAAATGTGTATTGCCTAAACTTTGTGAGTGAGAATAAAGATTCTCTTATTTGTCTTGTAGCTGATGAGAAAGCCTCTCATTGTGTCAAATGGCACAAGAGGCTAGCTCATCTAAACTACAAGACTATTGATCAATTCTTTAATAAAGAGTTAGTGAGAAATGGTCCTCAAGTTAAGTGCATTAAGGATGTAATATGCTCAGCTTGTCAAAAAGGCAAGCAGACCAGATCCACCTTTCATAGCCTTGAAACCAAAGACTCAGTGAGGTGTTTATACCTCTTGCATATGGATTTATTTAGTCCAATGCCAGTTCAGAGTCTAGGTAGGAAATTCTACACATTTGTGGTTGTAGATGACAATTCTAGATTTTCATGGGTTTTCTTTCTGAGACAGAAATCTGAAACCTCAAATGTTTTCTGCAACTTTGTTAAGCCAATTCAGAATGAACTGAACAATTCAGTGGTCAAAATCAGAAGTGACCATAGAACTGAATTTCAATCTGAAACTATGACAAAGTTGTGTGAAGAATTTGGGATTCATCAGGAATTCTCCTCACCAAGAACTCCTCAGCAAAATGGAATTGCTGAAAGAAAGAATAGGACTCTCATTGAGGCTGGTAAAACTCTATTAAGTGACACTTCTCTCCTAGAATATTTTTGGGCTGAGGCAGTAAACACTGCATGTCATGTGCTCAATAGGGCTTATATCACTAAGAGCCACAAAAAGACACCCTATGAGGTAATGAAAGGCAGAAAACCAAACTTATCCTATTTCAGGATCTTTGGTTGCAAGTGATGTGTGCTTAACAATGGCAAGTCTTACCTAACAAAGTTTGCTGCCAAATCCCAGGATGGGATATTTGTTGGGTACAACAACAATATTAAGGCATATAGAGTCTATAACTTGACAACTCAAGTTGTAGAAGAGTCTGTTCATGTTATATTTGATGAATCAAGACTTATTAACAGTGAGTTGACAAGTAGTTCTTGTAGCTCTACAGGTATAAAAGAGAAGATGGACATGTTGACTATCAAAGAAAATCAAACTGCAAGGCAGGAAGATGAAAATGATGATTGCTGTCCAAGGGGAGTACAAGACTCACAAGATGCTGATGAAGACCATGAAGTACAGCAGAATGAAGAAAATGGAGAAAGTCAAACTGTAGACAGACTTCCTCCAGCAGTTAGACATTTAAAGGATCATCCTGTACACCAGATTATTGGTGATCCTAGACAAGGAGTTCAAACTAGAAGCAGGAGATTGAACATTATACTATGCTCAAGCTTCTTGTCTCAACAGGAACCTAAAAGATTTGAAGAAGCTATACAAGATCCACACTAGATTGATGCTATGCAGGAGGAGTTAAATCAATTCAGGAGATGCAAGGTCTGGAAGTTAGTTCCTAAACCAAAAGACCACAATATCATAAGGACTAAGTGGATCTACAGGAATAAGCTAGATGAGAGTGGGATCATAATTAAGAACAAGGCAAGGCTGGTTGCCAAAGGATACAGGCAGGAAGAGGGCATAGACTTTGATCAAACATTTGCCTCTGTGGCAAGGTTGGAAGCAATAAGGCTATTCCTAGCCTATCAGGGTTTCAAAGTGTTCCAAATGGATGTTAAGTCAGCATTCCTGAATGGAGACTTAAAGGAGGAAGTCTTTGTAGAACAACCATCAGGTTTTATTGATCCACTCTATCCTAATTATGTGTATAGACTTAGGAAAGCCCTATATGGTTTGAAACAAGCCCCAAGGGCTTGGTATGAAACCTTGTCTACTTTCCTCATTGAGAACAAATTCTCAAGGGGGAAAATAGACAAAACTCTATTCCTTAGGGAATCCAAAAGGAAGATAATTCTAGTCCAGATATATGTTGATGACATAATATTTTGTTCTACTAAAAACAAACTTTGTAGGTAGTTTGCTAAACTTATGCAAGGGAAGTTTGAGATGAGCAGCATGAGAGAACTTAAGTTCTTCTTGGGACTCCAAGTAAGACAGACTGATGATGGCCTGTCCATATGTCAGTCTAAGTTCACCCAGAGGTTAATTAAGAAGTATGGTATGGAATCATCCACTACCATGAGAACTCCAATGGGGACAAGTATGCCTTTAAGCAAAAATAATGCAGGAAAACCTGTAGATGAATCTTTGTATAGAGGGATAGTTGGCTCCCTCCTTTATCTGACTACTAGTAGACCTGACATCATGTATGCTACATGTGTCTGTGCTAGGTACCAATCCTGCCCTAAAGAATCTCATTATACTGCTGTTAAGAGGATTTTGAGATATCTTTAGGGCACACCTAATCTAGGCCTTTGGTACCCTAAGAATAGAGATTTTCTACTAACTGGATATTTAGATGCAGACTTTGCAGGATGCAAAGAAGATAGGAAAAGCACAACAGGCACCTGTCAATTTCTAGGAGGAAGATTGGTGTCATGGAGCTGTAAGAAGCAGACTAGTGTGGCAATCTCCACAGCTGAGTCTGAGTATGTGGCTGCAGGGAGCTGCTGTGCACAGCTGTTGTGGATACATCATCAGCTTAAAGATTATGGTATCCAGGTAAGTAGAACCCCTTTATTCTGTGATTCTACAAGTGCTATTTCTATTGCTAATAATCATGTTTCTCATAGTAGAACAAAGCATATATAAATAAGATATCATTTTCTTAGGGATCATGTAGAAAAAGAGGATATATGTTTAGAATTTGTCAATACAAGTTTTCAAATTGCTGATATGTTCACTAAGCCATTGGATGAAACTAAATTCAATAATTTTTAAATTGAATTAAGTATGCTGAACATAGATTAGATTGACAAATTTATCTAAGTAATTTTGTGTCGACAAAAAGAGGTCTATGTCGACACAGAGAAGTTATGTCGTGACATCTAGAAAATTGGTGTCGACACTTCAGAGAAGTTGTGTCGACACATCTAGAAAATTGGTGTCGACACTTCAGAGAATTAGTGTCGACACTTTCAGAAGTTGTGTTGACACTTAGAATTAGAGTTGACACAGAATTTCTGTTGAACTAATAAGTATGTCTGTGTCGACACATCATCAATTGGTGTCGATACATAGTAGTCAACACTTCTGTCGAGACATTAGAAGTCTGTGTCGACACCATCATACCAGTGTCGACACACTAAGTAAATTTTGTCGCGCCTTTTGACCTTCAATGTTTCAACACATATAAATAGGTCAAGAAAAAACTCTGTCAAAACACTCTCCAGATTTTTGAGACTAGATTCTTGTGTCGACAAACTCTCTCTTCTCCCTTCAAGATTTCTCACCATCCCCATGGCGCCAAAACTTGACGAAAACATGAACGAGGGTTATGAACTGGTACGGAATGCCTTTGACAATGTTGAACCAGTGATTCAAGCTGTGATAGCCCTAATTGCAGAAAATGGATTGGAGTATTTGACATCAGAACCTACAAAGATATAGAAGAAGGAAATCCTTGAGTTCTATGGAGCTGCAACTCAGGATTCAACTGGACTAAAGATTAGGTCTTCGGTTCATGGTAATAAAATCAAACTCACCATGAAGAGCATAAGAAAATCTCTTCATCTGCCCAAATTCAAGAAGATGAAGAAGTTACCTCTTCTAAGACCAGGGAAGCACTCCAGTGGTGTGGATTAGATCCCACCATGAAAATTGGATCATCCACGAATAGAAAAGGAATGAATGTTCAAGGAAAATTCCTTTCTGAAGTAGTTGGGAAAGTCATCTTATGCAAACCAGGTGGACATGATAGGGTCTCAGCCTACATGTTCACCCTCATGACCAGGATCATCTACAAAATCAACACCAATTGGTCTGCAGTCATGTATGAAAAGATTAGAGAAAGCATCAAGAAACCTAATCTGGGATGGATATTAAGCTTATACTTGGCTGAAGCAATTCCAAAAGTGATGCAACAGGCTGCTGGATCCAAGATCAATCACATGAGGAGAATGGATCTAAGGATAATCTCTAGATGGGATAGAGTGCTGATAAAAGACATGGGTGATGAAGAGAGGCCAGATAATACTGAGAAATCACCTGCTCAAGACATTAGACATGATGATCAGATGCAGGGGACCTCATCTTGAGGAAGAGCCAACACACTTAGAAAGTGAAATGACTACTCAAACTATTCTTGAGGTAATCCAAGAAGTTAATCAAACAATTTTCAATAATGAGGATGAAACACTAACTGTGCCCTTGATTGATGTTGACCAGATCACTCAACTCAACAATCTAGCACAGGATGTTATCATGGAGGATACATCTACAACTGCTGATGCTCCAGAGTTAAGAGTGCCTCCAGTCCAAACTCAATAAGAGTTTAACCTTGAAAAGTTGTTCCCTGATATAGACTTACCAAGAACTTAGGGGGAGCAAGTCAGAACTGAGGGGGAGCAAGCTGATATTGAGGGGGAGCAAGCTAGAACTGAAAAGGAGCTGCCTCCTAATCCTTAGGAAAGAGTTGATATAGCAAGCACCTCAGCTTTTGAAGATGAAGCAGAAATTCAAGCAAAGAAGAGAAAGTTGATGGTTTTCAAAAGAAGAATCCAAAGCTATAAAAGGGCATTACAAACTGCTCCACAACCAGTTCCTGTACAAGATTATAGCTCTTTGTTGGTATCTTTACAAGTAAAATTAGATGAACAAAGAATAGCCATGGAGAAATATATGGATGAGACCCATAAAGATTTGTAATTCTCCTTGGCTCAAAATATCAAATCAATTAGATTTGAGGTAAACCAGAATAAGAAGGAGATGACATATTGCTTTCACAAAGGAGGTAATGCTGTGATTTTCCTAGCAAAATAACAAAAGGAATAAAGACTAAAGTTGATGATATAGTTGTTAAGCAATGCTATGTCCTAGAAAATCAACTAAGGATGAATGATAATCTTACAGAATCACATAATGTGATTGTTACAGAATTAAAGAATACTGCCATTGCACTGACTGAGGCAAGGGCTAAAGAGAAATTAGAGTTTGATAAGAAACTTCAAGAGGATTTAGCCACTTTCCAATCTGCCATTCAAGCCTCTCAGAAGCTTATATCTTCTCAGCTCCTAAAGTTTAAAGCTTATTATACAGAGGGAACCAATTATCTGGCTAATCAAATCAGGTTCCAAAAGAATGATCTCAGGGATCATATTGAAAGAGAAGTCATAAAGGGGGAGAGGTTGATAGTCAATGCTAGCTCAGAGCATGCCAAATGGATAACAAATGCTGTTAGAGCAACTCTGGGCTATCCACCCCTATGTGATGATGACAACACAGATGAGTCAGGAATTTAAGCTACAGGAAATGAAGGGGGTCAGCAGGAAGTAGCTCAAATCATATATCCCCCTTCTAACTTTGAGGAAATTCAACACCTGGTTGATCAGATGTACAACCCTCCAAAGGGTACTAAGAATGTTATCATTGAGAAAGTAGAAATGTCAGCAGCAGCTTTAAATAAAGAGCAAGAAACTCAGCTCTCAAAGAAAAGGTTTAGAGAACAGGCAGAGTTGAATCCTGATTTTGAATAATGGAGTCCTACTTCCAGGAATATTATCTTAACTGCCTGGAAAGCTGTGAAGGACAAGACCCATGACGAGGGTAAATGGTACACTGAGCAAGAATGGAACAAGTATGAAGCTAGGAAGGAAGCTATTCTTCAATATAGAAGGAAAGCAAAAGCTGGAAAGTTACCTGCTATTACTTTGGAGCCTAACAAGTACTTCCCCAAGCCTTTTCATTATTTTGAAAGGCAAAGGATAAGGGATGAAGAACAAAATAAGAAAGATCTGAAAGGCAAGAAGCTAGCTAAAGATACTGAAGCTCCAGTACAAGCCAAGATCCAGTCAGGCAAAGGCATAGTCATCAAGGAGCCAGACCAGCCTTAGAATAGATTAAACTAGATTTTACAATAATGTAATCTTTAGTTGTTAAAAAATCTATGTAAACTATTTGTTGACAAACTTTTGATAGTTTAAACAAAACAATGAATCACGCACATTGTGTTTACATTATTCTGTAATGACATATTATACATGTTTTGTTTATATGTTGCCCTGTCATGTAATGTTAATATACATCCTAATGTATGTTTATTATAAATGGTGTATATCATTGACTAAGAGTTATGACTTCTCCAAATAGGGGGAGATTGTTGGGTACATTGGAAAATGTGTACCAGATTTGGAGAAGCCTAACATAGCTCAATGATATTCATCAAGGTGTATTTGATGTTGTTTTGAGTTTACATGTGCAGGTTAAGAATATGGAGGAAAAGTTTCTAAGTCCATGAGTCGACACCAGAAGAAGCTGTGTCGACACTTGTGAAGACTTGTGCCAACACTTGGGAAAAGTTGTGTCGACACCTGGAGTCAATTGTGTCGGCACTTGGAGAAGCAGTGTCGACACACAGAAAGTTCAGTCGACACTCAGAAAGCTCAGTCGACATCAACTGTGTCGACACACAGGACTTGTGTCGACACACAGAAAGTTCAGTCGACATCAACTGTGTCAACACACAGGACTTGTGTTGACACACAGAAAGTTCAGTCGACATCAACTGTGTCGACACACAGGACTTGTGTCGACACACACACCAAAATTTCTTCTAAGTCAATTGTGTCAAGACAAGAAGTGACTGTGTCGATACACAGGACTTGTGTCGACATATTCTTACAGAAGCTATGTAAAGAAGCAGTGTCAACATCATGAGAGCTGTGTCGACACCACCAATGATTGTGTCGACACTTAGTCTACTTGTGTCGACACATGTGAAGTTCAGACTCGACATTTTGCTGACAGGGACAAAGTTTCAAGAAGTGACTAGAAGACTTGACAGCTGCCATAACCAACAGGTCGACTGCAACTGTCAGATATGTCAGAAGTTAGTTAGCAACCAGATCAACCAGTAACCTTGGATGAAGTCTATATAAAGACAGATTCTATCAACAGAGGATGAAGAAGTAAGAACGAGAAGATAAATTACTCAACACACAATTACAACAGAAGATCCAACATTCACAAGAAAATCGAGTCAGAGATTTTCAAGTGGATCTAAGTGAAGAATTTCAAAAGTTCTTCAGAAGAATTTGTAGAGAGAGAGCTCCAACAATTCAAGTGAAGAAAGAGACTATCAACAACTAGTCTCTTAAGAGCAGATCCTGAACTATCTGCAAAGAAGAATTCAGATTGATTTCTGGATTTAAAGAAGGAAGCTGATTGAAGATCATCTTCAAGAAATTTAACCTTATTGTGTTCAGATTCAAGAAGCTTTGAATAAAGCCAAAGATATGTTGATTTCTGGGTAATCATATTCTTTAAGAGCTGATCAAGAAAATTTTCTACTCATTCTCTCTCAACTTGGGTGGAAGATAAAACATATTTTATATTTTTGTTCTGTAAGATCATTATGAATCTGAGTTGTAAGCCTAGTTTATAAAGGCTGAGGTAGGGCTGAGTGCCTGAGGTAGGAGATTTTCATCTCTGAGTTGTAGGCCTTGGCAAGGCTGAGGTAGGGTTGTGTGCCTGAGGTAGGAGATCTGATTCTCTGAGTTGTAGGCCTGGGTGTAGGCTGAGGTAGGGCTTAATTACCTGAGTTGTAGGAGTGTGGACTCACTCTGAGTTGTAGGAACCTTGACTGGGTTCTGAACTATAAGATCTGTAGATCTGAGAAGGAAGGAAGAAGTTAGGCCGAATCTAGCACACTGCTAGATAGGCGAAGGGGGAAAGTGGATGTACCCATCATTTGGGGAACCACTATAAAACTGTGTGCCATCTGTGATTGTGTGTGATTCTGTGAATTCTGTGATGTGGTAGCTGTAGAACTGATTAATTCTATTTGATTATCTGAATTAATATTCTGCCTTAGAGTAAAAAGGAATTGCACCTATTCACCCCCCCCCCCTCTGGGTGTTTAGGTGATCTTAAAACCAATTCTTTCAACAGGTTTAAAAGAAAAGTTGGACAAGCTGACCATTAATGAAGACCAATCTGCAAGGCAGGATGAGGAAAATGATGGTTGCTATCCAGGGGGAGTATAAGGTCCACATGCTGACATTGAAGACAATGAAGTTCAGCATGGTGGAGAAATTGAAGAAGTTCAAATTGCTGATAGAATACCTCCAACAATAAGGAATATAAAGGATCATCCAGCACACCAAATTATTGGTGATCCAAGACATGGTGTACAAACCAGAAGCAAACACATGAACACAGTGCTTTGCTCAAGTTTCCTATCACAAATGGAACCAAAGAGATTTGAAGAAGCCATACAAGACTCCAACTGGATTGATGCAATGCAGGAGGAGCTGAATCAATTCAAAAGGTGTAAAGTATGGGAGCTAGTTCCAAAACCCAAGGATCATAATATTATAGAGACTAAGTGGATCTACAGGAACATACTAGATGAAAATGACATCATAGTGAAGAACAAATCAAGACTGGTTGCCAAAGGTTATAGACAGGAAGAGGGCATTGACTTTGATCAGACATTTGCCCCAGTGCAAGGTTGGAAGCAATAAGGCTATTCCTTGCCTTTGCTGCTTTCCAAGGGTTCAAAGTATACCAAATGGATGTCAAGTCAGCATTCCTAAATGGTAATATGAAAGAAGAAGTCTGTGTTGTGCATCCCTTAGGTTTTGTTGACCCAATTTATCCTGATTATGTTTATAGGCTTAAGAAAGCCTTATATGGTTTGAAACAAGCCCCTAGGGCTTGGTATGAAACATTGTCTACCTTCCTCATTGAGAATAAATTTTCAAGGGGGAAGATAGACAAGACTCTATTCCTCAGAGAGTCAAAGGGCAAGATGATCTTAGTCCAGATTTATGTTGATGACATAATCTTTGGATCTACAGAAAATAACCTTTGTAGGAAGTTTGCAAAACTTATGCAAGGGAAGTTTGAGATGAGCAGTATGGGTGAACTGAAATTCTTCTTGGGACTCCAAGTAAGACAGACTGATGATGGCTTGTCCATATCACAGTCTAAGTTCACCAAGGAGTTAATTAAGAAATATGGTATGGAGTCATCCACCACCATGAGAACTCCAATGGGGACAAGTATGCCTTTAGGCAAAGATGATGCAGGAAAACCTGTAGATGAGTCTTTGTATAGAGGGATAATTGGCTCCCTTTTATACTTAACTTCTAGTAGACCAGACATTATGTATGCTACATGTGTCTGTGATAGGTACCAAGCAAGACCTAAAGAATCTCATTATACTGCAGTGAAAAGAATTTTGAGATATCTTAAAGGCACACCTAATCTTGGTCTTTGGTATCCTAAGAATAGAGACTTTCTACTGACTAGTTTTTCAGATGCAGACTTTGTAGGTTGCAAAGAAGATATAAAGAGCACCACTGGCACATGTCAGTTTATAGGTGGTAGATTGCTGTCATGGAGCAGTAAGAAGAAGACAAGTGTGGCAATTTCCACTACAGAGTCTGAGTATGTTGCTGCAGACAGCTGTTGTGCTCAGTTTTTATGGATTCAACATCAACTTGAAGACTATGGTCTCAAGGTAAGTAGAACTCCATTGTTTTGTGATTATACCGGTGCTATTTCTATTGCAAAAAATCCTGTATCACATAGCAGAACAAAGCATATAGAAATTAGATTTTACTTCATTAGAGAGTATGTTGAAAAAGAAGATATTTATTTGGAATTTGTCACCACAAATAATCAAATTGCTGACATGTTTACTAAACCATTAGATGAAATTAAATTCAATTATTTCAAAATTGAATTAGGCATGTTAAACCTAGAGTAACTTGGTAAATCTAACTAAGTAATTCAATATCGACATATAGTAGTTAATGTCGACACAAAAGGAACTCTGTGTCGATATATAGTAGTTTGTGTCGACATATAAGGAAAGTTGTGTCGACACAACAAAATAGTGGTGAGTTAGTAGTGTCGACACTCAGAGTTTGGTGTCGACACATAGACATTCTATCATTTAGATAATAGTGTCGACACATACAGTAGTCTGTGTCGACACGCAGATATTAAAGTCGACTGTTAAGAAGTCTGTGTCGACACATCGCAAAATGTGTCGACACATAGTGTTGTCTGACTCTGTCGAGACATTAAAAGTCTGTGTCGACACAATTTCTACAGTGTCGACACATTAAGTATTTATTACCCCGCCTTTTGACCCTCTGTGTTGACAAACATATAAATAGGTCACAGACCCACTTTGTCGACTACGCTCTCAACATTTTCGAGACCAAATATTTGAGTCGACAAACCTTCATCTCTCTTCTCCTCAAAATTCTCATCACCAATGGCGCCAAAATTGAAGAACAACATCAACGAAGGCTATGAATTGGTTCGCAATGCTTTTGCGAGTGCTGCAACTGAGATCAGAGATGTGATAACCCTAATCAAAGAAAGTGGCTTAGAATATCTAGTTTCAGAACCTACCAAGATCTGTAAGACGGAGGTTCTTGAATTCTATACCACAGCAACCCTGGATTCAACTGGATTGAAGATTAAGTCATCAATTCAAGGATGGTAGGTGAAACTTACACAAAAGCGTCCGAGGAAGACACTATAGTTGCCCAGGACTCAGGAAGATGATGAAGTCACATCTTCAATGACAAAAGAAGCTCTTCAATGGTGTGGACTGGATCCCACGACTAAGATTGAATCATCAATGCAGAGAAAGAGGATGAACTCCCAAGGAAAGTTTCTTTTAGAAATTATGGGAAAAATCATGTATCCTTCTTGTATGTCTCACCCCATAAAGTAGTAATTAATACAAGCATTATTCTCGCGTCTTCTTTAATAGTGGTTGTCCCACACTGAGTAAGTTTTGTGCCCAGGAGGGAACAAACTGAACATCAGAGGTATGATTTTTCTTTCCATCTCTATCTATGACTTCCACAACGCCTTTTCCCTCAATTTGTTTTGACTGGCCATCTCCTAGGAAGACTTGGGACTTTTGAGTCTCATTGAGGGAGATAAAGAGATGTTTGTCCTTAGCCATATGGCTGGAACAACCTGAATCAACATACCACTCTATAGGTTTGTCTGTTTGATTAGTTCCAGTAGTCTTGCTGCACAGTAAGGACAACTTTTCTATTTGTTTTGTTTCATCCTCCTCATTTTTTGCCAATTTTGCATCTTCTATATTTTTGAACCAACAATCCCTAGCAAACTGGTTTGGTCTCTTGCATCTCTTACACTTGAAGTAACATTTTTCTGTCGTGCGGTTTATTTTCTTTCAAAGAATGCAGTAGTGGTTTGATTGATTTGATTGGGAAAAATTTTGTTGGTTGGTGTGATGTGTAGTTTCAGTCGACTTGTTCTAGCCCTTTTGATGATGATGACTCCATGGATATTTTTGTTTTGAGCCATGAGATCCGACACTTCTTTGCTGTTTATCATTTTTTCCAAGATTCATCTTTGACTGGAAGGCTCGTTCAACAGAAGAGGAGGAATATCTCTTCATTCTGTCTTCATGAGACTGGATCTTCCCTATCAAGGAAGCAACAGAGAGAATGTCAAGAACACTACTCTCCTCAATGGCCACTGTAACACCCCCATCTGTCACATAACATGTAGCAGTAGGTCCGGTCGGGGCCCGACGTCATATACCACAGACAGACCAAAGAGTTACTAATTGAAACCATGATTCATAAAACGCATCCTAAGTTATAGTGCATTCTAGCGAAAGTAATTTAAAGGTTACTGTTAGAACCCAAGCATATTAATGTCCACAAACAACAATTAGGAATGAATAACCAAAATACACAAAATAGTCTTGGTCTTAAGGCCTTATAATGTTTACTCAAATTAAACTGTCTTGCATACTTCGGCACGCAGTTCGGCCAAACATGAGCAATAAATAAACAAACAGGCAATTCTCTTTGGTCTTCGAGGGCCAGCTTAGCTATTGTTGGGTACATTGGAAAATGTGTACCCGATTTGGATAAGCCTCACCTAACTCAATGATATTCATCAAGGTGTATTTGATGTGGTGTTGAGTTTCCATGTGCAGGTTAAGGAAATGAAAGAAAATTTTCTAAGTACAAGTGTCGACACTTGAGAAGGATTGTGGAGACACATGGCAAAGGCTATGTCGACACCAAGAGCCAGTTTGTGTCGACACACAACAACTTGTGTCGACACACAGAAAGTTCAGTCGACAACAACTGTGTCGACACACAGGACTTGTGTCGACACACAGAAAGCTCAGTCAACAACAACTGTGTCGACACACAGGACTTGTGTCGACACACACCAGAATTTTTGTTGAAGTCAACTATGTCAAGACAAGAAGTGATTGTGTCGACACACAGGACTTGTGTCGACACATTCTGCAGAAGCTATGTCAAGAAGATAGAGAAGTGCTATGTCGACATTTTGCAAGCTGTGTCGACATCACCAAAGATTGTGTCGACACATGAACTATTTGTGTCGACACATTTACAGTATTGTCTCGACACTTTGCTGCTGAGCTGAAGTTCATTGAAGTATCTGGAGACTTGACAGTTGTCATAACTGACAATGTTGTTGTACCTGTCAGAGCTGTCAGAAGACCGTTAGGAACCGGATCAGCCGGTAACCTCAGATGAAGCCTATATAAAGACATGAAGTGCTGAAGAGAAAAGAATGAAGAATTAAGAAGAAATAGAGAAGTCTTCATCAAGAAATTGAAAAGTCATCCAGAGAGGGCAGATTCTGAACAGTCTGCAGAAGAAATCAGAATCATATCTGATTAGAAGAAGCTGGATTGAGGATTATCTCCAACTTCAAGAAGATCAACCTTACTTTCAGATTCAAGAACCTTTGAAGAAGCTAAGACAGGTTGATTCAAGTGAGGTTAGATCTATCAAGAACTGATCAAGAAGCCTTCACCCTTTTCTCTCTCTACCTGGGTGAAGGATTAATTCTATTATATTATCAATTTACTGTATGATCTATTATAGATCTGAGTTGTAAGCCTAAATTATAAAGACTGAGGTAGGGCTGAGTGCCTGAGGTAGGTGTTTAACTGCCCTGAGTTGTAGGCCTGGGAAAAGGCTGAAGTAAGGCTTAAGTGCCTGAGTTGTAGGCCTGGGAAAAGGCTGAGGTAGGGCTTTATTGCCTGAGTTGTAGGACTTACTGAAGTCTGAGTTGTAGGAACCATCTTTGGGTTCTGAGCTGTAAGATATGCGGATCTGAGAAGGAAGAAGGAAGTTAGGCCGAATCTAGTACACTGCTAGATAGGCGAAGGGGGGAAAGTGGATGTACCCATCACTTGGGGAACCACTATAAAACTGTGTGCCTTCTGTGTTGCTGTGTTATTTAATCTGTGTTGTGAACTGTGCTATGTTAATTACTGAATAATCTGTGATTTAACTGTAAAAAGATTATCTGCCTTAAGAAAAAAAAGAATTGAACCTATTCAGCTCCCCTCTAGGTGTTTAGGACATCTTGAAACCAATTCTTTCAAGTGGTATCAGAGACAGGTTACTCAAGATTTGACTTAATAGTCTGAGTTGATCTAAAAGGCAGTTAACATTTAGACAAAACAGGTTCAAGAGAAAATCACAAGGAACTTGGATTCATGAAATTACCAATCTGTAGGAAAGAAATATTTGGTATTTGTAAAGAGAGAGTCAGGTTGTTTATGAAAGCATCTGACCCAAGAATCTATATTACAGTTAAAGAAGGGCCATTCATACCTATGAAAATCTCAGTTCTTGATGCAAATCTCAGAACACCCAAAGATTATTCTAAAATGACAAATGATGAGATCATCTTGGCTACTATGGATTAGAGAGCACAGAATATAATAGTTAGTGCTATAGATGACTCAACTTTCCAGAACATGATTCACTGCAAAACCTCCAAGGAGATGTGAGACACCTTAATTGTCTACATGGTGGGATCAGAAGAAGTGAGAGAGAACAGGAAGTCTATGCTTAATCAGGAATATGAATGTTTTAGACAATCTAAAGCAGACAACATCACTGAGTGTTACAAGAAGTTTTTCAGAATAGTCAATGAGCTAATGTCATATGGAAGGGTGTTCAGTATATATGAGCTCAATGATAAGTTCTTAGATCTTTAACCAAGGACTGAGATACAAAAATATGTGCCATCAGAGAGGTGGCCAGGCTTGCAGATACTCCTCCACCAACACTATTTGGCAAATATTATCCTATGAGATGCAGCTCACTGCTAGAAAGGAGGAGGAGAAAAGAAATAAGTTTGAATTCAGAGAGAAGTCAGTTGCCTTCAAGGTTGATTTACTCTTTCTTCCCAAAGATGAAGAATCTATGTGCTGATATCTCAGCACTTAACCCAAATGAGCCCTTTTCAGAGTCTAAGTTGAAGCGGCACATCATCCGCGGCCTACGGAAGGAGTATGTGACTTTTATTACCTCGGTGCAGGGCAGGGCTAATTAGCCATTGTTGTTGGAGCTGGAGAATTTGCTAGCCTCTCAGGAGAGCTTAGCAATACAAATGCCTGGTTGCACTATCTCAGGGGGAGATAGTGAAGTTCTTTATTCTTGGAAGAAGAAGAGGTGAGATAAGAAAAAATATTATGGAGTAGATGGTGCTTCTACCTCATCACAGCGAGAGAGGAGCAATGCTCATAAGAAAGCTGGAGGTAAGAAGGGAGTGTTGAAATTTGTGAAGTGAAAGTGGGTGATGGGAAGGCCGGGCGGTCTGAGCATCCTGAGCGGTCTGAGTCTGCGGCCTGGGCGGACTGCTGTTTGCGGCCTAGGTGACAAAGGCTTGGACTTGGTTGATTTGGCCTGTGACACGCCCGTGTCCCAGGCCGTGTGCCCATACACGACACTAGACACGCCCGAGCTCAAATTTGTCAGGCTGCGTTCGTCCCCTGACACGCCCTATGACACGCCCGTGTCACAGGCCGTGTTCACTGCACTCGACAAACGTCGAGCGCATCTCGACACTCGATGATCGTCGAGCAACTTTCGTCGAACGCGCTGACACGCCCGTGTCACAGGCCATGTCCAGAGTCGACCAAATTTTGTCGACCACTCATCGACTGTTCCTCTCGACACTCGACGCACGTAGGACACGCCCTGGGACACGCCCGTGTCCCAGGCCGTGTCACCTGAAAATTTGTCTCCTGCTAAAAAATCGGGCTGTTACAACCCTTCCCTCCTACAAAAAATTTCGTCCTCGAAATGAAGACACAGGAAGGCAACCAGCAATCAGCAACCAAATAGTTATAACCGTAAAAGTTTTATGTTACAACAACATGCTCTCCACGGTTTACAGAAACAGCTCTCGAAATTCTTCTCGCATGGTTTGCTCTCGCTCACATGTAAGTTTCTCACGGCCGCAGTTGTCCCACCGAACTTTCACCATGCCGACCGTCTTGTTCCGCGACTGTTTCTCGGCTCAATCCGCGATCTGCATGGGTCTAACTCTCGTTGTTAGCCCATACTCCACCGAAACATGATCACCTGCGATCACTTGAGCTGGATCTTTATTGGCTTTCCGAAGTACCGAGATATGAAATACATCATGTAATCCACTCAAGTATGCCGACAGAGCTAGCCGATAAGCCGCTTCTCCGACGCGCTCCACCACTTCAAAGGGACCCAAATATCTTGGACTCAACTTTTTCAAACGTCGAATCCTGGAGACACCTTTGAATGGTTTGATCTTCAAGTAGACCAAATCGCCAACCGCAAATTCCACGTTTCGGTGCTTGGCGTTGTAGTAATTTGCTTGACGATCTTTGGCTATGAGTAGCCTCTCTCGAACAGTCCGTATGGTTGAATTTGCTTCATCAACCTCATTTGAGTTATACACTCGAGCCTCGCCCGCTTCTACCCAAGCCAAGGGAGTACGGTACTTCCTTCCATATAGTGCTTCATATGGTGTCATCCCAATGCTCGCCTGGTAGCTGTTATTATACGCAAATTCCACCATATAGAGATGATCTTCCCATCTCTTTCCAAAATCAAGGGCGCACATTCAGAGCATGTTCTCCATCGTTCTGTTGGTACGTTCAGTTTGGCCATCTGATTGGGGATGAAAGGCCGTACTGAAAGTCAACTTCGTTCCCAACAGTCGGTGAACTAGCCTCCAATCATTTGACGTGAATCGCCCATCTCGATCACTGACGATGCTCCGAGGAACACCGTGAAGCCGTACAATCTGGTCAACATATAATTTTGCCAAACTTTCGACGGAATCATCCCGCCTGTTCGGGAGAAAATGTGCCACTTTAGTTAGCCGGTCAACAATCACCCAAATGAAATCATTTCCTCGCTGCAATCTCGGCAACCCGTGCACAAAATCCATGGAAATATCATCAAATTTCCATTCTGGGATCGGCAGCGACTTCACATAACCACCCGGCTTTTGGCATTCCGCCTTTACCATCGCACATGTTTGGCATTTGGCCACATAGAGGGCAACATCTTTCTTTAGCCCTGACCACCAGAATAGCTTTTTCATATCATTGAACATCTTTGTGCTTCCAGGGTGAATGAAATACTTTGTATAATGTGCTTCATACATCAGTTCTTCTCTCAATTTACCCACATTCGGGACGCACAAACGGCCCTCTTTTCGCAAAAGACCGTCATTCCAGGAGAATTTGCCTTCTGGCCCCTCGTTAACATAGCGTAAGAGATCTTCATCCAACTCCATTGCCCGTCGAACTCGGTCCGCAAGGTCACATTGAACCTCCGTCCAGTTCGAACATGCATTGGCAGTGGCATGTTTATCAACACAAGATATCTCTAACGCTTCCAGTTCCTGGATAAGACGTTCATCATGCCTTTGTAACCAATTCGCTCTAGCCGGAACTCTCCGACTCAAGGCATCTGCGACAACATTCCCCTTCCCGGGCATATAGTGGATCTCGAAAGTGTATTACCTTTCCATTCTGCAGAAGAACGCAGCCTAAGACGCTCCCTGAGGCATCACTATAAATAACAAAACCATTGGTCCAACTTGGCGAAGACAATACCTACGCAGTGGTCAACCGAACCTTCAGCTCTTCAAAAGCTCGTGCACACTCTGTCGTCCAAACAAACTTCTGATCTTTTCGCATCAACATGGTTAGCGACAAAGCAATCCGCGAAAAGTTTTCAACAAAACTTCGATAGTAGCCCTCAAGTCCAAGGAAACTCCTGACCTAGGCCACGGAAGACAACATTGGCCACTCCTCGATGGCCTTTATCTTCGCTGGATCTACAACAATGCCCGCTCCACTCACCACATGGCCCAAAAAGGCAACTGACGATAGCCAAAACTCGCACTTCTAGAACTTGACATAGAACTGATTTTGCCTCAATGTATTCAACACCAACCACAAGTGAGTCTCATGCTCAGCTCTCGACTTCGAGTACACCAGGATATCATCAATAAACACAATCACAAACAGATCCAGGTACTTTCGGAACGTGCGGTGCATCAAATCCATAAACACCGAGGGCGCATTGCACAGTCCAAATGACATGACTGTGTACTCATAGTGCCCATAATGCGTTCCAAATGCGGTTTTGGGAATGTCACCTTCCCGAATTCTCAACTGGTAATAACCAGAATTCAGGTCCAACTTCGAATAGACGGTCAGCCCACCAGCTGATCGAATAACTCATCAATCCGGGGTATCGAATATTTATTCTTCTCGGTTAGTTTATTCAGTTCACGGTAGTCAATACATAACCGCAACCCACCGTCTTTCTTCTTTACAAAAAGCACAGGCACGCTCTAAGGTGACATGCTTGGGCGTATATAACCTTGCTCCAGCAATTCTTGTAGTTGAACCTTCAACTCAGCCATCTCTTTCGGCGCAACGCGATATGACGAGCGGGCCACAGGTTTCGCACCTGGCACCAACTCGATCGTGAAGTCAATCTCCCGCTGGGGTGGTAGCCCAGGGAGATCCATGGGAAACACATCTGTAAATTCCGCCACAATCGGAACTTCGCACACACTGGCCTTAGGCTCAACAACCTGAATCAGTGCGAAGTAATACTCCGCACCCTTCCGAACAGCCTTGGCTACCTGGAGTGCAGACATCAATGTCCCGCACACTCCTCGTATACCCGCGAACATTGTCTCCTGTTCGGTATTCTTGCCCAACGTGATCTCTTTAGACTGGAAATCAATCATGGCATGCTGCTCCACAAGCCAATCAATACCAAATATCACGTCGAATTCCGATATCGGCAATACAGAAGCAGTTAAACTGACATCCCGACTTCCTATTTGGACCGCCACATCGCAAGCTTGATCCGCAAGCGTCCAACAGCCAGTCGACAACACCACTCTGACGCTATCTGTCTTTGCACGACTAGGTATCCCAAGCCGCGCGATAAACGCGCTAGACAAAAAAGAATGCGACGCACCCATATCAAACAGTGCTCGCGCCAGCGTGTCCTACAACATCGTAAAGCCTGTGGTGCAAGCAACACACATAAGCAACATACACAAGATGCAAACAAAAGCAAGCAATACGATTATCGCGCACTCGTAACACGTAGTATTGCGCCTAGGATGCAGAGGACTCCCCCACTGCTTTTCCCGTCTCCAAATAAGACGCTCCGATCTCTTGCCAACCAGACGTCGACGACTCCTGGTAAGGTTGAGCACAAATGTTCCCATGGCATAAAACATCAACAATCTAGTCATAGAATATAAACGCCATCATAGAACTATCATCCAAAATAGCTTACTGTACATAGACACATGCATAAGCCACCATACATGAAGAGCCCAATTATTTATGTACAACCATAAGTCGACATTTCCTTCTCCTTTATTGCCCGCTACGAGCCAACGCGGCAATCTCGGGCTTTATGTCCTGCTTTACCACACGAATAGCACTTGTATTGCTTCTTTGGCTGCTGCACACCATCCCAACATTCACGAGCGATGTGTCCTACCTGACCACAAGCATAACAAGTACGCTTCTCGAGTCTTTGCCTCTTACGGTGAGCAGACTTCCCAACCCTTAGACTGCGCACTTTCCTGGTCGCCGGCAACTGCTGGGCTCTCATCAAGTCCATTTCCAACAGTCTCGCTGCCTCCACTAGTGGTTGGAATCCCAAGAACTTAGGACCCATCAACAAGAAACGGAGTTCCTGACGTAGCCCATCATAAAACCGATTGATCTTCATCCCCTCGGTTTCAAACATGAACTCGGGTTGTTGTCTCATTGCAACAAATGCATGAAAATAGTCCTCAACCGTGTCCTCTCCTTGGCTCAAACACACGTTCACCGACGAAGCTGAGGCACTTCCCTTTGCCATATGCTCAAGTTCACTACCCAGCATGGGACGCATTCCCGGATCAGAGGGTTGATCCTGTCCCTCATGGTAAGCCTTGAGCGTTGCAAAAACTACATCGACAATCAGTCGAGCCGTTTCGATCGATGGAGGAGATATTGGCACCACAGTTAATGTCATGCTTCCCATCGAGTATTGGGGTTCCTGCTGCCATGACATCGCACTTGTCGCCTACATTCAGAAAAGTACACAAGCAACAAGATAGGAACGCGCAGATTCCTCAAACACACAATTTTGCATTCCTATCATGGACATTCAGGAGTTCAATCACATAACTTGGTTTGTACAAACACGTGCTCGCCACCCCACAAAAGAAGTCGACCACGACTTCGAAAGGAAAAGAACAAGATAGCTCTGATACTAAAATGTAACAACCTCATCCGTTCATATAACATATACTAGAAGGTCCGGCCGGGGCCCCATAACATATATCACAAAACAGACGACGAAGCTACGGAGTGATACCAGAGTAGCGCAGCACACCTATCACAAAGCATTCTAGCGGAAGCCTATACTACCACTTGAACTCCTCTCTTGAATGTCCAACATATAAAACATCATATTTTATAGCATATAGGAATGTCTTACAACATGTAAACATCATTGGCTTTATGGCCTTACAAGGCTTTCCAAACAGTGGCCTAAACATTGGCGCTCAGGCCGGCCACATCAAAGGAAAACACAACATAGCCTTCGAGGGCTAGAGGCAGTAGCAACAACGGTAGGGACATCAACCGTTATGCGTCCCGCTTGGCTCTCCAGCACCTGTACAGGGACAATCCACCCAACGGTGGCAAACAAAAGCAACGGTCAGCGTTCAGCTGACCAAATTATAACGACCCTACCCCTTTTCTCGTGGCAGCGGTAATCTTCCCTGCAGGCATATCATATCACAAGCATGGCAGTATATCATATAATATGCTTTCACGCACACATGCTATCACAACCGTTCGCCACCCGGCCCAACGGTCCGTGCACTCAGGGGACATTCTTAGTGTTCTGGCAAAGCACTTACCCACCACCGTATCGGGTCACAACCCAACGACAACTCTCTTGAGCATTTACTCCATGGCATGCAGCCCGAGTTTTATAGTCTTAGTGAACCGGGATTGGCCCTTAGCCCCCCATGGTCTCACGGCGCGCATGCCTAAGACTCTTGCTATGCGCTCCAACAGACCGCACTTTCTGATCTCACGTCGGACGGACATAACGCAGGTCGGATCCTCCACCCCCCGTTGCTCAAATCGCCTTGCCATCTGAAAGATATGGTACCTAAAAACCAAGAGGGGGGGGGGGTGAATAGGTGACCTAATCCTTTTTACACTTTAATGGAAGCAAACAGTTCTATCACAAAATCTACTTTACTTTTGCACAGCTATAACACAGCATACACAGTCACAGCACAATCACAGCACAACATACACAAGGTTTTATAGTGGTTCCCCAATCTTTGGGTACATCCACTTTCCCCCTTCGCCTATCTAGCAGTGTACTAGATTCGGCCAAACTTCTCCACTGTCTCAGAACCCAAATTGGTTCCTACACCTCAGGCCCAAAGCCTTACAACTCAGCTTTATCCCAAAGCCTACACTCAGCCAATCAAGGCCTACACTCAGCCAACCAAGGCCTACACTCAGCCAACCAAGGCCTACACTCAGCCAACAAGGCCTACACTCAGAGATCTCAATCTCCTACACTCAGGCACTCAAGCCCTACCCTCAGCCTTTATAATTATAGGCTTACAATTCACTCAGATCCAAAGGATCCTACAAGATAGAAATGTATTACAAATACTAACTCAACAACTCAGAAATAAAAGAGGGGAGTTGAGAGTTTCTTGATGAGTTCTTGGAAGAACTCAGCTGGATTCAATCTGACTTAGCTTTCTTCAAAGCTTCTTGAGTAGAACTGAATAAGACTGAATCCTCCTGCAGTAGTTCCTTGACCTCTGCCACTTAAGATCCAGAATGAATCTGAATCCTTCTTCTCAGCCTAGTTCCAGAGGCTGATTTCTTGGATGGAGCCCTCTCTCTCCAACTTCTTAGATCTGCACTTGGACTGCAAGATCTTCTTGTGTTGATACTCTGTGTACCACTTTGATAACTTGTTCTTCAACAATGTGATCCACTTGAACAAGAATCTGAACCACTTTCAACAACACTCAACCACAGTTTCTGTAAACTGTAGGTGCCTATTTATAGGCGTTCTTCATGGTAACCGGCTGGTCCGGTTCATAACTGTCTTCTGATATCTCTGACAGGTGCTGTAGACCGGCTGGAACGGCAGCTGTCATGTCATCCAGTCATTTCTTGAAAATCTCTAACTGTCTGATAGTGTCGAGACTTTCTGTCTTTAAGTGTCGACACTTATAGACCAAGTGTTGACACATGCTGTGTAAGTGTCGACACAAGTCTATAAGGTGTCGACACAACTCCTTGTATGTCTTGACACAGATTCTTCTTCAGGTGTCGACACTGAAATTGAGTGTCGACACAAGTACTTGATCTTCTATCTTTATCTGAATTCTTCTAAGTGTCGACACATCACCTTTGTGTCGACACAACTTCTTGTGTTGAATTTGTCAAGTGTCGACACTACTTCTTGGTGTCGACACATAGTCTTCTATGTTGATTCTTGCTGAGTGTCGACACAGCTCCTTGTGTCGACACACCTTCTTCTTGTTGAGACTTAAGCTGAGTGTCGACACATTCCCGTAGTGTCGACACTTGTACTTAGAATATTTTGGAAATAATTCTGTTCTTTGCTAAGTGTCGACACAGCTCCTTGTGTCGACACTTTCTTCAAGTGTAGAGTCTTTAGCTGAGTGTCGACACATTGTGCTGGGTGTCGACACTTACTTCATATGTTGACTCTTCTGGTTGTGTGTCGACACATTGTGCTGGGTGTCGACACATACTCCAAGTGCTGACTCTTCTGCTTAGTGTCGACACATTGTGTTGAGTGTCGACACATGTACTTAGTCTCTGCAGACTTTTGCTGAGTGTCGACACAGCTCCAAGTGTCGACACTTTCTGGTGTAGACTCAGCTTCACTGGGTGTCGATATAGCTCCTTGTGTCGACACTTTCTGTCTGCAATTTTCTTCACTGAGTGTCGACACAGCTCCTTGTGTCGACACTTTCTGTCTAGTGTCGACTCTGCATCCTAGGTGTCAACACAATGACTCCAAGTGTCGACACTGCTTGTCTGGGTGTCGACACAAGCCTTCTTGAGTGTCGACACTTTCCCTCTGGGTGTCGACACATGGACTTAGAAACTTTTTGCTTCAGTCCAGTGATTACTTAACCTGCACAAGTAAACTCAACATACATCAAATACATTATGATGTATATCATTGAGTTGGGTGAGGCTTCTTCAAATCAGGTACATTTGACCAATGTACCCAACAATCTCCCCCTATTTGGAGAAGTCATAACCCTTAGTCAATGATATACACCATTCATAATTAAAAATTACAAAATGATGTAAAGCAGGTTATATTCAGCAGGGTAAACATAACATGTATTAAATCACACATGTATACACATTCATCAGCACAGAACAAATAAGAAATAGACACATTCACAGAACAAACATGAAATATATGAATCATATATTGTTCTAATATCTGTCTTATACATTTTCAGAAGTTTACTAAATGTGTTACATCCAAAAGATTACAACATAAACTTCAAGAAAACTCTTAATCTATTTCTGCTCTGGCTCCTTAATTACTATGCCTTTGCCAGCTTGGACTTGAGCTTTGACAGGGGCATCAACAGTTGCAGCATCAGCAGGCTTCTTGCCTTTTAAGTCCTTCTTCTTAAGCTCTTCAGCTTTGATCTTCTGCCTCTCAAAATAGTGATATGACTTGGGGAAGTACTTGCTAGGCTCCACTGCAGTAGGAGGTAGCTTTCCCATCTTTGCCTTCCTTCTGAATTGAACAATGGCTTCTTGTCTTAATTCATGTTTTCTCCATTCAGCTTCAGAGAACCACTTGTTCCTTTCATGAGTATTGTCCTTGGCAGCTTTCCAGGCAGTTAAAATTATATTTCTAGAGGTAGGGCTCCACTGTTCAAAGTCTGGCCTTTGTTCTGCTTGTTCCCTAAACCTCTTCTTTGACAACCTTGTCTCTTCTTCTTTCTGTAATGCCTCTTGCATGGCTTCAGATATAGGTTGAACAACCTTTTCAATATGGACATTGTCCTTGCCCCCAGATGGGCTGTACATGGTCTGTACCTCAGCATGAATCATTTCAAAGTCTGGAGGTGGATAAATGACCTGAGCTACTTCTGGTTGCTCACCTCCAAAATAAGCAGGGTTAATGCTTGATTCAGCAACATCTTGGTCATCACACAGAGGAGGGTATCCAAGTGTAGCCCTGATTGAATTTGATATCCATTTTGCATGCTCAGAACTTGCCTTGACTAACACTCTCTCCCCCTTTATGACTTCTCTAGCCATGTGATCTCTGACATCATCCTTTTGAAATCTGATCTGACTATCCAAGTACCTGATGCCATCTTTAAAGTAAGGTTTAAGCTTTTGAAGTTGTTCAGATATGACCTTTTGAGAGGCTTGGATAGCAGTCTTTACATCAGAAATTTCCTCTTGGAATACTTTATCAAAATCAGCTTTAATAGCAGCAGTAGAAGTAGAAGGTTCAGCATCCTTGTTCTTCAATTCAGTGACTATAGCATTGTGGGATTCAGTCAAATTGTCATTCATTCTTAATTGATTTTCAAGAACATATCCTTGTTTCAATGCTATATCATCTACCTGTGCCTTTATCTTCTCCTGGTGTGTTGCCAAATACACCACTGCATTTCCACCTTTGTGGAAGCAATCAGTCATTTCCTTTTTGTTAAGGTTCATTTCAAACCTTATAGACTTTATTTCCTGGGCCAGATCAAATTGAAGTGATTTCTGCCCTTCATCTACATACTTCTCTATTGCCTGCCTTCGCTCATCCAATTTTATCTGTAGGGCAACCATTAAAGCACTATAATCAGCAGTTGGAGCTTGCTGAACTATAGGCTGTGGTGCAATTGATTGCAGAGCCTTCTAATAACTTTGACTTCTTCTTGTAAAGACATACAATTTCTTCTTCTTTGCCCTAGCACTCTCCTCATCTTCAGAGGCAGAAGTGCTGGCTATATCAACCCTATCCTTAGGGCTTTGAGCCTTCTCAGTTTGCACATCAGGTGCTTTCTCAGTTTCCAGCCTAATAGGCTCTTCCAGATCTTGTACTTGCTCCCCCTCAGCAGCAGCATTCTATCCTTCAGCAGCATCAATTTCCTTGTCAAAATCTGCTTGATCCAGATTTAGGAACAATTCTTCCATTGTGTATTCTTGTGGTGAAGAAGCTGGAGAAGTTCTTGGTTCTTTAACCACAGGATCAGGAATTACTTCAACAGCAGATGTGTCTTCTATAACAACATTTGGAGCTTGACTAGGCAGCTGAGTTTGCTGAGAAACATCAGACATATCAACATCTTCTATAAGATATTCTAAAGTTTTTAGGTCAGTGAGTACCTCTTGTATGATGGTGGTGGCTTGCTCACTTTCCAGTGTAGATGATGCTTCTACAACTGGAGGCTCCCCCTGGCTTGGATCCCTGTGGATGGGGCTAGCTGGAGGCAGCTCCCCCTGGATCTCAGCATCAGCTGGAGGAGCGGGAGTCTTCACTACAGGCTCTTCCTCATGCTCATCTGGAGTGAAGACAACATGTTCTTCACTCCCAGAACTTCTAGTGGATACTTGTTCCACAGGAGCTATCTTCCTTTTCTTCTTTGGAGGAGTATCTTTTTCAGTAACTGCCTTCTCAGGGGTTGGCACATCCTTGGACAACACCCTGTCCCATCTAGAAAAGATCCTTAGATCCATCTTCCTCATGTGGTTTATCTTGCTGCCTGCAGCAGTATTCATTACCTCTGGTATGGTACCAGCTAGGTAGAGACTGATGATTCTGCCCAGATTGGGCTTCTTCAAGCTCTTCTTGATCTTGTCAAAAACCACTATTGACCAGTCTGTTTTCAGAGTGAATATGATCCTTGTCATGATTCCAAACATATAGGCAGACACTCTGTCATGCCCTCCAGGTTTGCTGAGTAAGACCTTTCCCACAATCTCATACATGAACTTCCCTTGATTATTCATGCCTTTTCTGTTGAAATACAGAACCTATCTTCATCTTTGGATCTAGTCCACACCAGGTAAGAGCTTCCCTGGTCTTGGATGCAGTAATTTCTTCTTCATGTTGAGTTCTTGGCAATTGAAGAATCTTCCTCAGACTTTTTGGGGTTACCTTAACCTGTTCTCCATGAACTCTGGATTTGATTTTGTATCCAGATTCATCTACTGTAGCTCCATTAAGAAATTCAAGTACCTCCTTCTTCCAAATCTTTGTAGGTTCTGACACTAGATATTCTAGTCCAGAATCGGCGACTAGGGTTACAACGGCCTTGATTTCTTGATCAGCATCGTCGAACGCGTCGCGCACAAGCTCATAGCCTTCGTTAACGTTCTCCTCAAGCTTAGGTGCCATTAGGGTTTGGAGAATTTGTCTTTAGAAAAGAGAGGTGTCGACACAGTAGTTTTGGTCTCGAAACTTTGAAAGCGTGTCGACAAACAAAGACAGAACCCTATTTATACCTTTCTGATTTTGAAGATGAACAGGCGGGACAACTAACTTAAAATGTGTCGATACTGGCAATAAGTGTCGACACTGACTTATAATGTCTCGACACATATGTGTCGACACAAGTTTAGTCAACAGATTTTATGTGTCGACACATAGTTATGTGTCGACACAACATATCTCGACACATTGTCGAGACTTTACTTAGAAAATTCTGAGTAAATACTAAGTGTCGACCCCACTTGGGATGTGTCGACACCTACTTGGCATGTGTCGACACTAACATTCTGAAGTGTCGACACCAACTTCCTAGATGTGTCGACACCTTTTTCTTGAAGTGTCGACACCACTATTCTGTGTCGACATAGACTTGTCTATGTGTCGACACCTTTTTACTTAGTCATTTTCAAATCTGTAAACTTACTCTAAGTTTATCATTACTAGTTCAATTTTGAATCTATTGAACTTAGCTTCTTCTAGTGGCTTAGTAAACATATCAGCTACTTGTTCATCTGTTTTAACATATTCTAACAAAATATCTTCTCTTTCTACATGCTCCCTAAGAAAATGATATTTAATCTCAATATGTTTTGTCCTACTATGGGATACAGGGTTATTATCTATTGAAATAGCACTTGTAGAATCACAGAAAAGTGGAGTTCTACTTACCTGAAATCCATAGTCCTCTAGCTGATGTTGAATCCACAGAAGTTGAGCACAGCAACTTCCTGCAGCCACATACTCTGACTCTGCTGTGGAGATAGCCACACTGGTTTGCTTCTTGCTACTCCATGACATTAGTCTCCCACCTAGGAATTGACAGGTTCCAGTAGTGCTCTTTCTATTCTCTTTGCATCCTGCAAAGTCTGCATCTGAATAACCTGTTAGATCAAAATCTCCATTCCTAGGGTACCAGAGGCCTAGATAGGGAGTGCCCTTTAGATATCTCAATATTCTTTTGACTGCTGTCAAATGAGACTCTTTACGGCAGGCTTGATACCTGGCACAAACACATGTAGCATACATGATGTCAGGTCTACTAGCAGTCAAGTATAATAGGGAGCCAACTATCCCTCTATACAAGGTTTCATCTACAGGTTTCCCTGCATCATCCTTGCTAAGAGACATACTTGACCCCATAGGAGTCTTCATGGTGCTGGATGAATCCATACCATACTTCCTTATGAGTTCTAGGGTGAACTTAGACTGACAAATGGATAAACCACTCTCAGTCTGTTTAACTTGGAGACCCAAGAAAAACTTCAGCTCTCCCATACTACTCATCTCAAACTGACCTTGCATAAGTTTTGCAAACTTTTTGCAAAGGCTGCTTTCAGTAGACCCAAATATAATGTCATCTACATATATTTGGACTAGTATGACTTTGCCTCTAGATTCCCTAAGGAATAGAGTCTAATCTATTTTCCCCCTTGAGAACTTGTTCTCAATGAGGAAACTAGATAGGGTTTCATACCAAGCCCTAGGGGCTTGCTTTAACCCATATAAAGCTTTCCTAAGTCTATAGACATAATGAGGTAGAGTTGGATCAACAAAACCTGCAGGCTGTTCCACATAGACTTCTTCCTTAAGATTACCATTTAGGAATGCTGACTTGACATCCATTTGGTATACCTTGAATCTTTGATAGGTTGCATAGGCCAAGAACATCCTTATGGCTTCCAGTCTGGCTACTGGAGCAAAGGTTTGATCAAAATCAATACCTTCTTCTTGCCTATATCCTTTAGCAACCAGTCTAGCCTTATTCTTAATGATGACCCCTTGTTCATCCATCTTATTCCTGTAGATCCACTTAGTTCCTATTACATTGTGGTCTTTAGGTTTAGGAACAAGTTCCCAAACCTTGCACCTCTTGAACTGATTAAGCTCTTCTTGCATTGCTTCAGTCCATTGTGGATCTTGTATTGCTTCTTCAAACTTCTTAGGTTCAACTTGTGACAGAAAGCTGGAGTAGATTGCTGCATTCATGTTTCTACTCCTGGTTTGAACTCCTTTTCTTGAATCTCCAATAATCAGCTCTACTGGATGATCTCTAAGATGCCTGTGGGCTGGAGGCATCCTAACTTCTGGTTGAACCACTTCAGCATCTGCATCATGCTGTATACCTTGTATTTCTTCAGCAATAGGCACATGTAGTTCTCCCCCTGGACAACAGCTACTCTCCTCTCCTTGCTGTCTTGCAGCAGACACTTCTTCTATAGTAAGCTTGTCCATTTTCTTTGATAAACCTGTGGGGCTGCATACAGTACTAGACAACTCATTGTTAATAAGTTTAGTCTCATCAAAAACTACATGCACTGATTCTTCTACAACTTGTGTAGTCAAGTTGTAGACTCTATAAGCCTTACTGTTATTGCTGTACCCAGCAAAAATTCTCTCTTGGGACTTGGCAGCAAACTTAGTTAAGTAAGACTTCCCATTGTTAAGTATGAAGCATTTGCAACCAAAGATCCTGAAGTAGGATAGGTTTGGTTTCCTGCCTTTCACAACTTCATAGGGGGTCTTGTTTAGCCCTTTAGTGATGGTAGCCCTATTTATAACATGGCATGCAGTGTTAACTGCTTCAGCCCAGAAATACTCAGGCAGTGATGTATCACTTAGTAGGGTTCTACCAGCCTCTATCAAGGTCCTATTCTTCCTCTCAGCAATGCCATTTTGCTGAGGTGTTCTAGGTGAAGAGAATTCTTGAAATATCCCAAAGTCTTCACATAGTTTTGTCATGCTTTCAGACTGAAACTCAGTACCATGGTCACTTCTAATTTTGACCACAGTACTATTTAGTTCATTCTGAATTTGCTTGACAAAGCTGTAGAAGACACCAGGTGTTTCAGATTTCTGTCTTAAGAAGAACACCCAGGAAAACCTTGAGTAGTCATCTACAACTACAAGGGTATAGACCTTCCTACCTAAGCTATGAACTGGCATTGGACCAAAGAGATCCAAATGCAAGAGGTATAAACACCTCACAGCATCTTTATTTTCTATGCTTCTAAAGGTGGATTTAGTCTGCTTGCCCTTTTGACAAGCTGAGCAAATACCATCTTTAACACACTTAACTTGAGGACCATTCCTCACTAACTCTTTGCTAAAGAGTTTGCTAATAGTCTTGTAGTTAAGATTGGCTAGCCTCTTGTGCCATTTGACACAATGAGAGACTGTCTCATCAGCTACAAGACAAACTGGAGAACCATTGTTCTCAATCATAATGTCTAGGCAATAGACATTCCTTTTCCTATAACCTGTCAAAATGATCTTTTGATCAATTGACCTCTTGATATGACAACCATTTTTAACAAATGAGATGTTATACCCTACATCACTTAATTGACTTATACTTATTAGGTTGTGTTTCAACCCTTTAACATAAGCCACTTAAGTAATGGTAACCAAGTTTGTAGAAATGTTACCAAACCCTTTGATGATTCCTTTTTCAGAACCACCAAAGGTTACTTTTGGACCATCTTTTATTGGAATATAGTCCTTTAGTAGTCCCCTTGTTCCAGTCATATGTCTGGAACATCCACTGTCCAAGTACCATGTTGGGGTATGGCCACTTGGACTTACCTGCAAAACAGATTTAATGAACCTTAGAACCCAAAGAATTCTTGGGTCCTTGGTACATGTTAGTCTGCAATCTGACAAAACTACCTACTGGCTTTCCACCAGGTAGCTTGCTACTCACTTTGGCACTGATATTGTGCCAACAGTACACTGCAAAATGGCCAATCTTGCCACAACACCAACATTCAAACTTGTTGTACCTTTGCTTAGGTACTGCCTTGGCTGTCTTGTCTACAGCAGGCTTGTTGAATGTTGGGGCTTTGCCCTTGGACTTAGACTTGGACTGCTCAGTCCTTACAGGTCTAATAAAGGCC
Source organism: Platanthera guangdongensis (assembly GCA_039583875.1). Taxonomy (NCBI): domain Eukaryota; kingdom Viridiplantae; phylum Streptophyta; class Magnoliopsida; order Asparagales; family Orchidaceae; genus Platanthera; species Platanthera guangdongensis. Next base: position 107,272,438 of record CM077157.1, read on the forward strand.
AGTCCAGCCTTGCTTTTATGATGAACAAATTCATCAATTAAAGGTAGCACTGACTTAGGTTTAGAAAACCTAGCAACAAGCTCTCTTTCTTTCTGAAGATTAATCTCCAGACTCTTGATTTGATCATTTTTAAATGATATAGTGCCCATTTGAATCACTGTAATGTGTTTCAGCCTGGCTATCTCATTGAGCTTTTGATCAAATTGCTTCTCAAAATCTGTTGCAGCAACTTTAAGATCAGCAATTTCCTTTGCCTGACTTTTGGCAAGGGATTTGCTTTTCTTGTAAGCCTGCAACAGCACCTTATATTCATCTATAAGCTGATGAATATCATCCTCAGACTCAGATACATTCTCATCACTATATGAAGAAGAATCTGAATCTGAACTAGAACAAGAAACTGAATTTAAACTTGAACTTTGTACCTGACTGGGTCCTGGCTGCTCCAGGATTTTTGCACTCTCTGTCAAAGCCATTAGCCCTTGGCATTGACTGTCTTCTTGTTCATAAATAGACTCCATTAACTGTATGAATTCTTCCTCTTTTTCTTCAGCAAACATCCCTATGTAGGCTTCAGCCTCAGACTCAGTTTCTGAAGAAGAGATATCTGATAGAGTCTTCTCTTTCTTGGCAACAAAAGACTTCTCTTTCTTGCCTTTGAAGTGAGCCTTTTTCCTGTCACCAGATTCCTTTCTCTTCTCTGGACAATCTGCAATAACATGGCCTTATCTATTGCAGCAATAGCACACTATCTTTGAACTAGTTGTCTTGCTAGATTTTGTCCTTTTCTTGTCATTCTTTGAAGACCTCTTTTTCTGATAAGAGTCTTCCTTTCCATGTGATGTAGAAGGCCTTGACCTCCACTGTTTCTTTTTCAAAAACTTTTGAAAGTGTCTAGTGAAAGCAGCAAAGTCTTCATCACTTTCACTGCTTTCTGACTTGGTGCTGACTGTTTCATCTGACTCTGATTCAGCAATCTTTGGAGGTGGAGTTGGTGATTTATTCCTGCACTTCCTGGAGACATCTGTCTTGAAAGCAACTGTTCTTTCCTTGTGTTCTATTCTTGTTGATTTCTCCTCCTCTTTTCTCACTGTCAACTGCATCTCATATGATAATAACTTGCCAAACAGTGTAGGAGGAGGAATTTCCCCCAACTTGGCCATTTCTCTTATGGCACAGATCTTTGTGTCCCAATCTTTGGTTAGGGACCTTAGGAACTTGTCATTTAGTTCATAGTTACTGAACTCTCTTCCATAAGACATGAGTTCATTAACTATTCTGTAGAACTTCTTGTAGCACTCAGTTATGCTATCACCTTTACCTTGTCTAAAACTCTCATACTCCTGATTTAGCAAGGATTTTCTATCTTGTCTGACTTCTTCAGATCCTTCCATATACACTATAAGAGTGTCCCACATCTCCTTGGCTGTCTTACAATGTATAAGATTCTGAAAAGTTGCATCATCAATGGCACTCACTATTATGTTTTGTGCCCACTTGTCCATGGTAGCTAGGACAATCTCATCCTTAGTCATCTCAGAGAAATCCTTTGGGGTTCTCTGATTTGCATCTAGAACTGAAATCTTCATGGCCACATAAGGCCCTTCCTTTACTTTGATGTAGATTCTAGGGTCTGAGGCCTCCATAAATAGCCTTACCCTTTCCTTCCAGATCCCAAAGATCTCTTTTCTGCATATGGGTAATTTCATGGAACCCAATTCCTTGTGATTCTCAGAAGAACCCATGTTTCTTGATTTTCTTGAATTTCTTGAATCTGTGTTGCCTTACACTGAATCTGCCAAATAGGATCTCCTCAGATTGTTAGTCCTTGTTTTGAGGAACCTCCCTCTGATACCACTTGAAAGATATGGTACCTAAACACCTAGAGGGGGGGGGGGGTGAATAGGTGACCTAATCCTTTTTACACTTTAATGGCAGCAAACAGTTCTATCACAAAATCTACTTTACTTTTGCACAGCTATAACACAGCATACACAGTCACAGCACAATCACAGCACAACATACACAAGGTTTTATAGTGGTTCCCCAATCTTTGGGTACATCCACTTTCCCCCTTCGCCTATCTAGCAGTGTACTAGATTCGGCCAAACTTCTCCACTGTCTCAGAACCCAAATTGGTTCCTACACCTCAGGCCCAAAGCCTTACAACTCAGCTTTATCCCAAAGCCTACACTCAGCCAATCAAGGCCTACACTCAGCCAACCAAGGCCTACACTCAGCCAACCAAGGCCTACACTCAGCCAACAAGGCCTACACTCAAAGATCTCAATCTCCTACACTCAGGCTCTCAAGCCCTACCCTCAGCCTTTATAATTATAGGCTTACAATTCACTCAGATCCAAAGGATCCTACAAGATAAAAATGTATTACAAATACTAACTCAACAACTCAGAAATAAAAGAGGGGAGTTGAGAGTTTCTTGATGAGTTCTTGGAAGAACTCAGCTGGATTCAATCTGACTTAGCTTTCTTCAAAGCTTCTTGAGTAGAACTGAATAAGACTGAATCCTCCTGCAGTAGTTCCTTGACCTCTGCCACTTAAGACCCAGAATGAATCTGAATCCTTCTTCTCAGCCTAGTTCCTGAGGCTGATTTCTTGAATGGAGCCCTCTCTCTCCAACTTCTTAGATCTGCACTTGGACTGCAAGATCTTCTTGTGTTGATACTCTGTGTACCACTTTGATAACTTGTTCTTCAACAATGTGATCCACTTGAACAACAATCTGAACCACTTTCAACAACACTCAACCACAGTTTCTGTAAACTGTAGGTGCCTATTTATAGGCCTTCTTCATGGTAACCGGCTGGTCCGGTTCATAACTGTCTTCTGACATCTCTGACAGGTGCTGTAGACCGGCTGGAACGGCAGCTGTCATGTCATCCAGTCATTTCTTGAAAATCTCTAACTGTCTGATAGTGTCGAGACTTTCTGTCTTTAAGTGTCAACACTTATAGACCAAGTGTTGACACATGCTGTGTAAGTGTCGACACAAGTCTACAAGGTGTCGACACAACTCCTTTTATGTCTCGACACAGATTCTTCTTCAGATGTCGACACTGAAATTGAGTGTCGACACAAGTACTTGATCTTCTATCTTTAGCTGAATTCTTCTAAGTGTCGACACATCACCTTTGTGTCGACACAACTTCTTGTGTTGAATTTGTCAAGTGTCGACACTACTTCTTGGTGTCGACACATAGTCTTCTATGTTGATTCTTGCTGAGTGTCGACACAGCTCCTTGTGTCGACACACCTTCTTCTTGTTGAGACTTCAGCAGAGTGTCGACACATTCCCGTAGTGTCGACACTTGTACTTAGAATATTTTGGAAATAATTCTATTCTTTGCTAAGTGTCGACACAGCTCCTTGTATCGACACTTTCTTCAAGTGTAGAGTCTTTAGCTGAGTGTCGACACATTGTGCTGGGTGTCGACACTTACTTCATGTGTTGACTCTTCTGGTTGTGTGTCGACACATTGTGCTGGGTGTCGATACATACTCCAAGTGGTGACTCTTCTGCTTAGTGTCGACACATTGTGTTGAGTGTCGACACTTGTACTTAGTCTCTGCAGACTTTTGCTGAGTGTCGACACAGCTCCAAGTGTCGACACTTTCTGGTGTAGACTCAGCTTCACTAGGTGTCGACACAGCTCCTTGTGTCGACACTTTCTATCTGCACTTTTCTTCACTGAGTGTCGACACAGCTCCTTGTGTCGACACTTTCTGTCTGGTGTCGACTCTGCATCCTAGGTGTCGACACAATGACTCCAAGTGTCGACACTGCTTGTCTGGGTGTCGACACAAGCCTTCTTGAGTGTCGACACTTTCCCTCTGGGTGTCGACACATGGACTTAGAAACTTTTTGCTTCAGTCCAGTGATTACTTAACCTGCACAAGTAAACTCAACATACATCAAATACATTATGATGTATATCATTGAGTTGGGTGAGGCTTCTTCAAATCAGGTACATTTGACCAATGTACCCAACACCATCATCGAGCACGGCGTACTCGCGGCTAAATAAAGGCGCGGGTAGGTCTCACCGATCCTGTTCTGGTAGTCATGATGTAGTGATGTACGCGCGACACGAATATTAGCAAAATTGTGGTTCCCTCTCGACGTTCCCACTAATTTGCGATTCGCACAGAAGATTATTCCAGCCCACACGTTTGCAATATTTAGCGATCCAAGGCTAACGTACGGGTAGCCAATCCGTTAGAGACCGAACAACGGCTATAGGCCGAGGTTCGATCAAGCTAAAGTGACGACTATTGCGTCCGAACGAGCGAAGCTGTACCAAAGGGATCTACCAAAAAAATACGATTCACAAGAAATGGTAGATCTCTCCCAACAAAAAGAAACGAGGCCCGCCAAGCCTTCTCGAATTTAAACAAATCAGGTTAAATGCAAAATTCGTTCAAGAAAACCACGACGATTCCAATGCTATCAAAATTGCACGCCAACGTTTTCCAGCACAGAAATTATCTAGAGGGAAAATAAATCTCAAGGTTTGTAGAAATTTTGTTACCCCGCTCGGAGTTAGATCTAGAGTTGATCTATGCCAAAAGTTGATCGCCCTTCAACGGTTCCACCGGAATCACGGCGGATGGAGAGAAACTTGTCCGCCTTCCTTGCGTCACGCCGGGTTGGAGTTCCACAAGGCCTAGTCTTCTTGCTTTGGCCGACCACTTGAGGGAGGGAGAGAAAAGGTGGTGAATATTTTGGTGGCCGAATTTAGAGGGGCAAGGGTGAAAGAGGGTCGTTTTATCTCGGTGGAGGAGTGGGGGTGGCCGGCGGCCAAGAGGGAGGAGAAGAGGGGGAGGGGCGTCGTTTCCAAGGTTGGCCGAACCCAAGGGAGGGGAGAGCCTATTTCGGTAATAGAGAGGAGAAGGAAAGAGAGAGGGAGGAGGAGATTCCTAATCAAGGGAAATTTCAAATTTCAAATTTTTTCATCAATTATCAATCCTCAAATCCTACTACCACATGGCCTATTTATAGGCTTACAAACAATAATGGTTATATGCAACCCACAAAGCAAAAAAATTAATTATTGTCCAAACAAACAAATATTGAATAAAAGAAAACATGATAATATTTAATTAATACTTATAATAGAATAACTATATGTATTAATTATTTATTATGGCGCCGCGGGCGGAGGTTGTAACGGCGATGACGTTTATCAAAATGGTTGTTGCGGCGACGCGCGTCTTTGATTGGAGAAGCACCATCGTCCGTAAGCGTGCCGGTACCATCATCATCATGTTGAGGGTCATCGTCTCCATCAAGTCATGCCTGGGCATAAATCTTACACCAATTATCTCACAACGTCAGCGGGTCTTTCCTGGGCACCCCAATACTTCCTGTTACTCGTTCACAGGTACGACACCACAATATCACAAATTTCAGAGGCCTTTCCTGGGCACGCCAGTACTTCCTGTTACTGTCTTAACAGGTGGACACCCTACGACATAAAGCATCACAAAGGGCCTTTCCTGGTCACACAAGTACTTCCTGTTACTCATTCACAGTTACGACCCAATAACACAAGCATAACACGGATATTTTCTTGCACTACCACTCCAGTACTTCCTGCTACTACGCTTCACATGCATAACCCGTTGACTCCTTAAACTATACGTTTATCACGGAGTCTTCTCCCATTCGTATGCAACATCACCAATACAGACCAACCTGTCCAGATGGGCTTCACACAGCATGCCTATTTTGTACTCCAATTCCAGATCTATATGCCAACAAAAGGGGATTTCATGAATCCACCTAAAGATTCCCAACATCAACCACCTCTTGGTGGGGGAATCACAAACATATGCCAAAAGGAAACCTTCACATGGCTAGGAAGAGAAGTCGTTACCCTTGAAGTCCTCTTTGGTGCCATGAGCTCTACACTGGCTTGAACGACTCACAAGAGCTTTTCCTCCACAACGTCGGCTTCGGATCTCTCATCGGTAAACTGCAGCACCACCGGTGACCAGCCCCTTCCCTCCTCCTCCTTCCTCTCCCTTTCTCTCACTAGAAATGAAGAAAGAGAAGACCAAATGAGAAATGAGATTTCTCTTCTCATTCACGGCCTTAAGGAAACAGGGAGGCAGTTCAGTCATTGGATCACAGCTGAAATAACGGACGGCCACGATTTTGCCAGAAAAGCCTAATTTTTTGCCTGACATGGCCTGTGACACGCCCGTGTCCCAGGCCGTGTGCCTCAAGCGGTGCTCAACCGACTTATCCAGACCAGTAATACACCCATATGACATGCCCGTGTCATGGGCCGTGTCACCCAACACGTCTTCAGACACGCCCGTGTCTGTGGCCATGTTCATCAGGCTGAAAAAATCCCAAATCGCCCGAGACTCACATGGCCTGTGACACGCCCGTGTCCCAGGCCGTGTGCCCATACACGACACTAGACACGCCCCAGCTCAAATTCGTCGGGCTGAGTTCGTCGCCTGACACGCCCTGTGACACGCCCATGTCACAGGCCGTGTTCACTGCACTCGACAAACGTCGAGCGCATTGCGAAACTCGACGATCGTCGAGCAACTTTCATCGAACGCGCTGACACGCCCTGTGACCCGCCCGTGTCACAGGCCATGTCCAAAGTCGACCAAATTTTGTCGACCACTCGTCGACTGTTCCTCTCGACACTCGACGCACGCAGGACACGCCCCGGGACACGCCCGTGTCCCAGGCCGTGTCACCTGAAAATTTGTGTGCTGCTAAATAATCGGGCTGTTACAAAGTGTGCGCCCTCCGCAGTTTGAATTGTTCTGTGAAGTTGTAATACCCGAATGTTATTAGTTTTTATGTGTGAATTTTATTTTTTCCCTCCTCTCTTTATCTTTGTGCTCAATATTAACGCTTTTTACAGTCTTCCAACATGCTCCTACAAGTATTTTTTGTTCTGATTGGACAACAAAATACATGCTGTAATAATATTTCATTGTATAGATCTCTCACCACCACCACTAAATTAATTATGATGGATATGATGATTTGGATAATCATCATTGAATATGGGTTTTAAAATAATCAAAATGGATTTTATGTGTACGTTTCAATTAACCAGTTACAGTTTCTTATTTTTTTATTACAACATATTGAAGTGTAAATATAAAAATATTGAAATATAAAAAATTGAATTAGACACTTAACGTCAGCCCGACGCGGCCGAGCTGAGCCCGCCAAAAGCGACCAGGGCCCGCCAAGTGATGTCGAAGCCATAGGGTCGACAGCACATGGCGAGCACCCTTCCACCTCCCTGTGCTCTAAAAAGTCATATATATACGCACCGCGTGGCAGCGATTGGCTATTGCGGTGCTGAGCCGATTAATTGCGTGGAAGCAGGGCCCGATTCTTTGCGCCCGGAGGCCGCCCGGAGGATCAAGCACAGGCGAAGCCTGGGTGAAAGCAGGTGAAGCCCGTGTGCAGACGGGCGAAGCCCGCCTGATGCGGCCGAAGCCCGCCCGAGAGCATCGAGCACGGGCCTAGCCCATGCGAAGATGCTCGTATATATATAAAGATTCCAAAAATGCTCGGATTGCGACGAAACTTGACGAGCAAATCCAAAATTACATAACTTAAATACCAAATGCAAAATTTTCCAATTACAACAAGAATTTGGCCGACCCGACCGCACAGACGCGAAAATGCCTTAACGGCCTTGCGCCGCCAACTCGACGTTAAAAATAACGCCACGACGTCATAAATATGACGATGCCCATTCAAATAAAATCATCGAAAAATCAGGGGAGTTACACTAAAGCCCAAGCCTAAAGGGCTTAACCCCTTTTCCCCCATGTGGGAGAAATCTCCCTGACCTCCAGTTGTCCTTCGACAGCTGGAGGGTGGGATTAATCCCTCCCTAAAGAGGGATTAATCCCACACCAAGTAGAGAAGGGGAGACCCCTCCCCAATAGCCTATAAAAGGCCCCCTCCCCCTCTTCCCCCTCAAGCTCTCTGAGCAACTCATTCCCCCCTGCCCAACCCCCTGCCGGAGCACAGGTGGCCGAAAAAAGCCAAGACAAGGGGCATCCCCCTCCACCACCGCCACCTTTGGCATGGCCGACCAGGCCGGCCCCTGCCGATCCCACCAAACTCAGTTGGAGACTTTCTCCCCCACTTCCCTATTCTAGACGTCGTGCATGCGCCTCCCGGCGATCGGAATGCCGCCGGCGCCACCCGAGCCATGTTCCAAGCTAGGTGGTGCCCAAAGAGGAAATCTCCTCCCCCAGCGCTGGTGGTGGCGCCAGGGGAGTGCTAGACCACTAGGGAGGCGACCCCCAACAGCGGAGAGCGGCGGTGCCACCGAAAAATGCGCCTCCCCCGTTCACCTCCAAAACAGAGCAATGCTATGTTTAGAGCTGGCGGCGGCGGCCGGCGGCATAAGGCCGTCGGGCCACCGCCGACGAGAAGCCCGACCCCCAGCTTGCCGGCCGTGGGTAGAGTGGTAGGCGGCCAACCAACCGAGCAGCGGGGGTGGTGCGGTGGCACCGGGAGCAGAGCCGCCGCCACCCCAGGCTCTCGGGTTGGGTTTTTCGGCGGCGCCAGGCCGCCGGACCACCGCCTAGAGGGTCACCGGCCCCCGGCGAGTCGATTGGGGCCGGCGACAGCAGCTGGCAGAGGCTGGCCGGCAGTGGTGGAGGCTACCACTTTCCACACCGCCGGGAAGCACAGCGGCCTTCCGATCTTAAGATGAGATCGGACGACCCTGATTTCCTTAATCCCGCCCCGCCTCCTCTTCTATGCCCCCCACAACGGATCCGTGGTCGATCCGCTGTGGGGAAGCGCTGGACTAATACGCTGTGCGGCTCGATCTCAGCCGCAGGATCCTTGTGATCTGCTAAATGCAGACCATTTTATTATCAGAAATTTGTAGAAATTTCTGGGCCAAACCTAGGCCCTTAGGGAAAAGTGACCAACATGAAAAATGTTCCCCATGATGAGGGCTTCCTCCACAAAAATCCAAATTTTTGGATATGATTTGGTATTTTTAAAAGCCAAAATAAAATTTGTTTGGCCAAATTAAATGCCCAAAATACTTTGGAAAATTATAAAATAATTATGAGGCTCATTTTAGGCCCTCCTAAGGGTTATATCAAAATTTGGGGTCATGAGGATATATTTTGATATTTTTCCTAAAATTTGGAAGCCTCGGGTCAAGCTCGGAATGTATTTCGCTCATTTTCCCTCAAAGGTGGAAAATGAAGCGTGCGACCACCCCTTTATAATCAGATAAGTAATTCAAACTATTTTATCGTCGAGGGTGGCCGAGGCAAGTGACTAAGCTCCGGGAATTCCGAGATTTCGTAAAACCGTCGAGCGACTCGACTCTCGGGTAAATTGGGCACGCTCGGAAGGTGAGAGTACGAGTGATGAGCTAGGAGTTGTTCTCGACGACTAATAAGAATGTAACTTCTAACAAGCCCTTGATCCAATTAAGCCGTAATAAATATGACGCAACCAAAGTAATTGGATCCTAATAATTGATGTAACCGAATGAAATATCCTTTAAATCTGAGATGAAACTGAAGCCTCCTGGATGGAGTGATTGGACTACTAATCATTTTCTGTGTTTTCTCCAGTCTCGTACTGGTCATGCATATTTTAGTGCTTTCAATTCAGTACTACTCCGGTCTCGTACTGGTCAAGCTTATTTTAGTACTTTTAATTCAGTACTACTCCAGTCTCGTACTGGTCAAGATTATTTCAATACTTTCAATTCAGTACTACTCCAGTCTCGCATTGGCCAAGCTTATTTCAGCACTTTCAATTAAGTACTACTCAAGTCTCGTACTGGTCAAACTTATTTTAGTACTTTCAATTCAGGACTACTCCAGTCTCGTACTGGTCAAGCTTATTTCAATACTTTCAATTCAGTACTACTCCAGTCTCGCACTAGTCAAGCTTATTTCAGCACTTTCAATTCAGTACTACTCCAGTCTCGTACTGGTCAAGCTTATTTTAGTACTTTTTATTCTGTAATACTCCAGTCTCGTATTGGTCAAGCTTATCTCGGTACTTTCTATTCAGTACTACTCCAGTCTCGTACTGGTAACATTTCATTCCAGTACTTTAAATAAGAAGCATAATCACCGCACTTGTCCTCATTGCAATTTACTCTTATAATCTCGGATCCTGCTCTGACGAGCAATCATTGTTAAAGTTAAGGCTTAGTTGGGGATAACTGTAGTTGAAGTAGTCCTCCAGGTCTAGCCCCAAACAATGCGCTCTCACGCTCCTTGATGAAAGTAGAGCTGAGCGCCGCCGCCCAAAGTTTAAGCTTAATAGGGCAGGATGACGTAGTCCCGGTGTGTATTATGATTGTCAATTGTTTGATTTTTGTAAATTGCTTGTGGTGAAATAGTGACAGGTCAGTCACTCCTGCAGACCGTTCGTACCGGTGCGGGAAGGTCAACGACTCAAGGCGATAGGGAAATGGGTACCACGGGTGATTCGCCGGATGTTGCTCACATCTAAGTGTACACAAGGTTGTTCGTTAGGGCCTGGGGTTGTGTGGTACGACCACCTCCAGAAGTGGTAGGACTGGCCACTGTCACCGACGACCACATCGGTGAGGCATGCGGGGCACACTACCCTGCTGGAAACTGAAGTGGTCCAAACTATGTCGTCATAGGGTTTGTGTGCGCGGCTATGAATGCCTGCGGTGTATGCGAGGCTGTGAATTCCTGTGATAGAATTCAGGATGCGAAAACCTGATGTGCTGATGAGATAGTGGAGCCTTATTATAACTGATTTATATTGCTGCTGCTTTTTCCATTTATACTATCCTGCACTCTTTTATAGTTGCTCATAGCTATACATATATGAAATGTTGTGCTAAACCTCTCTTGCTTCGGTTATTTACTTTTTTTGGGTGGGTGTGTGCTCGTCACCAGGATATGGATCTGGGGAGGAGATTTGTTTCGAGTTAGTTTTGTGACTAACGGTTATCTAAATAACCATTCACAGGAAATGGAGCACCGTAGTGACCCGATGCCGCAGGAGATTACGCCAACGGCTAGGACTACTCGAGCAGATGCACCCCCGCCGTCTTTGGAGTTTAGAGACGTGAGTACAGCCGAGCAGCATAGGGAGTGAGAGTGTGAGGGTTATATGTAGTGCATTTATTGCCCACAGACTTATTTAAATGCTTAGGCTTCAGCCCTAGAACCTCTGTATTATTATATGATGTGTTATATATATCTGCAGTGGTTTCCTGTTAATGCTTCTGCTATACTCTAATGGGTTGTGAATGTTGTGATTTGAGCCGTGCAAGGCGGCCATCTAGTGCTTAGAAAGGGTGGATCGTTTCCCATAAGAATCACTGGGTTGACGTCTTGGGTCAGTAGTACCCCTCCGGCCCGACCCGGGTAAAAGGTTGGGGGGCCCTACAAATGGATCAGAGCGATCACGATTCGTCCTTGTGGAGCAGTCTGAGGATCCCTCTGTCCCTCGCTTCGTTCTAGGATCGGGACGAACCTTGCAGCAGAATCCTGGCGGACCCTAGTATAAAGGCTTAGGGATTCTAGAATGTACGATAGTACGCCCATACACCGTTGTTTCCGCTTTGGTTGTCGTTTTTGCAAATTTCCCCTACTTTTGCAAAATACTGACACGCTTTTCTGTTACTTCTCCAGATACCAGAGTACAATAATGGGGGATCCTCGTCCAAAGGATATGTTCCATCTACCCCACCACCAGACCCGGTCGCTCCCACGACCGTACTGTTTGCCGAGACAGATATGGAGCAGACACTGGCGGCTATTCTAGCGACTTTCCGGGCTGCCCTGACACAACCACCTCGAGAGATGACAACATCCACCGATCTGCTATCGACTTTCCGAGGACTGAGGCCTCCCCCTTTTAGAGGTACAGAGACGACCATCATGATAGAGGAGTGGGTGGAGCGGGTGGAGGAGCTATTAGTGGGAATGATGTGCCCAGCTGTGGCTGCAGTCTCTTTAGTGGTGACCCTTTTGGAGGGATACACGAGGGATTGGTGGAGAGCGGCTTGTAAGACCCCCCCTTTTTTTTTTCTTTCTTTTTGACCACGGGGTCTTAGGCCCAGATCCGCCGTTTTGCGGTGACTCCTTCACGCCCTGAAGGGTCATCACCACAAAGCGCCGATTCTGCCGGCCAATTCGATAACATAAAAGTAGCGTAATGAAGTAAAATGAAAACTGTCTGTCCACAGAGAATCACATGACATATATAAATATAACTCCACGAAGGGAGTGTCCACAGAAGATAACATCAGAGTAGCAAAAATACGGGCTTATGCCCGGTACAACATATCCTCACTACAAAGTCACTCATGCGGAAGCAAAAGCTGAAAAACTACTCAGGGTCGAGACTCACAGTCCCGGCTGTATGAACTCCGGAGCTAGACTGCCCCATCTCCAAGCGCACCGGTCTCTGGGGCTGCTCCTCCATGCTGGTCTCCACGATCCCCTAAATGATGCGGTTCGAAAACCGTTAGTCTAAAAGACTAAGTCCTATCATCCCCCACCCCTTCCCCCACGGCTCCTAGGCACCGAGCGGAGAGGAAGAAAGGGGAGGACTTGAAGGTGGAGAATATCAAAGCAGATGGCAGCGGTCCTATTCTAGCAAGTTCTATAGCATATAAAGACAATAAAATGTAAGCTGAAATGTAACCTTCACTTATGTGGAAAAACACATAAGCCAAGGGTCTTTTGCAAGGCTCCCATCGTATAAAAAGTCCCATACCGATTTATACGTTGGGGTGACGGTGGTCAAACAGCAGTAACTAAATATATCAAAATTAACCTTAATTTATAAACTTGCCCACACAAGCTTATAGACTAAGGGGTCGTTTTGCAGGTCCTAATGTATAAGCGTCCCATTCCACTTATACATCAGGTGTCAGGGGTTAAATGAATCGATTATGCTATGACATGCAAGTGGGTATGATGGACATGCAAGTGCAACGCACACACCCGACTCTGTGCACACAGACCTTTAGTTCCCCCTTTCTGGAGCCGTAACCTCCCAGGATACCTCCGTAGTGGCAGACGGAAGCGGTGGGTTGGGCCTCGCCCACCTCTAAACCAGTAAGGCACTACCGGTCAGACCTATCGTACGCCTCAACGCTTGGTGCACGAAGCGGACTCCTGCGTACTCTTGCCGGCTGGCGCACCGGACTTCTGTTGGCGAAGTGCTAACCACACTTGCCGAGTCAACGTATTGGCGTCGGTGCATCGACCCTCCAATACCGAAAACCCACCACCTTAATTTATTTTCCTTTTATGCACATGCAGATTTAGCGTAAACAAAACCCGAGCCGAAGCTCCCCGGACCAAGAGTCCGTCTTTTAACCATCCGAGCCGAAGCTCCCAGCTGACTTTTGGTGCTAACAGTGCCTGTGAAATGTGCAACCCTAATTACTAAGTTACTCTTTTCAGCTTGTTAAACAGTTTACGTTAACCCAGGACTGCCCCCGGTATTCCCTGTGAAGGGCTCTCAAGGGGCACTAGGAACTGTGTTGGGATTACGCCCCGCGTTCTCTTTCGCAAGGTACTTATTTTATTATTGGTTGATCCCCTTACCCATTATTTTCTCATGTTTCGATACGCTAATCCTAGGGTGATTTGACTCCAACTCTCCTTGGGTAGGACGATCTTTCGTCGGGCCCGAACGCCTTTAAACCCTAGACAAATCCACACCCTACTCACTCATCTTCCAAAGATGCAGCCCTTTCCACTTGTCCTTACAGCAAACCATCAAGACCCATCATACGTGCCCTAATTCAATCCAAATGAAATCCTGCAGTTTTGCTATATGCAGACCACTTAAGCTACGTGACCCGTAAAAGGGGAAGTACATGAAATACTCATCCAGTACCCTCATGATAATTATCAGAGGTCTATTATGATAAATATAGACTAAATTCAGAAAATCATATTTTTCCCAATTAATCTACTATTTATTGAATTTTCCTCAAAAACTAGGCCATAGTCAATTTGAACATGAACCATAAGATTTTCTCAGGTAATGGCCTCCTAAAAATAGTATTCACTAAATACCAGAGAAATATCATTGGATGCTAATTTTCATAATTTTCCAGATAATTCTTGACCTCTAAAGGATTTATTAAAATAATTCCAAAAATCAAAAATAATGAAGGAAGTGCCACATATATGTCTCCAATAATTATGTAAAAATTACTAGGGCTTCATAGGGAACTAAAAACATCATGATGAAGAAATTAGAATTTTTCAGACAATCTAAAAGTCATTATTAAATTTTCCAAGGTTCCATGGAATTAAATAATTAAAGAAGCAACAACTAAATATCATTCTTCAAAAATTCCATAAAAATTTACAGAGATGGGTAACATGATTATAAGCCCCTTGGCTAAGTTTTATCAAGTTTAAGCAAGTATAGTGCTCTGCAAAAACTCTTAAGTGGAAATTATAAAATATAACTCTGTGAATAAAGTACCAAAAATATTCATCCAAAATTTATTATAAAATTTCCAGAGACATGTATGCCCTAAGCAACTACCCATTCAAAATCTCAGCCCTTTTCAGATAGTTTTGGTATTAGTTCTTATGGTTTCAAAGCTAGTGCCCTAAACTAGGGTTATGGATTTAAGGGGTCTTTAATCTTCCAAATGCCCTAAAATTTTAACCATAGGACCATAGTGACCCTATGGTCATCATTCCCAAGTTTCAAGCCCATCCAAGGTCTTTTGACCCCAATTTCTTCAAACCCTAGAGAATTACCCTAAAGGGCCTACCCTACACTTCTAGGGCTACCCTAGCCCAATCCACTCCAAACTTCATGAGTGAGTGTAAAAAGTTAAATCATATCAGTGGCCAAGGTTTCAGCCTCTGTTGAGGTGATTTGGTCACTTAAAACCAAAAGTGCCACTTTTGACCAAAATGCCCTTCATAGGGTAGAACTAGGGTTGGGTCAAAACCTATTCAACACTCACCCAAACCAACTGAAATTTTATACAGGTACCTAATTGGAGCCCAGGGACCACTCACCAAAATTTGGGAGGGTTTGGGTGTGTTTAGGGCACCTATTTAATTTATCTAATGATTATTAAATTTTTACCAAAACTATAGAAATATTTTCTCCAAAAATTCCCATTTTTGGGCAGGCCCTAGGTATGCCTAGGATAGACCCTCTGCCAAAATTTCAGCCCATTTGGGCTTGGGGTGAAGAGTGGGCACTCATTTTAGTGACTGCCTAGCCCTAAGGACATGTCCCACCAAAATGGGTGCCCTGGTCTAACCAGTGACCCAAAAGGGTCCCAACAATTTTTGCTGCAAACTAGACACCCTAAGCTACAATGTTCATGTTGGGCAAATTTCCATCCAGGGTCCCTAGGTATTTTTAAACATTAATTACATTAAATACATCCAGTGTGACAAAAATGAAATAAATTTTATTTAACCCTATAGTATCTGATCTGATGCCGCACGAATCTTGGCGCAGATCGACGGCATCTGGTCATCGTCCCCACTGAGCCAACGGCTGGGATTGGTTCTGCCTGGAGCGATTTCCAAGCTCTGCCGCCGGCGATCCAGCCCCTTCCCCGGCCGGCCACCGCCACCAACACCTCCGTTGAGGTGGTGGCTGTCGTCAGGCGGCGGCTCCGCCGCCGGAGAGGTGTTTTCCGGCGGATTGAGCAAGACTTTTCCTTGCCGAAACCAGGAGAAATCCTGGATTCGATCGGGCTCAATTGAGCCCGAAACTCTAGCCTAAGGATTCCTAGGATCTACCCGCGAGTTAAGGAGAGGAGGAGGACCTTCCTGGCGGCCTGGATGCGAGAGGAGCGGCGGGATGCCATTGGCGACGGCGGCGGCGCTCGGCTTCTGCAACTGCACGGTGGAAGGGCTCGTCTCCTCCAGGTAAGTGCTCCAAAATGATCCCCTCGGCTCCCTGATGGTGTTTAAAAGGCAATTGGGGGAGGGGAGAGGCTGGTTCTTCAATGGCCATTATCTCCATTAATGGAGTGGCTCGGGTTGTGTGGAGGGGGGCTGAACCCACCCCTTGGTGGCCGGGAAACGGCTGGAATCAACTCCTCTCTCCTAGAGGAGTTGATTGCAGCCATAAAGGGTGGCTGTTAGTCTCCCTTGGCCGGCCTCTTACTTCCCCCTTCTCCTTCCTCATTTCTCTCTCCTCCATTATCATGGAGAGGAGCTTTTTCTCTCTCCTAGTCACCTCTGGTTGACTAGTCAACCCCACAAGCTAAAGGCAGCCCACTGGATTATGATGATCATGGGAATGGGCTTAGCCTAAGGGAGAAGTGGCTTGAGCTTGGGTTAGCCCTTTTTGGGCTAAGTTGACTTGACCCTCAATGAGGGTTGACTTGGCCAATTTGACCATCTAGGTTGACCCCATTGGGTCCTGGGTGGTTCATTGGCCTCCCCTAAGGTCTATGTAGGGCTGGGTAGGGTTGACTTGGCACCTTAAAGGTCACTTGACCCTTGGTAAGGTCACTTTGACCATTTAGAGCTAGAGTTGACTTGGGTCAACATGACCATTAGGGTCCACCCCTATGGATCCTTGGTGACCCATTGACTTCCCTTAGGGTCTAGGTAGGGTTATATGGGGTTGCCCTGCACTTTGGAGGTCACATACCCTTAGTAGGGGTACTTTGACCAGATTAGGGCTTGAGTTGACCTGGGTCAACCTGGCCTCTAGGGCTGACCCCAATGTGTCCTTAGTGACCCATTGTCCTCACTTTAGGGTTAGGAGGGCATAGGTGGGGTCCTCTAGACTAGGAGTGGGTCTATTGGCCCTAAGTGGGCTAGGTTGACCTATTTAGGGCTAGGGTTGACCTTGGTCAACTGGGCCTCTTGGGTTGGCCCTAATGGGTCCTTTTGGCTCTAATGGGTCTCCCAAAATGTTTGGGAGTGTTGTGATAGGGTCTTGGGGTCATGGTGAAGCCCCATTGTCATCCTAAACTATTGTTCAGAATTCTACTATCTGCAGACCATGGTGATCCCTACCTTGGCCTCCTATCTCTTGGCCCATTTCTGGCTTCCCAGGGTTTTGTCATGACCTAGTCATGGCCAAAACCACTCTTAGGGGTCTAGTTGGAAATGGGATGTTACAAATCCCAATAAACAAAACAAAGATTTCGTCCCCGAAATCAAGGTTGGACCTACGGGTCTTATTACCGAAGGAAAGAGTCTTGTAACATCCCATTATGACGTCTTGTTTGTTAAATTTGATTTAAGGGAAAACTTAGATCTAAGACCCCTTTCGCCCAAACGGCGAACCAAAATCCCAATAAACAAAGTTAAGCCCCCAATAAACAAAGATAAGCCCCTATCTACCTAGAGCAGCCCTTAGTATACTTAAAGCAGAAAAATAAATTAACATCTTGAGGGGTCTGAGAGGTATACCTGACTGAATAGCTCGGGGTATCTTTGTCGCATCAGGTCCTGTGGCTCCCAGGTATGCTCCTCCTGGCCGTGGTTCCTCCACAGGACCTTGACTAGAGGGACCCTCTTGCGTCGTAAGACCCGCACTCCTCGGTCGTCGATCCTCACAGGCTCCAAATGAACAGACCGGTCTGAAGCTACCGGCCCTTCGGTGGTCAGAATCTGCTGCTCCGGGCGTAGTAGAGCCCTCCTCAAAGAAGAAATGTGGAAGACGTCGTGCAGCGCTTCTAGCTCTGGTGGTAACTCCAGCCGGTAGGCTAGGGGTCCGATCCGCTCCAGGATCCTGTAAGGGCCCATGTACCTAGGGCTGAGCTTCTTCCTCCGACCACGCACCCGTGAAACTCCATGCATGGGCCGGATTTTCAGAAACACCCGGTCCCCCACCTGGAACTCCACCTGCCGATGTCGGGCGTCATAGTACTTGGCCTGTCTACTCTGCGCCTCGAGCATCCTGTCTCTGATCAGCCTCACTTGTGCCTCGGTGTCTTCAACGAACTCTGACCCCAATACCTTCGGATCTTCGTTCTGCACCCATGAGAGCGGGGTCCGGCATCTCCTCCCGTACAAGGCTTCGTAAGGCGCCATCCTGATGCTGGACTGGTGGCTGTTGTTATAGGAGAACTCGACAAGGGGTAAGAGTTTCTCCCACGGTTCCCCGCGATCTAAGATGCATAGCCTCAAAAGGTCCTCCAGCGTCCGGTTGGTGCGTTCTGTCTGCCCGTCTGTCTGGGGGTGGAATGCAGTGCTGAAAGTCAATCGCGTGCCTAAGTAAGCTTGCACGGACCTCCACTCCCTGGAGGTGAACCTGCCATCCCGATCCGACACTATCATCCTGGGCACTCCATGATAACGAATGAACTGCTCCACAAACTTCCGCACCAGTACTCCTACTGAATCATCCTTCCTGATCGGTATAAATCGAGCCACCTTGGTCAACCGATCGACGATTACCCAGATCGAGTCATTCCCTGTCCGAGACCGGGGAAGCCCATGTATGAAGTCCATGGCTATGTCATCAAACTTCCACTCCGGCACCGGGAGTGGCTGCAATAATCCTGCGGGGTTCCTGCACTCCGCCTTCACTAGCTGACATGCCTCACAATGGGTCACGAAGTGTGAGACATCCTTCTTCATGCCCGGCCAGTACATCGTCCTCTTCAAATCAGCCGTCATCTTTGTGATCCCCGGGTGTACAGAATACCGGCTGCAGTGCGCCTCCATCATAATATCCTCCCGGATCTGGCCTCCCTCCGGTATATACACCCGTCCTCTGAAGCACACCAGATCGTCCCTCAGTGTGTAATCTCCTGCAGTGCCCGCCTTCAGAGCTTGGAAGATGGGTTCCAACTTGGCATCCTGCCTCTGTCCCTCTCTGACCCGGTCTCTGATGTCATCGGTAACGCCTATCGCGGCCAAGTACTCCTCATAGAGCTCAGGATCATCAGACGATACCAGAGTAATGTGCATGTCCTCTAGTCTCTGCAGCAGCTCCATAGACATCAACTGAGGCTCTGCTCCTGTTGTGGCGGCTCTCCGACTCAGTGCATCTGCCACCACGTTTGCCTTCCCCGGGTGATAGTGCATCTCATACTGATAGTCAGATAGAAACTCCACCCACCGCCTTTGCCTGATGTTCAGTTCCTTCTGCGTGTCCACGTACTTAAGGTTCTTATGGTCGGAATATATGTCACAGTGGACTCCATAAAGGTAGTGCCGCCATATCTTCAGTGCGAATACAACTGCCCCCATCTCAAGGTCATGTACTGGGTAGTTCTTCTCATGGGTCTTCAGCTGGCGGGAGGCATAAGCTATGACGTGTCCGTTCTGCATCAGTACCGCTCCCATCCCCTGATATGATGCGTCGGTGTAGACCTGGAATCCCTCCCTCCCCGAGGGAAGAGTAAGAATGGGAGCCGAGGTCAGCCGATCCTTCAGCTCCTGGAAAGCTGTCTGGCACTGCGGGGTCCACACGAACGGTGCCTCCTTCTTTGTCAAGGATGTGAGCGGGAGGGCGATTCGAGAGAATCCCTCTACGAACTTCCGGTAGTAACCGGCAAGTCCTAGAAAACTCCGTACGTCAGTGGCTGTTTTCAGCTGCGGCCACTCCGAAATAGCTCGAATCTTTGCCGGGTCCACTGCCAGCCCGGCTCCGCTGATAATGTGACCTAAGAAAGCCACCTCCTTCAGCCAGAACTGACACTTACTGAACTTCGCATAAAGATGATGCTCCCGCAGTCTCTCCAGGGTCAATGCTAGATGTCGTGTGTGCTCCTCCTCCGTCTTAGAATAGATAAGGATGTCGTCTATGAACACTATGACAAACACATCCAAGTAAGCCTCGAAGACCCGGTTCATGAGGCTCATAAATGCTGACGGAGCATTCGTGAGCCCGAAGGGCATCACGATGAACTCATACAATCCATACCGGCTACTAAAGGCCGTTTTCGGGATATCCTCCTCCTGGATCCGCAGCTGGTAATAGCCTGATCTCAAGTCCAGCTTCGAAAAGTAATGGGCTCCCTCCAGCTGATCGAACAACTCGTCTATCCTGGGGAGCGGATAGGTATTTCGGACGGTCAGCCTATTTAGTGCTCGATAGTCGATGCACAGGCGTAAGGTGCCGTCCTTCTTCTTTACGAATAGGACAGGAGCTCCCCATGATGAGGAACTCGGCCTAACAAATCCTGCTTCCACCAGCTCCTGCAACTGTGTCCGAAACTCCGCCAACTCCTTCGGGGCCATCCGATAAGGGGCCTTGGATACCGGCTTAGCCCCTGGTACCAGCTGAATCTGGAAGTCCTTCTCCCTATGCGGAGGTAGTCCCGGCAGCTTATCCGGAAAAATATCGGCGTAGTCACGAACCACCGGAATGTCTGCGATCAAGTCCTTCTCCTCAGTCATCTCGAACAATACTTGGTATACCTCGTCCCCTTGCATATGGGCCTTAATGGCCTGAATAGATGAAAGCAAGCGACGGGAGACCGGTGTAGTACCTTCGAACGTTGCATAAGTATCGCCGTGGCTGAGCACGACCCTCCCTGCCGGGCAATCAATCTGGGCATGGTTCCAGACAAGCCATGTCATGCCCAAGACGAGATCGAAGTCCGGCATCCTCAAGATCGTCGTCGGGGCCTCGAGTGTCACCCCCTCTATGGTAACCTCCAGGAGGCACTTTTCTGTGGACTGAATCTCCATCCCATTGGGGAGGCGCACCCTCCTGGGTAGTCCTGTATAGCAACGAATCTGATCCAGGTCCTTGACGAAATCCTCCGATACAAAGTTATGTGATGCCCCCGTGTCGAACAGGGTGTGGGCAGGCTTGCCGCACACCATCACCATTCCTAAATCAGTTTGAAAGAAATTCTAGTGTAAGGTTTTCTAACCTAGGTTGTGTAGTAGTTCTATCAACGCTTAATGCGAGCAAGGAATAATTCCAAAAATTAAGATTACTCTCATACCTGCAATAACCCTGTCCGGGTTCCGGGGCTGTGCTAAGTCCAGAGCGTAAATCTGCTCCCCATTCTGCCTGCGGTCGCCTCCCTGGTAACCATGTCCTCGGCCGCGTCCTCGGCCTCCGAAATGCTGGGCCGGTGGGCCACCCCGTGGTGCTGGAGGTGGTGCCCCCCTCATAGGGCAATCTCTCCGGAGGTGTCCCACCTGGTGACAGTGGAAGCACTCCGGCGGGGGATACGCCATACCCCGGGGTCTCTGCATCTCCTGGATCCGGAGAGGTTGAGGGGCCAAGACCACCTGCTCTCTCGGCTCCTGCCTCAACTCCTGACGAGGCTGCTCCTCTGCCCTTCTTCCATCTGGTACGATGCCTCGCCGCTGATCATTTCGGGCCCTCCGGCCCTGGTCCTCCGTTTGCCGTTTCCGGCCCCGAGTGGTGTGCCAGTCGGCCTCAATCCTCTTCGCCATCTCTAAAATCCGGGAGATGGGCCCGTCAGAGACAAAAAGCAAAGCCTCTCTCAACTCCTCTTTTAGGCCCTTATAAAACCTCTTGACGTACCCCGCTTCATCCAGCTGATAAGAGCCCGCATATCGGGCCAAATGATCGAACTCTCGGTGGTACTCCACCACTGTCCTGGTGCCCTGCCTCAGCTGCAAGAAACGCTCCTCCAACTCGTCCCTGGCCGACTGAGGAACAAAGTGCTCCAGCAGCGTGGCCCTGAATTCTTCCCATGTGATTTCTGCAATCTCTCTATCCGCAAAAGTCGTGTCCAACAGCGTCTTCCACCACCGCTTGGCATGTGACTCCAAGCAAGATACCACTAGGGCCACCCTCTCCTCCCAGGGGCATCGTATCCCCGTCAACATCTCGTACATCACATCCAGCCACTCCTCTGTCCGTACTGCCGACTCCGTCCCCAAGTAAGATGGGGGAGAGAGTCCTCGGAAGGTGCTCATCCAGTTGGCCCCTGGGTTTGGCTGCTGGGCTGGGGCTTGCTGAGCCCGGAAGGCCTCAAGGATGGCTGTAAGGGTCTGCCCCATGTCTGACTGGAGGAAAGGTGTGGGGACCATGGGAGGTGGTGCAATGTCTGGAATCTGCTGAGCTCCACCTTGTGGGGTGGGCTGAGCTGAGGGCTGCAAAATGAACTACATCAGTAGGTAATCGACTCAATGCCTAATGATAGTGGACAATTTATATGTGATTCCCCCCATATGGGCACACCACCGCTTCCGCTGCTTAGTTTGTCCCCAAACTAAACCCGCGCGGGGGTGACCCAGGGTTGTGGACGGCTACTTTTCGATCGAGGTTTCCTCTGATACCACTTGTAAGACCCCCCCCCCTTTTTTTTTCTTTCTTTTTGACCACGGGGTCTTAGGCCCAGATCCGCCGTTTTGCGGTGACTCCTTCACGCCCTGAAGGGTCATCACCACAAAGCGCCGATTCTGCCGGCCAATTCGATCACATAAAAGTAGCGTAATGAAGTAAAATGAAAACTGTCTGTCCACAGAGAATCACATGACATATATAAATATAACTCCACGAAGGGAGTGTCCACAGAAGATAACATCAGAGTAGCAAAAATACGGGCTTATGCCCGGTACAACATATCCTCACTACAAAGTCACTCATGCGGAAGCAAAAGCTGAAAAACTACTCAGGGTCGAGACTCACAGTCCCGGCTGTATGAACTCCGGAGCTAGACTGCCCCATCTCCAAGCGCACCGGTCTCTGGGGCTGCTCCTCCATGCTGGTCTCCACGATCCCCTAAATGATGCGGTTCGAAAACCGTTAGTCTAAAAGACTAAGTCCTATCATCCCCCACCCCTTCCCCCACGGCTCCTAGGCACCGAGCGGAGAGGAAGAAAGGGGAGGACTTGAAGGTGGAGAATATCAAAGCAGATGGCAGCGGTCCTATTCTAGCAAGTTCTATAGCATATAAAGACAATAAAATGTAAGCTGAAATGTAACCTTCACTTATGTGGAAAAACACATAAGCCAAGGGGTCTTTTGCAAGGCTCCCATCGTATAAAAAGTCCCATACCGATTTATACGTTGGGGTGACGGTGGTCAAACAGCAGTAACTAAATATATCAAAATTAACCTTAATTTATAAACTTGCCCACACAAGCTTATAGACTAAGGGGTCGTTTTGCAGGTCCTAATGTATAAGCGTCCCATTCCACTTATACATCAGGTGTCAGGGGTTAAATGAATCGATTATGCTATGACATGCAAGTGGGTATGATGGACATGCAAGTGCAACGCACACACCCGACTCTGTGCACACAGACCTTTAGTTCCCCCTTTCTGGAGCCGTAACCTCCCAGGATACCTCCGTAGTGGCAGACAGAAGCGGTGGGTTGGGCCTCGCCCACCTCTAAACCAGTAAGGCACTACCGGTCAGACCTATCGTACGCCTCAACGCTTGGTGCACGAAGCGGACTCCTGCGTACTCTTGCCGGCTGGCGCACCGGACTTCTGTTGGCGAAGTGCTAACCACACTTGCCGAGTCAACGTATTGGCGTCGGTGCATCGACCCTCCAATACCGAAAACCCACCACCTTAATTTATTTTCCTTTTATGCACATGCAGATTTAGCGTAAACAAAACCCGAGCCGAAGCTCCCCGGACCAAGAGTCCGTCTTTTAACCATCCGAGCCGAAGCTCCCAGCTGACTTTTGGTGCTAACAGTGCCTGTGAAATGTGCAACCCTAATTACTAAGTTACTCTTTTCAGCTTGTTAAACAGTTTACGTTAACCCAGGACTGCCCCCGGTATTCCCTGTGAAGGGCTCTCAAGGGGCACTAGGAACTGTGTTGGGATTACGCCCCGCGTTCCCTTTCGCAAGGTACTTATTTTATTATTGGTTGATCCCCTTACCCATTATTTTCTCATGTTTCGATACGCTAATCCTAGGGTGATTTGACTCCAACTCTCCTTGGGTAGGACGATCTTTCGTCGGGCCCGAACGCCTTTAAACCCTAGACAAATCCACACCCTACTCACTCATCTTCCAAAGATGCAGCCCTTTCCACTTGTCCTTACAGCAAACCATCAAGACCCATCATACGTGCCCTAATTCAATCCAAATGAAATCCTGCAGTTTTGCTATATGCAGACCACTTAAGCTACGTGACCCGTAAAAGGGGAAGTACATGAAATACTCATCCAGTACCCTCATGATAATTATCAGAGGTCTATTATGATAAATATAGACTAAATTCAGAAAATCATATTTTTCCCAATTAATCTACTATTTATTGAATTTTCCTCAAAAACTAGGCCATAGTCAATTTGAACATGAACCATAAGATTTTCTCAGGTAATGGCCTCCTAAAATTTGTATTCACTAAATAACAGAGAAATATCATTGGATGCTAATTTTCATAATTTTCCAGATAATTCTTGACCTCTAAAGGATTTATTAAAATAATTCCAAAAATCAAAAATAATGAAGGAAGTGCCACATATATGTCTCCAATAATTATGTAAAAATTACTAGGGCTTCATAGGGAACTAAAAACATCATGATGAAGAAATTAGAATTTTTCAGACAATCTAAAAGTCATTATTAAATTTTCCAAGGTTCCATGGAATTAAATAATTAAAGAAGCAACAACTAAATATCATTCTTCAAAAATTCCATAAAAATTTACAGAGATGGGTAACATGATTATAAGCCCCTTGGCTAAGTTTTATCAAGTTTAAGCAAGTATAGTGCTCTGCAAAAACTCTTAAGTGGAAATTATAAAATATAACTCTGTGAATAAAGTACCAAAAATATTCATCCAAAATTTATTATAAAATTTCCAGAGACATGTATGCCCTAAGCAACTACCCATTCAAAATCTCAGCCCTTTTCAGATAGTTTTGGTATTAGTTCTTATGGTTTCAAAGCTAGTGCCCTAAACTAGGGTTATGGATTTAAGGGGTCTTTAATCTTCCAAATGCCCTAAAATTTTAACCATAGGACCATAGTGACCCTATGGTCATCATTCCCAAGTTTCAAGCCCATCCAAGGTCTTTTGACCCCAATTTCTTCAAACCCTAGAGAATTACCCTAAAGGGCCTACCCTACACTTCTAGGGCTACCCTAGCCCAATCCACTCCAAACTTCATGAGTGAGTGTAAAAAGTTAAATCATATCAGTGGCCAAGGTTTCAGCCTCTGTTGAGGTGATTTGGTCACTTAAAACCAAAAGTGACACTTTTGACCAAAATGCCCTTCATATGGTAGAACTAGGGTTGGGTCAAAACCTATTCAACACTCACCCAAACCAACTGAAATTTTATACAGGTACCTAATTGGAGCCCAGGGACCACTCACCAAAATTTGGGAGGGTTTGGGTGTGTTTAGGGCACCTATTTAATTTATCTAATGATTATTAAATTTTTACCAAAACTATAGAAATATTTTCTCCACAAATTCCCATTTTTGGGCAGGCCCTAGGTATGCCTAGGATAGACCCTCTGCCAAAATTTCAGCCCATTTGGGCTTGGGGTGAAGAGTGGGCACTCATTTTAGTGACTGCCTAGCCCTAAGGACATGTCCCACCAAAATGGGTGCCCTGGTCTAACCAGTGACCCAAAAGGGTCCCAACAATTTTTGCTGCAAACTAGACACCCTAAGCTACAATGTTCATGTTGGGCAAATTTCCATCCAGGGTCCCTAGGTATTTTTAAACATTAATTACATTAAATACATCCAGTGTGACAAAAATGAAATAAATTTTATTTAACCCTATAGTATCTGATCTGATGCCGCACGAATCTTGGCGCAGATCGACGGCATCTGGTCATCGTCCCCACTGAGCCAACGGCTGGGATTGGTTCTGCCTGGAGCGATTTCCAAGCTCTGCCGCCGGCGATCCAGCCCCTTCCCCGGCCGGCCACCGCCACCAACACCTCCGTTGAGGTGGTGGCTGTCGTCAGGCGGCGGCTCCGCCGCCGGAGAGGTGTTTTCCGGCGGATTGAGCAAGACTTTTCCTTGCCGAAACCAGGAGAAATCCTGGATTCGATCGGGCTCAATTGAGCCCGAAACTCTAGCCTAAGGATTCCTAGGATCTACCCGCGAGTTAAGGAGAGGAGGAGGACCTTCCTGGCGGCCTGGATGCGAGAGGAGCGGCGGGATGCCATTGGCGACGGCGGCGGCGCTCGGCTTCTGCAACTGCACGGTGGAAGGGCTCGTCTCCTCCAGGTAAGTGCTCCAAAATGATCCCCTCGGCTCCCTGATGGTGTTTAAAAGGCAATTGGGGGAGGGGAGAGGCTGGTTCTTCAATGGCCATTATCTCCATTAATGGAGTGGCTCGGGTTGTGTGGAGGGGGGCTGAACCCACCCCTTGGTGGCCGGGAAACGGCTGGAATCAACTCCTCTCTCCTAGAGGAGTTGATTGCAGCCATAAAGGGTGGCTGTTAGTCTCCCTTGGCCGGCCTCTTACTTCCCCCTTCTCCTTCCTCATTTCTCTCTCCTCCATTATCATGGAGAGGAGCTTTTTCTCTCTCCTAGTCACCTCTGGTTGACTAGTCAACCCCACAAGCTAAAGGCAGCCCACTGGATTATGATGATCATGGGAATGGGCTTAGCCTAAGGGAGAAGTGGCTTGAGCTTTGGTTAGCCCTTTTTGGGCTAAGTTGACTTGACCCTCAATGAGGGTTGACTTGGCCAATTTGACCATCTAGGTTGACCCCATTGGGTCCTGGGTGGTTCATTGGCCTCCCCTAAGGTCTATGTAGGGCTGGGTAGGGTTGACTTGGCACCTTAAAGGTCACTTGACCCTTGGTAAGGTCACTTTGACCATTTAGAGCTAGAGTTGACTTGGGTCAACATGACCATTAGGGTCCACCCCTATGGATCCTTGGTGACCCATTGACTTCCCTTAGGGTCTAGGTAGGGTTATATGGGGTTGCCCTGCACTTTGGAGGTCACATACCCTTAGTAGGGGTACTTTGACCAGATTAGGGCTTGAGTTGACCTGGGTCAACCTGGCCTCTAGGGCTGACCCCAATGTGTCCTTAGTGACCCATTTTCCTCACTTTAGGGTTAGGAGGGCATGGGTGGGGTCCTCTAGACTAGGAGTGGGTCTATTGGCCCTAAGTGGGCTAGGTTGACCTATTTAGGGCTAGGGTTGACCTTGGTCAACTGGGCCTCTTGGGTTGGCCCTAATGGGTCCTTTTGGCTCTAATGGGTCTCCCAAAATGTTTGGGAGTGTTGTGATAGGGTCTTGGGGTCATGGTGAAGCCCCATTGTCATCCTAAACTATTGTTCAGAATTCTACTATCTGCAGACCATGGTGATCCCTACCTTGGCCTCCTATCTCTTGGCCCATTTCTGGCTTCCCAGGGTTTTGTCATGACCTAGTCATGGCCAAAACCACTCTTAGGGGTCTAGTTGGAAATGGGATGTTACACGGCTAGTCGCTCTACTTTTTGAGTTCGGTCGTTGAACGTGATTCTTTGGGGAGAGTTCTCTGAGGCTCTACTAGAGTTCTTCATCACTGATGCAGACCGAGCTGCGCTGTAGGAGAGGTTCTTACTCATTCGACAGGGCAACCGCACAGTGGCAGAGTATGAGAGAGAGTTTATACACCTGGCACGCTTTACCGGGAATCTGGCTGCCTCCGACAGGGATAGAGCTTCTCGGTTCTACCGAGGACTACGAGACAACCTGAGGCAGGCCTTGATCATGCTCTCTCAGGCCACCTTTCACACCATAGCCACCCATGTGGTAGCATTGGAGTTGGACCAGCGGACAGTGGCTCAGCAGCGCAGAGTCTATGTAGAGATTCCTCAAGACCAGAGGCGAGATGGAGGAGTCGCTCCCCATAGACAGAATTGAGAGCACAGGCAGCAACGCCGTAGACAGCCCTATAGGCGCCCACCAGTACCCCCAGCACCCCCGGCTGTACAGCCAGACATCAGACCAGCTCCAGCACCACAGCCCCCACCAGTGGCCCGACGAGATGTTCCCTTTGCAAGGGAACTGCTTCTTATGTCAGCAGCCGGGACATATGAGAGCTTTCTGCCCACAGGTGACAAGGAGTCCGGGATTAGGAGCAGTTCAGGGTGGACAGCCAGCACGGGGACAGGGTCAAAGAGGCCGCAGAGATAGAGCTGATAGGAGAGGCCAGCAGGGCCAAGCAGCGCCCCTGGAGGCCTACGCACTGAACTTGCAACACTGACTGGCCCCTGACGTAGTTATAGGTATATACTTTAGGCGATAGGGAGATACCAGATCTTACTATTGATGCTGTATATTACTTGTATATATGTGCTTACATCTTCTGTATTTGTTAGATGATATATATATACTTCCTATATCGTCAGGAATCGTGTTGGTAGAAGGACACCCTGCCAAGACCATTTTCAACACAGGAGCGACACATTCTTTTGTTTCCCATGAATTCATCGCAATAAAAGGGAACGTTATTCTTTCAACCGGACTACGCAACCATCCTAGCAATAACCGGATTTGACATAATTCTGGGGATGGACTGGCTGGCCGAGCACCAGGCACAGATAAACTATTCCACGCGAGAAGTCCAGCTACATAACCTAAATGGCCAGAGCGTCACGTTGACAGGTGTGCCCTCTGTCTCACGCATTATTCTGAATTCTACACAAATTATGAAATCAGTCCGGCATTAGGACGAAGTATACCTTATCTATTTTGAGATGGAAGACAAAACCAAGGTGCTCGCCGAAGTTCCAGTAGTCCGCGCCTTTCCAGATATTTTCCCTGAGTCCCTCCTGGGATTGCCACCCCAGCGAGAGGTCGACTTTCAAATTGAGCTCGTGTCCGGAGCACGACCAATAGCACGAGCCCCCTACCGGATGACCCCAAGAGAGCTGACTGAACTGAAAATCCAACTACAGGAACTGATAGATGTTGGATTCGTTCGTCCAAGTTCCTCGCCATGGGGAGCCCCGGTGCTTTTCGTCAAGAAGAAAGACGGGATACTGCGACTGTGCATCAACTATAGGGAACTAAATAAGCTTACTATACGCAACACATACCCCCTCCCTAGGATCGACGAACTGTTCGATCAGTTGCAAGGTGCATCCGTGTTCTCTAAGATGGACCTGAGATCCGGCTATTATCAGCTTCGAATCCGAGAGGAAGATTTTCCCAAGACTGCCTTCATCTCCTAATACGGTCTATATGAGTTCCTAGTGATGCCCTTCGGGCTCACCAACGCGCCCTCCGCCTTCATGGCCCTGATGAATAAAGTCTTTGAACCCTTCTTGGATCACTTTATCATCGTCTTCATAGACGACATCTTAATCTACTCGAAGACCAAGACAGACAATACTCGGCACCTGCAGATGGTGCTATTAAAACTCCGGGAGCACTCTCTCTTCGCCAAATTCAGTAAGTGTGAGTTTTGGCTAGAAGAAGTTGGATTCTTGGGCCACATGATAAACAAGGAAGGAGTGGAAGTAGACCAAGCCAAGATCCAGGTAGTATAAAATTGGCCGCCACTCAGAACGGCTGCGGACATTCAGAGTTTTCTCGGTCTTGCTGGATACTATAGGAAGTTCGTGGAAGGTTTTCCAAAATTACTCTACCCCTAACTGCTCTCACCAGAAAAGACGTTGCATTCCGATGGAAGCCGGAGTGCAAGGATGCGTTCATCGAACTGAAGAAGCGTCTGACTTCTGCGGTAATCCTTACGATCCCCACAGGGACTGAGGGATTCCAAATCTACACTGATGCCTCCCTGAAGGGATTGGGAGCTATTCTAATACAGCATGCAAGGTAGTGGCCTACACATCTCAACAATTAAAGCCGTATGAATTAAATTAAACAACACAAGATTTAGATTTGGGCGCCGTCGTCTTCGCCCTTAAAATCTGGAGGCATTATCTGTACGGAGTCAGATGTGAGATCTTCTCCGACCACAAGAGTCTCAAATATATCTTCACGCAGAAAGAGCTGAATCTCCGGCAGTGCCGATGGCTAGAATTCCAATACAATTATGACTTCGCTCTCCAATATCACCCTAGGAAAGCTAACAGAGTCGCTGACGCCTTGAGCCGCCAGCCTGCGATAACCGGGAGTTGGATGGAGCAGATCCCTAAGGAGCTTTTCCAGTCATTGATAGACTTGGAGATTACCCTGGTTGCCCGAAGAGATACGGAAGAGTACCATGCTCAGCTGTATTGGATGGAGATCCAATGCAACATCTGAGACCGGATACGTGAAGCTCAGAAGATCGACCCAGAGGTAGTGTCGATCATCTGATCACTACAAGGAGAGGCACAGGAGGATTATAATCTGCATGACGGGATTCTACAATTCAAGCATCACTTATTCGTTCCCCATACCGGAGGAATTTGTGAAGAAATTCTAGAAGAGGCCCATCATTCCAGGTACTCGATTCACCCTGCGTGGTTAAGATGTACGTGGACCTGCGCAAGACCATTTATTGTCCTGGAATGAAAAGAGATGTCACCAACTTCGTGGCCCAGTGTCAGACCTGTCAGAAGGTTAAAGATGAATGCCACAGTCCAGGAGGCCTATTACAGCCCCTGCCGATACCAAAATGAAAGTTCGAAGATATCTCCATGGACTTCGTCCACGGCCTACCTCGATCCCGCGCTGGGAATGACTCAATTTGGGTGGTCGTAGATCGACTCACCAAGGTAGCGCGGTTCATTCCAAATCGACAGGGTGACGGAGTGGATATCCTGGCCAGAATCTTCCTTGAGCAAGTGGTCCGATTTCACGGAGTACCAAAGTCCATCGTATCAGATCGTGACAGGTGTTTCACATCTAAGGAGTGGAGGAGGGTATATGCATACTTGGGAATCAAATTGGACTTCAGCATCGCCTTCCACCCGCAGACAGACGGACAGACGGAGAGGACGAACCAGACGATGAAGGATCTTCCTCGATTGTGCATAGTGGAACACAATGAGCATTGGGAGCAGCTGCTGCCACTAGTCGAATTCTCTTACAATATTAGTTACCAGGCTAGCATTAAGATGGCTCCGTACGAAGCATTGTATGGGAGACGGTGCCGAACCCCGTTGACTTGGGCTCAAGAAGAGGTCCCGGAAGCCTTCGGAGTGGCTTATATTGATGACACTACGACAGAGATACGACTGATCCAGGAGCGAATACGTGAAGCGCAGAGCCGACATACCAAGTACTATGATGCACGACATTGTTGGGTACATTGGAAAATGTGTACTAGATTTGAAGAAGCCTCACCTTACTCAATGATATGCATCAATGTGTATTTGATGTTGTTTTAAGTTTATATGTGCATGTTAAGAAAATGTAGGAATGCATGAAAAGTTTCCAAGTTCATGAGTCGACACCAGAAGAAGCTGTGTCGACACTTATGAAGGCTTGTGTCGACACTGGAGAAAAGCTGTGTCGACACCTGGAGTCAATTGAGTCGACACTTGGAAAGGCTGTGTCGACACCAGAAGAAACTGTGTCGACACATAGAGGCAGTGTCGACACACAGAAAAGCTTAGTCGACATCAACTGTGTCGACACACAGAGGCAGTGTCGACACCTAGAAGACTTTGTCGACATCAACTGTGTCGACACATAGTAGAGTTTCAATAAAGTTGATTTTTGTGAAGAAAAGAAGTGACTGTGTCGACAAACAGAACTAGTGCCGACACATTCTACGGAAGCTGTTTCGAGAAGCATTGTCAACACCAAGGAAGCTGTGTCGACACCACCAAGGCTTGTGTCGACACTTAGTCTACTTGTGTCGACACATGATGAAGTTCAGTCTCGACACTTTGCTGACAGAGAGAGAGTTTTAAGAAGTGACTGGAAGACTTGACAGCTGCCATAACCAACCGGTCTACTACAACTGTCAGTGCTGTCAGAAGTTTGTTAGAAACCGAATCAGCCGGTTACCATGGAGGAAGTGTATATAAAGGCAGTCTCCATCAACAGATGAAACAAGAACGATAAGATATATATACAGATACATACACATAAAAATAGAAGAAGATTTTCAACAGAAGATCTAAGAAGACATTCTCAAGTGGTGATCTACTCAGAGTTTGTCAAGAGAATTAAAAGAAGAATTCAGAAGAATCTTCAGAAGAATTTGGAGAGAGAGAGCTCCATCTATTCAAGTGAAGAAAGGGACTTACATCAACAAGTCTCTCAAGTGCAGATTCTGAACCAGTCTGCCAAGAAGAATTCAGATTGATTTTTGAATTTCAAGAAAGAAGCTGATTGAAGATCAACTTCAAAGGAGATTAACCCTACTATGTTGAGATTCAAGAAGCTTTGAAGCAAGCTAAGATAAGTTGTTCTCTAACATCAGATTCTTTCAAGAACTGATCAAGAAACCATCCATCTTTTCTCTCTCAACCAGGGTGGTGGTAAATTTCAAATTTACATCAATTTTCTATAGGATCTTTTTAAGATGTGAGTTGTAAGCTTGATTTATAAAGGCTGAGTTGTAGGAGAATAAGTTCTCTGAGTGGTAGGCCTTGTTGAAGGCTGAGGTAGGGCTGAGATCCTGAGTTGTAGGAGATTTTCATCTCTGAGTTGTAGGCCTTGTTGAAGGCTGAGGTAGGGCAGATTGCCTGAGCTGTAGGAGTGTGGACTCACTCTGAGTTGTAGGAGCCTTATTTGGACTCTGAGCTGTAAGATCTGCGGATCTGAGGAGAAGGAAAGAAGTTAGGCCGAATCTAGCACACTACTAGATAGGCGAAGGGGGAAGATGGAGGGTTCTGAAGAGGTTAGGCAAGATAGAAAGTCTATGCTTAATCAAGAATATGAGAGTTTCAGACAAGCCAAGTTTGATAGTATAACTGAATGTTATAAGAAGTTCTACAGAATTGTAAATGAATTAATGTCCTATGGAAGAATCTTCAGTACATATGAGATGAATGACAAATTCCTTAGGTCTTTGACTAAGGATTGTGATACAAAGATCTGTTCCATAAGGGAAGTGGCCAGACTGGCAGAAATTTCACCTCCAACACTGTTTGGCAAATTGCTGTCTTATGAGATGCAGCTGTTGGCCAGAAAGGAGGAAGAGAAAAATACAAAGGGTGACTATAGAGAAAAGTCAGTGACCTTCAAGGTAGAAGCCACAAGGAAGAATATGAGGATGTCTCCATCTTCTCCTAAGAAAGATGCAGAAGTGATCTCAGAAAATTCTGATAATCACAATTCAGACAGCAGTAATTCTAATGAAGTCTTTGCTGCTTTATCAAGGAAGTTTCAAAGATTCTTAAAGAAGAAGCAGTGGAAATCTAAGCCATCCTCATCTCAGTCCAAGGATGACTATTATCAGAAGAGGAAATCATCCAGGAAGGACAGGAGTGGGACAAAGCCTAGCAAGTCAACTACATCAAAGATTATTTGCTATTGCTGCAATAGACCTGGACATGTTGTGGCTGACTGTCCAGACAAAAGGAAGGAGTCTGCTGATAAAAAGAAGTCTCAGCACAAAAGCAAGAAGGAGAAATCCTTGGTAGCTAAGAAAGAGAAAAGTTGGACAGATCAATCAACTTCAGAGTCTGAATCTGAGGCTGAGGCCTATATTGGTTTGTTTGCAACAGAAGAAGAGGATGAGTTCTTGAAATTACTGGACTCTATCAATGAGCAAGAAGACCATCAGTGCAAAGGAATGATGGCTATGTCTGAAGAAGACCAGTGACAGGATCAACCTGGTACCAGTAATGTAAAAAGTTTATCTGTAGATTCTGATTACTACACTGGGTCACAATCAGATGCATTTACATCAAAAGATGTGGATGGGTCTGAATCTGAAGGAGATATTCATCAGCTTATAGATGAATATGAGGATTTATTGCAGACACTCAAGAGAAGCAAAAACCTGGCCAAAAATCAGGCTAAGGAAATTGCAGCTCTTAAGTTGGCTGCATCTGATTAAGAAAAGCTGCTGGATCAGAAGATGAATGAGATTGCCAAGCTGAAAACATAACTGTTATTCAAAAATGATCAGATCAAAAGTCTGGAAGACCGACTTCAGAAAGAGAAGGGGATAGTGGCTAGTTTCTTTAAGCTAAACTCTGTCCTACCCTTAATTGATGACTTTGTGTCTCAAAAGGGTAAGGCAGGATTAGGCTTTAAGAGAACTGTATGGGCTGCCCAGTCCAATAATAAAGGCAAAGCCCCAACACAAAACAAAAGATCTACTGCAATCAATACAGCTAAGATTGTACCTAAAAAGAGGTATAATAAGTATGAGTGCTGGTGTTGTGGCAAGATAGGTCATTATGCCTTACACTGTTGGCACAATACCATTGTCAGAAAGGATAACAGTATACCTGTTAGGAGAGCTGTAGGCATATTTATCAAGTTTCATGCTAACTTGAACCAAAGACCCAAAAGTTATTTGGGTTCTAAGGTTAAGTAATCTTTGTTGCAGGTGAGTCCAAGTTGCCATGCCCCTATATGGTACTTGGACAGTGGATGTTCCAGTCACATGACTGGAACAAGAGGATTGCTGAAGGCTACTCACCAATATTGAATGGGCCTAAAGTAATCTTTGGTGGTTCTGAAAAAGGAGTCATCAAAGGGTTTGATAACATTTCTAACAACTTAATCACTATCACTCAAGTGGCTTATGTGAAGGGTTTGAAACACAACCTAATAAACATTAGCCAGCTGAGTGATCTTGGACATGACATTTCATTCATCAGGAATGAGTGTCATATCAAGAGGTCAAATGATCAAAAAGTCATATTGACTGGCTATAGAAAAAGAAATGTGTATTGCCTAAATTTTGAGTGTGAGAATAAAAATTCTCCTATCTGTCTTGTGGCTGATGAGAAAGCCTCTCATTGTCTCAAATGGCACAAGATGCTAGCTCATCTTAACTACAAGACTATTGGTCAACACTTTAGTAAAGAGTTAGTGAGGAATGATCCTCAAGTTAAGTGCTTTAAGGATGGAATATGCTCAGCTTGTCAAAAAGGCAAGCAGACCAGATCCCCCTTTCATAGCCTAGAAACCAAAGACTCAGTGAGGTGCTTATACCTCTTGCATATGGATTTATTTGGTCCTATGCCAGTTCAGAGCCTAGGTAGGAAAGTCTACACTTTTGTGTTTGTAGATGACTATTCTAGATTTTCATGGGTATTCTTTCTGAGGCAGAAATCTAAAACCCCAAATGTCTTCTGCAATTTTGTCAAACAAATTCAGAATGAATTAGATAGTTTAGTGGTCAAAATCAAAAGTGACCATGGAACTGAATTCCAATCTGAAAGTATGACAAGGTTGTGTGAAGAATTTGGGATTCATCAGGAATTCTCCTCGCCTAGAACACCTCAGCAAAATGACATTGTTGAAAGAAAGAGTAGGACATTGATTGAGGCTGGAAGAACACTATTGAGTGACACTACTCTCCCAGAATATTTCTGGGCTGAGGTAGTAAACACTGCATGCTATGTGCTCAATAGGGCTTCCATCACCAAAATTCACAAAAAGACACCCTATGAGGTTATGAAAGGCAGAAAACCAAACTTATCCTATTTTAGGATCTTTGGTTGCAAGTGCTATGTGCTTAACAATGACAAGTCTCACCTAACTAAGTTTGCTATCAAATCCCAAGATGAGATATTTGTTGGGTACAACAACAATAATAATGCTTATAGGGTCTACAATTTGGCTACTCAAGTTGTAGAAGAGTCTGTTCATGTCATATTTGATGAATCTAGACTTATTAACAGTGAGTTGCCTAGTAGTTCTTGTAGTTCCACAGGTATACAACAAAAGATGGACCAGCTTACTATCAGAGAAGATCCAACTGCAAAGCAGGATGATGAAAATGATAGTTGCTGTCCAGGGGGAGTACAAGACACTCAAGAGGCTGATGAAGACCATGAGGTACAGCATAATGAAGAGATTGAAGAAGATCAAACTGTTGATAGATTACCTCCAGCAGTTAGACATTTAAAGGATCATCATGCACACCAGATCATTGGTGATCCAAGATATGGAGTACAAACAAGAACCAGGAACTCAAACATAGTTTTTTGCTCAAGCTTCTTATCTCAACTAGAACCCAAGAGAATTGAAGAAGCTATTCAAGACCCATATTTGATTGATGCTATGCAAGAGGAGTTAAATCAATTCAGAAGGTGCAAGGTCTGGGAGTTGGTTCCAAAACCAATGGACCACAATGTCATAGGGAAAAAGTGGATTTATAGAAACAAGCTTGATGAGAGTGGGATCATAGTGAAGAACAATGCAAGACTAGTTGCCAAAGGATACAGGCAGGAAGAGGGCATAAACTTTGATCAGACTTTTGCCCCAGTGGCAAGGTTGGAAGCAATCAGGCTATTCCTAGCCTATGCAGCATATCAAGGCTTCAATGTGTTCCAAATGAATGTTAAGTCAGTATTCTTAAATGGAGACTTAAAAGAGGAGGTATATGTAGAACAGCCCTCAGGTTTTGTTGATGAACTCAATCCTAATTATGTTTATAAACTTAAGAAAGCTTTATATGGGTTGAAACAAGCCCCAAGGGCTTGTTATGAAACCCTGTCTACTTTCCTCATTGAGAACAAATTCTCAAGAGGGAAAATAGACAAGACTCTATTCCTTAGAGAATCCAAAGGAACGATCATCCTAGTCCAAATATATGTTGATGACATAATATTTGGTTCTACTGAAAACAACCTTTGTATAAAGTTTGCAAAACTTATACAAGGGAAGTTTGAGATGAGCAGTATGAGAGAACTTAAGTTCTTCTTGGGACTCCAAGTAAGACAGACTGATGATGGCCAGTCCATATTCGAGTCTAAGTTCACCTAGGAGTTAATTAAGAAGTATAGTATGGAGTCATCCACTACCATGAGAACTCCAATGGGGACAAGTATGTCTCTAAGCAAAGATGATGCAGGAAAACCTGTAGATGAATCTTTATATAGAGGGATAGTTGGCTCCCTCCTTTATCTGACTGTAAGTAGACCAGACATTATGTATGATACATGTGTCTGTGCTAGGTACCAATCCTGCCCTAAAGAATCTCCTTATACTGCTGTCAAAAGGATTTTGAGATATCTTAAGGGCACACCTAATCTAGGCCTTTGGTATCCTAGGAATAGAGATTTTCTACTAATAAGCTATTCAGATGCAGACTTTGTAGGGTGAAAAGTAGATAGGAAAAACACAACACGCACCTGTCAATTTCTAAAAGGAAGATTGTTGTCATGGAGTTGTAAGAAGCAGACTAGTGTGGCAATCTCCACAGCTGAGTCTGAGTATGTTGCTGTAGGAAGTTGCTGTGCACAGCTGTTGTGGATACAACATCAGTTAGAAGATTATGGTATTCAGGTAAGTAGAACTCCATTATTATGTGATTTTACTAGTGTTATTTCTATTGTTCATAATCCTGTTTCTCATAGTAGAACAAAACATATAAAAATAAGATACCATTTTCTTAGAGATCATGTAGAGAAAGAAGATATTTCTTTAGAATTTGTTAATACAGATTTACAAATTACTGACATGTTCACTAAGCCATTAGATGAAACTAAATTCAATAATTTCAAAATTGAATTAGTAATGTTGAACATAAATTAGTTTAACAAATTTGGCTAAGTAAAATTGTGTCGACACAAAAAATTGTCTGAGTTGAAACATAGTAGTTGGTGTCGACACTCCAGGAAAGTGGTGTCGACACATCTAGAAAAAAGGTGTTGACTCTTCAGAGAAGTTGTGTCGACACATTCAGAAGTTGTGTCGACACTTAGAATCAACACACAGATTTCGTCGAGCGCAGAATCAACTGATCGTCGAGCGCAGAATCGACACATATTGTCTAGCGCAGATTCAACAACACTTCGTCGACCTCAAATCGTCGACTTCATGGGCTCTTCGTCGAACACAACCAAGACAAATAGAATTGGTGTCGACATATAGAAGTCAACACTCAGTCGAGACATTAGAAGTCTGTGTCGACACATTTCAACTGTGTCGACACATTAAGTGAATTTTGACGTGACTTTTGAACTTCATTATTTAGAAGGGTATAAATAGGTCAACAACATACTCTGTCGACACACTCTCCATATTTTCGAGACCAAAACCTTGTGTCGACAAATTCTCTCTTCTCAATCCAAGATTTCTCTCAACCTGAAAGTGCAGCTAGATCTGAAATACTCTAGAGGGGGGTGGGGGTGAATAGAGTATGATGCTTAAAAAATTTTTACAACAGTTGTTGTAATCTGAGTGAACAAGGAAGCAATTATTAAATCTAATCACAGCAGATAACTAATTACAGCCTACAAAAGAAACTAATCACAGATCCTAACTAATCACAAAACAATCACAGCCAGAAACAAAAGACAAAGACAAGCAAACCAGAAGACACAAGGAGCTATAGTGGTTCCCCTAAACTTGGGTACATCCACTCTTCTACCACCCTAGGTAGGAATCCACTGCAGGATGAGTTGATCAGGTGTCCTGGGCACCAATGAGCTTTTGATAAGGTGCTCAAAAACCAAATCAGATTTTTTGATTAGGTGTCTTGCCACCAATGAGCTTTTGATAAGGTGCTCAAAAACCAAGCACAAACTTTTGAAGGGAGTTTGAAAAACCCTTTACAGAGATGGGGATGAGAGAGTTATGGAAGTCTTCTCTTTCTCAAAGCAGTTGAGAAGACTATGTGGATTTGATGTTATCAAAGCTCCCCCTGAGTTCTTGAGATGTTCAGGAAATGAAGCTTTGCTGTAGGGTGATAGGCCTTCAGAAGTTGATCTCCAGCAAATGATAATTTCAGCAACAGCTGAAATGTTAGGTGTCTGGAGTCTTTGAATTATGTTGGCCTTGAACACTTGAATCACAAGAGATCTGAAGGTTTCAGAAGGTTGATCTCTTTGGATGTGTGTTCTTGTATGAATTCTTTTAGCTCTTTCTCTTGTGAACAGTTGATGTTGAGAAAGATGTTGTTCCAGAGAATATTGTTTCTTGTTCTTCTTGTCTGTGTTGTCTCTTCTGTGTGTACTGATGAAAATCTCAGAGATCAAAAATCTTATATTTTATTCTCTGGTTCTGAATAGAAAATCATCCTCTGTCAAGAATAGCCGTTGGCCTGTCATTAATTGACTTCCTTAATTGCAATTGTCTTCTGGGGGAAAATCCAAAGAAACATTCCTTGATAATCCCTTGAAACTTGGTCCAGAATAAATGAAAACGGCTAGAAAATCTTCTGAATTAATTGCTGAATAACTCCTTAACTGTTCTGAATTTGAATCTTGAAAATCCTTTAACTCATCAGAAAAACGTCGAACTGAGCTCTGCTATCGTCGAACTGAGCTCAGCGATTTGGACTTAGACAACAACAGAGATCGTCGATCTGAGCTCAACTATCGTCGAACTGAGCTCAGAGATAGAGAATCAATACTGAGTCAAGATCGACGAACTGAGCTCAAAGATCGTCGAATGGAGTTCGACGATTTGTTGAAGTTGAGCTCAGCGATCGTCGAATGGAGTTCGACGATCCGTCGAAGTTGAGCTAGACGATCGTTGATTGGAGTTCGACGATTCGTCGTACTGAGCTCGACGATATGACTTATTCTCCAAATAGAAAATCCTTGGTCTTGAGGCCAGCTTCCAAATCTAAGTACTAACCCTTAGACTCAATTCTAATTGACCTTTAGATCTATACAGGAGGTCAAAAACAGGTTTCCTAAAGACATAGTGATCCTGACCCAAATTAGTAATAGGGTGTTCCAACAATCTCCCCCTATTTGGGTTAGGATTACTATTTACAGAACTTGGAAAACTTAAAAAAAACAACATACAAAGCAACAATGCAGAAAAGCAATAAGCAGGACATTGCAGAACCACAGATATATATTATCCCAGACAATAATCAGAAATCAGAATGATTGTCAACTTACATAGTTATTCTTTCTCCTTGCTCTTTATTAGTTTGATTTCTCTATTAGGATTGAGAGCTTCTTTCTTTGACCTTCTGTCATCTGCTGCACCTAAGGAAGTTTGTTGTTTGGGCCTTGGAACCACATCTTCAGGATGCAGCTCCATATATCTATCAGAGTCAAATAATTTGCTTGAGCCATATCTTTCCAATTCTTTCTTTCTTTGTTCAGACAAAGTAGTAATGTTTGAAGAATCTCTGCCTTGCTCTTTAGCTTTCTTAATTTGATCCAGGGTAGCTAGCTCTTTCATCCTGGCAGTCCAAGTAGTAGGGTTATTTTTAGGATCCTCAAAGGGCACTGGAGGCTCATATCTGTTGGATGGATTGTCTGGAGGAGCTCTGGATGAGACTACTTCTTTTAGCTTATAGGGAAAAGGACCTGAAGTTGTGTCTGATGAAGCTTGTCCTTCCCTGGAGTAAGGATGTTGCCTTGAATAACCTTTTGAATAAATGTGAAATTCCCTCTGGTTTTCTCTGTAACTTCCTCTTCTAGATTGAGAACCTCTGGACTGGCTTCCCCTATGATAAGATCTTGCATGAGGCTGATAGGGGGTTTGGCTTTTAGCATGAGGTTGAGCAGCTGAGCTTCCACCTGCACCTGCATCAGGAGGAGGTGGTGGAGGAGGATGATAATGATGAAACTGGGAAGATACTCTTTCATACTTCCTCTTCTTCTTCATGGCTTTAAGTTGGTTCTTGGAGTATTGCATCCAATGCTCAGTAATGGGGCAGTCATGAAGAATGTAATATGGAATGTCATTATTGTCCTTGACTTTGGCTAGAGGTACTCTTTTCATGGCTTTGCTCCTTGCCTTTCTCTTCCTGGCAATAGTGGCAGAGGAGTCATCAGAATCAGTCCTGAATTCATCACTTTCAGAACTTTGCTCATCATATAGAGCATCAATCTTTTTCATATATTCTTTTTGAAGTTGAGTTGGAGCAGATGAAACAGTAGTGGTTGGAGCAGCAACAGATACAACACTAGTAGCAATAGAAGTTGTAGCAGCAGCTGTAACAACAGACACAAAGTTTTCTGGAGCAGTAATATCAGCAGAAGTTGGGGCAGCAGCAGTTTCAGATAAAACACTTTCAGATACAACATCAGCAACAACAGGAATATCATCAGCAAAAACAGAAGGCTCAAAATCATGTGCCTCTGTCATCTGCATATCCTCAGAAATTAACTCATCAGCAGTATCAACAATAACATCAACAAAACTTTCAGCAGGAGTAGCAGCAACATATACTGAATTGACAAAAGAATAAATAATGCTGGTGTTACAGCATGAGAAGGGCACAATGGCCTTGGAGAGATCCTCTGATAGCTAGACAACAACTCTCTCTGGAAGACAACTGAAATAAGTTGAATCAAACACTGATAGTAAGGACCTGATGTCCACTGAGAAGACTGCAACTGGAGGGGTTGAAACTGGAGCTTGAGGAACAACAGCAGCAGCAGCAGCAACAACTGAAGAAACATCAAGCAAGCTAACTTCATAAGGCATCTCCCCCTGCCTGGATTCAGATAAGGCTGGATCAAGGCACACTGATGAAGGGATTGCCTGAGGAAATAGGAAGGATAGCCTGGCAGAAAGGGCTGCCACTGACTGAAGTAATGGAGCCAAGGAGGTCTCCAATAGAAGAGATAGCCTGGGGGCTAGCAGTTCATATAAATGGTCAGCTAGGGCTGGAATATCTACTTGCTCAGCAGTGACTGGAGCAGAGGTAGAAAGGGATGGATGACCAATTGGTGATGGTGGTGGAGAGCTGGTGTATGGGGGAAAGGATTGTTGAGGTGTGGGTATAGTGGAGATGGAAGACAATGGGATGGAAATAGAGGGTGTGAAGGTGGGTTGATCAATAATTTCTTTCAGAAGTTGTTGATAACAAGTTGATGAGGAGGGTAGCTCAGGAGGAGATGAGGATGAGTCATCCATGAAGTAATCATCAAGAAGACTGAAGGATGGAATGGTGGATGATGTTTCAATGTCTGATTGAGGGTAGGAATATAATGGATGGAAGATTTCTTCTGTGACTGGTAGAGTGAGAATTGGAGATGGTATTGATGTTGGAGATGGGCTGGAGATGATGATAGTGGATCGAGTTTGAATGGTGGATGGAATTGGAGGAGATGGAATTAGAGTAGGAGGAGGATAAGCAGCAGCAGGCAAGTCATCTGCAGGGGCAGAGACTTGAGGGGAAGTGACTATTACAGTCCTGGTGCCTGAAGGTGTGCTTGAAGAGTGCCTGCTGGGCTTTATTATCTGCCTGTCCCATTTGCCAAATAGGGCAAAGGACAATCTCTTTGATGCATTAATATGTATCCCAGATGATACAAGCAGAGTAGGGCATCTGTTCTGAAGGAAGAGCCCTAGGATTCTCCCAAAATTCACAAAATTCTTGTTTATTTTCTTTTTAATCATATCAAAGAAGACCTCTCCCCAGTTCAATTGTTTCTTGTCCACAATGGCTCCCATCAAGCACAGCTGATACCTAGAAATGGTATCATGTGCTGAATGCTTGGCCAGCAAAACTTTTCCTACTACATCAGCCAGAAATCTATATTCCACAGCTAGGTTCTTCTTCAGCAACTTGCTAGGGTTAGCATCAGAGTGACCCATTCTTGCAAGCAGATCAGCAAATTCCTCTGCAGATAAATCAGCAGAATCTCTTCCAGAACTTAACTCAAAAACTTCTGTCAGAATGG
Organism: Platanthera guangdongensis; assembly: GCA_039583875.1. Classification (NCBI taxonomy): domain Eukaryota; kingdom Viridiplantae; phylum Streptophyta; class Magnoliopsida; order Asparagales; family Orchidaceae; genus Platanthera; species Platanthera guangdongensis. The sequence continues at coordinate 107,314,963 of CM077157.1, forward strand.
CTGGAGACAAGGGTACCTGGGTGCCAGAAATTGATCCAACTATTGTATTTTGATCCTGGTTATGGGCAGTGTAGACCCACTCCTTAATCTCATCAGCAGGCAGCTTGATCCTGGTGGACATGTTGGTAGTAAGTTTCTGCTCCTTGAACAACTCCAAAATGTCCTGAAAAACCTGATCAGTAGTGGTGAAGGACTCCATGTCAATGTCAAATCCGGCATCGAATTTCATTGCGGTGAGAACAGCAACAGAGACTGCCATGGTTACCTGCAAAAATCAACAAACGAAACGACCAAGTGTAGGGATGTTTGGAGGGAAAGAGAATTTTTTTGCAGAGAAATCGAAAGCGCAAAAGGAGAACGACGGCGAAAAATGAATTTTATATTAGGGTTCGACGCAGAAAATGAAAGATCGTTGAACTCAGTTCGATGATCGGGGCTTCTAAAGGAATCTAAAGAGTCTTCAATATCATCGATCTCCGTTCGACGATATTGGAGAGCGTCGAGCTCTGTTCGACGATAGTTCAGAGAACAAAATCGTCGAGCGCCGTTCGACGATCGTTGACCTGAAGAGATAGTTCAGACTATTTGAGAAGCGCTAAACTCAGGTCGACGATTTTGGACATCGTCGATCTCCGTTCGACGATCTAGGGGAAAATCGTCGAGTGCAGTTCAGAGACCAGAAAGACACTCTAGACACTAAGAAAAATCAAGATGTTTGCCTAGTTTTGGTCAATTTTTTAAACTTTTAAAATCTTGGATATTATTTTAGACTTCCTCCATCTAACATTCCTAACTGATTTAGGAAGAAGGTGTGTTTCTTTTCATGCAAGGGCTTGGTGAAAATATCTCCCCTTTGTAAATCAGTTGGAATATATTGCAGTTCAATTTTATTCTTCTCAACATTATCCCTTAAAAAGTGATGCCTAATTTCTATGTGTTTTGTCCTACTATGGAGGACTGGATTTTGAGCTATAGAAATAGCACTGGTGTTATCACAAAAGATTTTAGACTTCTCTAAATTGTAGCCATAGTCTAGGAGTTGGTTTTGAATCCACAATATTTGTGAACAACAACTGCCTGCAGCCATATATTCAGCTTCAGCAGTTGAAGTTGACATAGAAGTTTGTTTCTTGCAAAACCAAGAGACAAGTCTGTCACCAAGGAACTGATAATTTCCACTGGTGCTTTTCCTGTCAATTCTGCATCCAGCATAATCAGCATCAGAAAATCCAGTTAATTCAAATGCTGAATCTTTTGGATACCAGAGACCTATATTTGGACAACTTTTAACATACCTGTGAATCCTCTTTACTAGTGTTAGGTGTGACTCTCTAGGGCTTACTTGGAACCTAGCACATATACATGTAGCAAACATTATATCTGGTCTACTAGCTGTAAGGTATAGTAAAGAGCCAATCATTGATCTATATGTTGTCTGATCAACAGGTTTCCCATGTTCATCAGCATCCAATACAACATTAGTAGACATAGGTGTTTTCATGCAAGATGCTTCAGACATGCCAAATTTCTTAACCAATTCATTTGCATACTTGGTTTGAGAAATAAAGATGCCTTCAGCATGTTATTTGACTTGCAATCCTAGAAAGAAGGATAGCTCACCCATGCTACTCATTTCAAATTTGGAATGCATTAGGTTGGAAAACCTTCTGCACAAATGTGAATCAGTAGAACCAAAAATAATATCATCTACATAAATCTGTACTAGTAGGGTATGGGACTTATGGGTTCTAATGAAAAGAGTTTGGTCTACTCTACCCCTTATAAATCCATTTTCCAAAAGGAAGCATGCTAGGGTCTCATACTATGCTCTAGGAGCTTGCTTGAGACCATATAATGCTTTGTTCAACTTAAAAACATAATCAGGATAGGTTGGAGAGATAAAACCTGGAGGTTGTCTAACATAGACTTCTTCTTTGATGTCTCCATTGAGAAATGCACTTTTGACATCCATCTGATATACCTTGAAGCCTTTATGTGCTGCATAAGCTAAGAAGATTCTGATGGCTTCCAATCTTGCAACTGGTGCAAAAGTCTGGTCATAGTCTATGCCTTCTTCTTGAGAATATCCTTGAGCAACTAGCCTTGCCTTGTTCCTTACAATTACTCCTTGATCATCCAATTTTTTCTGAACACCCACTTTGTTCCAACAATAGAGTGATCCTTAGGCTTTGGCACTAGTTCCCAAACTTTGTTCCTTTCAAATTGACGCAACTCTTCTTGCATTGCAATGATCCAGTGTGGATCTTGCTCTGCATCTTGAATGGACTGAGGTTCAATTTGAGATAGGAAGCAAGTGTGCAACAGGTTTTGGTTGACCTGATTTCTGGTTTGCACACCAGCTGAGATGTCTCCAATTATTTGGGAAATTGGATGGTCTCTTGATGTTACTAAATTAACAGGGGGTGTTGATTGTTCACCAACATGTGTTGTTGTTTCCTCTTGTAGTACAACAACTGGCTCTTTAAGTTGTTTTTCTTCAATATGTTGAATGCTTTCTTCATCTTCACTGCTTTCCTCTTTTTGAGTAACCTATAACTTGTTCAAGTCTTCAACAAGAGAATGTTCCTGCAAAGATTCTATGGTAGAAGTGTTCTTCTCCTTGAAAAACATGTTAGATTCATCAAATGATATATGAACAGATTCCTCAATTTTTAGAGATGATTTATTATAAACACTATAAGCCTTGCTGATCATGGAGTATCCCAGAAACACTCCTTCATCAGCTTTAGCTTGAAATTTTGCTAAATATCTCTTGTCATTATTATGTATATAGCAAATACAACCAAAAATTCTAAAATAATCAACTTTAGGTTTCTTCCCTTTGAGTAATTCATAGGGAGTCTTACCCTTTAGTTTATGTATCAAACTTCTATTCAACACATAGTTGGAGGTGTTCACTGCCTCTGCCCAAAAAGATAGAGGAAGGTGAGCATCTGACAACAATGTAGTGGCAGATTCAATAAGGGTTCTATTTTTCCTTTCAGCTACCCCATTTTGTTGAGGAGTTCTAGGAGCTGAGAAAGTATGCCTGATCCCTTCACTCTGACATAACTCTTGCATAAGAAGAGAATCAAACTCTGTCCCATGATCACTTCTGATCAGGGCAATGTGAGTATTGAACTCAATCTATATACATTTGAGAAACTCTGTCAAACACTTAAAGTTATCAGACTTCTTCCTCAGAAAGAACACCCATGTGAATCTAGAGAAGTCATCTACAACTACTAAGGTGTAAGATTTCCCTCCTAGGCTTTGTACTGTAATAGGTCCAAAAAGATCCATGTGTAACAGATACAATATCCTAGGTGAATCACTCTTATTAAGTGACTTAAAACTATTTTTAGTTTGCTTGCCTAATTGACAGGCCCTGCAGAGTCCTTCCTTCTTGTAGGGGCCAAAAGGTAGTCCTCTAATATGGTTGTCCTTGGATAGCCTAGCAATAGTTCTAAGGTTCAAATGTCCCAGTATCTTATGCCATAAAATATTAGGTCTATAGACAGAATTTAACAGGCAAATATCTATATCTGTTGAAAGAAAATCTACTAGATAGATGTTACATTTCCTTTTACCTGTCGACACAGTTGTGTTGTCCTCTGACTTGATCTTGCATATAGCTTTTCTGAAAGTCACCTGGTAGCCTTCATCATATAGCTGACTGATGCTTATCAAATTGTGCTTCAGTCCTTCCACATAGGCTACCTTCTTGAATGTCACTGTCCCAATCTGGACTGCACCATATCCTTTAGTTTGTCCGAAGTTTGAATCACCAAAAATAACTTTGGGTCCAAGCTTGGCTTTAAAGGATGTGAGGTTGTCCTTATTTCCTGTCATGTGCTTTGAGCACCCACTATCCAAGTACTATTGCTGGTTTGATGTTGGATAGGTCTTCACCTGCACATAAAATAATTCATTTGTTTTTGACCCAGTTTACCTTGGGCCTAGGTTGATGACCTTTAAACTCAGAAATAAAGGACATCCCAGGTTGACTCTTATAACCTTCAGGATGATATCTCCTTGGAGGTATTATCCATTCAGTATAAGGGTTAAAGATTTGGGATGAAGGACCCCTGGGATTGGATTTTGATTTGCCATTAAAAGAGTTTCCAGAGCTCTGATCTCTGTTCGACGATCGTGGAGCTACGTTCGACGATCTTGGGTCAGATTGTCGAGCTCCGTTCGATGGTCGATTATGGCAGAGTTCAGGAATTTGAGATCGTCGACCTGAGTTCGACGATTTTGCCTGAGATCGTCGATCTGCGTTCGGCGATCGTCGAGCTCCGTTCGACGATTTCTGCTGGAACTTAGTTTTCTTAGGCAGATCAAAATTTTTCCTAGCTACCTCTACAACTCCCTTCCCTTTATCAGAAATGAACTTGATTGGGGTTGTTAGAACCATGGGTTGGCTGGATGAAGCACCCAAGCCCAGTGTACTGTTAAATCTGGAGTTCACTGTGCTTGTGATGTCCATCAGCTTGATACTTTTCCCATTAAGGGATTCTTCAAGCTTCTTGGCCTCTGATAGCTCACCTTTCAGTGAAGCTATCTGCTCCCTACAACACTCCAACTCCTTAGAGAGTTTGAGGTTTTTTTACTTTAAGGAATTATGTTCAGATAAATGATTTCTGAGAGAAATAATTTCCTTCTCAGATTTTAGCAAGTCTAAACATAATGCTTTAAACTCAGATTTAAAGTCCTCTGAATTGAAATCAAATGAACTGATTACCTGGTCCTCTTCAAGTTGAGTCTCTGAGTCTGACTCTGACTCTTCTTCATCTGAATTATATTGAGAGACATTGATTGTCATCATGTAGAACTCCTTCTCTTTTGCATCATATTCATCATCACTGGAGCTGGATGAGGCTTCTGATTCCTCTTCAGTTTCACTCCAGGATTCAGTAACAAATCCCTTCCTTGTGTGTTTGTTCTTGCTTGAGGAGGGTTTGTCATTTCCATTTTCTTGAAGTCTTTCTCTTTTCTTCTTTCTTTCTTGTCCCTTCTGTCCTTGTTTTTGTTTTCTGGACAGTCAGGTGCAATGTGCCCTGATTTCCTGCAACCAAAGCAGACAATTTCCTTATTATTTGACTTATCATACCTTACCTTATCATGCTCCTTGTATGATCTCCTTCTGAAGTCTTTTCTGGCCATCTTGTAAAATCTTTTGGCCAATAGACTGAGCAACTCATCATTGCCTGTGACTTTGTCTTCAGGCTGATCTTCAGTTGCTTTGAAGGCTATTATCTTCTCTTTTCTTGTGGCTGGTGAGGCAGCCTTTTGCTCTTCTTCTCTGTTCTTAATGAGCAGCTCATAAGATTTGAGCTTGCCTAAAAGAGCTTCTGTGGTGATCTCATTCAAACTTCTGGCATCCTTGATTGGCCAGATTCTTGAATCCCAAGTGCTAGGGAAGCACATCAGAATTTTGTCATTAAGTTCAGTTAGTGATATCTCCTTATCCAAAGTCCTGAGTTCACTGACTATCAGACCGAGTCTATTGTACATATCTCCAACTGATTCAGCTTCTCCCTTCTTGAAATTCTCATATTGAGATATGAGGTGGGATCTCCTGTCCTTTCTTTCATTAGCTGAGCCTGAGACTATTTCAGAGAGTTTATCCCAGATTTCCTTTGCTGAATTGCATTCAGCCACCTTTTGAAAGATGTCATCAGACATGGTCTGGGCTAATATGTTCATAGCCTTTGCATCAGCTACCTTCCACTTCTTGATATCAACATCTGTTCCTGATGGAGGGGGAACATCATTTGTACTTGTGTTCTCTGGAGGTCTTGGACAAACTGTCAAAACAGAATTAAAAATATCCTCGTCAATAGAATTCATGTATAATCTAATCCTTGCTTTCCAAAGTGCAAACTTTGATAGATTGCACACTGGAGGTCTGGTGATAGCATAATCTTTGTTTTGGGCCATGATTTGTGAAAAATTAATCTAATAATAAAATCTACAGCAAGCAGATCTAACTAGGAATCTTTGGGTTCAGGTGTTAGCCTGTGCAACCACCAAGGTGTGGTATGTTTAACCAACCTCGCTTTGATACCAATTGAAAGTACAGCTAGATCTGAAATACTCTAGAGGGGGGGGGGGGTGAATAGAGTATGGTGTTTAAAAACTTTTTACAACAGTTGTTGTAATCTGAGTGAAAAGGGAAGCAATTATTAAATCTAATCACAACAGATAACTAATTACAACCTACAAAAGAAACTAATCACAGATCCTAACTAATCACAAAACAATCACAGCCAGAAACAAAAGATAAAGACAAGCAAGTCAGAAGACACAAGGAGCTATAGTGGTTCCCCTAAACTTGGGTACATCCACTCTTCTACCACCCTAGTTAGGAATCCACTGCAGGATGAGTTGATCAGGTGTCCTGGGCACCAATGAGCTTTTGATAAGGTGCTCAAAAAGCAAATCAGATTTTTTGATCAGGTGTCTTGCCACCAATGAGCTTTTGATAAGGTGCTCAAAAACCAAGCACAAACTTTTGAAGGGAGTTTGAAAAACCCTTTACAGAGATGGGGATGAGAGAGTTATGGAAGTCTTCTCTTTCTCAAAGCAGCTGAGAAGATTATGTGGATTTGATGTTATCAAAGCTCCCCCTGAGTTCTTGAGATGTTCAGGAAATGAAGCTTTGCTGTAGGGTGATAGGCCTTCAGAAGTTGATCTCCAGCAAATGATAATTTCAGCAACAGCTGAAATGTTAGGTGTCTGGAGTCTTTGAATTATGTTGGCCTTGAACACTTGAATCACAAGAGATCTGAAGGTTTCAGAAGGTTGATCTCTTTGGATGTGTGTTCTTGTATGAATTCTTTTAGCTCTTTCTCTTGTGAACAGTTGATGTTGAGAAAGATGTTGTTCCAGAGAATATTGTTTCTTGTTCTTCTTGTCTGTGTTGTCTCTTCTGTGTGTACTGATGAAAATCTCAGAGATCAAAAATCTTATATTTTATTCTCTGGTTCTGAATAGAAAATCATCATCTGTCAAGAATAGCCGTTGGCCTGTCATTAATTGACTTCCTTAATTGCAATTGTCTTATGGGGGAAAGTCCAAAGAAACATTCCTTGATAATCCCTTGAAACTTGGTCCAGAATAAATGAAAATGGCTAGAAAATCTTCTGAATTAATTGCTGAATAACTCCTTAACTGTTGTGAATTTGAATCTTGAAAATCCTTTAACTCATCAGAAAAACGTCGAACTGAGCTCTGCAATCGTTGAACTGAGCTCAGCGATTTGGACTTAGACAGCAACAGAGATCGTCGATCTAAGCTCAACTATCGTCGAACTGAGTTCAGAGATAGAGAATCAATACCGAGTCAAGATCGTCGAACTGAGCTCGAAGATCGTCGAATGGAGTTCGACGATTTGTTGAAGTTGAGCTCAGCGATCGTTGAATGGAGTTCGACGATCCGTCAAAGTTGAGCTAGACGATCGTCGATTGGAGTTCGACGATTCGTCGTACTGAGCTCGACGATATGACTTAGTCTCCAAATAGAAAATCCTTGGTCTTGAGGGCAGCTTTCAAACCTAAGTACTAACCCTTAGACTCAATTCTAATTGACCTTTAGATCTATACAGGAGGTCAAAAACAGGTTTCCTAAAGACATAGTGATCCTGACCCAAATTAGTAATAGGGTGTTCCAACACAACCCCAATGACACCAAAGCTTGAAGATAACGTCAACGAAGGCTATGAGCTGGTTCGCAACGCTTTTGATCATGCGGAACCCGAGATTAAAACAGTGATAATCCTAATTGCAGAAAATGGTTTGGAATTTCTGGTATCCGAACCTACAAAGATATGGAAGAAAGAAATACTGGAATTCTATGGCGCAGCTACTTTAGATTCGACTGGACTTAAGATCAAATCTACAGTTCAGGGAGCTAAAGTTAAACTTACCTTGAAGAGCTTGAGGAAAACTCTTCAACTCCCAAGAACTCAAGAAGAAGAAGAAGTACCCTCTACCAAGACCAGGGAAGCACTTCAGTGGTGTGGATTGGATTCCACCATGAAGATTGGATCTGCAATGAACAGGAAAGGGATGAATCTGCAAGGAAAATTCCTTTCTGAAGTGGTTGGAAAGGTCATTCTCTGCAAGACAGGGGGACATGATAGGGTTTCAGCCTATATGTTCATCCTTATGACCAGGATTATCTTCAGACTGAACACAGATTGGTCTGCAGTAATCTTTGAAAAGATTAAGTAAGGCATCAAGAAGCGAAATCTGGGAAGAATCATGAGTCTATACTTGGCTCGAGCAATTCCACAAGTAATGGAACAAATTACTGGTTCTAAGATCAACCACATGAGAAGAATGGACATAAGGATAATCTCCAGATAGGATAGAGTTCTAACAAAGGACATGCCTGATGAAGAGAGGCCAGAGATTGCTAAAAAATCTCCTGCATAAGACATTACAGATGGTGCTCAGGTGCAGGGGGAGCCTCATCTTGAGGAAGAGCCAACACACTTGGAAAGTGAAATGGCTACTCAATCTATTCTTGAGGTAATCCAAGAAGTCAATCAAATAATTTTCAATGATGAGTATGAAACACAAACTGAGCCTTTGGTTGATGCTGACCAGACCACTCAAGCACAAGATGTTATCATGGAATATACATCTCCAGCTGCTGATGCTCCAGAGTTAAGAGTGCCTCCAGTCCAACCTCAACAAGAGTTTACCCTTGAAGAGTTGTTCCCTGATATAGAACAAGTAAGAACTGAGGGGTAGCAAGCTGAAATTGAGGAGGATCAAGTCAGGACTGAGGGGGAGGAGCAAGGGACTCAGGGGGAGTTACCTAGATCTATCAAAGAGCTACCCACAAGTCCAAAGGACACTGTGAATCTAGAAAGTACTTCTGATTCTGATGATGGAGAAGCTCTAAGAGCAAAGAAGAGAAAGCTGATGGTTTTCAAAAGAAGAAGCCAAAGCTATAAAAGGGCATTGCAAACTGCTCCACAACCTGCCCCAACCACTGATTATAGTTCCTTGTTGGTCTCTTTGCAAGTTAAGTTAGATGAACAAAGGATAGCCATGGAGAAATATATGGATGAGACCCATAAAGATCTGCAATTCTCCTTGGCTCAAGATATTAAATCCACAAGATTTGAAGTAAATCAAAACAAGAAGGAAATGATAGATTGCTTCCACAAGGGTGACAATGCTGTAGTCTATCTTGCAAAACAATAAGAAAGAATAGAGACTCTAGTTGATGATATTGCTGTTAAAAAGGCTATGTCTTAGAAAATCAACTCGGGATGAATGACAATCTGACTGAATCACATAATGTGATTGTTACAGAATTAAAGAATACTGTTGTTGCACAGACTGAGGCAAGGGCTAAAGCCAAGTCAGATTTTGATAAACAATTATAGGAAGAACTAGCTGTTGTACAAACAGCTATTAAGAATTCTCAAAAGATGAATTCTGATGAGCTACTGATACTAAAGTCATTTTATAAAGATGATGTTAATTATCTAGATACCCAAGTAAGATTTCAGAAAAATGACCTCAGAGATCATATTGAGAGAGAAGTCATAAAGGGGGAGAGGGTGTTAGTCAAAGTAGGCTAAGATCATGCTAAATGGATATCTAATAGCATCAGAGCCACCATTGGATATCCACCCCTCTGTGATGATGATAACGTAGCTGAGTTAGGTGTACAACCTGCTTATTTTGAAGGTGATCAACCTGAAGTTGCTCAGGTCATTTACCCTCAAGCAGATTTTGATATGATTCAACAAGAAGTACCGTCAATGTACAGTCCTCCACAGGAGGTTGCATTATTATTATTGAGAAAGTGGAAATGTCAGGGGCTGCTAATGAAGCTCAGAACGAAGCTCTATTGTCTAAGAAAAGGTTCAGAGAACAGACTGAGTTGAAGCCTAATTTTGAGCAATGGATCCCTACCTCCAGGAATATTATATTGACTGCCTAGAAGGCTATGAAGGACAAGACCCATGATAGGGGCAAATGGTACACTGGGCAATAATGGCAAAAGCATGAAGCTAGGAAGGAAGCCATTCTACAATATAGAAGAAAGGCAAAAGCTGGGAAGCTACCTCCTAATGCTCAGGAGCCTAGCAAGTACTTTCCAAAGCCTTTTCACTATTTTGAAAGGCAAAGGATAAGGGCTGAAGAACAAAAGAAGAAAGATCTAAAAGGCAAGAAGCCAGCTGATGATACTGAAGCTCTAGTACAATCCAAGATCCAGTCAAACAAAGGAATAGTCATCAAGGAGCCTGATCAGCCTTACAATATATTAACTAGATTTTACAACATTGTAATCTTTAGTTTTAAAAATCTATGTAAACTATTGTTAGGAAACTTTTGAAAGTTTAAACAAAATAATGATTAATGCTCATTATGTTTGCATCATTATTCTGTGATGACATTTTATACATGTTTGTTTATAAGTTATCCTGTCATGTAATGTTTTTATACATCATAATGTGTGTTTATTATGAATGATGTATATCATTGACTAAGGGTTATGACTTCTCCAAATAGGGGGAGATTGTTGGGTACATTGGAAAATGTGTACTAGATTTGAAGAAGCCTCACCTTACTCAATGATATGTATCAAGGTGTATTTGATGTTTTTTTGAGTTTATATGTGCAGGTTAAGAAAATGTAGGAATGCAGGAAAAGTTTCTAAGTCCATGAGTCGACACTAGAAGAAGCTGTGTCGACACTTATGAAGGCTTGTGTCGACACTGGAGAAAAGCTGTGTCGACACCTGGAGTCAATGTGTCGACACTTGGAAAGGCTGTGTCGACACCAGAAGAAACTGTGTCGACACACAGAGGCAGTGTCGACACACATAAAAGCTTAGTCGACATCAAATGTGTCGACACACAGAGGCAGTATCGACACCCAGAAGACTTTGTCGACATCAACTGTGTCGACACACCAGACTTGTGTCGACACATAGCAGAGTTTCAACAAAGTTGATTTTTGTGAAGAAAAGAAGTGACTGTGTTGACACACAGAACTAGTGTCGACACATTCTACAGAAGCTGTGTCGAGAAGTAGTGTCAACACCAAGGAAGCTGTGTCGACACCACCAAGGCTTGTGTCGACACTTAGTCTACTTGTGTCAACAAATGATGAAGTTCAGTCTCGACACTTTGCTGACAGAGACAGAGTTTCAAGAAGTGACTGGAAGGCTTGACAGCTGCCATAACCAACCGGTCTACTACAACTGTCAGTGCTGTCAGAAGTTCGTTAGAAACCGGATCAGCCGGTTACCATGGAGGAAGTCTATATAAAGGCAGTCTCCATCAACAGATGAAACAAGAACGATAAGATATACATACAAATACATATACTTAAAAATAGAAGAAGATTTTCAACAGAAGATCTAAGTAGACATTATCAAGTGGTGATCTACTCAGAGTTTGTCAAGAGAATTAAAAAAGAATTCAGAAGAATCTTCAGAAGAATTTGGAGAGAGAGAGCTCCATCTATTCAAGTGAAGAAAGACTTACATCAACAAGTCTCTCAAGTGCAGATTCTGAACTAGTCTGCCAAGAAGAATTCAGATTGATTTCTAAATTTCAAGAAAGAAGTTGATTGAAGATCAACTTCAAAGGAGATTAACCCTACTATGTTCAGATTCAAGAAGCTTTGAAGCAAGCTAAGACAGGTTGTTCTCTAACATCAGATTCTTTCAAGAACTGATCAAGAAACCATCCATTCTTTCTCTCTCAACCAGGGTGGTGGTAAATTTCAAATTTACATCAATTTTCTGTATGATCTTTTTAAGATCAGAGTTGTAAGCCTGATTTATAAAGGCTGAGTTGTAGGAGAATAAGTTCTCTGAGTGGTAGGCCTTGTTGAAGGCTGAGGTAGGGCTGAGAGTCTAAGTTGTAGGAGATTTTCATCTCTGAGTTGTAGGCCTTGTTGAAGGCTGAGGTAGGGCAGATTGCCTGAGCTGTAGGAGTATGGACTCACTCTGAGTTGTAGGAGCCTTGTTTGGGTTCTAAGCTGTAAGATCTGTGGATCTGAGGATAAGGAAAGAAGTTTGGCCGAATCTAGCACACTGCTAGATAGGCGAAGGGGGAAAGTGGATGTACCCAGACCTTGGGGAACCACTATAAAACTGTGTGCCATCTATGATTGTGTGTGATTCTGTGAATTTTGTGATTGTGGTAGCTGTAAAACTGATTGATTTAGTTTGATTATCTGAATTAATATTCTGCCTTAGTGTAAAAAGGAATTGCACCTATTCACCCCCCCTCTAGGTGTTTAGGAACCAATTCTTTCAGACATCGACCAGTGGAGTTCAGCGTGGGGGAGATGGTGTTTTTGAAAATAAAGCCCATGCATGGTGTCTCCTGGTTGAGAAAGCAGAAAAAGTTAGATCCCCGCTACTTAGGCCCACATCCGATGATAGAGCGTGTTGGCCCTGTCTCCTATCGTTTAGCCTTGCCCCCAGAGTTACGGAATCTTCACGATGTGTTTCATGTCTCTTCCTTGAGATGAGTCCTCCAGCAACCAGTGCATCACCTTCCTACTCCACCGGTGCAACTACAATTAGATAGATTCGTCCAGTTAGAACCCATCAGAGTAGTAGATTACAAGGTGAAGACACTACGCAATAAGACCATCCCGATGGTTAAGATACTATGGTCAAACTATGGACGAGAGGAGATCACATGGGAACCTGAAGCACTCCTCCGAGAGAAACACCCAGAGCTCTTTCCCCAGGTATGTTACTTTTTCCCCTACTTCAAGCAAATTTTAGGGGACAAAAATCCTTTTATTTTTATTGGATTGTAACATCCCGACTTTTATTGGGCCACCAGAGCCCTAGTGGGCCCAATAAAAGTGGCTCGAACCCTACCCATGACCCGTTGGGAGATAACCCTAGGCAGGAAATAGAGCAAGAGAACTCTGAATTGAGTTCTGTCGATTCCTGTGACCTCATATAACCTAGACGGGTGCATCGATACTCATCGCGTCACAATCCGAGATCTAACGACAGATTTAGACACTTCGACCATTTTAGCGCGCTGCGACGCGCAAATTTTGGACTTTCGCCAAACAGACTCCGATTCAACCCCAGTCAGTGGCCTTGGACTCGTGTGGTCTATAAGAAGTCAACGGAAGTCGTACAAGTCAATTTCGACTAGAATTGGTCAACTCGTGGTCAAATCAAGCAAAATCGTGCACCGAAAAACGTGCGCACACCAATTGTGACATGACACCCGAACTTTGACCCGACCCAAATAACGTGGACCCACTTTTGACTTTGACTAGCAAGGGGGACCCACCCTAGGGTTGACTTGGTCAAACCCCCCTAAAAACCCATTTTGTTTGGATTTTTCTCCAAATGGGGGGCCCACCCCTCTTCATGACCACTTAGGGTCTTGCCCCTCACCCACTTTGGGCACCCTCCCCCTAACCAGCAAATAGCCCACTAGGAAGTGGAGGCCCATCCACTATCCCTCTCTCTCTCTCTTTCCCACCCTAAAGCCCAAGCCCAAAGGGCTTAACCCCTTTTCCCCCATGTGGGAGAAATCTCCCTAACCTCCAGCTATCCTTAGATAGCTGGAGGGTGGGATTAATCCCTCCCTAAAGAGGGATTAATCCCACACCAAGTATAGAAGGGGAGACCCCTCCCCACTAGCCTATAAAAGGCCCCCACCCCTCTTCCCCCTCAAGCTCTGTAAGCAACTCCTTCCCCCCTGCCCAACCCCCTGTCAGAGCCTAGGTGGCCGGAAAAAGCCAAGCCAAGGGGCCTCCCCCTCCACCACCGCCACCTTTGGCATGGCCGACTAGGCCGGCCCCTCCCGAGCCCACCAAACTCAGGTGGAGACTTTCTCCCTCCCCCTTCCCTATTCTAGATGTCGTGCATGCGCCTCCCGGCGGGCGGAGCGCCGTCTGCGCCACCCGAGCCATGTTCCAGGCCGGGTGCTGCCCAAGGAGTAAAGCTCCTCCCCCAGAGTCGGTGGTGGCGCTGGGGGAGTGCTAGACCACTTGGGGCGGTGACCCCCAGAGGAGGAGAGTGGCGATGCCGCCGGAAAACGCGGCTCCAGCGACACCTGCAAAACAGAGCAATGCTCTGTTTAGAGCTGGCGGCGGGCGGCGTAAGGCCGCCGGGCCACCGTCGGCGAAAAGCTCGACCCCCGGCGCTCTGGCCGGGGTGGAGTGGTAGGTGGCCAACCACCCTAGGAGAGGGGTTGGCGCGGTGGCGCCGGGAGTAGATCCCCCGCCATCCCAGGCTCTCGGGTTGGGTTTTTCGGCGTCGGCCGATGGCGTCAGGCCGCCGGACCACCGCCTAGAGGGTCGCTGGCCCCCGGCGAGTCGATTGCGCCCGACGACAGCGGCTGGCAAAGGCTGGCCGGCGGTGGTGGAGGCTGCCGCCCTCCACACCGCCGGGAAGCACAGCGGCCGTCCGATCTCAGGACGACACTGATTTCCTTAATCCCCGCCCCCGCCTCCTCTTCTGTGCCCCCAGAGCGGATCCGTGGTCGATCCATTGTGGGGAAGCACTGTCCTAATATGCTGTGCGGCTCGATCTCAGCCGCAGGTTCCTTATGATCTGCTAAATGCAGACCATTTTATTATTAGAAATTTGTAGAAATATCTAGGCCAAACCTATGCCCCTAGGGGAAAAGTGACCAACATAAAAAATGTTCCCCATGATGAGGGCTTCCTCCACAAAAATTTGGAGAATTTTTGGAAATGATTTGGTATTTTTAAAAGCCAAAATAAAATTTGTTTGACCAAATTAAAAGCCCAAAATACTTTGAAAAATTATAAAAACTTACTAGGCTCATTTTAGTCCATCCTAAGGGTTGTATCAAAATTTGGGGTCACGGGGATATGTTTTGATATTTTTCCTAAAATTTGGAAGCCTAGGGTCACGCTCGGAACGTATTCCGCTCATTTTCGCTCAAAAGTGGAAATTGGAGTGCGCGACCACCCCTTTATAATCAGATAAGTAATTCAAACTATTTTTTCGCTGAGAGTGGCCGAGGAAAGTGATTAAGCTCCGGGAATTCCGAGATTTCGTAAAACCGTCGAGTGCCTCGACTCTCGGGTAAAATGGGCACGCTCGGAAGGTGAGAGTACGAGAGATGAGTTAGGAGTTGTTCTCGACGACTAATAAGAATGTAACTCCTAACAAGCCCTTGATCCAATTAAGCCGTAATAAATATGGCGCAACCAAATTAATTGGATCCTAATAATTGATGTAACCCAATGAAATCTCCTTTAATTCTGAGATGAAACTTAAGCCTCCTGGATGGAGTGATTGGACAACTAACCATTTTCTTTGTGTTTTCTCCAGTCTCGTACTGGTCAAGCTTATTTTATTGCTTTTAATTCAGTACTACTTCAGTCTTATACTGGTCAAGCTTATTTTAGTACTTTCAATTCAGTACTACTCTAGTGTCGTACTGGTCAAGCTTATTTCAATACTTTCAATTCAGTACTACTTCAGTCTTGCACTGATCAAGCTTATTTCAGCACTTTCAATTCAGTACTAATCCAGTCTCGTACTGGTCAAGCTTATTTTTGTACTTTCAATTCAGTACTACTCCAGTCTCGTACTGGTCAAGCTTATTTCAATACTTTCAATTCAGTACTACTCCAGTCTCGCATTGATCAAGCTTATTTCAGCACTTTCAATTCAGTACTACTCCAGTCTCATACTGGTCATGCTTATTTCAGTACTTTCTATTCAGTACTACTCCAGTCTCATACTGGTCAAGCTTATCTCAGTACTTTCTATTTAGTACTACTCCAGTCTCATACTGGTCACATTTCATTCCAGCACTTTAAATAAGCAGCATAATCACCGCACTTGTCCTCATTTCAGTTTACTATTATAATCCTGAATCCCGCTCTGACGAGCAATCATTGTTAAAGTTGAGCCTTAGTTTGGGATAACCGGAGTTGAAGTAGTCCTCCAGGTCTAGCATCAAACAATGCGCTGCCGCGCTCCTTGACGAAAGTATAGCTGAGCGCCGCAGCCCAACGTTTAGGCCTAGTAGGGCAGGCCGACGTAGACCCGGTGTGTATTATGATTGCCATTTGTTGGATTGTTGTAAATTGCTTACGGTGAAATAGTGACGGGTCATTCCCTCCCGTAGACCGTTCATACCGGTGCGGGAAGGTCGATGACTCAAGGCGATAGGGAGATGGATACCACGGGTGACCGACCGTTATATTATTCCTCGTCGGGTTTTCCTCCGCTGGTCGGCCAAAACGATTCGCCGGATGTCGCTCACATCCAAGAGTACACAAGGTTGTACATTAGGGCCTGGTGTTGTACGGTACGACCACCCCCAGAAGTGGCAGGACTGACCACTTTCACCGACGGCAACATCGGTGAGGCCCGCGGGGCTCGCTACCCTGCTGGAAACTGAAGTGCTCCAAACTATGTCGACATAGGGTTTGTGTGCGCGACTATGAATGCTTGCGGTGTGTGCGCGACTGTGAATGACTGCGATAGAATTCAGGATGTGAAAACCTGATGTGCTGATGAGCTAGTGGAACCTTGTTATAGCTGATTTATATTGCCTCTGCTTTTTCTAGTTATACTATCCTGAACTCTTTTATAGTTGCTCCTAGCTATACATATATGAACTGTTGTGCTAACCCTCTCTTACTTCGACTATTTACTTTTGTTGGGTTGGTGTGTGCTCGTCCCCAGGATATGGATCCAGGGAGGAGATTTGTTTCCACTTATTTATGTGACTAACGGTTATCTAAATAACCATTCACAGGAAATGGAGCACCGTAGTGACCCGCTGCCGTAGGAGATTATGCCAGCAGCTAGGACTACTCGAGTAGATGCACCCCTGCCGTCCTCGGAGTTTAAAGACGTGAGTACCGCCGAGCAGCATAGGGATTGAGAGTACGAGGGTTATATGTAGTACATGTATAGCCCACGAGCTTATTTATACGCTTAAGCTTCAGCCTTAGAACCTCTGTATTAGTATATGATATGTTATATATATCTGTAGTGGTTTCCTGTTAATGTTTCCGCTATTCTCGGATGGGTTATGAATGTTGTGATTTGAGCCAAGCATGGCGGCCATCTAGTGCTTAGAAAGGGTGGATCATTTCCCCTAAGAAACACTGGGTGGATGTCTTGGGCCAGTAGTACCCCTCCGGCCCGACCTGAGCAAAAGGTTGGGGGTGGCCTACATAATGATTTTGCCATTCCTCTTAATCTTGGCATTCTGGAAGAATTCTTCTACTTCAGAAGTGAAAATTCTGCAAGGGTGTTCAAGAATGAATGACAAACCGGCTGTGTCGAGCAAAAGAAGAACATTTCTGAAATCGTCGGAAATTTCTGCAATCCTGGAAGAATAGAGTTCACTCCCGATCTCTAGCTTTGAGGATGAAGCCATTGATGAAGAGAAATCGCTCTTACTGCCCGGCGAAAGAGAAAAATGACTTGCGCCAGACGGCAGAGACGGGGAAGACGAAGCGGCTTTTTCTCGAGAAGGGTTTTGAAATCGAGGCTAAAATTTTCTTGGACTTATTTCTATTTAAATTTTCCGCTAATTATGATGATTAAACATATAAATAAGCATTAAAAATACCTGGAAAGAGGCGGCTAAGTGCTTGTATGCCGATATGAAAATTTGACCTTGAATAGGAAAGAGACATCACATTTCTCGAGAGGAATGATTTTTCTCGAGAAGAAATCCAGTAGCACTCGAGTATAGTACACCTTTGTCTCGAGTAAAAATAAGTCTTGTTCCCGAGTAGAATACAACTTATCTCTCGAGTAGAAATAAGTTGTTCTCGAGTAGAACACTTCTTCTCGAGAAATAGTTTCCTTGTACTTGAGAAGTGATTTTTCTGTTCTCGAGAGGAGGTTGGCTGTTCTCGAGTAGAATTCTTGTACTCGCGAAATAAAGTCCAGAATTTGAAATTTTCAGATTTTTGAAGTAAAACCAGATCTTGACCTTATTTGTTGCCTTTGTCTTCATTCTCCTTCATTCTTGTTGAGCATGCCAAGTTTTTGTTTTGAAAAACGAGAACTTAGCCTCGTCCAGCCACTTCATGAAGATATCTGCAATTTGCCTCTCTGTTGGGACATACTGAAGATCTATGTCCCCATACTCCACATGCTCCCGAATGAAATGATATTGCAGCTCTTTGTGCTTTGTCCGGCTGTGAGAGACTGGATTGTTGGCTATTGCAATCGCACTGGAGGAGTCGCAAAATAAAGGGATGTCTTGGACTTTGAGATTGTAATTTTCCAGCTGATTCTTTATCCACAACAATTGTGCACAACAACTGCCAGCAGAAATGTATTCTGACTCGGCCGTTGAAATTGTGACACAATTCTGCTTTTTGCTGCTCCAATAAATGAGCCTCTTTCCAAGGAATTGGCAAGTCCCGGAAGTGCTCTTTCTATCATCTTTACTACCTACAAAGTCTGCATCTGAAAAAACAATTAGTTCGCTGTCATTACTTCGTAGGTACCATAAGCCAAGATTTGGTGTACCTTTAAGGTATCTCAAAATCCGCTTTGCAGCAGCGTAGTGAGATTCCTTAGAGTTCACTTGAAATGTAGCACACACACATGTTGAAAATATTATATCAGGTCTACTAGCTGTAAGGTAAAGTAAGGATCCAATTATGCTTCTATACTTGGTTTCATCAAAAGGTTTCCCTTTGTCATTCTTGTCCAGAGATATAGTTGAACCCATTGGAGTAGTCATAGAGATTACGTTATCTATTCCGAACTTCTTAATTAACTCCTTTGTGAACTTCATCTGAGAGATGAAAATTCCATCTTCAGATTGTTTCACTTGAATTCCTAAGAAATACTTCAGCTCTCTCATGCTACTCATTTTGAACTTCCCTTGCATAAGTTTGGAAACTTTTTGCAGAGTTTATCGTCAGTAGATCCAAATATAATATCATCGACATAGATTTGCACTAGCAAAATCTTGCCTTTTATTTCCCTAAGAAATAATGTCTTATATATCTTTCCTCTTGTGAACTTATTCTCAAGAAGAAAGTTAGATAATGTCTCATACCATGCTCGAGGAGCTTGATTCAGACCATATAATACTTTAAATAGAAGGTAGACATGATCAGGAAAGTTAGAATCAACGAAACCTGGAGGTTGTTCCACATACACTTCTTCCTTTATGCCACCATTAAGGAATGCAGACTTTGTAACGCCCCAAAATCTGGAAGAAGGACGAGCAGCGTTGAGAGCCATTTTTGGGGCTTGGTGAGGGTCACACGGCCAAGGACACGGGCGTGTCCATGGCCTTGTCGAACCGGGTTCGTCGAGAGCCTAGGAAGTCGACATTTTTTTTCGCTCAGTTCGTCGACTAGTGGGGGACACGCCCTCCGACACGCCCGTGTCGAAGCCCGTGTCGCAGGCATGTTCTCTCGAGTGTCGACACAGAGGTGTCGACATGGTGGTGTCGACACAATGGTTTTGACATAGAGGTGTCGACACGGTGGTGTCGACACAGTTGTGGTGTCGACATAGAGGTGTCGACACGGTGGTGTCGACATAGTTGTGTCGACACAGTTATGTCGACATAGAGGAGGTGTTGACATGGGCAGAGGTACACGGCCTGTGACACAGGCGTGTCATAAGGCGTGTCCCGCTATGCCAGTCCACGTTCGACGATTATCCCCAGCAAGATGAGTTCGACGATTTGGATCTCCGTTCGACGATTTGGATCTCTGTTCGACGATTGGGATCTACGTTCGACGATTGTCCCCAGCAAGCTACGTTCGATGATTTGGATCTCCGTTCAACGATTGGGATCTGCGTTCGATGATTGTCCCCAGCAAGCTACGTTCGACAATTTGGATCTCCATTCGACGATTTGGATCTGCGTTCGACGAATGCCAGTGACTCTCCGTTCGACGATTCGACAGCGGTCGATGATTTTGGTTCGACGATCGTCGAGCGGAGTTCAGGACGGGTTGTCACGGGGTGTCCTTGGCGAGAATGCGGTGTTCTGCCCATTTTCAGGCTGGACTTGGATCGCAGCCGTGCATTTCCTTGGTCTAATATCTAGAGAGAAGGGAGAGTGCGGAAGACAGTGAAGGAGATCCGGCTGTTAGAGAGGTTTCGGTGCTCCAAATTGCGAGCCGAGTCCAGATCCGTGAAGGCTATATCGTTGCGAAGGTTTTCATCCAGCTATTTTTCCATGGCTAGGAAGAGGAGTCGGAGGGTAACGATACTTCTCCTCTTGGTTTTAGGATGCATGTTTTAGCATCTTTTATTTTCTGGTTTTTGGGAACCAAACTCTCAAATGAGAGGGGTTTGGGTCGCCAAGGTTCAAGAGGAACCTCCAGGTCGATTGAGTCCATCCCCGACATGTTTTTGCATTAGAGATCCGCTTCGTTAGTGGATTAGGCATGGTGTGTGAAGCCGTAGTCGCGACCGTTAGTTCGACTCGGTGATGTTGCATACGAGGTTTAAGGATTCGTAGAGATCCGTTGCAGCAAGAGGCCGTTTGTAAAGTGTGATGTTTGTGGTGTTCTTCCCGTTATCTTGCGTGAGTACGTGTGGCCGGTACCGGGCAAGGTTATCTCCCCATTGGCGGTAGATGGTTTCCTTGGTGGACAAGGTTAGCTCCGCATGGTGGTAGATGGTTTCCTTGGTGCACGAGAACGATGCAGTACGAATGAGGGATTAGGGTGGAATT
This sequence comes from Platanthera guangdongensis, assembly GCA_039583875.1. Lineage (NCBI taxonomy): Eukaryota > Viridiplantae > Streptophyta > Magnoliopsida > Asparagales > Orchidaceae > Platanthera > Platanthera guangdongensis. The sequence continues at coordinate 107,335,652 of CM077157.1, forward strand.
GTCTTGGATTGTGATGTGCCAAGGCGTGGCTGTGTCTCGGTGGTCGGCTGGCTATCCTGTGACGTGCAAGTCATGTGTGGAAAGTGTCCTGGCGAGACTAGTCCCCTTGTTGTGTGACTGATGAGAATGCCGAGTATGGGGCAAGCCCGGGCATTGAGGCCATGAGCAGGTGGGGTCCAGTAGGGGTTCTTAGAATCGGTCAGTGTGTTGGACAAAATCCTGACATGAGAAGTCAGAGTTTGCCGGCAAACCCGGGTCTACGACCGTGAGCGGGTGGGGCCTTGGCAAGAGTTGCGTGTGGCGGCTTGTATGTCGTTGGGGGATTGTAGTTCCCCTTTTGTTTGCGGCTTTATGCCTATGGGGAAATGATGAGTACCCAAATGATGTGATGTTGTGCTAGATGCATACGCTATAGGGTGCCTTGGGTGAAGCCCGGGTGCTGCATTCATGTTGCATAGTAGGCCCTATTATTATATGTTCAGCAGTAGAGAACATGTATGATGTTTGAGACATCCAAGCCTGTTTCCTTAGTTGTTTTTCTTGTTTATGATTATTGCATACGAAGTGCTAACTTGCAGGTTAGAGGAGTACCCCGGGGTCCGTTAGGGGCGGCCGGGAGGAGATGTCTTTGTTACACAGTTTGAGGTCAGCCTTTGCTAACCCACATTACTAATAATTTTTACAGGGCAAGGATTGCAAGCAGGAGCTAGCTCGCCGGCCAGAAGGGCCTAAGCCACATGTAGTGTTACCTTTTGCTGTAGCTTTACTTTTATGGCATTGTATGTTTTATGCTCATGTTGACCGGCTTGCATGCCGAGGTAGACTAGGAGTGCTTATGCACTTTTATGTTGATGTATTATTTGAGTTGGGACCCACTCTTGTTATAAGGCCATAAGGACATCTTGTTACTCTTGTAGGCGTGGATAACTTCTAGTCTTGCTTGTTGTTTCCGCTGTGTGGTGTTATGAGTTTTTAGATTGGGTAACTATATCATCTTTTAATACTGAAGCTGTAACGTCCGTATGTTGTGGGGCCCCTGCCGGACTCATACTATATGGTCATTACAGGGGAGGTGTTACAATTTGGTATCAGAGGGAGGTTAGATTCAAGATTAGTGCGTAGAGAAGTTATCCACATAAGAGTAACGCGGGACCATGAGTGTCCTTATGTTTAAGTCTTGAGATTAGAGACTGATTACTTGTTTCTTGTTTTCTTGAAGAGTGCAAGCAACGAGGCGGGTACGTCGAGAGCAAGAGAAGAACTTTCGGCGAGCAGTGCCACTTCTCCAGGTCTTTTGGGCACGGGTGTAAACCCGACAGACTTCTGCCGCATGCTTGCAGAAGCGATTGTGGCAGCCCAAGCTGCAGTGGCAGCTCAGGTAGCAACCTCTGCTACACCGGACACGGCGACGGCCGTGCCAGGCGGAGAAGCCAAGCGAGTGGAGCCTTTGGTGGAAAGGGTGGTTGTCGGACATGGAGACCGACACATGAAGTACTTTCTAAGCTTCCATCCCCCGTCGTTCAAGGGAGTTGGTATGCCAACTGATGCAGAGGATTGGTGGGCTCGGATTCAAGAGATTTTGAGGGCGGCAGAGACGCCAGAAGAGAAGAAATCTGAGTATGCGGCGTTCATGTTAGGAGGAGATGCCAATTTATGGTGGGTGAGCCATAGGGGCCGCCAATTTCCTGGGCGCACCCCGTCGATGGAAGAATTCGAGGATGCTTTTCTAAAGAGGTACATTCCCGTTTCTACACGGTTGGCCCTTCAGAGGCAGTTTCTGCACTTAATGCAGCGAGACAAGACGGTGGACGAGTATGTGCAGGAGTTCACCCATTTGGGTCGTTACGCGGGAACGACGATGGCAGATGATGTAGAGAGGGATAACCTCTTCTACCAGGGGCTGAGGGAGAATTTGAGGCAACCCCTCATTGTCATGAAGAGAGCTGGTTTTAATTAGCTAGTTGAGGATGCTAGGACATTGGAGAGTGATCTGGAGCGAACCCAACGTCGTATGGGTTTCACTCCTAAGCAAGGGGAAGGGAAGCCTCCCTAATCCCAGGGAAAGTCTGAAGGGAGTAGGTGGAGGAAAAAGCCTCACACTTCCAGGTCCAGTGAGAAGAGCAATTGGACACCTGGAGGTTCTCACTCTAGGGGACCACCGACGCGCTACAACTGCGGTAAGGTGGGGCACATTGTAACGCCCCGAAACTCAAAGGAGCGAAGGGGGGGGGGGGGGCGTTTTGGGCTAGTTTGGGTTCTGGCAGCAGGCACACGGCCTGGGACACGGGCGTGTCAAGCCTGTGTCGACATTAAGACGGGAAGTCGACACTTTGGTCTCGACATTGTGTCGAGACTGGGCACACGGCCTGCGACACGGGCGTGTCGCAGGGCGTGTCGACCCGTGTCGACACTTAGCCGCGAAGTCGACACTCTGCTTCGACGAAGTGTCGAGACATGGCACACAACCTGCGACACGGGCGTGTCGCAGGGCGTGTCAACCCGTGTCGACACTCGTCCCGGGGAGTCGACACTTTGGTCTCGACATTGTGTCGAGACAAGGCATACGGCCTAGGACACGGGCGTGTCCAAGGCCGTGTCACCAGGTCGACGATCTTCGCTCGACGAAGTGTCGAGTGTCGAGACCCCGTACACGGCCTGGGGTCCAGGCGTGTTGAGGTGACACGGGTAGGGACACGGGCGTGTCCTAGAACCCGTGCAGTGCTCGGGTTGGTTTCGGGGAAAAATGATGGGGGTACACGGCCGGCCACACGGCCGTGTGAGGTGGAACACGGGCATGTCACCTCGAACACGGGCGTGTTCGATACCCGTGTGAGGTTCCAGGCGAGTCGATTTTGACGGCGAATGAGGCACATGGCCCTGGACACGGGCGTGTGCCAGGCCGTGTTCGGTCCAGATTGGGCATTTCAGTCCCGAATCAAAGCCGTTCGTTTCCTTATTTTGAGATCCAACGGCTGGGGGTTGTTCCTGAAAGTATATACCCGAGATTGGACTTAGAAACCCTCACTTTTCATAACTTATTATCTTTCTAAAAGCTTAGAGAGAGGGGCAAGCCAAGGAAGGAAGAAGGAGCTAGATCCGGCCATTGGAGGAGCTTCGGAGCTCCAAATTGCGAGCCGACTCCGGATCCACGGAGGCAAAGCTAGTGCGGTGCTTTTCATCCGTTTACTTTTCAATGGCGCCAAAGAGGAACGCTAGGGTAACGATCCTCATCTTGAGCATGAGTAGCTCTCCTTCTTTGCATAGGAAGCCCGCTCTCGCGAGTTTGCAGAGAGTTGGAGGCGTTCCTTCGGGTAGATATGTGAAGTCCCCGTTGTTTAGAGTCCGTAAGCGAGAACAGACATAGGCATGATGTGTGAAGCCTAGCCGGACATGTTGGTCTGGATCGGTGATGTTGCATTGAATAAATGCCGGAGAAGGCTCCGTGCTATGGATTGTTTTTCGGGTTTTCTACGCGGTAGATTGCAGCAGGGAGCCTTGGGCACTAACCCAAAGGTGCACCCGGAAAACTGGGCGGATACGAGATCTTGCCAACTTGGTGGCCTGAGATCCAACTTGAACATAACCGGGTTATGTGAATTGTGATGGAAATGAGACTCGGTGGAAGTTTGACCCGCGCAAATGGCTTAAATTGTCGTTGCGATGTGAGCACGGGTTAGATGGAACCGTACCCGTTCTATGTCGTTCGGTTAAAGAGACCTAAAGGCACGTGGCACTTGCCGTTGGCATAGATTAGGGTCTTTGGCGGTCGATGGCTTAAATTGTCGTGACCCAGGCCAAGAAGACAATTTGCTTATAGGTTTGGCCGTCAAAGTGGCGATGGTGAGTCCGGAATGTCTATGGCTTTAATTGACGTGACATCGACCGGTTCACCGAGAATGTGCCCTGAGAGCACGGGGCGTGTGGCCGTGCGAGCCAACGTCTGTGATGAAATAGCTATATTTATATATTGCTCGCTTATGCTAATGAAATGCAGGGAAGGAGCATCGCCGCCCCGAGTTGGGGGCGGGATCGTTATAATTTGGTCAGCATTGCTGACCGTTGCCTTGTTTTGCCACCGTGCGGTGGTTTGTTGCTTGCAGGTGCAGCTGGACCAAGCGGTCAATAGCGGGCTAAAGCCCGAATGCGAAGCTGGCCCTTGAAGGCCTAATTGGAAGTGTTTACTACTTTATTCATGTGTGACCGGCCTGCGTGCCGTGGTTTGTAAAACATGTAATTTGAAGTGAAACATTTTGTAAGGCCTTAAGGCTTATTTTGGGTATTTTGTATAACATTCCTATTTTGTATTAGTGGACATTCATGCTTTAATGCTGGGTTCTTTGTTGCAACTTTTATAAACCGCTTCCGCTAGAACGCTCTGTGTAGGACGTTACGATTGGTTTGATGGTTTCCATAAGTAACCACCCGGTCTGTCTATGGTATATGGCATCGGGCCCTGGCCGGACCTACTGTTATATGCTATGCGATAGATATGGGGTGTTACAATTTGGTATCAGACTACTGGTTTTGGTCGGGCTTAAACTGAATTCGTGGGCGAATTCTTTTTAAGGGGTGGTGAGCACATTGTGTGCATCATCGTTATAATGGTAAAAGAACCCATGAATGTCCACTTAGGAATGAAAATACTCGTGTTTGAGGAACCTGCGTGTTCCTATAATTGCTGTTTGCAATCTTATTTGGTCGCTTAACGGTGCTTTGTACCACTATAGGTGACCAGAAGTGGTGTTGGGCCGTCAGAACGCCGAGTTTCTGAGGCTAGTAGTGCACAGGAAGTTGCTCCCGCAACACCTCTATCGGCTGAGAACATACGACTGGTGGTTGAAGCTGTGTTGGCCGTGATAAATACGCAGCCTGCAGGGCATACGCAGCAGCCCGCTCCTGCGATGGAGCAAGAACCTCTTCAAGAGGCTGAGCTGAGGAGAGTGGAGCAAGTGGTTGTGGAACCGGTAGTGCCAAGGAGGGCAACTGAGAGGCAGCTCAAGCATGTAATGAGCTTTAACCCTCTGTTATTCTCGGGGTTGGGAACCCCATCTCAGGCTGAAGACTGGCTCTCCAGGGTGAAGAGAGTCATGACAGCAACGGAGACGGAGGAGTGGAAAATGACCACCATCGCTACGTTCCTTCTGGATGGTGAAGCGAGGATATGGTGGGAAGAATTGGAGCTGCATCATTTGAGAGGTAGACAATTGATAGACGTTCTGATGGAAGAGTTCTCGGGATTGTTCTTAGCAAGATACCTCCCTTCTACTCAGAGGATTTCGATGGAGAACGAATTTCTGAAGTTGGTTCAGGGTGAGAAGAGCGTGGATGAATATCTCCATGAGTTCACTCGTTTGAGTTGATATGCTAGCTCCACCATCGTGGATGAGGAGCGCAAGACTAATCGCTTCTATGAAGGCTTGAGAGATTAGTTGAGATTGCTACTTTCGGGGCCGATGACGCAGGGTTTCTTAACCTTGGTCAATACTGCCCGGTCCTTGGAGAAGGACATGAAGAATGTACAAGCAAAGAAAAGCTTGAGTGATAGGAAATCTGAATTTAAAGTACCGACTACTTCAAAGACCGGCTATCGGAGGTCTTTCAAGAAGCATAGGACTTCGGGTCCAGCTCCTTCTGGTGCTTCTGGGGCGACTACGAGTCGGACCCCGGGCGTGTGTTTTACTTGTGGAAAGACGGGGCATTTTACCCGTGACTGTTGGAGCAGACGTCCTAAGTCCGAGAGAAGGCCGGGAGCTACTTATGAAGAGAAGGGAAAGGCGGTGGAGTCGACTGCATCACATTATGCTCCGGCCCAACCAAGGGTCTACAATCTTGGCCAACAGGAGGCCATCAAACAGGCTGATGTGGTGACAGGTTCAGTTTAATTTATAGCAAGTCAATTTCTTTAAATACTTGTTATGCACATATTACCTTACCACTGCTTGTTTAGGATTTGTATTGATTTGTGAAAATCCGGCACGAGCACTCTTCGATACGGGAGCTTCACACTCCTTCTTGTCCGAAGGATTTATATCACGCATCGGAGTCCCTTCTTCGATGGCGAAGGATAAGTTGGATGTGTTGTTGCCCAATGGGTGTTCGATGCGAGCGGATAGGATCTGCGATGTTAAGATTCATATTGGGGAGCAGGGGTTCGACTTGCGGCGTCTGTACTTCCGTTAGTAGAGTTCGACGTCATATTTTGCATGGACTGGCTCTCGGAGCAGCAAGCCCATATAGATTGCGGTAGCAAGGAAGTCAAGCTGGGAGCAAGTCATGAGATGACTTTTACGGGCTTAAAGGGGTCGAGCAAGACGTTGATGTCTGCTCTTTAGGTGGTGAAGGCGGTTCGTGCCGGAGCAGAACTGTTCTTTACACTAGTGGAGGTTGCAAAGCCGAAGCCCGCGTTGGATTGTATTTCAGTGGTATCGGAATACCCTGATGTGTTCCCCGCAGACCTTCCTGGATCCCCGCCTCAACGGGAGATAGATTTTACGATCGAGCTAGTGCCAGGTGCCAAGCCTGTGTCACGATCTCCTTATCGGCTAGCGCCTAAGGAAATGGCGGAGCTGAAAGTTCAACTGCAAGAGTTGTTGGAGCAAGGGTATGTGCGCCCGAGTTCTTCGCCTTGGAGCGCACCGGTCCTCTTTGTTAAGAAGAACGACGGAAACTTGAGGCTATGTATTGATTATCGGGAGCTCAACAAGTTGACTGAGAAGAATAAGTACCCGATCCCCCGGATTGATGATCTTTTTGATCAGTTAGTCGGGTCGACGGTGTACTCGAAGTTGGATCTCAAGGCTGGGTACTATCAGCTGTGGATAAGGGAGAGTGATATCCCGAAGACAGCATTTAGTACGAGATACAGGCATTATGAGTTTACGGTCATGCCGTTTGGGCTGACTAATGCGCCGTCAGTGTTCATGGATTTGATGAACAGGACTTTCAGGGAGTACTTGGGCCATTTCGTGCTCGTCTTCATCGACGATATTTTGGTGTACTCGCAAAGTGAGGAAGATCACTTCAAGCATCTTCATTTGGTGTTGGAGATGCTAAGGAGAAATCAGTTGTATGCCAAGTTCTCGAAGTGCGAGTTTTGGCTATCCTCAGTGGCGTTCCTCGGGCATATAGTGAGTGGAGAGGGTATTGCTATGGATCCGGCGAAGATCGTTGCGATACGGGAGTGGCCTGAGCTTGTTACGGTAGTGGAAGTCCGGAGTTTTCTGGGGCTTGCCAGCTATTATAGGCGCTTCGTAGAGAACTTCTCGCGGATAGCGTTACCTCTCACTACTTTGACGAGGAAGGAGCATAAGTTCATTTGGACGCCGGAGTGCGCACGAGCTTTTGAGGAGTTGAAGGGTAGGTTGACCACGGCGCCTGTGCTGAGTTCGCCATGTGGGATCGAAGGCTACGAGATTTATAGTGATGCTTCGGGTAGCGGTTTGGGTTGCGTGCTGCTGCAACACGGAAGTATAATAGCTTATGGCTCGAGACAGCTAAAAGTGTAAGACCCCCCCTCCCCCTTACCAAGGAGGGCTACCGGATCTTATGCCCAGAACCGCCGTCTTACGGTGGCACTAACTCACGGGTTAGTCGACACCGCAACACGCCGATTCTGCCGGCTAGTACGATCATAAACCTGTAGGCCAATATGAGAAATAAGAAGTAAAACTGTGTATAAAAAGCCATCAGTCCACAAGTCACAGTACAATCATATATAGAAGAAATGAATAGTACAATAGTCCACAGAATAGTACAGAAGAAAGAGTAAAAAGGGCTTATGCCCAATACATCAAATCTCTCTCTCTCACAAAATAGTAAATGCGGAAGCTATACTAGAACATCAAGACTCGTCCCACCTGAGGACGCACAGTAGTAGTGGTAGCCTGCTGAAGCGGTATCTGCTCCTCATGTCCTGCCTCCTCGACGTGCTGGTGCTCCATCTCCACGGGCTCCTAAAAATAGTTGGTCACCGACCATTAGTCAAAAAGACTAAGTCGTTTCCTCCACACCTCGCCCCGCAGCTCCTAGGCACCGAGCGGGAGGACGAAGCGGAGGACAACAAGGGGTAGCAAAATGGAAGCAGGTGACAATATCTATCTAAAGTGGTACTAAGTAATGAAATTCTACTCTAGCATTGCTAAGTACAGTACAAGTTGTAAGTAAGTAAGTACGGTGCAGTAAAGGAAAGTAAAGCAACAGCAGTATGTACAAAATAAGCTAAGCTACCACTAAGCTATCATCACAAACGTACCCTAACTTATATAAATGCCCATACAAATATATAAGTTAGGATTTCCAGGAAATTTAACTTATCATATAAAAGAGCCCATACTAATTTATATGATAAGGATCCATGAAGCGTATGACCTAATATGAATGAATGATATGATGCAATTTTATGCGCATGCAAGTGCAACTCACACACAACGACTCTGTGATCACAGACCTTTAGTTCCCACTTTTTGAGAGCTAGCATCACTCTCGGGTACCACCGCTGTGGCTACGGCAGCAGCGGAGCGGGCGTCTCCGCTTCTAGACCGGTATGCACACTACCAAGCCTTAGACCCCTCTCATACGCCTCTGTACACGTCCAAGGTGCACTCTAGAGTCTCGCGTACGTACTTTGCTGACAAACCCGTCAGTCTTGTTGGGTCGGATGTGTGTTATCGGGGGTCGTCCTCCAGACCGCAGTGTAAAACAACCCACTGGCCCCTCTAACTCCCACAACCGCCTGGTGCACCGTACTGCCATCGGTGTGACGAACGGCCAGTACCGCATGCCCCGCCACGATATTTATGCACATGCAAGTAATTCACACCGAGCCTTCCGCTCGCAGGACCAAAACCCGTCCTGAATCCCTCAAACCCAAACCCGGGTGAGAACGCACATTAGTGCCTTTATGTCAATTCCCTCCAACCCTAAACGGGTGAGCATATATCATGAAACTCTCCAACCCAAACACGGGCGAGAAGGTACAACCATGTCCTAACCTATTAAGCTACTCTTGTCTACGGTTTATTATACTTAGAGATTTAAGGTTAATCCCAGGACTGCCCCCGGTATTCCCTGTGAAGGGCTCTCAAGGGGCACTAGGAACTGTGTTGGGATTACGCCCAGCGTTCCCTTTCGCAAGGATACTTATTTTAGTTGATGACTACCCATGTATCCCCCAGCTCTCCTTATTGCTTAAGTATAACCCTAGTGACTTAAGGTGTTACCGGGTACCGACGGTCTTCCGCCGATCCCCCACTCCAGTTGATGACCAAGACTTGCACTTTTGATCCCTCACTAAGACAACTCTACCCACCAGGGTTACTCGTGTTGAACTCTCTCTTATTTCTGCCGATAATCAATCCCCTGGTAATTCCCTAAGGCAAGACCTATTTGTGTTATATGCAGACCATGACCTATGCTTACCCTAGAAATGTGATCTTCCAAAACTTAAGGCATCTTGCCTCTAAATATTTATCCTAGGGTATTATGGACTAAGGGAACTACCCTAAAGATTCTCATAATTTTTCCTGGCCAAATGGTCATTTAATTAATTCTCTTAATTTAATCGCTCGGCCACTTTACACATGAAGTGATTTAATTAAGCATCCACTGACTTAGGGAATTTTTCCTGAGATGTATATTGACCAGATATTGCTGCCTTCAAAATTTCATAATTTTCCTTAAATTATTTATTGTCATTTTCTATTTAATAACAATCCCACATAAATTCCATTTTACACATGAAGTATAAGCATTACATATTCAAAAATTCCAGAAAATTTACAGAGCCTTTAAGACACTAAATTATGGCTATTGGCAGAGATTCATCAAAATTGAATGTAAGATGGCCTATGGGGTTCCATTTTAAGGTATTTACCAAAATGCCATTGTACTAGTTTAACACAAGTAATGTATCCAATAAATTCTGAGAAATTCATGATAAACTAATAACAATATTTTATGACAGTAGAATAAATCCCAAATTTTTCAGAGGTATGTATATATCATTTCAAGAATTATCATGATAAGGGTAAAATGGGAAATTTAGGGTATCTACTCCAAGGTTCTTCAAAACAGAGAAATCATAATTTTCCTAGGTCAAGTGTGATGTAATCTATGCCTTGGTAATGTTGTTTGGATTTGTTCTTGAATAAATTCTATTTTCCAATTTTAATTCCAAAATAGCTATTTTTAAAGTAAATTCCAATAAATGGAATTTTGATTCCAAAAATTCCATCATTAATTTGAGGGGTGAAATTTACCCTAATGAACCACTGGAAATAATTTCATGACACTTGCATGTCACCATTGGGCTAAATACACAAATTTGCATTTTTGCTATTTGCACACCAAGCCTTAACATAGGCTAGCACATGCAAGTGGATTCTCCCACATGCAGTGATCCCAAGGTGCTGAAAATTTTATCATGCACCAAGGGTGACCCCACTGACCCACCACCAAAATTTGGGGCCATGGGGAGGAGTAGAACTCCATATATGCCATTAATTTAAATTTTGATATTTTTCCAAAAACTATAGGAAAATGTTTTCTAAAAATTCCTAAATTTTGGCAGGAGGTAAGTAAGCCCTAATAATGCATGTGACCAAAATTTGGGATCATGGTGACTAATATTGAGACTAGGGCATCCAATATAATTTTTGACCTAGTCTAGGACCAGTCCTAGGAGAAAGGTCCTACAGGGCTGTACCCTACACCAAAATGTATGTTTAGGGTGGCATTTTAAAGGTAAGACCCTAGGCTACAATTTTCATTAAGGGTCTAAGCTCTGGAAATGTCTCTAAGAGGCCTAAATTTGACATGCAAGGGTACTGATTAAATGTGACAGAAAATGACACTATTCATATATTAATTAATTTAATTCAATTAACTGTTTGCACGAATCTTGAAGCAAAACCTACGGGATCTGGTCATCGTCCCCGATGAGTTAACGGCCACGATTCATTTTTCCTGGACGATGATGGCCGGCCTTTTCCGGCCAGCTGAGCCACCACCACCGCCGGCGGATATCGCCACCACCTTCGTTAAGGTGGGGGCTAGCGTTTCCCGGCGGTGGGGCCGCCGGATTTGGCTCCTCCGGCGAACCCGAGCAAGAAATGAAAAGCTCGAATTTCTCCATTTCCTCACATGGCATCGGGCTCGATTGAGCCCGATATCTCCCTAGGTCGATCTAGAAAGTTAGTACGGGAAGAGGTGAGGTGAAACGCACCATAATCGGGGCTTGGCTGCGGGTCAGGCGGCGGTTTGCCGTGGTGGTGGTGCGCCGGCGAGCTCCTCCCCGAAAGTTGCATTCTCCACCGTTCTCCATGTGTAAGTAGTCGAATTCCACTCCTCTGGACCTTCTGAAGCTAATGGAGGGGTTATTTGGGCTGATAGAGGGTATATGGGGAGATAAGCCCAATGTGAGCTCGGTTTGAGCTTTGGTTGTGTCACCATGGGTGCCATGTGGCTCTCAGCTCTGTAATTCTGCTGGAAATGAAGAGGGGAAGTCAGCCACCTGGTTTTGGGCAGCCAAAACCAGCTGATGGGGTGGCCATGTGGCCACCATTCCTCTTCATCCTCTTTCTCTCTCCACTTCTCCTAAAATTTCCAAATTTACCCCCTTGCATGCATTCTCTCTCCTGATTTAGAGGGGTAGGGTTGGTCTTGTTCACTTGGGCTGACTTTGGGCCAAGTTTAGTGGGCTTGGTCCAAGGGAACTTGACTTGGCCTTCATTTCACTCTTTAGGTCAATTTGTTGACCAAATTGACTTTTAGGGTTGACTGGTCAACTATGGTGGGTGGACTGACCCCACTTGGTGGAAATGGGTCTAGTGGCACCACCCAACTTGGTTTGGGTCAAGGGGGTGCCCCACTTAGGTTAATTAGGCCTATGAGTGTGGGTTTGACCAGATTAAGCCCAAGGTTGACCTTGGTCAACTGGGGTCAAAATGTTGACCCAGTGACATACCCTAGGGTCCACTTAGATTGTTTTTAGGGTTAGGGCAATGTGGTGGGGTCATGGTGTGGCTAGGGTCCTTAATTAGGCTAGTTTGACCTAGTTTGACTTGGTCCTATAGTGGGCTCCACATGGCCACCACCCACTATCTAGGGTCAAACCTAGTTGATCCTCTTAGGTCTCACCTCATGCTTAACCCAATCTAAGTTGAGGGGTCCAGAAGTAACATGGGATGTTACAAATTCCAATAAACAAGAAAATAATTTCGTCCCCGAAATTTAAGTTCGGGTCTACGGGGTTCTATTTGCAATAATTATCAAGAATCTTAAAAGCATAACTTAAATGTACCTGATGCGAATAGCTCCGGGTGTTGCTCCAGCATCAGATCTCTCGGCTCCCAAGTGTGCTCCTCCCGTCCATGGTTGGACCACAGCACCTTCACAAGGGGAACCTTCTTCTTCCGCAACACTCGGATGGCTGTATCGTCAATCCGGATCGGCTCCAATCTCACTGACCTGTCAGGCTCTACCGGTCCGGCTGTAGTAGTAATGTGCTGCTCCGGCCGAAGAAGAGCCCTCCGTAAGGAAGAGACATGAAAGACGTCATGTAATGCACCCAACTCCGGTGGCAGCTGCAGTCGGTAAGCCAAGGGGCCGATCCGCTCCAGGATCAGGTATGGCCCCATGTATCGTGGACTGAGCTTCTTGTGCCTCCGCACTCGAGAAACACCGTGTACTGGACGTATCTTCAAGAATACCCTGTCTCCAACCTGGAACTCCACCTTCCGGTGCCGAGCATCATAATACTTTGCCTGCCTGCTCTGGGCCTCCAGTAGCCGATCCCTGATCAATCGAATCTGAGCCTCAGTGTCCTCTATATAATCAGATCCCAAAGCCCTGGTATCCACATCCTGTACCCATGATAGCGGAGTCCGGCATCTCCTCCCATAAAGCGCCTCGTACGGAGCCATCCTGATGCTAGCCTGGTGGCTGTTATTATACGAGAATTCGATCAATGGTAACAGCCTCTCCCAAGGCCTCCCCGTATCCAATATGCATAATCTGAGCAGGTCCTCCATGGTCCGGATGGTCCGCTCGGTCTGTCCGTCGGTCTGCGGGTGGAAGGCGGTACTAAAGGTAAGCCGAGATCCCAAGTGAGCATGCACGGCCCTCCACTCGCTCGAAGTGAACCGACCATCACGGTCCGAAACAATAGTCCTGGGGATACCATGATACCTGATGTACTGCTCCACAAATAGTCTCACCAGAACTGCAACTGGGGCATCCTTCCGAACTGGAATAAACCGCGCAACTTTGGTCAATCTGTCCACTATAACCCATATAGAATCATGTCCGGAGTGGGAGCGAGGCAATCCGTGTACAAAGTCCATAGCAATGTCCTCGAACTTCCACTCTGGAACTGGCAGTGGCTGTAATAAACCTCCCGGGCTCTTGCATTCCGCCTTCACACGCTGGCAGGTCTCGCAATGGGTCACAAAATCCGTGATCTCCCTCTTCATCCCGGGCCAATACATAGATCTCCGCAAATCTGCCCACATCTTGGTGATGCCGGGGTGCACTGAATATCTCGAGCAATGTGCCTCTCGGAGTATGTCATCTCGAATACTGCCCCCTGCTGGTATGTAGATGCGCCCCCGGAACCGAAGAAGATCATCCTGTAGTGTGTAGTCCTCGACCTTGCCCCTCTCTAGGGCACTGAAAATCGGCTGTAACGCGGCATCCAGCCTCTGATGTGCTCGGATGCGCTCCTGTATATCATCGCAGCTGATCACTGAGCTCAAATACTCTCTATATACCACTGGCTCGGTCTCGGACACCACGGTAATGTGCATGTCCTCCATCATCTGAAGCAGCTCTATGGACATCAATCGGGGCTCCGGTCCAGAAGTGCCGGCCCTCCTGCTCAAGGCATCCGCAACCGTGTTCGCTTTTCCCGGATGATAGTGGATCTTGTAATCATAATCACAGAGAAACTCCAGCCACCTCCTCTGTCTCAGGTTTAGGTCCTTCTGAGTATCGATATACTTGAGATTCTTGTGATCTGAGAAGATGTCACAAGTGAATCCCATATAAGTAATGCCTCCATATTTTCAGGGCGAAAACCACAGCCCCGAGCTCTAGATCATGTACTGGATAGTTATGCTCATGCTTCTTCAACTGTCTCGAAGCATAAGCAATAACGTGTCCATGCTGCATCAAGACTGCACCCATCCCCTGATAAGAGGCGTCCGTGTAAATCTGGAATCCTTCGCTCCCGGATGGAAGCGCAAGAATAGGGGATGAGATGAGCCGGTCCTTCAGCTCCTGAAAAGCCGTCTCACACCGCTCTGACCAAACAAAATCAGCATCCTTCTTCGTCAAGGACGTGAGGGGGAGTGCTATCCTTGAGAACCCCTCCACGAACTTGCGGTAATAGCCTGCTAGTCCCAAGAAACTGCGGATGTCAGATGCGGTCTTCGGCCGCGGCCAATCCCTCACTGTCTCTATCTTGGCCGGGTCCACAGCTAACCCAGCCCCACTGATCGTGTGCCCCAGGAAAGCCACCTCCTGCAACCAGAACTGGCACTTCGAAAATTTTGCGTACATCTGTGCCTCCCTCAACCTCTGCAGGACCTGTGCCAAGTGCTCAGTATGCTCCTCCCGAGTCCGAGAATAAATAAGGATGTCGTCGATGAATACTATCACGAAGCGATCCAAGAAAGGCTCGAAAACACGGTTCATTAGACTCATGAATGCAGCAGGAGCATTCGTGAGCCCAAAAGGCATCACCGTGAATTCGTATAATCCATAGCGCGAACTGAAAGCCGTCTTTGGTATGTCCTCTTCCCTGATACGGAGCTGATAATAGCCGGATCGCAAATCTAACTTGGAGAACCAGAATGCTCCCTGTAGCTGGTCAAATAACTCATCTATCCGAGGCAGAGGATAGGTGTTTCGGACCGTCAACCGGTTCAGCTCCCGGTAATCTATACACAATCGCAGTGATCCATCCTTCTTTTTCACAAATAGAACTGGTGCTCCCCATGGCGATGAACTAGGCCGTACAAATCCTGACTCGACTAGCTCCTGCAGTTGAGTTCTGAACTCTGCTAACTCTCTAGGAGCCATCCTGTAGGGTGCTCGGGACACCGGCTTCGCTCCCGGCACTAGCTGAATCCTGAAATCCAAGTCTCTAGCAGGCGGTAGCCCGGGCAATTTCTCCGGGAATACGTCGGAGAAATCCCGAACCACCGGAATATCTGAGATAGTCGCCTCTGTCCCCACCATCTCGAAGCAGACAATATAGACTTCTTCACCCTGCTCATGGGCCTTCACAGCCTGTATAGAAGATAATAGTAGGTGGCAGACAGGCTGGATACCTTCAACGATAACATGGGAGTCGCCATGTCTCAGCGTGATCCTCCTGGACGGACAATCTATCTGGGCATGGTTCCGATGCAACCAGGCCATGCCCAAGATCAAGTCAAAGTCTTGCAGCTTCAGGATAGTCGCCGGCGCCTCAAAAGCCTTGCCGCCAATCTCGGCCTCCATGTCACAATGTGCAGTAGTCCGCAGCTCCGACCCATCGGGTAGGCGTACCCTCATCTCCAGTCCAGGGAACCTCTCCACGCCTTCGAGTCCGTCGATGAAGGCCTCGGATACGAACGAGTGTGAAGCACCCGTGTCGAAAAGAGTATGAGCGGGCTTGCCGCTGATCATGACTATGCCTGAGGTTTGTTTATGTGAAGGTTAATGGTTATCCTATGGTTCCAAGTACTATATATATATCATTGGAAAATTTAAGGAAACTCAAAATTAACTTCAAGTACCTGTAATGACCTCCTCGGGATTTCTCGGCTCTGTGAGGTCCAAGGCGTATATCTGCTCCTGCTCGCGCCTCCTGCCATGATATCCCCGGCCTCGGCCTCGTCCTCGGCCTCGTCCTCGGCCCTGCTGTACGGGGGCCACTGGAGGTGGAGGAGGAGGAGGGGGATGGAATCGATGTGGGCACTCCGACCTGATGTGCCCTGGCTGGCGGCATCCATAACAAACCACTTGTCGGTGGCCTCGGTCATCCTGTCTCCTCGGATCGTGCATCTGTAGAGGTGGGGGAGCCAAAGCTGGAGGAGGCCCCTGCTCCTGCCTGAAGTTGGGACGACGACGTCCCCCACCCCTCCTGTATCCGATGGTCCTGCCTCTCTGAGAGCCCCTACTGCTCTCACCAGATGTCGATCCATCAAATGGTCTCTTCCCTCCGGCTCGTACCATCAGCTGGTCAGCCTCCAGCTTCTTCGCCATCTCAATGATCTGTCTGGATGTGCCATGTGAAATGAATAACAGAGCCTGCCTCAGATCATCCCTAAGGCCCCGGTAGAACCTCTTCGCATACCTCCTGTCGTCGGTGTCCTGAATCCCCGCGAACCTGGCCAAGTGGGAGAACTCCCTCTGGTACTCTATCACTGATCTGGTCCCCTGCTTGAGGTTCAAAAACCTCTCCTCCAAAGCATCCCTGTCCGTAGCAGAGACGAAGTGCTCCAGGAACACATCGCCAAACTCCTCCCAAGAAATCTCTGACAGCTCAAAGTCCGCATAGGTAGTCTCCCGGACTGACTTCCACCATCTCTTTGCGTGGAGCCTCCTAGCACAGAGGTGGCTAGAGGTACTGCCTGGCCAACTGGGCAGCTGATGCCCGCTAAGATCTCGTGTATGGCCTCCAGCCATTCCTCCGTCTTCACTGCATCCTCTGTCCCACGGTACGTCGGTGGGGACAGGCTCTTGAATGCACTCAGCCAGCTCGACCCCGGATTTGGCTGTGGAGCCGGGACTTGCTGGGCTCTAAAGGCATCCAAAATCGCCGTCAGGGTCTGCCCCATCTCCGTATGTAGGAATGGAGTGGCAGCTGGAGGGGGAGGAGCCACATTTTGCGGCGCTGCGACCTGTGGAGGTTGCATAAAGGTAAGGTTAAAGCAAAATTGGCCTATCAAATTGTACTTTGTGGACCATTTCTGTGACTTTTGTACATGGGCACACCACTGCTTCCGCTGCATAGTTTGTCCGCAAACTAATGCTGGGGCGGGGGTGGTCCCATGTTGTGGACTTCTTTCTCATATGATCGTTGTTCAAGTGATACCAGTTTGTAAGACCCCCCCTCCCCCTTACCAAGGAGGGCTACCGGATCTTATGCCCAGAACCGCCGTCTTACGGTGGCACTAACTCACGGGTTAGTCGACACCGCAACACGCCGATTCTGCCGGCTAGTACGATCATAAACCTGTAGGCCAATATGAGAAATAAGAAGTAAAACTGTGTATAAAAAGCCATCAGTCCACAAGTCACAGTACAATCATATATAGAAGAAATGAATAGTACAATAGTCCACAGAATAGTACAGAAGAAAGAGTAAAAAGGGCTTATGCCCAATACATCAAATCTCTCTCTCTCACAAAATAGTAAATGCGGAAGCTATACTAGAACATCAAGACTCGTCCCACCTGAGGACGCACAGTAGTAGTGGTAGCCTGCTGAAGCGGTATCTGCTCCTCATGTCCTGCCTCCTCGACGTGCTGGTGCTCCATCTCCACGGGCTCCTAAAAATAGTTGGTCACCGACCATTAGTCAAAAAGACTAAGTCGTTTCCTCCACACCTCGCCCCGCAGCTCCTAGGCACCGAGCGGGAGGACGAAGCGGAGGACAACAAGGGGTAGCAAAATGGAAGCAGGTGACAATATCTATCTAAAGTGGTACTAAGTAATGAAATTCTACTCTAGCATTGCTAAGTACAGTACAAGTTGTAAGTAAGTAAGTACGGTGCAGTAAAGGAAAGTAAAGCAACAGCAGTATGTACAAAATAAGCTAAGCTACCACTAAGCTATCATCACAAACGTACCCTAACTTATATAAATGCCCATACAAATATATAAGTTAGGATTTCCAGGAAATTTAACTTATCATATAAAAGAGCCCATACTAATTTATATGATAAGGATCCATGAAGCGTATGACCTAATATGAATGAATGATATGATGCAATTTTATGCGCATGCAAGTGCAACTCACACACAACGACTCTGTGATCACAGACCTTTAGTTCCCACTTTTTGAGAGCTAGCATCACTCTCGGGTACCACCGCTGTGGCTACGGCAGCAGCGGAGCGGGCGTCTCCGCTTCTAGACCGGTATGCACACTACCAAGCCTTAGACCCCTCTCATACGCCTCTGTACACGTCCAAGGTGCACTCTAGAGTCTCGCGTACGTACTTTGCTGACAAACCCGTCAGTCTTGTTGGGTCGGATGTGTGTTATCGGGGGTCGTCCTCCAGACCGCAGTGTAAAACAACCCACTGGCCCCTCTAACTCCCACAACCGCCTGGTGCACCGTACTGCCATCGGTGTGACGAACGGCCAGTACCGCATGCCCCGCCACGATATTTATGCACATGCAAGTAATTCACACCGAGCCTTCCGCTCGCAGGACCAAAACCCGTCCTGAATCCCTCAAACCCAAACCCGGGTGAGAACGCACATTAGTGCCTTTATGTCAATTCCCTCCAACCCTAAACGGGTGAGCATATATCATGAAACTCTCCAACCCAAACACGGGCGAGAAGGTACAACCATGTCCTAACCTATTAAGCTACTCTTGTCTACGGTTTATTATACTTAGAGATTTAAGGTTAATCCCAGGACTGCCCCCGGTATTCCCTGTGAAGGGCTCTCAAGGGGCACTAGGAACTGTGTTGGGATTACGCCCAGCGTTCCCTTTCGCAAGGATACTTATTTTAGTTGATGACTACCCATGTATCCCCCAGCTCTCCTTATTGCTTAAGTATAACCCTAGTGACTTAAGGTGTTACCGGGTACCGACGGTCTTCCGCCGATCCCCCACTCCAGTTGATGACCAAGACTTGCACTTTTGATCCCTCACTAAGACAACTCTACCCACCAGGGTTACTCGTGTTGAACTCTCTCTTATTTCTGCCGATAATCAATCCCCTGGTAATTCCCTAAGGCAAGACCTATTTGTGTTATATGCAGACCATGACCTATGCTTACCCTAGAAATGTGATCTTCCAAAACTTAAGGCATCTTGCCTCTAAATATTTATCCTAGGGTATTATGGACTAAGGGAACTACCCTAAAGATTCTCATAATTTTTCCTGGCCAAATGGTCATTTAATTAATTCTCTTAATTTAATCGCTCGGCCACTTTACACATGAAGTGATTTAATTAAGCATCCACTGACTTAGGGAATTTTTCCTGAGATGTATATTGACCAGATATTGCTGCCTTCAAAATTTCATAATTTTCCTTAAATTATTTATTGTCATTTTCTATTTAATAACAATCCCACATAAATTCCATTTTACACATGAAGTATAAGCATTACATATTCAAAAATTCCAGAAAATTTACAGAGCCTTTAAGACACTAAATTATGGCTATTGGCAGAGATTCATCAAAATTGAATGTAAGATGGCCTATGGGGTTCCATTTTAAGGTATTTACCAAAATGCCATTGTACTAGTTTAACACAAGTAATGTATCCAATAAATTCTGAGAAATTCATGATAAACTAATAACAATATTTTATGACAGTAGAATAAATCCCAAATTTTTCAGAGGTATGTATATATCATTTCAAGAATTATCATGATAAGGGTAAAATGGGAAATTTAGGGTATCTACTCCAAGGTTCTTCAAAACAGGGAAATCATAATTTTCCTAGGTCAAGTGTGATGTAATCTATGCCTTGGTAATGTTGTTTGGATTTGTTCTTGAATAAATTCTATTTTCCAATTTTAATTCCAAAATAGCTATTTTTAAAGTAAATTCCAATAAATGGAATTTTGATTCCAAAAATTCCATCATTAATTTGAGGGGTGAAATTTACCCTAATGAACCACTGGAAATAATTTCATGACACTTGCATGTCACCATTGGGCTAAATACACAAATTTGCATTTTTGCTATTTGCACACCAAGCCTTAACATAGGCTAGCACATGCAAGTGGATTCTCCCACATGCAGTGATCCCAAGGTGCTGAAAATTTTATCATGCACCAAGGGTGACCCCACTGACCCACCACCAAAATTTGGGGCCATGGGGAGGAGTAGAACTCCATATATGCCATTAATTTAAATTTTGATATTTTTCCAAAAACTATAGGAAAATGTTTTCTAAAAATTCCTAAATTTTGGCAGGAGGTAAGTAATCCCTAATAATGCATGTGACCAAAATTTGGGATCATGGTGACTAATATTGAGACTAGGGCATCCAATATAATTTTTGACCTAGTCTAGGACCAGTCCTAGGAGAAAGGTCCTACAGGGCTGTACCCTACACCAAAATGTATGTTTAGGGTGGCATTTTAAAGGTAAGACCCTAGGCTACAATTTTCATTAAGGGTCTAAGCTCTGGAAATGTCTCTAAGAGGCCTAAATTTGACATGCAAGGGTACTGATTAAATGTGACAGAAAATGACACTATTCATATATTAATTAATTTAATTCAATTAACTGTTTGCACGAATCTTGAAGCAAAACCTACGGGATCTGGTCATCGTCCCCGATGAGTTAACGGCCACGATTCATTTTTCCTGGACGATGATGGCCGGCCTTTTCCGGCCAGCTGAGCCACCACCACCGCCGGCGGATATCGCCACCACCTTCGTTAAGGTGGGGGCTAGCGTTTCCCGGCGGTGGGGCCGCCGGATTTGGCTCCTCCGGCGAACCCGAGCAAGAAATGAAAAGCTCGAATTTCTCCATTTCCTCACATGGCATCGGGCTCGATTGAGCCCGATATCTCCCTAGGTCGATCTAGAAAGTTAGTACGGGAAGAGGTGAGGTGAAACGCACCATAATCGGGGCTTGGCTGCGGGTCAGGCGGCGGTTTGCCGTGGTGGTGGTGCGCCGGCGAGCTCCTCCCCGAAAGTTGCATTCTCCACCGTTCTCCATGTGTAAGTAGTCGAATTCCACTCCTCTGGACCTTCTGAAGCTAATGGAGGGGTTATTTGGGGCTGATAGAGGGTATATGGGGAGATAAGCCCAATGTGAGCTCGGTTTGAGCTTTGGTTGTGTCACCATGGGTGCCATGTGGCTCTCAGCTCTGTAATTCTGCTGGAAATGAAGAGGGGAAGTCAGCCACCTGGTTTTGGGCAGCCAAAACCAGCTGATGGGGTGGCCATGTGGCCACCATTCCTCTTCATCCTCTTTCTCTCTCCACTTCTCCTAAAATTTCCAAATTTACCCCCTTGCATGCATTCTCTCTCCTGATTTAGAGGGGTAGGGTTGGTCTTGTTCACTTGGGCTGACTTTGGGCCAAGTTTAGTGGGCTTGGTCCAAGGGAACTTGACTTGGCCTTCATTTCACTCTTTAGGTCAATTTGTTGACCAAATTGACTTTTAGGGTTGACTGGTCAACTATGGTGGGTGGACTGACCCCACTTGGTGGAAATGGGTCTAGTGGCACCACCCAACTTGGTTTGGGTCAAGGGGGTGCCCCACTTAGGTTAATTAGGCCTATGAGTGTGGGTTTGACCAGATTAAGCCCAAGGTTGACCTTGGTCAACTGGGGTCAAAATGTTGACCCAGTGACATACCCTAGGGTCCACTTAGATTGTTTTTAGGGTTAGGGCAATGTGGTGGGGTCATGGTGTGGCTAGGGTCCTTAATTAGGCTAGTTTGACCTAGTTTGACTTGGTCCTATAGTGGGCTCCACATGGCCACCACCCACTATCTAGGGTCAAACCTAGTTGATCCTCTTAGGTCTCACCTCATGCTTAACCCAATCTAAGTTGAGGGGTCCAGAAGTAACATGGGATGTTACAAAAAGTGCATGAGAGGAATTATCCGGTCCATGACTTGGAGTTAGCGGCCGTGATTTTTGCCTTGAAGCTGTGGAGACACTATTTGTACGGTGTGAAGATTGATATCTACACCGATCACAAGAGTCTAAAGTATCTTATTGATCAGAAGGATCTGAATATGCGGCAATGTAGATGGATGGAGTTCCTGGGGGACTATACATTCAAGATCCACTACGTGCCTGGCAAAGGGAATGCGGTTGCGGACGCGCTGAGTCGCCGAGCCCCAGCTCAAGCCAATTGGCTATCGGTGCATGATGAGCGGTTGGTGCGAGAGTTTGAGGCGTTGGAGATTGTTTGTGTGGATAGACAATCAAGTGCTAAAGCAGTTCTGAATTGGACTGAAGTCCAATATGACCTGGTTGATCGTATTCGGCAGGCTTTGGATATGGATGCTCATATGAAGCAGTTCATGGTAGAGGCTCTGGATGGGTCAAATTCCCAATTCGTCGTGGAGGACGGATTACTTTGGAAAGACGGTCGTCTGTGCGTCCCAAGTATGGGCAATTTACGGGTGGAGTTGTTGTACGAGGCACACCATACCAAGTACTCGATTCACCCGGGGAGCACGAAGATGTACCGTGATGTGAAGAAACTGTTTTGGTGGCCGGGTTTGAAGAAGGATGTGGCGCTATACGTAGCAAAGTGCCAAACTTGCGCCTTGGTAAAGGCGTAGTGCCAAAAGCCGGGAGGATTTCTTAAGTCCTTGCCTATTCCGGAGTGGAAATTTGACGACATCTCTATGGACTTTGTGCACGGTTTGCCAAGGTCGCAAAAGGGGAACAACGCCATTTGGGTAATCGTGGATCGATTAACCAAGGTGTCGCATTTTATTCCGCATAGGAAGGATGATCCGGTGGAGAATTTGTCAAAGCTTTATGTGGATAACATAGTACGGCTTCATGGTGTGCCCCGCAGCATCGTGAGTGACCGAGATGGGCGGTTCACGTCCAATGATTGGAGGCCAGTGCAGCAAATGTTGGGAACAAAGCTGAAATTCAGCACAACCTTCCATCCGCAAACGGATGGGCAGACCGAGAGGGTCAATAGAACCATGGAAGGCATGCTTTGCATGTGTGTCTTGGATTTTGGAAAGCAATGGGAAGACCACCTTTATTTGGTGGAGTTCGCATACAATAATAGCTACCAAGCGAGTATTCAGATGGCGACTTTCGAGGCCCTATTTTGTAGAAAATGTCGCACGCCGTTGTCTTGGTTAGAAACGGGTGAGTCAAAGTTGTATAAGCGATCAGAAGTGGAGGATGCTACTTCTTTGGTGAGAACCATTCGGGAGAGGTTGCTTATCGCTCAGGACCGAAAAGCAAAGTACTATAATGCCAAGCACAGGAACGTGGAGTTCGCTGTGGGCGATTTCGTATACTTAAAGATCAAGCCGTTCAAGGGTGTCTCGCGGGTGCGGCGATTGAAAAAGCTAAGCCCAAGGTACCTTGGACCGTTTGAGGTTTTGGAGAGAGTTGGAAAAGCAGCCTATCGGTTGAAGCTTTCAGTGAAGCTTAGTGGTTTACATGATGTATTCCATATTTCGGTACTTCGGAAGGCGGTGCAAGAGCCTACGCAAGTGATCGCGGTCGATCAAGTGCCGGTGGATAGTGGGCTAACGACAAAGGTCACGCCCGTGCGTATTGAGGACTCGGAGGTCAAGCGGCTACGCAACAAAGAGATCAGGATAGTCAAGGTCCGGTGGGACAATTGCGGTCGTGAGGAGCTCTCTTGGGAGCGAGAGCAGACTATGCTTGACGAGTATCCGGAGTTGTTCCGCTCAGGTACAAATTTTGGTTTTATACATGTCTTTCCTTTATGTAATTTCGTGGACAAATTTCTTTTAAGAGGGGGAGAGTTGTAACGCCCCGAAACTCAAAGGAGCGAAGGGGGGGGGGACGTTTTGGGCCAGTTTGGGTTCTGGCAGCAGGCACACGGCCTGGGACACGGGCATGTCCCAGGGCGTGTCAAGCCTGTGTCGACACTAAGACGGGAAGTCGACACTTTGGTCTCGACATTGTGTCGAGACTGGGCACACGACCTGCGACACGGGCATGTCGCAGGGCGTGTCGACCCGTGTCGACACTTAGCCGCGAAGTCGACACTCTGCTTCGACGAAGTGTCGAGACATGGCACACGGCCTGCGACACGGGCGTGTCGCAGGGCGTGTCAACCCGTGTCGACACTCGTCCCGGGGAGTCGACACTTTGGTCTCGACATTGTGTCGAGACAAGGCACACGACCTAGGACACGGGCGTGTCCAAGGCCGTGTCATCAGGTCGACGATCTTCACTCGACGAAGTGTCGAGTGTCGAGACCCTGTACACGGCCTGGGGTCCAGGCGTGTTGAGGTGACACGGGTAGGGACACGGGCGTGTCATAGAACCCGTGCAGTGCTCGGGTTGTTTTCGGGGAAAAATGATGGGGGTACACGGCCGGCCACACGACCGTGTGAGGTGGAACACGGGCGTGTCAGCTCGAACACGGGCGTGTTCGATACCCGTGTGAGGTTCCAGGCGAGCCGATTTTGACGGCGAATGAGGCACACGACCCTGGACACGGGCGTGCGCCAGGCCGTGTTCAGTCCAGATTGGGCATTTCAGTCCCGAATCAAAGCCGTTCGTTTCCTTATTTTGAGATCCAACGGCTGGGGGTTGTTCCTGAAGGGATATACCCGGGATTGGACTTAGAAACCCTCACTTTTCATAACTTATTATCTTTCTAAAAGCTTAGAGAGAGGGGAGAGCCAAGGAAGGAAGAAGGAGCTAGATCCGGCCATTGGAGGAGCTTCGGAGCTCCAAATCGCGTGCCGACTCCGGATCCACGGAGGCAAAGCTAGTGCGGTGCTTTTCATCCGTTTACTTTTCAATGGCGCCAAAGAGGAACGCTAGGGTAACGATCCTCATCTTGAGCATGAGTAGCTCTCTTTCTTTGCATAGGAAGCCCGCTCTCGCGAGTTTGCGGAGTGTTGGAGGCGTTCCTTCGGTTAGATATGTGAAGTCCCCGTTGTTTAGAGTCCGTAAGCGAGAACAGACATAGGCATGATGTGTGAAGCCTACCCGGACATGTTTGTCTGGATCGGTGATGTTGCATTGCATAAATGCCGGAGAAGGCTCCGTGCTATGGATTGTTTTTCGGGTTTTCTACGCTGTAGATTGCAGCAGGGAGCCTTGGGGACTAACCCAAAGGTGCACCCGGAAAACTGGGCGGATACGAGATCTTGCCAACTTGGTGGCCTGAGAGCCAACTTGAACATAACCAGGTTATGTGAATTGTGATGGAAATGGGACTCGGTGGAAGTTTGACCCGCGCAGATGGCTTAAATTGTCATTGCGATGTGAGCACGGGTTAGATGGAACCGTACCCGTTCTATGTCGTTCGGTTAAAGAGACCTAAAGGCACATGGCACTTGCCGTTGGCATAGATTAGGGTCTTTGGCGGTCGATGGCTTAAATTGTCGTGACCCAGGCCAAGAAGACAATTTGCTCATAGGTTTGGCCGTCAAAGTGGCGGTGGTGAGTCCGGAATGTCTATGGCTTTAATTGATGTGACATCGACCGGTTCACCGAGAATGTGCCCTGAGAGCACGGGGCGTGTGGCGGTGCGAGCCAACGACTGTGATGAAATGACTATATTTATATATTGCTCGCTTATGCTAATGAAATGCAGGGAAGGAGCATCGCCGCCCCGAGTTGGGGGCGGGATCGTTATAATTTGGTCAGCATTGCTGACCATTGCCTTGTTTTGCCACCGTGCGGTGGTTTGTTGCTTGCAGGTGCAGCTGGACCAAGCGGTCAATAGCGGGCTAAAGCCCGAATGCGAAGCCGGCCCTTGAAGGCCTAATTGGAAGTGTTTACTGCTTTATTCATGTGTGACCGACCTGCGTCCCGTGGTTTGTAAAACATGTAATTTGAAGTGAAACATTTTGTAAGGCCTTAAGGCTTATTTTGGGTATTTTGTATAACATTCATATTTTGTATTAGTGGACATTCATGCTTTAATGCTGGGTTCTTTGTTACAACTTTTATAAACCGCTTCCGCTAGAATGCTCTGTGTAGGACGTTACGATTGGTTGGATGGTTTCCATAAGTAACCACCCGGTCTGTCTGTGGTATATGGCGTCGGGCCCCGGCCGTACCTACTGCTATATGCTATGCGACGGATAGGGGGTGTTACACACATAGCTCGTGTTTTCCCTCAAGGAGGAGCGGAGCAAGAGGCAAGGCAGGAGCAAACTGTGCGCTCCGGCCCCAGTGCCGCAGAGAAAGGGAAGATGATGGAGTCGAGCGCTTCTCGGTTCCAACCGGTGCAACCAAGGGCCTACAACCTTGGATAGCAGGAAGTGATCCGCCAAACCGATGTGGTGACAGGTATGAGGAAATTTAAGTTTAATTTTGTGCTTCAGACTTTTAGAACTTTATGTGTGATGTCTATGTTGTAGGCTTCGTATTAGTTTTCGGATACCCCGCTAGGGTATTGTTCGATACGGGAGCATCACACTCCTCTCTTGCGAAGAGCTTCATCCAGAGAGTAGGAGTTGAGACATTTTCGGCGGACGCGGAACTGAAAGTGCACATGCCCAATGGGTCATCCATGACCACCGGGGCCAAAGGGCTCATTTGTTGGGAGCTGGACGGTGTTGACTTCGTATTGGTAGCAGCGGTTTTACCATTGGTTTAGTTCGATGTGATTTTGGGCATGGACTGGCTTGTAGAGCAGTGCGCCAGTATTAATTGACTAACCAAGGTAGTGACCCTAAGGTGCAAAGGGCAGACGAAAGTCAAATTTGAGGGCCTTTGTGGAGTGGCCTATTCCCTGATTTCGGCCATGCAGTTGATGCGGGAGGTTAACCGGGGTGGTGTAGAGCTTGTAGCGTTATTGGAGGTTTGCCTCTCAAAGTTGTTTATTGAGGAAGTGCCCGTAGTGGCAGAGTTCAAGGATGTGTTTCCGGATGAACTTCCTGGAGCGCCTCCTCAACAGGAGATCGACTTCTCGATCGAGTTAGTGTCGGAAGCTAGGCCGGTGTCACGTCCTCCGTTTAGGATGGAACCAAAGGAGTTGGCTGAACTCAAAGTACAGTTGCAGGAACTGTTGGAGCAAGGGTATATCAGACCCAGTTCTTCGCCGTGGAGCGCGCCGGTGTTGTTTGTAAAGAGGAAAGATGGTAGTATGCGGCTGTGCATAGTGTTGGAACAGCCTATTACTAATTTGGGTCAGGATCACTATGTCTCTAGGAAACTAATGTTTGACCTCCTGTATAGTCCTAAAGGTCAATTAAAATTGAGTCTAAGTGTTAGATGTCTAAGTTTGGAAGCTTCCCTCAAGACCAAGACTTTTTCAGTTTGAGACTAAGTCATATCGTCGAGCTCAGCACGACGATTCGTCGAACTCCGATCGACGATCGTCTAGCTCAACTTCGACAGATCGTCGAACTCCATTCGACGATCGCTGAGCTCAACTTCATCATATCGTCGAACTCCATTCGACGATCGGTGAGCTCAGTTCGACGATCTTGACTCAGCTTTGGATCTCTATCTCTGAGCTCAGTTCGACGATCCTTGAGCTCAGATCGACGATATTTTTTTGCTGTATAAGTCCATATCGCTGAGCTCAGTTCAACGATAGCAGAGCTCAGTTCGACGTTTTCAGATAACTTCAAGGATGTTTCAAGATTCAAATTCAAATCAGTTAAGGAGTTATTCTGCAATTAATTCAGAAGATTTTCTAGCCGTTTTCATTTATTTTTGGACCAAGTTTCAAGGGATTTTCAAGGAATATTTCTATGGACTTTCCTCCAGAAGACATTTTGCAATTAAGGATGCAATTAATGCAGGTCAACAGCTATTCTTGACAGAGGATGTTTTTCATTCAGTACCAGAGAATAAAAGCCAAGAATTTTTGAATCTCTCATATACACACAGACAGACAGTTAGACAGAAAGTCAGACACCAGTAATCTTCAGAACAAGAACAAAAAATATTCTGTCTCAAAGAATTCTCTGAAGAACACACATCCAAGGAGATCAAACTTTCTGAAATTCTCAGATCTCTCTTGTCTCAAGTGTTCAAGGCCAACATCTTTCAAGACTCCAGACACCTAACATTTCAGCTGTTGCTGAAATCATCTCTTGCTTGAGCTCAACTTCTGAAGGCCTATCACCCTACAGCAAAGCTTCTTTTCCTGAAGATCTCAAGGACTCAGGGGGAGTTTTGACACCATCAAATCCACATAGTCTTCTCAGCTGATCTGAGAAAGAGAAGACTTCCATCACTCTCTCACTCCCATCTCTGTAGAGGGTTTCTTGAACTCCCTTCAAATGTTTGAGCTTGATTTTTGAGCACCTTGTCAAAAGCTCATTGGTGGCAAGAAACCTGATCAAAAAATCTGATCTGGTTTTTGAGCACCTTATCAAAAGCTCATTGGTGCCCAGGACACCTAATCAACTCATCCTGCAGTGGATTCCTACCTAGGGTGGTAGAAGAGTGGATGTACCCAAGTTTAGGGGAACCACTATATTTCCTTGTGTCATCTGGTTTTGCTTGTCTTTATTTTTGTTTCTGGCTGTGATTGTTCTGTGATTAGCTTTTGATTAGTTTAGTTCTGTAATTAGATTTATAATTGCTTCCCTGCTCACTCACATTACAACCATTGTTGTAAAAAGTTTTCAAGCACCATATACTCTATTCACCCCCCTCTAGAGTATATCAGATCTAGCTGCACTTTCAATTGGTATCAGAGGGAGGTTTGTTAAAACATACCACACCTTGGTGGTTGCACAGGCTAACACCTGAACCCAAAGATCCCTAGTTAGATCTGCTTTCTTTTGAGTTTAGTATTAAAACTAGTTTTCACAAATCATGGCCCAAAACAAAGATTATGCTAGCACCAGACCTCCAGTGTGCAATCTATCCAAGTTTGCACTTTGGAAATCAAGGATCAGATTATACATGAATTCTATTGACGAGGATATTTTTAACTCTGTTTTGACAGTGTGTCCAAGACCTCCAGAGAACTAAAGTACAAATGATGTTCCACCTCCATCAGGAACAGATGCTAACATCAAGAAATGGAAGGTAGCTGATGCCAAGGCTATGAACATCCTAGCCCAGACAATGTCTGATGACATATTTCAAAAGGTGGCTGAATGCAATTCAGCAAAGGAAATTTGGGACAAACTCTCTGAAATAGTCTCAGGCTCAGTTGATGAGAGAAATGATAGGAGATCCCACCTCATATCTCAATATGAGAATTTCAAGAAGGGAGAAACTGAGTTAGTGGGAGATATGTACAACAGGCTCAGTCTAATAGTCAGTGAACTCAGAACATTGGATAAAGAGATCTCACTAACTGAACTCAATGACAAAATTCTAATGTGCTTCCATAGCACTTGGGATTCAAGAATCTGGCTAATCAAGGATGCCAGAAGTTTGAATGAGATCAACATAGAAGCTCTATTGGGTAAGCTCAAATCTTATGAGCTACTCATCAAAAATAGAGAAGAAGAACAGAAGGCTGCCTCACCAGCCACAAGAAAAGAGAAAACAATAGCCTTCAAGGCAACTGAAGATCTGCCTGAAGATAAAGTCACAGGCAATGATGAACTGCTCAGTCTCTTGGCCAAAAGATTTTACAAAATGGCCAGAAAGGACTTCAGAATGAGATCATACAAGGAGCATGATAAGCCAAGGTATGATAAGTCAATTAATAATAAAGAA
Source organism: Platanthera guangdongensis (assembly GCA_039583875.1). Classification (NCBI taxonomy): domain Eukaryota; kingdom Viridiplantae; phylum Streptophyta; class Magnoliopsida; order Asparagales; family Orchidaceae; genus Platanthera; species Platanthera guangdongensis. The sequence goes on from CM077157.1 coordinate 107,365,179, forward strand.
ATTGTTTGCTTTGGTTGCAGGAAACCAGGGCACATAGTTCCTGACTGTCCCGAAAACAAAAACAAGGACAGAAGGGACAAGAAAGAAAGAAGAAAGGAGAAAGACTCCAAGAGGAATGACAATAGCAAACCCTCATCAAGCAAAAACAAACACACAAGAAAGGGGTTTGTTGCTGAATCCTGGAGTGAGACTGAAGAGGAGTCAGAAGCCTCATCCAGCTCCAGTGATGATGAGGATGATGTAGAAGAGAAAGAGTTTTGCATGATGACAATCAATGCCTCACAACATAACTCAGAAGAAGAGGAGTCAGACTCAGACTCAGAGACTCAACTTGAAGAAGATCAGGTAATTAGTTCATTTGATTTTAATTCAGAGGACTTTAAATCTGAATTTAAAGCATTATGTTTAGACCTGCTAAAATTTGAGAAAGAAATTATCTCTCTCAGAAATCATTTATCTGAACATAATACTTTAAAGTCAGAAAACCTCAAACTCTCTCAGGAGTTGGAGTGCTGTAGGGAGCAGATAGCTTCACTGAAAAGTGAGCTATCTGAGGCCAAGAAGCTTGAAGAATCCCTTAATGGGAGAAGCATCAAGCTGATGGACATCACAAGCACAGTGAACTCCAGATTTAATAGTACACTGGGCTTAGGTGCTTCATCCAGCCAACCCATAGTTCTAACCACTCCAATCAAGTTCATTTCTGACAAAGGAAAGGGAGTTGTAGAGGTAGCTAGGAAAAATTCTGATCTGCCCAAAAAAACCAAGTCCCAGTAGAAATCGTCGAACGGAGATCGCCGATCGCCGAACGCAGATCGACGATCTCAGGCAAAATCGTCGAACTCAGGTCGACGATCTCAAGTTCCTGAACTCAGCCATAGTCGACCGTCGAATGGAGCTCGACGATCTGACCCAAGATCATCGAACGCAGCTCCACAATCGTCGAACAGAGGTCTGAGCTCTGGAAAGTCTTTCAAGGGCAAATCAAATTCAATCCTAAGGGTCCTTCATCCCAAATCTTTAACCCCTATACTGAATGGATTATACCTCCAAGGAGATATCATCCTGAAGGATATAATAGTCAACCTGAGATGTCTTTTATTTCAGAATTCAAAGGTTATCAACCTAGGCCCAAGATAAACTGGGTCAAAAACAAATAAATTGTTTTATGTGCATGTGAAGACCTATCCAACATCTAACCAGCAATGATACCTGGATAGTGGGTGCTCTAAGCACATGACAAGAAACATGGTCAACCTCACATCCTTTAGAGCCAAGATTGGACCCAAAGTTATCTTTGGTGACTCAAACTTTGGACAGACTAAAGGATATGGTGCGGTCCAGATTGGATCAGTAACATTCAAGAAGGTAGCTTATGTGGAAGGACTGAAGCACAACTTAATAAGCATCAGTCAGCTGTGTGATGAAGGCTACCAGGTGACCTTCAGCAAAGCATTATGCAAAATCAAGTCAGAGGACAACACAACTGTGTTGACAGGTAAAAGGAAAGGTAACATCTATCTTGTAGACTTTCTTTCAACAGATGTAGATATTTGCCTGTTCAATTCTGTTTGTAGACCAAATATTTTATGGCATAAGAGACTAGGACACCTAAATCTTAGAACTATTGCTAGGCTATCCAAGGACAACCTTGTTAGAGGACTACCTTCTGGCCCCTACAAGAAGGAGGGACTCTGCAGGGCTTGTCAATTAGGCAAGCAAACTAAAAACAACTTTAAGTCACTTAATAAGAGTGATTCACCTAGGATATTGTATCTGTTACACATGGATCTTTTTGGACCCATCACAGTACAAAGCCTAGGAGGGAAATCTTACACTTTAGTAGTTGTAGATGACTTCTCTAGATTCACTTGGGTGTTCTTTCTAAGGAAAAAGTCTGATAACTTTAAGTGTCTGACAGAGTTTCTCAAATGTATACAGATTGAGTTCAATACTCACATTGCCCTGATCAGAAGTGATCATGGGACAGAGTTTGATTCTCTTCTTATGCAAGAGTTCTGTCAGAGTGAAGGGATCATGCATACTTTCTCAGCTCCTAGAACTCCTCAACAAAATGGGGTAGCTGAAAGGAAAAATAGAACCCTTATTGAATCTGTCACTACATTGTTGTCAGATGCTCATCTTCCTCTATCCTTTTGGGCAGAGGCAGTGAACACCTCCAACTATGTGCTGAATAGAAGTTTGATACATAAACTAAAGGGAAAGACTCCCTATGAATTACTCAAAGGGAAGAAACCTAAAGTTGATTATTTTAAAGTTTTTTGTTGTATTTGCTATATACATAATAATGACAAGAAATACTTAGCAAAATTTCAAGATAAAGCTGTTGAAGGAGTGTTTTTAGGATACTCCATGATCAGTAAGGCTTATAGGGTTTATAATAAATCATCTCTAAAAATTGAGGAATCTGTTCACATATCATTTGATGAATCTAACATGTCTTTCAAGGAGAAGATCCCTTCTACCATAGAACCTTTGCAGGAACATTCTCTTGTTGAAGAGTTGAACAAGTTACAGATTACCCAAAGGGATGAAAGCAGTGAAGATGAAGAAAGTGCTCAACATATTGAAGAACAACTTGAAGAGCCAGTTGTTGTACAACAAGAGGAAACAACAACACAGGTTGGTGAACAATCAACACCCCCTGTTGATTTAGTAACATCAAGAGACCATCCAATTTCCCAAATAATTGGAGACATCTCAGCTGGTGTGCAAACCAGAAATCAGGTCAACCAAAACCTATTCCACACCTGCTTCCTATCTCAAATTGAACCTCAGTCCATTCAAGATGCAGAGCAAGATCCACACTGGATCATTGCAATGCAAGAGGAGTTGCATCAATTTGAAAGGAACAAAGTGTGGGAACTAGTGCCAAGGCCTAAGGATCACTCCATTGTTGGAACAAAGTGGGTGTTCAGAAACAAACTGGATGATCAAGGAGTAATTGTAAGGAACAAGGCAAGACTAGTTGCTCAGGGATATTCTCAAGAAGAAGGAATAGACTACGACCAGAATTTTGCACCTGTTGCAAGATTGGAAGCCATCAGAATCTTTTTAGCTTATGCAGCACATAAAGGATTCAAGGTATATCAGATGGATGTCAAAAGTGCATTCCTAAATGGAGACATCAAAGAGGAAGTATATGTCAGACAACCTCCAGGTTTTATCTCTCCAACTTATCCTGATTATGTTTTTAGATTGAACAAAGCACTATATGGTCTCAAGCAAGCTCCTAGAGCATGGTATGAGACCCTAGCATGCTTTCTTTTGGAAAATGGATTTATAATGGGTAGAGTAGACCAAACTCTTTTCATTAGAACCCATAAGTCCCATACCCTACTAGTGCAGATTTATGTAGATGATATTATTTTTGGTTCTACTGACTCAAAATTGTGCAGAAGGTTCTTCAACCTAATGCATTCTAAATTTGAAATGAGTAGCATGGGTGAGCTATCCTTCTTCCTAGGATTGCAAGTCAAGCAACATGCTGAAGGCATCTTCATTTCTCAAACCAAGTATGTAAATGAATTGGTTAAGAAATTTGGCATGTCTGAAGCATCTTGTATGAGAACACCTATGCCTACTAATGATGTATTGGATGCTGATGAACATGGGAAACCTGTTGATCAGACAACATATAGAGCAATGATTGGCTCTTTACTGTACCTTAGAGCTAGTAGACCAGATATAATGTTTGCTATATGTATATGTGCTAGGTTCCAAGTAAGCCCTAGAGAGTCACACCTAACACTAGTAAAGAGGATTCTCAGGTATGTTAAAAGTTGTCCAAATCTAGGTCTCTGGTATCCAAAAGATTCAGCATTTGATTTAACTGGATTTTCTGATGCTGACTATGCTGGATGCAAAATTGACAGGAAAAGCACCAGTGGAACTTGTCAGTTCCTTGGTGACAGACTTGTCTCTTGGTTTTGTAAGAAACAAACCTCTGTGTCAACCTCAACTGCTGAAGCTGAATATATGGCTGCAGGCAGTTGTTGTTCACAAATATTGTGGATTCAAAACCAACTCCTAGACTATGGCTAAAACTTAGAGAAGTCTAAAATCTTTTGTGATAACACCAGTGCTATTTCTATAGCTCAAAATCCAGTCCTCCATAGTAGGACAAAACACATAGAGATTAGGCATCATTTCTTAAGGGATAATGTTGAAAAGAGTAAAATTGAACTACAATATATCCCAACTGATTTACAAAGGGGAGATATTTTCACCAAGCCCTTGGATGAAAAGAAACACACCTTCTTCCTAAATCAGTTAGGAATGCTAGATGGAGGAAGTCTTAAATAATATCCAAGATTTTGAAAACTTAAAAATTGACCAAGACTAGACAAACATCTTGATTTTTCTTAATGTCTAGAGTTTTTCTGATCTCTGAACTCCGCTCGACGATTTCCCCCAGATCATCGAACGGAGATCGACGATTTCTGAAATCGTCGACCTGAGTTCACCGTTTCTCAGATAGTATGACCTATCTCTTCTGGTCAGCGATCGTCGAACGACGCTCGACGATTTTGTTTTCTGAACGATCGTCGAACAGAGCTCGACGCTCTCCAATATCGTCGAACGGAGATCAACGATGTTGAAGACTCTTCAAATTCCTTTAGAAGCCTCGATCGTCGAACTGAGTTCAACGATCTTTCCATTTCTGCGTTGAACCCTAATATAAAATTCATTTTTCACCGTCATTCTCCTTTGCGCTTTCGATTTCTCTGCAAAAACTTTCTTTCCCTCCAAATATTTCTGCACTTGGTCGTTTTGTTTGTTGAATCTTTGCAGGTAACTATGGCTGTGTCTGTTGCTGTTCTCGCCATCATGAAATTTGATGATGGCTTCGACATAGACATGGAATCCTTCAGCACAACAGACCAGGTCTTTCAGGATATCTTAGAGTTATTCAACGAGCAGAAACTTACTGCAATCATGACTACAAGGATTAAGCTTGCTGCTGATGAAATTAAGGAATGGGTCTACACTGCACACAATCAGGACAACAACACCATTGTTGGATCAATCTCTGGCACTCAGGTACCCTTGACCCCAACAATTCTAACAGAGGTTTTTGAGTTGAGAACTGGTGGAGATTCACATGATTTGTCTGGAGAAGAATTTGCTGACTTGCTTGCCAGAATGGGTCACTCTGAGGCTAACCCTAGCAAGCTTTCGAAAAAGAATCTTTCTGTGGAATATAGATTCCTGGCTGATGTAGTTGGGAAAGTCCTACTGGCTAAGCACTCTGCTCATGATACAATTTCCAGGTATCAGCTCTGCCTAATGGGAGCCCTAGTAGACAGGAAGAACCTGAATTGCGGAGAGGTATTCTTTGACCTCATTAAGAAGAAAATCAACAAAAGTTTGGTAAACTTTGGAAGGATATTAGGCCTTTTTCTACAGCATAGGTACCCTGGATTGCTGGTATCCTCTGAGATTCACATAAATGCATCCAAGAGACTGTCCTGTGCCCTTTTTGGTAAATGGGACAGACAGATCATCAAGCCCAGCAGGCCCTCCTCCAGCACTCCTTCAGGCACCAGGACTCTCAGAGTCTCTTCCCCACAGGTCTCTGCCCCTGCAGCTGACCTGCCTGCTGATGCCTCTCCTCCTCCTCCTCCTCCAATTCCATCTCTTCCCATTCCATATACCATTCAACCTCATTGATGATTCCTTCATGGATGATTCACCATCCTCTCCTCCTGAGCTACCCTCATCCTCAACATCTTATCAAGATCTTCTGCAAGAGATCATTGACCAACCCAACTTCACACCCTCCATCTCCATCCCACTGTCCTCCATATCCACCTTACCCACACCTCAGCCATCTCTTCCCCCATTCACTAGCTCTCCACTACCATCACCAATAGCTACTCATCCATCCTCTACCTCTGCTCCAGTCACTACTGAGCAAGTAGATATTCCAGCCCTTGCTGACAGGATTTATGAACTGCTAGCCCCCAGGCTATCTCTTCTCTTGGAGACCTCCTTGGCTCCATTACTCCTGTCAGTGGCAGCCCTTTCTGCCAGGCTCTCCTCTCTTTTCCCTCAGGCAGCCCCTTCAGCAGTGTGCCTTGATCCAGCCATGTCTGCATCTAGGCAGGGGGAGATGCCCTATGAAGTGAGTCTGCCTGCTGCTGCTATTTCAGTGAGCCTGCCTGCTGCTGTTTCCTCAGTTCTTGCTACTGCTACTACTCCTGTTGCTGTATCTCAAGATCCAGTTCCTCCTGCTGCAGTCTTTGCAATAGACCTCAGGTCTTTGCTCTCAGAATTTGACACTATATATTTTAGATGTCTGCCAGAGACAGTTGCTTTCCAGCCCCCAGAGGATCTGTCCAAGGCCCTTGTGCCATTATCTTGCTGTGACCCCAGCATCATCACCTCATTTGTCCACTCAGTTTATGCTGCTGCTACTTCTACTGAAAGCATTGCTGTTGTTTCTGATGTTGCTGCCCCTCCTGCTGCTGAAAATTCTGTTGATAATATTACTGATACTACTGTTGACCCAATTTCTAAGGAGATCCTTATGACAGAGGCACATGAGTTTGAGCCTTCTGTATTTTCTGCTGATATTTCTACTACTGATATTGCTGTTAGTAAAACTGTTGCTGCTGCTATTGTTACTTCTCCAGAACCTGTAGTATTTGCTGCTGTTGTTACTGTTTCAACTTCAACTGCCACACATTCACTATCTGCTGTAACAACTTCTGTATCTGCTGTTGTTACTGCTACTGCCTCAACTTCTGCTACTACAACTCCTACTACCAGTTCTGTATATGCTTCAATCCAGCTCAAGCAAGATTTGATGAAGAAGATTGATGCCCTGTATGATGATCAGAGTTCTGAAAGTGATGAGTTCAGAACAGATTCTGATGATTCTTCTGCTACCATTGCCAGGAAAAGAAATGCAAGGAGCAAAGCTATGAAGAGAGTACCTCCTGCGAAGGTCAAGGATAACAATGATATACCATACTATATTCTTCATGATTGCCCCATCACTGAGCACTGGATGCAGTACTCAAAGAATCAACTCAAAGCAATGAAAAAGAAAAGGAAATATGAAAAGGGCTCTTCTCAATTCCAACATTCTCATCCTCCTCCACCACCTCCTCCCGATGCAGGTGCAGGTGGAAGTTCAGCTGCTCAACCCCCCTGCTAGAAGTCAAACTCCCTATCAGGCACATGCTAGATCCCACCATAGGGGAAGCCAATCCAGGGGTTCTCAATCTAGAAGAGGAGGATACAGAGGCAATCAAAGAGAAGTCCAGGTTTACTCTAAGGGATACTCAAGGCAACATCCATACTCCAGGGAAGGACAAATTTCATCTGACACCACCTCTGGTCCTTTTCCCTATAAGTTGAAGGAAACTGTTTCATCCAGGCCTCCTCAAGATAACGCTTCTAATAGATATGAGCCACCAGTACCATTTGAAGACCCTGAGAACAATCAAGCTGCTTGGACTGTAAGGATGAAAGAACTTGCTGCATTGGATCAGATCAAGAAAGCTAAAGAGCAAGGAAGAGATTCCTCTAACATCTCTACAATGTCTGAACAGAGAAAGAAAGAGTTGGAAAAATATGTATCAAGCAAAGTTTTTGATTCTGACAGGTACATGGAACTGCATCCTGAAACTGTAGTTCCCAGACCCAAACAGCAAACCACTTTAGGTGCAGCAGATGATACTAGATCAAAGAAGGAAGCCCTCAACCCCAACAGAGAAATTAAACTCATTAAGGGCAAGGAAAAGAAATGATTATATAAGGTGACAACCTCTCTGATTTCTGATTATTACCTGGGATGATATATATATATATCTGTGGTTCTGCATGTCCAGTTTTTTTTGTATTGATGCTTGAATGTTGTTATTTAAATTTTTTTTTCTTTTCAAACTCTGTAAATAGTAATCCTAACCCAAATAGGGGGCGATTGTTGGAACACCCTATTACTAATTTGGGTCAGTATCACTATGTCTCTAGGAAACCAATGTTTGACCTCCTATATAGTCCTAAAGGTCAATTAGAATTGAGTCTAAGGGTTAGATGTCTAAGTTTGGAAGCTGCCCTCAAGACCAAGACTTTTTCAGTTTGATACTAAGTCATATCGTCGAGCTCCGCACGACGATTCGTCGAACTCCGATCGACGATCGTCTAGCTCAACTTCGACAGATCGTTGAACTCCATTCGACGATCGTTGAGCTCAACTTCATCATATCGTTGAAATCCATTCGACGATCGGTGAGCTCAGTTCGACGATCTTGACTCAGCTTTGGATCTCTATCTTTGAGCTCAGTTCGATGATCTTTGAGCTCAGATCGACGATATTTTGTTGCTGTATAAGTCCATATCGCTGAGCTCAGTTCAATGATAGCAGAGCTCAGTTCGGCGTTTTCAGATAACTTTAAGGATGTTTCAAGATTCAAATTCAAATCAGTTAAGGAGTTATTCTGCAATTAATTCAGAAGATTTTCTAGCCATTTTCATTTATTTCTGGACCAAGTTTCAAGGGATTTTCAAGGAATATTTCTATGGACTTTCCTCCAGAAGACATTTTGCAATTAAGGATGCAATTAATGCAGGCCAACGGCTATTCTTGATAGAGGATGTTTTTCCATTCAGTACCAGAGAATAAAAGCCAAGAATTTTTGAATCTCTTATATACACACAGACAGACAGTTAGACAGATAGTCAGACACCAGTAATCTTCCGAACAAGAACAAAAAATATTATGTCTCAAAGAATTCTCTGAAGAACACACATCCAAGGAGATCAAACTTTCTGAAATTCTCAGATCTCTCTTGTCTCAAGTGTTCAAGGCCAACATCTTTCAAGACTCCAGACACCTAACATTTCAGCTGTTGCTGAAATCATCTCTTGCTGGAGCTCAACTTCTGAAGGCCTATCACCCTACAGCAAAGCTTCTTTTCCTGAAGATCTCAAGGACTCAGGGGGAGCTTTGACACCATCAAATCCACATAGTCTTCTCACCTGATCTGAGAAAGAGAAGACTTCCATCACTCTCTCACCCCCATCTCTGTAAAGGGTTTCTCAAACTCCCTTCAAAAGTTTGAGCTTGGTTTTTGAGCACCTTGTCAAAAGCTCATTGGTGGCAAGACACCTGATCAAAAAATCTGATCTGGATTTTGAGCACCTTATCAAATGCTCATTGGTGTCCAGGACACCTGATCAACTCATCCTGCAGTGGATTCCTACCTAGGGTGGTAGAAGAGTGGATGTACCCAAGTTTAGGGGAACCACTATATTTCCTTGTGTCATCTGGTTTTGATTGTCTTTATTTTTATTTCTGGTTGTGATTGTTCTGTGATTAGCTTTTGATTAGTTTAGTTCTGTAATTAGATTTATAATTGCTTCCCTGCTCACTCACATTACAACCATTATTGTAAAAAGTTTTCAAGCACCATATACTCTATTCACCCCCCTCTACAGTATATCAGATCTAGCTGCACTTTCACATAGACTATCGCGAGCTGAATAAACTGACCGTTAAGAATAAGTATCTGATTCCTCGGATAGATGACTTGTTCGACCAGTTGGTGGGGTCGGTGGTGTATTCAAAATTGGACTTGAAGTCAGGCTATTATCTGTTACGAATTCGGGACGAGGACATACCCAAGACTGCTTTTGGTACGAGGTATGGACACTTGGAGTTTACGGTGATGCCGTTCGGGCTGACGAATGCGCCATCTGTGTTCATGGATCGTATGAATTGAGTATTTCGGGAATACTTGGATTCTTTTGTGGTTGTCTTCGTTGATGACATCTTGGTGTATTCCAAATCGGAAGTGGAGCATGAGACCCACTTGAGAGTGGTCTTGCAAGTGTTGAGGGAGAATCAGTTGTATACAAAGTTCTCAAAGTGCGAGTTCTGGTTAGTGAAGGTGGCATTTTTGGGCCACGTGATTAGTGTGGATGGGGTGGAAGTAGATCCAACAAAAGTGGAAGCCATCAGAGATTGGCCGGTTTTGAGGACCGTGGAGGAAGTCCGGAGTTTTCTTGGACTAGCCGGGTATTATTGGAGATTCGTGGAGAATTTTTCGCGAATAGCTCTACCCCTCACCTCACTCACTCGTAAAGATCATAAGTTTGTGTGGAATCAAGAGTGCAGTCAAGCATTTGAGGCACTGAAGGAGAGACTGATGATGGCTCCAATCCTAAGTCTACCGCAGGGGACCGAGGGATTTCAGATCTTCAGTGACGCATCGGGATGCGGTTTGGGTTGTGTGTTGGTGCAACATGGCAAGGTGATAGCTTTTGGGTCTAGGCAGCTGAAGTCTCATGATAGAAATTACCCCGTCCATGACTTGGAGTTGGCGGCGGTAATTTTTGCATTGAAAATATGGCGACATTATGTGTATGGTGCAAAGGTGGAGATCTTCACGGATCATAAAATCCTGAAGTATCTCTTGGATCAAAAGGACTTGAACATGCGGCAACGCAGGTGGGTTGAGTTTCTTGGAGAATACGAGGTGGCGATTCAGTATACGCCAGATAAAGCCAATGTGGTGGCGGATGCCTTGAGTAGAAAGTACTCGGGGCAAGGGAATTGGATCGAAGCTCATGATGAGCGGTTGGTACGGGAATGGGAGAATGACGATCTTTCACCGGGCCCCGTTCTAGTTAATCTCTTTGGCGACTTGCACTCCATCACTCGATACTAAGTAGTGACCTACTTATTATCCTGATCAGGTTTTCAAACTTCCTAATGCATCTCTCAATTTAACCATGTCTCATCGCCCTTGTACCTTAATGCTACATGTCACTTTTACTAAACACAGCTCATGACCTAATTCTAAATCATATGAGGTGTCTTCTGATTCCTTGGTCCAAAGGCCACCAAATTTGTATCGTGGGTTTAACATGTTGATATTATTGATCATTCAGAATTCAATAATTTTTCTAGCTATTTTGGATCATAATTATAATTATTTAATTAAGTGACCTGGGTCACATTGAACATGAACTACTATAACCAGAGGTCTTTTATGTCTAATTAGTTTATCTAGAGTTCATCTAGGTTAAAAATATCTGTACACCAAATATCATAATTTTTCAAGATAATTTGCTCCTTGTTTTCTATTTATGATTAAAATCTCAATATCTCCATTTTTCAAATGAAGTATTATAAATTTTCAACTAAAAATTCAGGGAAAATTCCTAGTCATTAATATTGTCAAAATAATTCTCAAAACATAATCTCACAGTTATATTCAGTGGTTTGATTTATGTTATCCATAAATCAATGTATTTATAAAAATGCCACAATTAAAGCAAGTATCATGGATAATCATCCAAAAATTATGATAAAATTTACATAGGTTCACAAATACTGAAATACCGGCCTAAACATATTCTCATATTTTTTTTCAAGTATTATTAATCATGTTTTTAATCACAATCACATAAGGGAAAAACTATTTGCACAAGGAAAAATTCTCAAATACTCTCGCAAATTTTTCCAGAGAAATGAAAGGATCTTTTAGGTCTTTTGCCAACAAATTAGAATTTTCTAAATTCAATAGCCCTAATTTTCATTTTAGACACCTAAGTGTGCTAGTTTTGAAATAAATCTAACTTTTGGGATTTTTGATCCCAAAAATCTCAATTTTCCCATGAAAGGAGTATTCCACCTCCATAAACCTCTGTCTAAAATTTCATGGATATGCATGGGCCAAATGAACTAAATTCCAATTTTACCGATTTTTACTATTAGCACACCATATTCATTTATGCTTTCTCCATGCATGTTGGATCCCCTAACATGCGGAGGTCCAAATGGATCCAAATTTTTACCAAGGCCTTAGAGTGACCATAGAGCCATTTCACCAAAAATTGGTGGAATTTGGAATTGGAAATCTCCATAAATTCCATTTATTTAATAAATCAAATTTCTACTAAAACTATTGAAACATTTTCTACAAATATTATGATTTTTGGGCATAGTCTAAGTCTAGTGTACACACATGCATGACCTAAATTTCACTGCATGTGGACTTATAGTTTAGCTTAGGCACTAATTTGAAATTCTGCCCTACCCTAGAAGTAGTCCTAGGAGAATGGCCCTACAAAAAGCTACAATGCTCCAAATTGCATGTTTAAGATGTCAAATTAACTTTAAGACCTAAATATACAATTTTCATGTTGGTGATAATTTCTTTATTGGCCTTTAAGGGGTATAGATTTAGCATGCATGTCACTACAATATATGTGACAAAGAAATACATTAAATAAGACAATACTATAGTTTATTACACTTAAAACTGATGACATCAGTGCATCTTCCTCGATGAGCCAATATCTCAGATCTACCCCGCGTGTAGCTCATCGATTTCATAATTTCGGCCACCTGAGCCACCGCCACCACCACCACCGGCAATTATCACCACCACCACCGCCGATGATTATCACCACCACCTCCATTGAGGTGATGGCTAGCATTTCCCGGCGATGTGGGCGCCGGAGGTGGCTCCTCTAGCGAACACTAGCAAGAAGTAAAACTCGAAAAAATCACTCTTTTCACACATGGCATCGGGCCCAATTGAGCCCAATATCTCTCCTAGTGAATCTAGAAGGCTAGCATAGAGGGAGGGGAGGAGAAACAGGCCCTTAATCGTGCTTGGTGGCTGGTTTGGTGGTGGTGTGCCATGACTGACGATTGCTCCAGCGATCTAGCTCCAAATCCCATTTCTCCAGCTAAATATTTGCTCCATGACTTGATTTCCACTCCACTGGATGCTCTGATGGTAATGGTGAGGTCAAATGGCGGTGGGGTTGGCTGGTTGTGGAGTTTTGAACCAGGGGGTGGTCGGCCAAGGCTTTGGTTGCTCCTCCTTGCTGCCATGTGTCCACCATCCCCTAAATTTTGCTGGAAATGAGCTGGGGAGCTCAGCCAGGTGCTTGGGCAGGGAGGAAGAGGGCCACATGGCCTTCATTCCCTTTTTCCTCATTTTCTCTCTCCTCTACTTGACAAAATTCCTAAACTACCCCATGCATGTCACTATCTTCCAAAACTAGAGGGTAGGGGCTGTAATTAGGCACTTGGGCTAGTAATGGGTAATGGGCCATGGTCTTAGCCCATTTTATAATGGGCTTGGCTTCTCATTTTCTCCTTTAGGACTTATTTTGACCTAGTTGACTTTTAGGGTTGACTTGGTCATTTTGATGAGTGTACTGGCCTTGATGGTCATGGACCCTATGACATCACACAACATGGATTGGGCCATGGCTCAAGGCCTTAGCCCATTAGGAATGGGCTTGGTCTTTAAATTTCCTTATTTATGCCTAAGATTGAACAAGTTTGACCTTATGGTTGACTTTGTCAAATTGGTGAGTGGGCTGGCCGCACTTGGTGCTCATGAGCCCTATGGCACCACCCAACCTTAGTTGGGCCATGGTGATGCCCCACCTGGGCTAATTGGGCCTATGTGTGCGGTTTTGACCAAATTAGGGTTAGGGTTGACTTTGATCAAATTGGGTTAATGGGTGACCCTATGATGGGGCTCTTGGTTCACTTATATTTCTTTTAGGGTTATGGACATAATGGTGAGTTCAACTTGTATCCATGGTTTCAATTTGGGCTAGTTTGACCTAATGTTGATTTGAACCCTATAGTGGGACCCATGTGAGTCCACCCTACTCTATGGCCCTAGGGTCAAACTAAGCCTAATACTTTCCTCTCATCATATGTTCTACCCTAATCTAAGTTGAGGGGTTTAGTAGGAAATGTGATGTTACAAATCCCAATAAACAAAAAAAAATTAATTTCGCCGCCGAAATTCAAGTTCGAGTCTATATGGTTTCTATGCATAAGAATTTAAGAAACTTTTCAAAAATACTTAAGATATACCTGAGGCGAAGAGTCCCGAATATTATTCCCACATCAGATCCATCGGATCCTAGGTGTGCTCCTCGCGTCCGTGGTTGGACCACAACACCTTGACCAAGGGAACCTTCTGCTTCCACAAAACTCAAATCATCGTGTTATCGATTCGGACTGGCTCCAAACGAACTAATCTATCAGGTGCTACTTGGCTTGATGTAGTTGTGATATGCTGCTCTGGATGAATTAGTGCTCTTCAAAATGAGGATACGTGGAAGACGTCATACAAGTTATCTATCTCTGGCAGCAGCTCCAGTCGGTATGCCAAAGGACCGATCGAAACTAGGATCATTCATGTCCCCATAAATAGAGGGCTGAGCTCCTTGTTCCTCCACACTCGCAAAACCCCGTGCACCAGAGGTATCTTCAAAAAGGCTCTATCCCCCACCTGGAACTCAATCTTTTGATGCCTAACATTGTAATACTTGGCCTGTCAACTCTGATCCTCTAGCATCCAATCCCTGACTATCCGTATGTGCATGTTTGTATCCTCAATATAATCTGATATGAGTTCCCGTGGATCCGCATCCTGGACCCAAGATATTGGCGTCTGACACTTCCTACCATATAGGACTCATGGTTGTTGTTATAAGAAAACTCTATCAGAGGTAACAATCACCTTCCAAATGTACTTTCATTATACTTTATGATACTCACAATCAAATTATATGGATATATGTTCAAGTCTTCCGACATATTATCATTAAAATAAACCTTAATCACACAATGAATTTGGAGTCTCTTACGACCAATGATCACCAAAATTATCGTACTCATGAGACCAACACTTTTATGTATAACAATTTACCAACTTCTAAGATTATGATGTGATGAAAAGATCATCATTTTTGTTTCTTCCAAATTCATGACTATTACACCTCTACTTAAACAATAATACATAATTCATAGCGTGTTCACCTTTCAAGCATACATCAAGCAATTTTTATTGATATTGATGTTCATAAAAACGACTCTCAATCGCTTTTCCCATGGAGCTTGATTCATAAATTATAAGCGTATATGTTCAAAATGGCGAGGTCTGTCACAAGTCGATTTCATCATAAAGAGAATCTTATTAAACCCTCATTACTTCTCGTGTAATTTCACCATATACACCTTCGATAGTCAAGATCTATATCCCATTGTCATTAATCTTCCTAACGGTGATTATAATGTTATCAACGTATGTGTCCCGGTTCTTGACGCTATCATAATCAAGAGGTCATACATATGTGTACAACTTCAACTAATCATCCACCCCATTTCAATTTGCTAAATCGTTACATTTCCAATATCATGCCCTGACAAATTAATTTTTTATTTGTTCGAAATTCAACTTAGGTATACTTGTAGTAATTCTCCTATACATAGTCATATGGTTACCTTTAATAAGCAAGCGTGGGTGAATACCCATCCCAATCCATTATACTCATGGGGTTAGCATAACTGTGTGTGGAATATGTATAAGTAACCTTCAATCTAAGCTTCAAAAATTATGGCATGGTAGAGACTATCATTTCTCTAAGTTCATGAATTATCACCACCTACATATACCAATAATATATAATTCCCACAATCTAATATATGCAAGGTTAAATTTATTTGTTCCTTTGTGCGTAGGAAAGATTTGCATTGTCTACTCATGATCAATCTTTCTAAATTCACAAAGCACGGTAGTGCGTTTGTAACCCGCAAAGTGGACATCTAAAATCCTTTGAATTATTATAATATTTGATTCTAAGGATAATAACATGTTCATAATCATAAGTTTTTCTCAAAATATCAAATTTTTCTGGCGGCGATCTTTATATAATCAAACACTTTTGTTTTGATTCTTGTGATCATCAGAGTCACATCCAAAGAATCATTTATATAATATACATTTTCAAATTTAGTATGATTTTTTACTTGACTTTAAGTTTTCTGGGGTCATTATACCCTTAGCATTATAGATGTAATTACTCAAATATTTTGAATTCTCACTTTATGGGATTTAATCACGTAACGGTTAAATCCCGTCATCACTCCTTCATATTACCATGACGTTACTATTGATGCACGAACACGACACCGCCTAGTTAACACGGAGGAGGGGTGTTCGATCTCACAAGTTAGGAGAGGAAGAGGATGAAGGTTGCGGGGAAAGAGGAAGCTTCTGAGTGCTCGAGAGCGGAGCAAACGCTTGTCAAAAAGGTTGCGGGGATAGAGGAGAGGGTTGCTGAGAGCAGCGGAGGAGGTTGATCAGGAGCTATCAAGCAGACAGTTACATGGACGGTTGTGCTTGCAGGTGGGTGCCGAGAGAGCTAAGCTGAGCTGAGAAGAAGAAAGAGGGGCCGCTAGCAGCGGCAATAGCAGACTTCGCCTGCCGCGCCCTGAATGCCACTGTTGCGATGGACTTTCCTTTGATTAAGGTTGAGCTATTACAACTTACAATACACCTTTACAAGAAAGCAATAAAGGAGTACAAGAAGGAAGATGACGGCTAAGCAAGGAGTGCCAGAAGAGGCCGCGTGGACTGAGAAGCAAGGTCGACAGGCCGCACGGTAAGGGAAAGTGCGAAGACCGCGCAGACTGAAGAGTCAGGTCGGCAGGCCGCGCGACTAAGGGCAGAGAGATGGTGCAGACTGAGAAATGGAGTCCGCAGGGGTTGATCACTTGAGCTTACTGTGGGCTGTCTTCAGGCGTGAGCACCTTGGCGATGGTGAGAAGCCCCCTTCCAAGAGAGGTATGGGAGTCTATTTATAGGCCCGAGGAGGTAATGGCTTGCGGTGATGTTACCCACGATGAGGCGGTAGCTTGAGCGAGAAGAGGAAGGAGTCCGCCGAGTCCGCCACAAGCCGCGCGGACTGGAACTTACTTCCGGAGCCAGTACTGCCAATGGAGAACTGGTAGACTGAGTGGCGGACTGCGAGGAGAGTCCGCGGAGTCCGCCACTGCTGAACTAGGCATGCGTTAAGGGGTGCGAGCTGAGGAGTGCCCACCGAGTTCGCCGAGTCTGTACGAGGCTATGCGGTCTGGGACTGCCTTGAGGAGTCTCTACTGCCTGGCGGACTGGGAGGAGTCCGCCACTACTGTTCGAGCCCGCGCCTAGGATGCAGACTGAGGGAGGTTGTCCCTGCCACTGGAGAAGAGCGGGTGGAGACAAAGGAAAGGCAGACTGCATAGCGAGTCCGCTGAGTCCGCGGAGTCTGCTTCTGCTGACGAGCGGAGTCTACCGAAGATGAGGACTGCTACTGAGGAGCTGGAACTGTTCATCAATGAATGCGTACTGGAAGTCTTGACTATACTTCGAGTCTTCCCAACTCACGAGGATCTGGAATACGACTGCCGATCTTTGCGGGTAGCCGGGGATTTGGAGTGTCCGCGCTCTGCAGGCGGACTGAAGAAGATGGCTGCCCACGTTGCTGGGTGACATGGGCTGAACGACCTGCCGGACTGACGAGGCAGGACGCGCGTGTTGGCGAGGTGGAAGCTGAAGTAGCTGGCTGGCGGCCTGGGTGCAGGTCACAACTTTTGTTTGGCGGTTTGAACGGATAGACATTTGAGTTCGTCAACATTGGTTAACATCTGTCAGGAGTGGGCTAAGTAGCTGCTTGTTGCCGGCCTGGGCGGATATAGATTTGAGTCTGGCAAAGGGGCTCCTATCGAAACAAAGCTGCGGTTAAGCTTACAAAGGGCGCGTTCTGCAAGGGCGGACTGGAGAAGCAATCCGCAGCCCCTGCCGACCAGGAGAACAGTGCGTAGCCTGGGCGGTCAGACCACTGAGACCGCCCAAGCCGTGCAGCATGAGCGGATAGAAAATCCTGTCTGCCCAACCTAGAAAGCGACCTCCAGGAGGAACCTAGAGCAGGACGCGACTAGCAAGCTGGTTGCCTTGGGAAGGATCGCCGATTTCGGGGTTAACATAATCCCCGCACTTTTTTAAGTTCAGAAGAGAACTTTGAAAAAGTTGGAGACCCCCAAAAATCGTGATCCACCCCAAAGGAAATAGAAGGGGGCAAGGAGAGATAGAACCTGATGCCTCTCCTTAGGAATTTGCTAATTCCTGTCTATTTCCTACAAAGGAAAAGTTAGTGTAGGCATTTATGGAAGGTACGTCTTCCGCGTACCTGGGTCTGTCTTTGCAAAACGAAGAAGATGCATCTTTCACTTAATTCTGCAAAACGAAGATGAGAGGAAAACATAGGAACCTAATAACATGCAAGTACCTGGTGGAGGCTTGCAAACACCCGTTATCTTCTGCAAAAAGAAGAGTGAGGAGTATGCAAGAGAGAAGAAATGAGTTGCAAGTACCTGAAAGGAACTTGCAAGTCTTTGTCGGTTTCTGCAAAAGAGGAGTTAGAAGCAAATATGGGAGTAGAGAAAGAGCCGCAAATACCTGAAGGCAACTTGCAGGTATCGGCTAGTTTCTGCAAAAGAAGAGTTAGAGCTGGACACAGTATATATGAAAGTAACTTGCAAGTACCTGTGAAGAAACTTGCAAGTATCTGCTGATCTCTGCAAAATGAGTGTTAGAAGCAAACATTATACGTGAAAGTTGCAAGTACCTATGAAGAAACTTGCAAAATGAGAGTTAGAAGCAGACAAAATATAGTGAGCTAAGCCGCAAGTACTTGAGCGGAACTTGCGAATGCTGACTGTTGATGATATAAGGTGGATATGACCAAATAGTAGAGGAAATGCCTGATGAACTCTGCTGGTAACTGAATGGAGATCAAGCCAGAGTAGTCGTCTTCTTGCTATATTAGAGATGATATCTTAGCATGAAGTCCAGGTTAATAAGTCGAGTGTTTGACTGTTGATATGATAGAATGGATATGAACACATTGGCAGAGAAAGAGCTTGATGCATTCTGCCAATCTGAAGTAGACTCCAATAGCATGGCTTGATGATCCGGAAGAGTTAGGTGCTTTGATCAATTATTAACGCCATTAGCCTTTGATAAGAGTAATGAATAGCTCTGTGAATCATCATCTAATAGAGCTTAAGCAAGCAGTGAATAAAAGGTGGGAGTAATAGAGCTTATATAAGTAGAGGGCTTGTAAGTCATCTTATAGAGATTATGCAGGCAATGCATATGAGATGAGCATATGCAAAGCGAATGTTTGCTAATCCTTTTGAGAGGTCGGATTTAACCTGTTCACCTGTGAAAGTGGCAGTTGACAACAAAGAGGACTAGCTACACTCCCTTGACAGAGCACAAAAGGGAGACATACGCAAAATCTTAAGAAGGAAGCGGTAGATGCACTGCTCTCTTGCCTTGGGTACAATCATCACTGATCCATGAGACTAGTTGCGCCAAGTGGCCTAAATCATTGCTTGTCTATGGAAAGATAAGCGGAATTGTGGATCCCGCGAATGCACAGATTGAGAGTACCATAGAGTGTTCGGCCGTCACAATTATGCGATGATCAAAGAGGCAAGGTTATGCTTGATCGCCATTGCTTGCCAAGCAAAGATCATCGTAACTGTGACGTATCCTTTGCGAACCACAGCAGAGCTGACACATGGGGCTCCCCTAGCATACACTCTATGTCAGATGACGGCTAGGATCCAAAGTCTGAAGCCCAACATCGTAGATTGAACAGCTCCCACTACACATACGCGGACACCCCCCACTATATGTGGTCGTAGCGGTTGTGCTCGAGAACAATCTACGGAGGGAGCATTCCAGACTTGGCGATATCTCTTTGGTTTAGCGATCTCTTTGGCAAAGAGAAAAATGGAGGAAGAAGCAATATAAGAAGGGAATTGTGTCAGTATGAAATCCCTGAATAAAGCTTCATTAAAAAGCAAGAAAGAGCACTTAGAAGTGCTTAGCAAAGAAAATGTTTGAAAGAGCAAGAGTAAGAGTAACCAGTCATAGTTATGAAAAAATGTTGAACTAGGAAGTCCTTTGCTTGCTTAGAATAGATTTCCAAGCACGCCCTCGTCATTGGCATCAAAGCATTCAACAGTTTTATTAGCAATGAGGAGACGGGGTTCTTCAACTAGGCTCACCCCTCTAGAGCTGCAAGGAATGTCTGCAACTTATTTTCCCTTTGAGGTTGCTGGATCAGGGCGATCACCTTTAGGAAGCAGATCACGCATCTTACCCTGCTGGAGCATCCTTTGCACTAGTCGGCGGAGTGCTCGGTAGTTCTCAGTTAGGTGGCCTGACTCTTTGTGGAACTCGCAGTATGGTTCGGAGTCTTTTGATCTTTGATCAGTTGGCTGGTAAGGCTTCTTGTAGTTAGCCCTGTCTTTCATGACCTGGCTTACTTGTAGCATGAATTAATCTAGTTCGGACTTGTGTAAGTCATTGCCTTACTGTTGATAAACCGCAACTGTTTGAGAGGATGGAGCTGGTGGTAATAGCAGTTGATCTTGAGCATGATCACGGCTCGGGAAGGAATATTGATGGCATTGAAATCTTCTTTCCCTTCTTGAGTGAGTTGGGAAATCTTTCCGAGGTGATCTCGGAGGCTGCTTGTGGGGAGGAGAGTCTTTCTCTGACAGAAGCCTGGGTTGCTCTTTTCGCCTCGGATGTATGAGTTGGCTAGAGCAATCAACTCTTGGTACGTTCTCAGTGCACGGACATTGGCTTCAAATTTGAGTGGCCCTTCACAAAGACCGTGGATAAGAGCCACTCGATACATTTCTTGATCAACAATCTCGATGTCCAAGATTTCTCTTTGGAATCGATCAACGAACTGAGACCAAGTTTCATTCTCGAGCTGCTTGATCTCAAAGAGGTCTTCTGGACCGCCCTTTCTCTTGGTTGAGGTGGAGAATCTAAGAAAGAACTCCCTTCGCAGATCAGCAAAGGAAGTGATGGAGTGAGGGAGAAGACCATAGAACCAATCTGTCACTTGTCCATCAAAGTTTGTGGCAAGGAGCTTGCACTTAGTAGCGTCTAAAAGAGTTTTGAGAGCAACGGTTGATTCTAAGGCTTGAAGGTGCTTCACTGGATCAGTCTCTCCAGTGTAGATTGGTAGCCGGGGCTCTCTGAAGTTTGCGGGAGTTGTTTCATGATGAACGTTCTCTATAAACGGTGAGGGTTCTCCTTACTCTCCTACAACATAAGGATAAAAGGGAGCATAAGCTGCAGATGCAAAATAAGCAGGAGGATAAAAGGGAAAAGTTGCTGTAGGAGGAGCAAAGGCAGGAGCTGCAGGGTAAGGATGACTTCCCTGAAAGTTGAGAAATCTAGCAGGACTTTCCCGAGCTCCTTCCCGGAAGAAGTTTTGACGAGCAACAAACTCTTCATCTTGAGGTCGCAAAGGGGATGCAGGCCCTTGCAGGAAGGTTGCTGTATAAGGAGGATATACTGGCAGGCAAGCTGGAGCACAAGCTTATTGATGCTCCAATGTGGTGTTGGATTGACTGGAGCAGCGGGAGCAACTGGAGCTGCTGCAGGTTGTATCTGCAACTGGTGGGTGATTGTAGCAAGAATTTGGTTGATGGCTTGGAACTGCTGAGCATTTTCACGGCGCGATTGCTTAAAGGCCTCCCAGAGAGGATCATCTCTGGGACTTGATTAAGCAAGGTTCTCAGCTGAATGATGATCTGACATGGATAACTGATGCTGTTCATCATCTGTTCGGATTTGAAGGCAGCGTGTAAACTTTTGATTCGCGAAAATGGCACTGCCTAGTTAACACGGAGGAGGGGTGTTCGATCTCACAGGCTAGGAGAGGAAGAGGATGAAGGTTACAAGGAAAGAGGAAGCTTCTGAGTGCTCGAGAGTGGAGAAAAGTCTTGTATAAGGGGTTGCGGGGATATAGGAGAGGGTTGCTGAGAGCAGCGGAGGACGTTGATCAGGAGCTGTCGAGTAGACGGTTACTTGGATGGTTGTACTTGCAGGTGGGTGCCGAGAGAGCTAAGCTGAGCTGAGAAGAAGAAAGAGGGGCCGCTAGCAGCGGCAACAGCAGACTTCGCCCGCCGCGACCTGAATGCCACTCTTGCGACGGGCTTTCCTTTGATTAATGTTGAGCTATTACAACTTACAATACACCTTTACAAGAAAGCAATAAAGGAGTACACGAAGGAAGCTGACGACTAAGAAAGGAGTGTCAGAAGAGGCTGCGCGGACTGAGAATCTAGGTCGACAGGCCGCACGGTAAGGGAAAGAGCGAAGACCGCGCGGACTGAAGAGTCAGGTTGGCAGGCCGCGCGACTAAGGGCAAAGAGATGGTGCGGACTGAGAAGCAGAGTCCGCAGGGGTTGATCACTTGAGCTTGTCGTGGGCTGTCTTCAGGCGTGAGCTCCTTGGCGATGCTGAGAAGCACCCCTTCCAAGAGAGGTATGGGGGTCTATTTATTGGCTCGAGGAGGTAACGGCTTGCGGTGACATTACCACCAGTGAGGCGGTAACTTGAGCGAGAAGGTGAAGGAGTACGCCAAGTCTGCCAAAAGCCGCGCGGACTGGAACTTGTTTCCGGAGCTGGTGCTTGTGATGGTGAACTGGGAGACTGAGTGGAGGACTGCGAAGAAAGTCCGTGGAGTCTGCCACTGCTGAACTGGGCATGCATTAAGGGGTGCGAGCTGATGAGTGCCCGCCGAGTTCGCCGAGTCCGCATGAGGCTATGCGGTCTGGGACTTCCTTGAGGAGGCTCTGCTTCCTGGCAGACTGGGAGGAGTCTGCCACTACTGTTCGAGCCCGTGCCTAGGCTGCGGACTGAGGGAGGTTGTCCCTTCCACTGGAGAAGGGCAGGTGGAGGCAAAGGAAAGGTGGACTGCATAGCGAGTCCGCTGAGTCCGTGGAGTCTGCTTTTGCTGATGAGCTAAGTCCGCTGAAGATGAGGACTGCTGCTAAAGAGCTAGAGCTGTTCGTCAACGAATGTGGACTGGAAGTCTTGACTATACTTCGAGTCTGCCCAGCTCACGAGGATCTGGAATATGACTGCCGATCTTTGTGGGTAGCCGGGGAGTTGGAGTGTCCGCGCTGTGCAGGCAGACTGAAGAAGCTGGCTGCCCACACTGCTGGGTGACAAGGGCTGAGCGACCTACCGGACAAACGAGGCAGGCCGCGCATGTTGGCGAGGTGGAAGCTGAAGTAGCTGGCTGGCGGCCTGGGGGCAGGTCGCCACCTTTGTTTGGCGGTTTGAGAGGATAGACATTTGAGTCTGTCAACATTGGTTATCATCTGCCAGGAGCGGGCTAAGTAGCGGCTTGTTGTCGGCCTGGGCGGATAGAGATCTGAGTCTGGCAAAGGGGCTCCTGTCGAGACAAAGCTCCGGTTAAGCTGACAAAGGGCGCGATCTACAGGGGCGGACTGGAGAAGCAATCCGCAGCCCCTGCCGACCAGGAGAACACCGCACGGACTGGGCGATCAGACCACTTAGACCGCCCAAGCCGTGCGGCCTGAGCGGACAAAAAATTCTGTCCGCCCAACCTAGGAAGTGACCTCCATGAGGAACCTGGAGCAAGCCACGACTAGCGAGCTGGCTGCCTTAGGAAGGATCGCCAATTTCGGGGTTAACAGTTACCCTATCTCAATCTGTAAGTTTCCAACATAGTGACTTGGGTATGCCATTTGGGTGCAGATATCAATGATCAATCATAGTTTTTCACTTCTCCCAATTCTACCCATTTAATATGGGATAGTCATGGTCACTCTCCTAAGAGCCCTAGCTTTTCAAAATTTCCAATTATCCTTCTGACTTGTACTGAATTCTCAGTTCACATTAGCTTTCTATTGTGATATGTCTGAGTTCATTAATCAAATCCTTGACTGAAAATATATTCATTAATCGTATGTTACATCGCTTGGGTTAAGGTGTTAGAGCATCTAGAAATGTGCTTTGTTAAGGTAACACACTCCTTCAGTTGTACGTATAGCTTTTGTGTCGTCTATACTACTTTGATTCTATTTTTCAGAAAGCCAGCTGTTCGAATTCTTCTGGATTGTACACAACTTGTTTCGTTCTTTAGATATAACATGTCATTATGCATCGATGAAATTATGGTCTCTCTTTAAGGTGTGTCAAGTAATCATCTGATTTACAAGACTGAGAAAATTTCTAACGTCTCATGTCGACTTTTCTTGTTCTAGGGTTGTAATATATCCAAGCGGGGAGCCCTCTACGTATATCCCAAACTTCTAGGGAGGGTTGATCATCTTACCAATTATCCATACATATGTCTCAATTTTCATCTGGGTAATGTTCAAATACCAATTCTTCAAGATCACTATATTAATGACACAACATTTTATAAACAGGGTCTAGGGAAATCCAAGTCATTACCAATTTAGCCGAATAAACAACGGATAAGCCCCCATACATTTCTGGCTAAATGTCCATAATATCTATTGTGCATTCATCCTATATATGCACTCAATCCTTAAGGCTAACAACCTTAGACTTGGAGTTCCATCTTGAGACTTATTGATATGTTATATACTTTAGGCCCTTAAGGTTACTATTTATGACAATCCTCTCAAGGTCAACATGTGTCCCAACCAAAAATGGGTCTTTTCTGAAACTCGAATTCTTATTCGACCTTTGGTATTTGTCACAGTGGTTGTATCAACGTAATCAAGTCATTAGTATGAGGGTTAAGTTTGCGAGTACCCTACTATTCCACTAATAGATTATAAGCACCAATTCTCCTTGGGCTGACACTATCAGATTGGGTAAGAAGTGATAATATCACTCGATAGGTGGAGTAGGGACATTAAAGTTTAAGTCTTAAGCAGCGACACTTGCGTTAAATTCTTCCCTTAGTAAATTTGGGTATCCTCGTACCTTAACTAATCTATATCCGAGGTCGATTTAGACTAGGATACAACACAGAATCTGAGGTCTTATGCCCAGTATCGCCGCTTTATGGTGACACCTATTCCGAGAGGATCGCCATCACAAATCGCTGATTCTGCCGGCAATTGCTCAACCATATATCACAAAATAAAAAGAAGTAAACATATATAAATATGAATCCACAATCATGATGCAGTATATATAAAGTCCACCTAAAATCAAAAGTTGAACCACATGAAATAGTCCTCAAAAAAGAAATGATAAGAGGGCTCCTGCCCAGTACATATAATCCTCACAACATAACTCTCGCGGAAGGAAAGATACTAGTCACTTAATAATCTCATGACTATTGCTGCTGCCACACCTGGACTAGGCTGGTTCACCTCCTCCTAGATGTTTTGGTTCCCGTGGTGTTGCACCCTGTCTCCCTGTTGGAGTCCCTGTTGTTATGCTCGTCATGCCGTTAGTTTAAACTAAGTCTTGGTCCCCCCTGCAACACCTAGGCACTGTGCGGGGGAGGATGAAAGGGAAGAAACTAAAAGTGAAGAGTAAGCGAGAGTAGGTGACAGTGGCCCTAACTTTTATATGCTAAAGGAATCTATCACAGTAATGACAAGTATATAAATGACAGGAAGTAAAGTAGCAACATAATAAGAGCAGCAGATTAATGCAAAGGAAAAATAGCTAACTATCATCATAGAGAAAGTAACCTCAATTTATAAGAATTCTCATACAAACTTATAAATTAAGTGGTAGTTTTGCAAGGCCTAACATATAAAAGATCCCATGATAATTTATACGTTAAGGGTAGAGATTTTATGCAAGTTATGTATGACATGAAATGTTATGCATGCTAGATTATATGTTTCACACAAGTGCAACACATTCACCTGACTCTATGCGCACAGACCTTTAGTTCCCCCATTTGGAGTTAGCTAAACTCTCAGGTACCACTCGTAGTGGAAAACAGAGGCATTGGGTTGTTCCTGCCGACTCCTAGGTCGGTATTCACACTACCCAGTCTAGAACTTGCATACTACTCAGTACACCCACAGTTAGGTGCTACAGAGTCTCTTGTACTAGTGTTGGAAAATCCACCAATATTTTTTAGGCTAAGTGAACACGTACACTTGCCGATTCAACGTATCGACGTCGGTGTGAACGACCGTCCAATAACGAGGACACACCACTTAATGCACATGCACTCATGCTATAAAGATCTCCCGAGCCGTCGGCTCACCAAACTTAAACAATCTATTCAATAAAACACCGAGTCCACCGCTCGTGAATTTATACCAACTATCCTCCTGAAATGACGGGGTGAGTGTACATGACAATGGCTTATTAAAGGTTACTTTTTTAGTCTGCTTATTCTTAGAGTTTAGGGTTAACCTTGGACTTCCCAGGGTATGCCTGGTTAAGGGCTCTCGAGGGCACTAAGAACAACGATGTGCTGAAGATCAAAGAGCCCTTTCTCAAGGCACTTACTTTTATGAGTATCAAATTTGTTTTTTTACCAAACCCTTTCCCACATTGCTCTTTAGCTAACACTAAGTGGGTTTCTATTCTCCGGGAGAAGACGATACTTCGTCGACTCCGAGCTCATCTCCATCTCCTTGGTACGCAGACTTCCTAACATTTGGCCCTAAGGGTGACCTCATCAAAACTCCACCCAACAAGGTGCACCCACTATATTTCCACTCATGTGAGGCCAACAATTTACCCTGAATACATCAATTCGTTGTATGCAGATCAAATAAACTAACTTAAGTGTATGAAGATGAATACCCTAATTTACTTTGTCAACAGCCTTATGGTTATTAGTGGGGGTCTACCATGATATATTGTGCTCAAATCCAGTATTTGGTATTTTTCCTAATTAAATCAGCATTTTAATAATTTTTCCTAAAACCATGCCTCCTAATGATTTCTAACACAAATTATATGATTCCATTATGCAATGACCTTACCAAAATTTCCACAGCTTCTTAATTACTAAATAACAGCAAGGTATGAATTTCATGATTTTTTCAAAATGATTTCTATCATAATTCAAAATATAAAATGTTTAATCAAAACAATATTTAACAAAGATAGTACAAGATTTTTTCACCCAAAAATTATACTAAAATTACCAAAGGTCACTAATGGTCAGAAAGTGTCACTGCACAAATTTCATAACCTTCTAATTTATTTTTGCCATATAAATAAATTAATGAATAAAGCATCACCTAGGGCACTTTGTGTAGGAACCTTTACTTAATTATTTCTAAAAATTACAATAAAATTTACAAGACACTTTTTTGGTTTAAAATGTTTACTAGACAAGTTTCATAAATTTTCAGTACTCAGTTTATCCTGGAAAAAATTATTTCTCTAATCAATAATTTCTAGAATTACAAAGAAGATACTAGAATTCTTCATCCAAAAATTACAATTAAATTTGCAAACATATATAACATCAATATTGGCCATTTACTTAAGTTTCATGACCATTCAACACTGTATAAACATGTATTTTGCTATTAATAGGAAAGTTCATATTCTAGTTAATAAGTGATTTGTGGGGGAGAATTACTCATAAAACTCTAATTAAATTATCCAAGGTGTTTCTCTACCCAATGAATCTATCTACAAAGTCCTGAGCCAAGACTTGGAGATGTGACCCTATTTCCTTCATTAACACTAATAGGCAACCCTAAGGTTTGAACTAGGGTTTCATGGTATTCCAACCCTAAATACTTCTAAAACTATTCCAAGGGTTGTTTCAAGTAATAATATGTCTGGGGCCAAGTTTTGGGTATTGCATCCACAATAGCCTAGATTTTTATTAAGTCACCCTTAAAATAAGATGAATTAAGTTTGTATTTTATGCTCTTTTGTTAAGTGTTTACAGGACTTAATTGCTAAGTGTAGACCAATGTCAGTCTACAATGAGTCACCAAACATAGGACCATACAATGTAATCCCTCATTGTGTGATCCATGGTGTTGACTCATGTGTAGCCTCTCTATTGGGACACACTTCATTCTCAAGCACTAAGAGCAAGAGATAAGATGGATGCTGAATTTTTATAAAGAATGAAGATTTTAAGTTTTTTAGAAAAAAGTTCAAGTCTTTTTCTAGAGTACTATAAGTTGTACTCGAGAAGGACTTATGATAATTCTCGAGTAAGACTTGCCTTCATGTCGAGTAACAAAAGTTGTTCTCGAGAAAGCTTCTTACTGTTCTCGAGAAGAGCTTTTGTTCTCAAGTAATATATGGCATTTCTTCTCGGGATACTTGTTTTCCACATAGAAAAATTTCTAAGTCTTTTTCTCGAGAAGAATAAAGTTATTCTCGAGAAGACTATAGTTTGTTCTCGAGATGCAAGAGTCATTTGTCGAGAACCAGAGTATTTTTCTCGAGAGCTAGCTATTTGTTCTCGAGATGGCTTTTTGTTCGCGAGAACCAGAATGTTTCTTCTCGAGAACAAAATGTTATTTTTCTCGAGTACTTCCTGACATTCTCGAGACTGCAAAATTCCACCGCCACATATTTTTCTAAATATATTTCTCAAGACAGTCTTTTGTTCTCGAGTACAATATAATTTCCTCCCAAGAACAATCAATAATTTTCTCGCGTAATTTTCTTCTTACTCGAGAAAGCTGTTTTCTTCCTCCACATCAAATTTTTCTAAGTCTTCTTCTCGAGAACTTCCTTATTGTTCTCGAGTAACAGAATTCTTCTGTTCTCGAGTAAAAGCATTCTTCTCGAGAACACCCAGTCTGATTTTTATGAAAATCACTAAGTACAGACAGATGGTTATTTCAAACTTAATTAACATGTGATTGGTCCACGTGGCTATCATTAATGACGATTATGACCGTTATGGTAATCCTATAAAAGGTCTTGTCATTTTTGACTAACCCTAAGAAGTTCTAAGAAGATTTTAAGAATAATTTTTCAGCCGCCGCAAGAAGAAATTCCAAGTTTCCAGAATCCGAATTTTATTTCCAAATTGAGAGCCGCAGATCTTCTTCTTCTTCGCCAAGGATTTCGATCCAGACAGATTCAGAGAAGATTGATTCACAGATCGAGATTGTTTTCAAGCGACAGATCCTCTACTTGATCGTGTGAGTCTAGAAATTTTCAGATCCAGAAATTGTCGATTCTTCTTCAACAAAATCTGATAAAGCTGCAAAGTTCAAAAGGAAGAAGAATGGGTAGAAGGATTTCAGATTTGAGAATATATCACTCTTTGTATTCATTATTTCATTTTATTCTTATAGGAGATCTTTCTCTGAGTTGTAGGAGTTGTTTACTCCGAGTTCTTGTAGGAAGTTTTTATCTTCCAAGTATAGATCCAGATTTGGGATTGAGTTGTAGGAACATTGTTCCGAGGTGTAGGATTGGTTTCAATCCGAGATTAGTGGAGTAGACGAGTCTAGTGCTTTGCTAGATCGGTGAGTGGAAAGTGGATGTACCCAAGGTTGTTGAACCACTATAAATCTTTGTGTCCTTTGTGATTGCTTGGTTGTTATTCTGTGCATAGTTTGCTAAATTGTTTATTTCACAAAAAGACGCACAACTCACCTATTCACCACCTCTAGGTGATTTAGGTAAGACAACTTAAAACATTTTCAATTGGTATCATAGGGAGGTTGTTCATAAAAAGGTTAACACCTTGAACAGATCTGCCCCTAAGTTGTCTTTAGAGTTATCCAAGCATGGACAAGGCCAAGGATTTTGGCAAGCTTCCTTTGTGCACAAAGACTAACTTTCCCATGTGGAAAGAAAGAATTAAGTTCTTCATGGAAGCTGTGGATCCAAGGATCTTCATATTTGTTGAAGAAGGTTCTTACATTCCAATGACCATCTCCACTATAGATCCTACAAACAAGGTTCCCAAGAAGTCGATGGATCTAGATAAAGTTGAGATTGCCCTTGTCTCGTTGGACAAGAAAGCTAAAAATATTATAACAAGTACAGTCGATGATTTGATGCTGCAAAATTTGATTCACTGCCAATCTGCTAAGGAGATGTGACAGTCTCTTATTACCTTGATGGAAGGCACTGAAGAAGTTAGGGATGACAGAAGATCCCTGTTGAATCAAAAGTATGAAGCCTTCCGACAAGGATTAAAGGACTCAATTGCAGACACTTTTGAAAATTTCTTCAAGATTGTGAATGACCTTAGAGTTTATGGTCGGGTATTCATAAATGGTGAGCTGAATGATAAGTTTCTAAGGTCCCTAACAAAGGAGTGGGACAATAAAGTCTGTGCTATCAGGGAGTTTGGGAAGTTGGCTGAGACTGACCCTTAGAATCTCTTCGGGAACATGAAGTCATATGAGATGCAAATAAATTCTAGAAAAGCTGAAGAAGAGAAGAGTCGGTCGTTTTCCAAGGTGAAATCTATCGCACTGAAGGCAGAAAGTTCAAGGAAGGTTAAAACTGCTACACCTGATCCTGCACAAGTAGACAGTGAAGAAGAAACTTCAGAGCCAAGAACTTCAGGTTCAGAATTATCTGAAGGAGAGTTTTCTTTACTCTCAAGGTAGTTCAAGAAATTCTTGAACAAGAAGAAGCAATGGAGAGGCAAGGATGCCTCGCATAGAAGATCACGTAATGATGGTGATCGACACAGAAAAGGCTCAAGCAGCCATGACAGGTATAACATTAAACAGAATAAACATATTTATACTGACATTGTTTGCTACTGTTGCAATAAGCCAGGTCATGTCATCGTTGATTTCCCTCATAAGAAGGAGGGTGGAAAGAGAGAGGAAAAGAAATCCTAATATAATAAGAAGAGGATACAAAGAATCCTTGTAGCCAAGAAGGGCAAGACTCTTAGTGATTCTGACTCATTTTAGTCAAGTGAAGAAGAGGAAGCCTACTTCGGGCTAATGGCTCAAACTGATGATGAACAAGAACCTCAGGTTACTGGGAAGGTAAATTCTCATGCTTCTCTTTCTGAATCTGATGTTTCTGATCATGATCATGAGGACTGCTCTTCTGACGATGAGTCTGAACTCATGGCCCAGTATAAGGAGTTGATCAAGGCTTACGACAAATGTCGAAAAGTCGTGAAAACTCAACCAAGGAGATAACGTCTCTCAAGGCTGAAGAGAGCACTTTGAGAGAGGAAGTCGCCAAGACAGACTCACTCAGGGAGAACTTGTAATAACCCATCCGTTTACATAGTATATACTAGAAGGTCCGGCCGGGGCCCCACAGCATATACCACAAAAGGGGCAGTGAAGTTACGGTATGATACTAGAGTAGCGCAGCGCACCCTAACACATTACATTCTAGCGGAAGCCTAAACACTAAACTTGAACTCCACACCTAAATGTCCAACATATAAAAGCTCCACATTTATATATATCATAGGAATGTCTTATAAATACAAACGGTTGGCCTTATGGCCTTACAGGGATTTCATAACAGTGGCCTCAACATTGGCGCGCAGGTCGGCCACATCAAAAGAAAACACAACATTTGCATTTCATTACATTTAGCCTTCGAGGGCTAGCAGCAGCAGCAGCAGCAAATGCAATAGGGACTTCAGCACTTATGCGTCCCGCTCGACTCTCCAACACCTGCATAGGGACAGCCTACCCAACGGTGGAAAATAGAGGCAACGGTCAGCATTCATCTTACCAAATTATATCGACCCCACCCCTTTCCTGGGGTAGTGGTATTCTTCCCTACAGGCAGAGTGAAAGTTTATAGTTGACTGCCTAAATAACCTAGAGGGGGGTGAATAGGTGAGATTTGCATCTTTTTGCGGAATAAAAATTACAAACCAATGCACAGATCTATCTACCAATCAAACACAAACGAGGAAAGATTTATAGTGGTTCACCAACCTTTGGTACATCACTTTCCCTCACCAATCTAACAATACACTAGACTCGGCTACTCCACTATTTCGGATTGAAAATCAATCCTACCCTCGGAACAATGTTCCTATAATCTCGATCCACAAAACGGATCTACACTCCGAAGGTAAAACTTCCTACAGTCTCGGAGATAAAAAGCTCCTACACTCGGAGAAGTTTCTCCTACAAGAATGAAATAAATTGTATAGAAATACAAACAGTGATTCCTCTTTTTCAGATCTGCAACAGTCGACTAGAAATTTCTTCTTCTAGGCTTTGCGGCTTTATCAGAATGATGAAGAGAAATCTCGGCAAGATTGGATCTGAAATTTCTTGGCTTCACACGATCGATCGAATCAGAAGATTGAGGAGTTGAACAAATCTCGATCTGGAAAGCCTTCTTGATCTGAATCCTCAAAAGATGAAACCCTAGCCGGTCGGGAATCAACGACGGCAACGGCGGCGGTTTTCATTTCTTGGAGAGAGAAAGAGAAAACAGAAGCAGCTGCAAAACTTTCTTAGAATAATTTTCTTAGAATAATAATTGTTAGGGTTTGTCGATTTAGATAAGACCTTTTATAAGAGAGGAGAAGATTAGCCATAATAGAGTCATTATGAGAGACACATGGACCAATCACGTCAAAGTTCATTAAGAAAACCGTTATTCTGGACTTAACGAATTTTCGGAAAAGTCGAAGTAAAATACTCGAGATATAAAAGACTACTTGAGTACATGCAGCACTACTCGAGTAGGTAGAAGATGGCTACTCGAGTATATGAGAAGAACTACTCGAGAGGAAATGAGATAATTATTCGACTACATGGAGTCAACTACTCGAGTAAGTAAGAAGAAAAGGAGTCAGCTACTCGAGTAACAAAAATAACATACTCGAGTACTTGAGTACTTACACGAGAGGTGGAGTAGATTACTCGAGTATAAGAAATACTACTCGCGTATATAAGAATGAACTACTCGAGTAGTTAAGAAACTACTCGAGACAAAGACTTAAAAAATTTTTGGAACTGGAAAACAAGACTACTCGAGTATAGAAGTTAAACTACTCGAGATAAATAGAACTACTCGAGTATATGGAGATGACTACTCGAGTAATTCACTTAGTGAAATTTTCTAGAATGGAATTCTGGATTACACGAGTATAAACATTGGACTACTCGAGTAGTAGATGAACTACTCGAGTACATGACTTAGACTACTCGAGTAAGTGAGAACTACATGAGAGTCAGAATTCAACTACTCGAGACAGAAGATAAAACTACTCGAGTACTATACAGTACCACTCGAGCATTTAACTTAGAAAACTTTTGAGAAGAAAATTTCTGTAAACCCGAGAGGTAAAAGGAATCTACTCGAGTAGTTGACGTAACTACTCGAGAGCCATATTAGGACTACTCGGGATATATCTTAACTACCAGAGTAAGAGTATTATTACTCGAGTATGAACTCAGTAACTTACTCGAGTAAGTATAAAACTACTCGAGTACTTTACTTAGGAAATTTTCTTGACAGAATTTTTTTCTACTTCTAAGGTGAAACCAGTATCAAGTCTTTTCACTTAGTCCTAGAGCTTGAATATGAAGTGTATCCCAATAGAGAGGCTACACATGAGTCAACACTTTGGAACACACAATGAGGGATTGCATTTTATGGTCCTGTGTTTGGTGACCCATTGTAGACTGACATTGGTCTACACTTCCTATAAGATTCCTGCAAACATATAACTCAAAGCAAGCATCAAATACAACTTAATTCATCTTAGTTCAAGGACGACTTCATCAAATCTGGGTTAGTTTGGATACAATACCCAACAATCTCCCCATATTTGTAGAAGTCAGATACACTAAGGTGAATTATGGACATAGAAGAATGCTAAGTATATAAAGTAGTGTAAGCAAGCAAAGGACTATGAAAAAGATAATAAGATCAAAAACTTAGAATTATATAAGTGTGAATATCCAAAAAATGTCATTATCAACAAAAATCATTTCCATAACTCATAAGTCCTTTTGGCTAGTTCTGATGATGTTGTCTGTCCTGTTTCTCCTGTTGTCTCCTTTGGTAGCTGTAAGGCTTTGGATAATACTTGGGAGGTCTTGGAGGAGCAGCAGGATTGTTTCTTCCAAATTCTCTGTCATA
Organism: Platanthera guangdongensis; assembly: GCA_039583875.1. Classification (NCBI taxonomy): domain Eukaryota; kingdom Viridiplantae; phylum Streptophyta; class Magnoliopsida; order Asparagales; family Orchidaceae; genus Platanthera; species Platanthera guangdongensis. The sequence goes on from CM077157.1 coordinate 107,398,865, forward strand.
CAATCTACTCTTGGTCATTAATTTCTCATATAACTCCCATTTCTGGGAACTGTAATGAATATTCCTGCTCTCATGGTAGTCCATAACCAATTTGAGAGTGTCCAAGATGAGAGACTTAGAAGTGGGAGACCAAATCTCAGCAAATTCTGGAGCTTTTCTTTTCTCAGGATTTGAGACTGAAATGGACTTGCTGGCAGAAGGACCTTCACCATACTTTCTTTTCTTCTTATAGGTCAGAATCTCAGGAGGAGCTTGGAGGAAAATGTCTGTAGGATCATCTTCCCAATCCTGAGCATATGAATCTGGAGGAGCAACTGAGTCTCCAGGCCTTGGAGAGAAGGTAGGTTGCAGAGGAGGAGCAGGAGCATTAGCAACAGCTAGAGGGTTCAGGTGACGAGGAATGATATTAGGATCAGCAGCAAATTCAGGAAGGATCTGGTTGTGCATCCATACAGTAGTCTCATAGGTGTAGAGTTTGACACTCTGAATTTGAGCTAGGACATCATCATGGATCTCTTTTACTTTTGCTTTCCAAAGCTCTTGCATGGAAGCATCTGATTTTTCTAAATACTCTTTCACCAACTTCTCCCCCTTTCTGACTTCAACAGATAGCTGAGAGATAACATCATCTTTGAAAGTACCAACCTCTTCACAGATTTTCATCTTTGTAGCTTCAGCTCTTTTGTCCAATAATATTTGATTTCCTGCTAGAGTGACACCATGTTCCATAACTTATCCCACACTAGTTATAGTGTGGTCTAAGGCTTTGCCACCAATTTGGAATAAATGTTTCAGCTGATCAGTATTATGTTGGATTTCAGCAAATCCTCTGCTCATCTCAGTTTCTAGAGCAGTGACCTTGTCAGAGACAGTCTTAATATAAGTATCAAAATATGTTTTATGTTCTTGAAACAGAAGGACAACTTGAGTCATCAAATCAATAGAAGGGGCAGCAGCTGGAAGAGCACTGGAAGAGGCAACTAGAGGAGGAGGATCTTTCCAAGGAGCTAGTTCTGTAAGGGTGACAGAGCTTTGAGCTCTTATAGTATGAATTAGGGCATTCCCTTCTTCCATGATCTGAGGGATAGAGAAATCCAAATTTTTGAGAGGAGCTTCAACTGGCTCAGGTGAGGGCTCATCAGAAATGAAGATAGTTTCTAGCAGTTCTTGGTGAGTATCAGGAGATTTAGCTGGAGATCTTGCTGGAGATGGTACTGGTGTGGGGTCTTTGTGAATATCAGTGGATGGAGCTTTTGGAGATAGAGAAGGAGGTGGTTCATCTGAGGTTAATTCTTCCATTATCTCATTAATGGCAACATCAGTGGATAGAAGTTCTTCTTGAAGTTGTTGATCTGAGGGGATATCTTCTGGGGTGTTAGGTGGAGGAGTAGGTGTCCTGGCTGAAGTAGAAGGAGTAGGTTCCCCCTCATTAGGTGTACCAGAGGAGCTGGGGACTTGATATGGAGAGGGAGATGGGGTCCTGTCCTCTGTGTCAAGAATTTCAGTAACCTTAGCAGCTTGAGAAGGATTCTACAACTTGAGCTCCCATCTTTGAATTGAGGAGATGGAGACCTTCTTCATATGATGAAGGATACTTCCTTTATAAAAGGTGAAGGTTTCTGGGTTTAACTCATGAAGGAGTAATGAAATGATCCTTGCATAGTTGGGGGATTTAATGCTCTCCTTTATTTTGTTCAGGATGAGCAAGCCAAACTGAAAGGCTTTTCTACAAACTATGACTAACATCATTTCAAAGAACTACAGAGGCATATCTCTTATGGAGTTTGTCTTGCATAGAAGAACTTTTCCTATAATATCAACCAGCAGTTTACCGTCTGCATTCATGTCAGCCTTTCTAATATATTTTGCATCAGCAGAAATTACACAAAATAAGCAAGTTCTGGCATACTCTTCATCACCCAGAAAATCATCTGCATCTAAAACTGGCAGCCGAAGAAGTTGAGAAATAGAAGTTGGAGTAAGTTTGAACCTTATACCTCGAACTGTAGATTTGAGAACTATCCCATGACGCTTCACCTTAACATTCCTGTAGAATTCTGCAACATCGGGAATAAAATTCAACACGTTTCTTGGAGTAAGAATGTTAATCCGGCGGTGTCGAGGAGAATCAATAGATTATGGAAGTCGTCGGAGAGTTCTGCAATCCCGACGGTGACTAATTCCGAACCCACACCGATTTTAGAGGAGGCGGCCATGATTCAGAAGTCTTGGTGATGCAGAAACCCTAGACAGTGTAGACGGGGTGAAGGAAATCGCATGGCTCTGTAACTGATTGAGGAATGTGAAAAGGCAGTCGGGTACTCGAGAGAGCGTAAATGATTTCGTGTAGGATATTTCCAGATTTTCGTATTTATATAACCCTAGATTTACGTGTAATTAATCGAAAATGAAGGAATTAAACCATAAAAGAGGCGGCATAAGCCTTGGTTTGCGCATAAGAAAATTTGAAAAACACGACTCGGGATATACACGAGTGAGGAAATTACTCGAGTAGATAAATCTGGAATTACTCGAGTAGGGATATAGAAGTACTCGAGTAGATGTAGAGAAGTACTCGAGTAGGTGAGTGAGGTACTCGAGTATGTGAAGTAGATTACTCGAGTATGTCAGTCTGCTACTCGATTAGGTCAAGTAGACTACTCGAGTATCTCATTCTACTACTCGAGTGGGTCCTATTCTTACTCGAGTAGGCTGTATTTTTCTCGAGTCAAAGAGTTAAACTTTTGGAAAATTCCAATATTTTACTAACCTTTGAACCTTGAACCTTCTTGGAAATCCAGCTTCTCTAGTCTTCTTTGTTGAGCATCCCAAGTTCTGTTTTGAAGAATGAGAACTGTTGAAAGTAGCGAATAAGAAAGAACAAACGGATAGACTTTTGAATAATTGAAATTTTATTATCCAAAAAAGATATCATTTACAAAGGTATGACCTCCCTTATATAGAATGGAGGAGATATGAGAGAGAGTATACAAACAATGTAGGACTAAACATTTACAGTACTGAGCGGCTAGAAATAAGGAGACCGCACATGCCCCGCGGTTAGACGGATGGGTTAACCGCTCGGCAACTCCAGCAGGATAGAACAGGCCGCAATGGGAGACCGATAGACCTCCCGGTCACCAGGCTTAAGAGTGAGACCGCCAGACCGCTCGGTCAACAAATCGCTGGATCAGACCGCAAGGCCGCCCGGTTTAATACTTCAACACTCCCCCTCAAGCTGGAGCATAGATATCAATCATGCCCAGCTTGTCACAAATGTGGAAGAAGGAAGTAGAAACTGGCTTGGTGAAGATATCTGCCAATTCCTTGTCAGAGGTGACAAAAGGAGTACAAATCTGTTTCTTCAAAATCTCTTCCTGAATGAAGTGACAGTCAACCTCTATATGCTTTGTTCTCTCATGGAAGACCGGATTTCTGGATATGTATATAGCGGCCTTGTTGTCACAGAACATAGGGAGAGGACAGTCAAATACCTCGCTCAGGTCAAGCATGAGAGCCCGCAACCACTTTAACTCACACGTAGTTGACGCCATACTCCGGTATTCAGCTTCTGCACTGGATCTGGAGACAACAGACTGTTTCTTGCTCTTCCAACTCACGAGATTACCTCCAACAAAGGTACAGAAACCTGATGTGGATTTACGATCGCCTTTGTCATCCGCGTAACTTGAATTTGAGTAGACCTCAACCCTCAGATGACCATTCTTCTGAAAGAGTAACCCTTTGCCTGGTGCTGCTTTGATATACTCTAAAATCTTCAGGGCGGACTGAAGATGGCAGTCCCTGGGAGCTTGCATAAACTGACTGACCTTGCCTACAGTATAGGAGATGTCGGGTCTAGTCACCGTGAGATAGATGAGTTTGCCTACCAAACGTCTGTACCTGGTGACATCAGATAGAAGAGGCGAGTCTTCCGTCCACGTTTTGTCTTCTCCAATAGCCATGGGAAATCGAGCCGGTTTGGCACCTGTCAGTCCTGCTTCTTGTAGAAGATCAAAGGCATACTTCCGTTGGGAGAGAACCAACGAGTCAAGTTTCCGAGAGATTTCGATCCCCAAAAAGTATTTCGGGGAGCCCATATCCTTTGTGACCAAGTGCTGACGGAGGTGCTTCTTCGTCAAGTCCACTCCATCGCGGTCATCGCCAGTAAGAAGAATATCATCCACATATACGACCAAAATCACCAGTCCCGAGGCCGTTTTGCGAATGAACAAGGAGTGATCGGCCGAACTCCTGCGAAAGCCGATGGTAGCCACAATACCACTGAACTTGTCGAACCATGCCCGAGGGCTCTGCTTTAGGCCATAAATGGCCTTCTTCAAATGACATACACGTGTCTCCCCCTGAGAAACATACCCAGGAGGTTGCTTCATATAGACGTCCTCCTGAAGATCGCCATAGAGAAAGGCATTCTTCACATCAAGCTGGGAAATAGCCCAATCCCGGTTAACAGCCACAGAAAGGAGAACCCGGATGGTGCTGAGGCGAGCAACCGGAGAAAAGGTATCAAAGTAATCAATGTCGTAAGTCTGAGTGAAGCCCTTGGCCACCCGCCGGGCTTTGTAGCGATCCACAGTGCCGTCGGGGCGAAACTTCACAACGAAGACCCAGCGACAGCCAACCACATCAGTGCCCACGGGAGGAGGAACCAGGGTCCAGGTACACCGTTCAGTAAGAGTAGCCATCTCCTCATCCATGGCCGACTTCCAATGAGGGAGAGCAAGATCCTCCTGGTAGGTGCGGGGAGTAGAAGTAGCAGAGATAGCCAAGACAAAACACCTGCGAGAAGGAGAAAGCCGATCATAGGAAACAACTGCCGCAAGCGGGTGTTGAGTACACGCCCGCACCCATTTGCGAAGAGCAATGGGAAGATCCAGGTCGACGGGAGCGTCAGCGACCGGAGCGTCCGTGGCGGAGAAGGCTGGCCTGAGACTAGAGAGAGACGGCGGCAGAGAGGAGGGTGGAGGGGTGGGTGGGGAGACGGACTGGTAAGGAGTTGGTGGAGGAGGAGACGGAGGTGGGAAAACGTCGAGAGGCGGGGAAGGAACGGAGAGAGGAGAAGGAAGAGAAGATGTAGGAGAGAAATAGGAAGCATTCTCGAAAAAGGTCACATCCGCGGAGAGAAACTGCTTGCGGAGAAGGGGGTCAAAGCAGCAATAGCCTTTTTGAGTAGTAGAGTACCCCAAAAAGACACACTTGGTGGAGCGGGGGGAAAGCTTGTCGCGGGTAGCGGAGGGAGCGTGAACAAAGGCCGTACAGCCAAAGACACAGAGAGGGAGAGGAAAAGGTTCCTTGTGGGGGTAGAGAATGGAGAAGGGAGTCTGGCCGTGGAGAACTGTGGAAGGAAGGCGATTGATGAGATAGCAGGCGAGGAGCACAGCGTAGCCCCAGTAGGAGCGAGGGACGTGCATCTGCGTCATGAGAGTACGAGCAACATCAAGCAGGTGACGGTTTTTACGCTCCGCCACCCCATTCTGCTGGGAGGTGTAAACACAAGTCGTTTGATGAATCAGGTCATGTTGCTGAAAGAAAGAGGCGAACTCATGATTCAGATATTCCTTGGCATTATCAGAACGTAAAACTTTAATAGAAATAGCAAATTGGGTCTGAATCATAAAATAAAAGAATTTCCAAATAGAAAAAAGTTCAGAGCGATCTTTTAACAGATACACGCAGGTACAGCGGGAAAAATCATCTATAAAAGTGACAAAATAGGAACTGCCCCGACCAACAGTGAGGTTAGGAGCAGGACCCCATACATCAGAATGAATAAGATCAAACGGGCGAGAGGAGCCACGGCCTTGCTTCGGTGGGAAGGACGAGCGATGATGTTTGCCAAGCTGACACGCATCACAGTTGAGCGGAGAACTAGTAGGAGGTAAGTGGGGCAGAAGCTGGCGAAGAATCCGAGGAGGAGGATGTCCAAGGCGAAGATGCCATTGAAGAAGATTTGTGGAGGAGTAGTAGGCGGACAGAGCGGAAACATCGTCGAGGAAGTAGAGGCCGCCGCTCTCAGTCCCAGTAGCAATCGTCCACTGGGTCCTCGGGTCCTGAAAAGAACAAGTAGTGGGAGTGAATAAGACGGAGCATTGAAGTTGCCGGCATAAAGTAGTAACTGATAAAAATTGCACGGGAACTTCGGGACATAGAGGGTGTCCTCCAAGCAAAGCGATGGGGTGAGTTGAACCATGCCCGTCCCATGAACTGGGGATGGTGAACCATCCGCCACACGGACCGGGGGTAAGCGGTCATGTGTCTCAAGACGGGAGAAGCAATGAGGGTTGCCCGTCATATGATTTGTAGCACCGGAGTCGATTAGCCATTTACCTTGGGTAACGACGTGGGCACTACCTGACGTCGTGGCCACAGAGGCAGATGGCCGAGAAGAGGCAGAGGCCGAAGAAAGAGCATCACCGGAAGGGCGAAGATGAGGATGTTTCTGCCAGCAGCAGTCAACAGAATGGCCGGTACGACCACAGTGAGAGCAAAGGAACCGGGATGAACCCCGTCCGCCGGAGTGGCTGCGGCTACTAGGGCCCCCCTCTGAGCTTGGTGAGCAAAGGAGTCCTGGGAAGGGGGGGAGGCCAACAGAGGCCACTGGAGCTGTAACGCCCCCGATTTTTCTGTGTTTAGTTTGATTTTGGATTGGCGTTACGATGACGCATTTCCGGCCTTTCGCCGTTGTAGAGCGCGGTTCTAGCTCTGTAGGTTCCTTGTGTAGTCTGGTTGTAGCCAGTTGGCAAGTTTCCCCAGCTAGCCGGAGTCTGTTTTGGTGACTCGGTTGGGCCTCTTAGGGAAATGCTTGCGTTTTGGCTTCGGGAGGTGTTAGCCCCAGTGTTCGATCGTCGGATGTTGTTTTCGACCTCGCCGTTGTTTTCGTGGCTTGGTTGTTTAGCTACGGAGCGAGTTTTGGTCGAAATCCGTGATCGTTTGCCTTCGCGTCGTTTCGGCGTTGTTTTGTTAGCTGCATGTTTGTTATGTTTGCTGTGCTGTGCGTGGCCTGTTATGGCTGAGCTTGTAGGCTGGTGCCTTGTATCTTGTTTGCTAGGTGTTAGCAGGTTTCTTTTCTGTGTAAGTTTGGGTGACACGGCCTGGGCCACGCCCGTGACCCAGGGCGTGTCCTGCTCGGGTAGAGCTCCCCTTTCTGCGGTCGACGAATTTTTGGTCGACAGGTTTTTTTTATAGGAACACGGCCGTGACACGGGCGTGTCACGGGCGTGTCCCCCTTCGATTCGTCGGGCTGCGCTCAATGGTCGTCAGGCGGTGTTTAGTGAGAACACGGCCCTGTCACGGGCGTGTCGTGTCGAACACGGGCGTGACCTTGAGGCGTGTCTCTCTGTTCGACGATCGGCGCTCCACGATCGTCGGGCGGTGTTCGAGTTGGCACACAGCCTGTGACACGGGCGTGTCACAGGGCGTGTCCCGTGCTTCGTCGAGCGGAGATCGACTTTCGTCGAGTGGGTAGGTGCGTGAGTACACGCCCCGTGACACGGGCGTGTCGGGCCGTGTCACGGGCGTGTCTGGGGGGGGCGTGTCCCGTGTTTTCGTCGAGTAGAGATCGACGTTCGTCGAGTGTGTGAGTACACGCCCCGTGACACGGGCGTGTCGGGCCGTATCACGGGCGTGTCTCGGGCGTGTTCCGTACTTTTTTCCTGAAATCGTCTTTTGTTGCCGTGAACTGTTTTTCCTCCTCATTTTTTTTCATCGTTCCCGAGTCTGGAAAGCTTCCAGCGGAGGGGTTTTGAGAGGAGGCGGTGGTTGTTTTGGCCGGCGATTTCGGGAAGGTTAGAGCCCGTTTTTCTCGTGTGTTAGCGGATTCGGCTTGCTCTCGGCTAGATCTTCCCTTCCATGTAAGTTTTTCTTGATTTAGGGTTCGATTCCAGGAACTTCTAATTAACCGATTTCTTTCTTCCCTCAAGTTTCAGCTTTGGTCTTCTAGGTGGCCGATCTTGCCGCCGAAGCCAAGCCGTGGTGCGGCTGTTGTTTGTTTTTCCGGAGAGGTAGAGGCAAGTGGCCCCTTGCCCTTGCCAAATTTATTTCTAACCCTTGATCTTTTTATTTCTTCTGTAAAGCTCTGTTCTCTTTGTCTTTTATCCTCCCTAGGGCAGCAGGTTGAGTTATTTCATCAAGCTTCTAATCAAGTGCTGACTCTTTATTTCCTTTTCTGGAATTTTAAAACAATGTTCTCTTTTGTCGGATGTTTAGTGTCCAGTGGGTAGATAGAGTTAGGGTGAGGTTTTTGTTAGTTGCAGTTTAGGGTTAGTTGCGGTAGCTCCGAGTAGTTAGGACGGAACGGTGGGTTGGGATTAAATCTCCAACTCTCTGTTTTCGCGCATGAGAGGGCTTAGGCTACGTTTTTAGCAAGACTTACGTTTACCCTAAGTGGAAAGCGCTGACAGCGTCGAGTGAGCCGAGCTCACTCAACGCCGTCACCTAGCATAGGACTTGCGGCTAAGTATTTTTAGGCGTCAGGTGAGTGGAGTTTACTCAACGCTGCGTCGAGAGGGCTCGACATTTCTGTCTTGAGTTCATGTGTACCTTAGGATTGTTAGTGTGACTTTTCCCTTCCTTTAGGGGATGGTATTGGGTGTTCGGCAAATTTTTGCTTGCCGACTCTTGGGTTGTGGCAGGTGGTGCAATGTTTAGTGGCCTCTAAGAGGGGCGGCTGTTGATGTGGAGAGCTGTGGCCACGACCTGTTTGCCCTGGTATGGGTTGGTGTGGGACCCTAAAGCTGCCACTGGCGACCCCTTAGCCTTTTTTTGGACCTAATTCTGGTTATGAATTCAGATCCATGTTTTTTTTGACCTCTGCCACTTACCCACGTATTAGGAATGTTAGACTCCTTCGTTGAGCTTGTTGCTTTTATTGCTCGCACTTGGTGTGCTTTGCTGTGCTTTAGACAGTGCTCTTTTCTTACTGTCGTGCTCTTTCTTTTGCTTATAGCAGCTTGTTGTCGGGTTGATAAACCCTTCTTTTTGCTCTTAACTCTAATGCTTTATTTACTCTTTTGATTATTTCCTTGCTGAGGTGTTCTTTTCTTGAATGCCTCAGGTCCAGGTTGTAGCCGGTTCTGCGGCTAGTTCTTTTGGAGGGGCTGGTTTGTGGCCTCTTGGGTAGCTGAGACAGCTGATCCCGATTTTGGTGAGGTAGTTCTTTACTTTTCTGTATAGACATACATACTCACCAGTGGGTTCGTGTCAGGTTGTTGGCGCCCACTGGTGGCTTCTTGCGATGCTGGGTATGAACTAAAACTGCTGTTTCTGCCTTTTAGTGGTTGTTTACTTGCTTCTGGGAAAGGATTTTTGCTAGGTTGCATGTTAGATATTTTAAACCCTAAAAACATTATTATATGTATATCATGCATAGCATAATTACAAAACAAAGTCACTATATTTCCTTAGCGTAAAAAGATTTCCTTTTTATATCTATTATATTCACTTTAGAGTCGTGCATACCATGAGTTGTCCCTCGGGGACACTTATGCTCACTAGGGTGTTAACTTAATTGAACCAAACTATTTTCTGCTGCGTATACTTATACTTTTAATTGTGGACTAGCTGATCCACCATGCCGAGGGATACGGCCAATCAACATAACTGCTTTTCTTTCATAACTAATCAACGATTTTCCTTAAAACTAAGATCTGGAGTTTTGCCTGAGCGCGTGCAGTTATCCCCTGCACGGCGTGGCATCACGGCACGTGTTTTCTCTTGCTCTGATACGATTTTATCGTTGAGAAAATGCGGGTTGTGACAATTGGTATCAGAGGGAGGTTGCTTGACAAATGGTCGGGCAACCTTTCCCCTTGTTTGCATTAGTGGTTAGCGTCATACCATACACACACCGATATGTCATCAGCACGTCTTGGCTAAAGCACGAACACTACACTCATAAGCATAAAGAAGTATACGGGGCATATTATGTAGTATGGGATGCATAATATGTGTTTGTATATGGATCCACCATAGGAGGCAACATGTGAGGGTTATGTATTATGGGATGCATAACCTCACCACATGAATGCGGCTAGCACGTTTTCTTTTTTCGTTGCATGGGAATGTTATGTAGTATGGGATGCATAACATTTTCATGTGTACGCCGCCCATGGCATGCATTAAGGCCTTTTTTTTAGAATGCATAGCACATCATGCATAGCATAACATTCATAAGCACAACGTGTTAAGCTAAAGATTTGCAAGATGACATATGTACACACATGGTTTTGAGTCAAAACGAATACAAATACATGCATTCATGGTTTAGGCACATGAGTTAGTATGATGGTGGTGAACCATCTTAGGTTAAGCATAACATCATCATGATAAAACAACTCCCGGAGCAAGTTTAGCAGTTGAAGTTCATATTTAAGTGTGTTTGTCTGTACCGGGTAGTCTTGTTCTAGCTGTTGGGCTAGGTTTTGTCTAAAGCTGGTGCGATTATAGGATGGCGAGACGCCCCGCGACGAGATCGACCGCCCAATCCGAGGGTGAGACGTCAGGAGCGCAGAGCGAGGCGTTGGTGGAAAACCTGCGGCAGAATAATGAGACCTTATCGAGGCAGGTGGTGGCTATGCAGGCTCAGATTCAATCGCTTGTGACAGTGATGGCAGGATGCTCTTGGGAGTCATTTAAAGGGATGCTGTTGAGTAAGTTTCTACCTTCAGTCGAGAGGGACCGGCTGATGAATGACTTCCTTCATTTGAAGCAGAGGGAACTTACAGGTGATGAGCATGAGATTGAGTCTAATAAGTTGAGTGATGCATGTTAAAACTCGGAAATTATTAGCGGTCACGCGGCGACCCGGCGGTTTTATTTAGGTAGAAAAGCGGATTTGGTTTTTATTAAGAAAACGGGGCGCGCGTATTTTATTTATTTATTTTGGATATAAAAAAGGTTTAGAAATCGAGTTTTAACGAAAGGAGGCAAGTGCACCTATCGTGAGTAGTACAGGATATTCCGGGTGGAATATCGAGGTCGTATTGTTCTCGGGTCCGGTTCGATTATTTCTACTCTTCCCTGGAGGGGACTATTATTTTACCGATAATTATCTTGTCGGGATATTTTATATAAAAATACAGAAAATGGCGGAAAGAAAATGAAAGCAATAAAAAGAAAGCTTGAAGGTGGTGCCGATGAAGAGCTTAGCTCGATGGCACCGAAAAAACAATTGAACTAAAATAGACTTTAAATAAAAAGAGCTCCTAAATTTCTAATTAATTAAGGCGGAGACTTGGCCGTGGAGGTTCCACTAAAATGAGCTCACCTAGCTATAGGGCTATCGCTCACCTGAACGCTAAGACTATTCGACCGGGCTCTCGTCCGACGAAGGATTCCTCTTAACGCCCGCATTACGCTAAGAACCCCGCTATTGGGTGGGGAACCCAATTCGGTAGAGTTGGCGCGCCTCCTCTCTCGAGGGTTAGTGCGGAACTCTCTTTGCCAAGGGGTGATCGGTCCATATGCACGGCCTCTCGGCTAGCTAGCATATGGACTACGGAAATAGGGCCCACACATCGATATGTGGTCCTACGCGTCGTTAACCCCGGGCAAACCTTAAGTGCTATTAATTAATTAGAAAGATTAGACCTTTAGTTATTTTAAGCTATTTTATCTGTCCCAATGCTCTTCGATGGCGAGGGCTAAGAACTGTTAGCCACTCATCGGAATGGGGACGGCTTGCGAGGAAAGCAGTAAATAAAGCAGAAAATGGAAAGCAGGAAATGAAAGCAGTAAAATAAAGCAGTAAAGGAAAGCTGAAAATTGCAAGTCCTACTCAAACGAGTAGGACTGAAGAAAGCAGTAAATTGCGAGTCCCGGCGCAACTGCGTGGGCGGGAGAAAGAAAGCAGTAAAACGCACACACGCAAGTCCTACTCAAATGAGTAGGAGAAAATAAATACGGGTCCTACTCAAACGAGTAGGACAAAATAAATGCAACGCACGCACACTCTCTCTCGACATAAATGAAAACTCACGCACTCTACAGGAAAGTAAAACACACGCACACACTCGACAGAATTAAAATAAAGCAAAGCGCCATTTAACTCTTAACGAGTAGGCGGAAATAAATGCGCACACACAAGAAAATGCAAAAAACTAAGTTAACGAAAAATTAAAACAACTGCATTTCTACCGCTAGAATGCGGTAGAAATGCATAAAAAGCGAAAATAAAAATTAAATGAGCGAAAAAAAATTTGCAAATAAACGCAAAATGCAAGTGCTCGAAAAATAAAAACGAATACATTTCTACCGCTAGAATGCGGTAGAAATGCATAAAAAGAGAACGAAAAAATTAAATAAGGAAAAAGTTTATGAAAAACTAAGTGCATGAAAAATTAAAACCACTATATTTTCATTCTTATAATTTTATAAAAATGCTAGAAAAGTGATAATAAAGTTAAAGGGGTAAAAAGGTTTACGGAAAAAAAACGAACAAAACTAGCGAAAAGGATAAAAAAATCACTTTTAAAACGTTTTTATAAACTCATAAGGATGAACATTATATGAACGGAAAAGCTAAACTATAAAGATTATGAAAGAAATAAAACTAAGTTAAACTCATACACACACACACACGTATAAAGAAGAACGAAAAAACTAAGTTAAAACAAAATGAAAAATAAGATTGCATAAGAGAAGCGTTTAGATGACATCCAAAACCATATAAAGGGAGAAAACAACATATTTTATTAACTAAAAAAGAAGGTTACATAAATAAAAACTAAGAAGAGGGGAGAAAATCCCTTACATAACCCTTGGAATCATCTAAACAGCATCTCCCCTATACAAAATGGTGCCCAAAAGGGGAACAGGAATTCAAAGGAGAACCTCTGAATTTATAGACAAAATTTTCATGAGTCACGCCCTTGGTCACGGGCGTGACATGGGGCGTGACAGCACTATTTGGAAGGCGGCCGGCGATTTGACGGGAAAGTTGACTTCGGGCTGGACACGTGGCGGTCTCGCAGTGGTCACGCCCTGGGTCACGGGCGTGACAGGGGGCGTGACAGGCAGGTGGATCTGGGCGCGGTGCGCCAAAAAGTCGCCGCGCGGGTCTTGTCGGGCTAGCTGGAAAGGTCACGCCCCAGGTCACGGGCGTGACTCTGGGCGTGACAGGCAGGTGTCGACACTCGACGATCGTCGAGATGAAATCGTCGAGTGGAGTGAACACGGGCTTGGGTCACGCCCCGTGTCGGGGACACGGGCGTGTCGCCGGGCGTGTCAGCTGGGTCGCCGATCGTTGAGCGCGACTCCGTCGATCTGGATGGTCACGGGCATGGGTCACGGGCGTGACTCGGGTGACACGGGCGTGTCGACGCTTTGCTCCTCGAAAATTGCAGATTTACTGGAATTTGACGTGTCACGCCCTGGTCACGGGCGTGACCAATATGTCACGGGCGTGACATGTCAATTTTTTGGCAGATTTTCATTTTTTTCCTGAAAAATAAAATAAACTAAGTTAGTATAATATTTACAAAAATAGGAGCATTTTATTGAATAAAAATAAGTAAAAACGATAAAAATAAATGAAAACAACTAAATTAATGTACATAAAAATAGGTATATTTACAATTCATCAAATACCCCCATACTTAAGCTTTTGCTATTCCAGAGCAAAAGTTGGAGATGAACTTATAAGGAATAAAAGAAATCCTAAGTTTAGCTACCGCTTGAATTAATTAAAAGTAAGATCAAAATAAACATCCGGGGTTAAAGAATTAAATCGTAATTTATGAAATGTTATGAATAGAGGAACAGTTTCAAAAAGACTTCTAGAAACAATAAAATAGAAAGCAAAAATTTATTTTTGTTAGTTTAACAAAGATGGATTGGATTTATACAAAAAACTTTAGCTTAAAAGAAGTTAAAAGAAATAATGCAATTTAAAAATTATGCTCTCAAAAAAAATTTTAAATTAAGTCTAGAATCATTGAAATAAGATAGGTGGTTTGGTGGTTTATGAAGAAGGCTTGGATATTGAGGTGAGGTAATTTTTTCTCGAACCTCTAATTTTTTTTTTCTTTTTGGATAGTTAGGAAAACGAAATCTTATTTTCCTAACACATAATAATTTTTTTTTTCTTCATAATAAATAAAATTAACCCAATGTATATTTGTAGGAGTAATGAATTTTATCCTCTTACTCCATATATAATCTTTTTAAATTATTGGGTGCCTATGTTTACGGAACGAAATCTTATTCCCATTGACATAGGATCTTGTAAGGGATAGGGGGGAATCATGTCAATTAAGACACGAAAAAAAATGGAAGTGGGTTTAGTTTTTCAAAAATAAAACTAGCTTTTAATCAAAAAGTTTTGAGAGCAACCTTTTTAAAATGAACGTTCCAATGTTTCTAAAAGCATGAAGTTGAAATAATTGGAATCCATGGATGTTATTTTCTAACATAAAAAACGAGCTTCTATTTATAAAATTAGAAGTGGTGGTGAAAAACAAGTTCCCTATTATAAGGAAAAGACATAAAAAATTCTTTAAATCTTAACCCCAGACATTTAAATCTATCGAACTTTAATTAATAAACGAATAGTAAGCAAAGAATAACTAAAATTCGCATATAAATTAACTCGAAACTGGATTTTTGGAAAGCAAAAAGGGTTAAGAAATGGTATATTCGAATTATTTTGTTACATAATTTTAACAAAACATTTTTTTTTTTGGAATTTTTAGAGTTTTTATCATTTTTTTTTGTGTTTTAATTATTATCTTTTTAGGAGTTTTTTTAGATTTTTTTTTATCTTTTTAGGGTTTTTGGTTTTTCTAATTTTTTTGATTTTTAGTTTTTGAGGATAAATTATTTACAAGAATGAGGAGAGAAAGAAGAGTTATTTACAAAGAAGATAGGGGGAAAGAGAGATTTTTTACAAAAAAGCAAAGTAAAAACTCGATTGCGGCCCCGCGAACAGACTCTTATTTGAATGGTTGGTTCGATGAGTCGACCGTCGCGGGCAGGCAAGACGCAAGTTTTTACAAAAAAGAAGATGAGGGGGGAAGAGAGAATTTTTTTTTTTTTTGTTTGTTTTGAAGTTTTTTTTTTTATTTTTTGTTTTTGTTTTTCTTTTAATTAAAAATTTTTTGAAATTTTTTTGATTTTTGCATTTTTTTTTTGTATTATTTTTTTTTTGTTAAGTACTGAATATAAAAAGTGCAGAATAGGAAAACACCCCCATACTTAAACCCAACATTGTCCCCAATGTTGCAATCTAAGTATGCGGAACAGATAATATACAAATAAGTACAAAAAGAAAAAGGGAGGGTAGGAGCTTCCCTAAGACGAGCGCGGGAGGCCCAAGTTGAAACCCTGCATTATTTAGAAGAAAAAGCAAAAAGATAACAGAAAAAAAACAAAAAAGATAAACTCGGCCTAAAGATCGCGGGCGGTAGGGGGGCGATGTGCGTGGGGGAGTCGGAGGTAGCTAAGGCCTTAGCGACCACTACGTGATAAAAATGTGATCCCCTAGCGCGCACAAGAGTGAAAAGCGCGCCGAATCAAAATAAAATAAAATATAATAAGTTAAATTAAAATAAAATATATATTTTTTAAGTTTTTCATTTTTTAGTTTTTTAGTTTTTTTTTTTGTTGTTTTTTTTTTTTTTTTTTCAAAAACAAGAATGAAAATAAAAAATAAAAATATTTTTTGTTAAGTTTTTTTTTTTCATTTTTTGGATTTTTAGTTTTTTTTTTTTTTTAGTTTAGTTTTTTTTTTACTTTTATAGTTTTTTCAAATTTTTAATTTTTAAGGTTTTTCAAAAATTTTTTTTTTGTTTTGAGTTTTTCAATCAATTTTTTTTTTGGTTTTATAAATTTGTAAATATATATATATTAGTTATTATTATTATTATTATTTATTGGCCATATTTATATATATATATATAAATATATAGGTAAAATTAATAGATTTCCAGGGTTTAAAATAACGAACCTAAAATTCCCCGGCAACGGCGCCAAAAACTTGATGCATGTTAAAACTCGGAAATTATTAGCGGTCACGCGGCGACCCGGCGGTTTTATTTAGGTAGAAAAGCGGATTTGGTTTTTATTAAGAAAACGGGGCGCGCGTATTTTATTTATTTATTTTGGATATAAAAAAGGTTTAGAAATCGAGTTTTAACGAAAGGAGGCAAGTGCACCTATCGTGAGTAGTACAGGATATTCCGGGTGGAATATCGAGGTCGTATTGTTCTCGGGTCCGGTTCGATTATTTCTACTCTTCCCTGGAGGGGACTATTATTTTACCGATAATTATCTTGTCGGGATATTTTATATAAAAATACAGAAAATGGCGGAAAGAAAATGAAAGCAATAAAAAGAAAGCTTGAAGGTGGTGCCGATGAAGAGCTTAGCTCGATGGCACCGAAAAAACAATTGAACTAAAATAGACTTTAAATAAAAAGAGCTCCTAAATTTCTAATTAATTAAGGCGGAGACTTGGCCGTGGAGGTTCCACTAAAATGAGCTCACCTAGCTATAGGGCTATCGCTCACCTGAACGCTAAGACTATTCGACCGGGCTCTCGTCCGACGAAGGATTCCTCTTAACGCCCGCATTACGCTAAGAACCCCGCTATTGGGTGGGGAACCCAATCCGGTAGAGTTGGCGCGCCTCCTCTCTCGAGGGTTAGTGCGGAACTCTCTTTGCCAAGGGGTGATCGGTCCATATGCACGGCCTCTCGGCTAGCTAGCATATGGACTACGGAAATAGGGCCCACACATCGATATGTGGTCCTACGCGTCGTTAACCCCGGGCAAACCTTAAGTGCTATTAATTAATTAGAAAGATTAGACCTTTAGTTATTTTAAGCTATTTTATCTGTCCCAATGCTCTTCGATGGCGAGGGCTAAGAACTGTTAGCCACTCATCGGAATGGGGACGGCTTGCGAGGAAAGCAGTAAATAAAGCAGAAAATGGAAAGCAGGAAATGAAAGCAGTAAAATAAAGCAGTAAAGGAAAGCTGAAAATTGCAAGTCCTACTCAAACGAGTAGGACTGAAGAAAGCAGTAAATTGCGAGTCCCGGCGCAACTGCGTGGGCGGGAGAAAGAAAGCAGTAAAACGCACACACGCAAGTCCTACTCAAATGAGTAGGAGAAAATAAATACGGGTCCTACTCAAACGAGTAGGACAAAATAAATGCAACGCACGCACACTCTCTCTCGACATAAATGAAAACTCACGCACTCTACAGGAAAGTAAAACACACGCACACACTCGACAGAATTAAAATAAAGCAAAGCGCCATTTAACTCTTAACGAGTAGGCGGAAATAAATGCGCACACACAAGAAAATGCAAAAAACTAAGTTAACGAAAAATTAAAACAACTGCATTTCTACCGCTAGAATGCGGTAGAAATGCATAAAAAGCGAAAATAAAAATTAAATGAGCGAAAAAAAATTTGCAAATAAACGCAAAATGCAAGTGCTCGAAAAATAAAAACGAATACATTTCTACCGCTAGAATGCGGTAGAAATGCATAAAAAGAGAACGAAAAAATTAAATAAGGAAAAAGTTTATGAAAAACTAAGTGCATGAAAAATTAAAACCACTATATTTTCATTCTTATAATTTTATAAAAATGCTAGAAAAGTGATAATAAAGTTAAAGGGGTAAAAAGGTTTACGGAAAAAAAACGAACAAAACTAGCGAAAAGGATAAAAAAATCACTTTTAAAACGTTTTTATAAACTCATAAGGATGAACATTATATGAACGGAAAAGCTAAACTATAAAGATTATGAAAGAAATAAAACTAAGTTAAACTCATACACACACACACACGTATTAAAAAGAACGAAAAAAACTAAGTTAAAACAAAATGAAAAATAAGATTGCATAAGAGAAGCGTTTAGATGACATCCAAAACCATATAAAGGGAGAAAACAACATATTTTATTAACTAAAAAAGAAGGTTACATAAATAAAAAACTAAGAAGAGGGGAGAAAATCCTTACATAACCCTTGGAATCATCTAAACAGCATCTCCCCTATACAAAATGGTGCCCAAAAGGGGAACAGGAATTCAAAGGAGAACCTCTGAATTTATAGACAAAATTTTCATGAGTCACGCCCTTGGTCACGGGCGTGACATGGGGCGTGACAGCACTATTTGGAAGGCGGCGGCGATTTGACGGGAAAGTTGACTTCGGGCTGGACACGTGGCGGTCTCGCAGTGGTCACGCCCTGGGTCACGGGCGTGACAGGGGGCGTGACAGGCAGGTGGATCTGGGCGCGGTGCGCCAAAAAGTCGCCGCGCGGGTCTTGTCGGGCTAGCTGGAAAGGTCACGCCCCAGGTCACGGGCGTGACTCTGGGCGTGACAGGCAGGTGTCGACACTCGACGATCGTCGAGATGAAATCGTCGAGTGGAGTGAACACGGGCTTGGGTCACGCCCCGTGTCGGGGACACGGGCGTGTCGCCGGGCGTGTCAGCTGGGTCGCCGATCGTTGAGCGCGACTCCGTCGATCTGGATGGTCACGGGCATGGGTCACGGGCGTGACTCGGGTGACACGGGCGTGTCGACGCTTTGCTCCTCGAAAATTGCAGATTTACTGGAATTTGACGTGTCACGCCCTGGTCACGGGCGTGACCAATATGTCACGGGCGTGACATGTCAATT
Source organism: Platanthera guangdongensis (assembly GCA_039583875.1). Taxonomy (NCBI): domain Eukaryota; kingdom Viridiplantae; phylum Streptophyta; class Magnoliopsida; order Asparagales; family Orchidaceae; genus Platanthera; species Platanthera guangdongensis. The sequence continues at coordinate 107,417,515 of CM077157.1, forward strand.
TTTTGGCAGATTTTCATTTTTTTCCTGAAAAATAAAATAAACTAAGTTAGTATAATATTTACAAAAATAGGAGCATTTTATTGAATAAAAATAAGTAAAAACGATAAAAATAAATGAAAATAACTAAATTAATGTACATAAAAATAGGTATATTTACAATTCATCATTGAGTCAGATTGCTCCTGGTTTGGGGAGTGTTGAAACAGATCGAGTTAAGCAATTTCTGGGTGGACTAAGAAGCGACATTCAGCAGTTAGTAAATGCTTGCGGAGCAATCAGTTATGCCAGCGTGGTTGAAGCTGCCTTGAGAGTTGAGGCCTTTGAGAATGTCAAGAATAGAGGCCAGCGGTTGAGGAAGGATAAGCGGAAGTCCAGTAAAGGGGAGATCCCTCAGGAACCTGATGTTGTCTCGAGAAAGAAGAACAAAGGGGGTTGTAGTTTCTGTGGCCGTCCAGGCCACCCCTTGGAGAGGTGTTTCAAAAGGTCGGGAGCACAAAAAAGGGAACAGGTGAACACGATTCGGGGTGCTCCCAGAGGAGGCTTGGTGTGTGCCTTTTGTGGTAGGAAGGGGCATGAGGCTATCCGTTGCTAGTTAAAATATAAGGTCTGTTTTCAGTGTGGGCAGAAGGGTCATCTCAAGGCAAAGTGCCCGCAGTCCCAGCCTATTTTGCAGCCAATACTCCTCCAAGCCTTGCCACCGCCTCAGCAGTTAGATAGAGGAAAAGGGAAGCTGAATGTGCTTTCGGCAGACGAAGCGCAGACTTCGACCTAGGTTATCTCAGGTTTGACTTCTCCTCAGTCGTTTCGTTATGATCCCTTTGTGGTTGTAGTTTTCGTTTTAGCGTTTGTTTCCTTAGATGCGTGCGCTATTAGTAGGACGATTTAAGGTAAAGAACCGCTGGGCGCGCGTTCTCTTCGATTCAGGCGCTACCCACTCGTTTGTGGCTAGAGCCTTCGTGGAGTGGTTCAGTTTGGGCCTAGATCGTGTTGGTGGTGCCTTTTGCGTTAAGTTCTCCTCCGGTGACTCTGTGGTTACGGACCTGGGTGTCCTTGATTGTCCGATTTCGTTGGGGGATTTTTTTTAGCCAAGGCAGATCTGAAGGTGATTGACCTGGAGGACTTCGATGTTATCTTGGGCATGGACTGGTTGTCAAGGTACGATGCTGTGATCCAGTGCAAGGGTAAGTGCTTGGACTTCGTCGAGGACAACAATCAGCCAGGGAGCGTTTATGGGTATTCTCTCCAGGAGTCTCCATCATTTCTGCGGTGCGTGCTCGGAAGTTGCTTGATTCTGGTTGTTCTGCCTGTGTGGTCTCTCTGGTAGGGGCTGTTGTTAGAGTGTCGTGTTTGCAAGAGATCCTTGTGGTGTGTGACTTCTCCGATGTGTTTCCTGATGATCTTCCCGGTCTTCCACCCGATCGAGATGTCGAGTTTGCTATAGATTTGGAGCCAGGCACGCGTCCTGTTGCCAAGGCGCCGTACCGGATGGCCCCGCGAGAGCTGGAAGAGTTGCGAATTCAGCTGGATGAGATGTTGGCAAAAGGGTTCATTAGGCCGAGTTCCTCACCATGGGGTGCTCCAGTGCTGTTCGTTAAAAAGAAGGATGGGTCGATGAGGCTATGCATCGACTATAGAGAACTGAACAAGGTTACTATTAAGAACAGGTACCCTTTGCCTCGGATTGACGATCTGTTTGACCAACTGCGTGGTAGTGCCGTGTTTTCCAAGATAGATCTTCAATCGGGCTATCACCAATTGAGGATTCGGGAGTCAGATGTTCCGCGGACGGCGTTCCGCTCTCGTCATGGGCATTTTGAGTTTTTGGTTATGTCATTTGGTTTGACTAATGCGCCCTCAGCTTTTATGGATCTGATGAACAGAGTTTTTAAGGACTTCCTGGATAAGTTTGTGATTGTCTTTATAGATGATGTTCTGGTGTATTCTAAAGATGCGGAGGAGCATGATCGGCATTTGCGACTGGTCTTGGCGACTCTGAGAGACCATAAGCTATACGCCAAGCTGAACAAGTACGAATTTTGGTTGTCTCAAGTTTCTTTTCTCGGCCACGTGGTGAATAAGGAGGGAATATCAGTGGACCCAGAAAAGATCGCTGCTGTTATGGAATGGGCGAGGCCTGTTACTCCCAAAGAGATCAGAAGCTTCTTGGGCTTGGCTGGATATTATAGGAGATTCGTAGAGGGATTCTCTACTTTGCCTGCGCCGTTGACCAGGTTGACGCAGAAAAATGCAGCCTTCATATGGGATAGCAAGTGTGAGGAGGCTTTTGAGGAATTAAAAAGAAGGTTATGTTCAGCTCCAGTTTTGTCTTTGCCTATTGAAGGTAGTGAGTATGATATATTTGTGGATGCGTCGCACGTCGGTCTGGGCTGCGTTTTGATGCAGGGCGGGAAGGTGATTGCGTATGGGTCGAGGCAGCTAAAGACTCATGAGAGGAATTACCCTACGCATGACCTGGAGTTTGCAGCTGTGATCTATGCGTTGAAATTGTGGAGGCATTTGTTGTACGGCGCGCAGTGCAAGATTTTCACGGATCATAAGAGTTTGAAGTATGTCTTCACTCAAAAAGAGTTGAATCTGCGCCAACGGCGGTGGTTGGAGTACGTGGCCGACTATGATGTTGAAATCCAGTATCATCCGGGTAAGGCGAATGTGGTGGCTGATGCCCTAAGTCGGAAGTCAGGAAAGATGTCAATCTCTCCGCCGAGCGTCTAGCGGAAGAGTTCCTTTTGATGGACATTTCGGTGGGAAGCGGCGATTCGCAGAGTAGCTTGGTAGTGGCAGAACCTTCATGGATTGCGGCAAGTTTTGCATTCCCGCAATTGGAGATATTCGGGATATGGTGTGCAGAGAAGCCCACGGATCTAGTGTTGCCCACCATCCAGGGTCTACCAAAATGTACCATGATTTAAAGCAGATTGCCTGGTGGTATGGGATGAAGAAGGACATAGCCAGATTTGTTTCTGAGTGCTTCTCTTGCAGGCGTGTGAAGGCCGACCAAGGGAGGCCTGGGGGCAAGCTAACTCCCTTAGAGATTCCGATGTGGAAGTGGGAGAGTATCTCGATGGATTTCATTACAGGCTTACCGAGATCTCCTAAAGGGCATGATTCAGTTTGGGTGATCGTAGACAGATTGACGAAGAGTGCTCACTTCGTACCATTTAAGATCGATTATCCGATGAGGAAGATAGCCGAGCTGTATTTGGATGAGGTTATTAGATTGCATGGTGTACCCGTGAGTATCATATCAGATCGAGACTCCAGGTTTACGTCTCGTTTTTGGAAGAGCCTTCAAGAAGGGTTGGGTACAGATTTGAGATATTCCACAGCCTATCATCCCCAGACCAATGGTCAGACGGAGCGAGTAAATCAGATTGTGGAAGATATGATCCGATGCTATGTTCTGGAGCACGGAGGAGCGTGGGATGAGCGCTTGCGGCTTATGGAATTTGCGTATAATAACAGTTATCAAGAAAGCTTGCAAATGGCTCCTTTTGAAGCTTTGTATGGGAGGCGCTGCAGGACTCCCTTGTTTTGGGCTGAGGTTGGCGAGAGACCTTTGTTGAGTCCAGAAGCACTCGAGGAGATGGAAACTGCTGTGAAGCTTATTCGGGAAAAGCTTCGGATAGCCCAGGAGAGATATGAGAAAAATGCCAATCGGCGTAGATCGGATTTGGAATTTTTGGTGGGGGACTCAGTGTTCTTAAAGGTCTCCCCGTTGATCGGAGTCAAGCGTTTTGGCAAGAACAGGAAGTTGGACCCGAGGTTCGTGGGGCCGTTTCCGATTGTTGAGGGATTGGGATATCAGCTTATAGGCTGGCGTTGCCCGCAAATTTCCCTGGCGCGCATAATGTCTTCCACGTCAGTCAGCTGCGGAAATGTGTATCGAATGGCAGGCAGGTTTTGGATTCTGTGCCTCAGTTGGAGCCGAATCTTTCTTATGTGGAGGTGCCTGTCCGCATTCTGGATTCTCAGGTTCGTGCGTTGCGGAAGAAATCTATTCCGATGGTTAAAGTTTTATGGAAGAATCAGGATGTAGAAAGCGCGACTTGGGAGTTGGAGTCGGCTATGAGGGAGGCTCACCCTCATCTGTTTCCCTGAGCTTGTGCCTGGTATGTTTTGTTTTATTTATGATTATACAGTTCTTTCCTGGCTCTTTCTCTCTCCTTCGTCATAGGAGTGTTGTGAGTAAAGTTTCGAGGCGAAACTTTCTTTTAGGGGGAGTGGCTGTAACGCCCCCGGTTTTTCTGTGTTTAGTTTGATTTTGGATTTGCGTTACGATGACGCATTTCTGGCCTTTCGCCGTTGTAGAGCGCGGTTCTAGCTCTGTAGGTTCCTTGTGTAGTCTGGTTGTAGCCAGTTGGCAAGTTTCCCCAGCAAGCCGGAGTCTGTTTTGGTGACTCGGTTGGGCCTCTTAGGGAAATGCTTGCGTTTTGGCTTCGGGAGGTGTTAGCCCCAGTGTTCGATCGTCGGATGTTGTTTTCGACCTCGCCGTTGTTTTCGTGGCTTGGTTGTTTAGCTACGGAGCAAGTTTTGGTCGAAATCCGAGATCGTTTGCCTTCGCGTCGTTTCGGCGTTGTTTTGTTAGCTGCATGTTTGTTATGTTTGCTGTGCTGTGCGTGGCCTGTTATGGCTGAGCTTGTAGGCTGGTGCCTTGTATCTTGTTTGCTAGGTGTTAGCAGGTTTCTTTTCTGTGTAAGTTTGGGTGACACGGCCTGGGTCACGCCCGTGGCCCAGGGCGTGTCCTGCTCGGGTAGAGCTCCCGTTTCTCCGGTCGACGAATTTTTGGTCTTCTAGGTGGCCGATCTTGCCGCCGAAGCCAAGCCGTGGTGCGGCTGTTGTTTGTTTTTCCGGAGAGGTAGAGGCAAGTGGCCCCTTGCCCTTGCCAAATTTATTTCTAACCCTTGATCTTTTTATTTCTTCTGTAAAGCTCTGTTCTCTTTGTCCTTTATCCTCCCTAGGGCAGCAGGTTGAGTTATTTCATCAAGCTTCTAATCAAGTGCTGACTCTTTATTTCCTTTTCTGGAATTTTAAAACAATGTTCTCTTTTGTCGGATGTTTAGTGTCCAGTGGGTAGATAGAGTTAGGGTGAGGTTTTTGTTAGTTGCAGTTTAGGGTTAGTTGCGGTAGCTCCGAGTAGTTAGGACGGAACGGTGGGTTGGGATTAAATCTCCAACTCTCTGTTTTCGCGCATGAGAGGGCTTAGGCTACGTTTTTAGCAAGACTTACGTTTACCCTAAGTGGAAAGCGCTGACAGCGTCGAGTGAGCCGAGCTCACTCAACGCCGTCACCCAGCATAGGACTTGCGGCTAAGTATTTTTAGGCGTCAGGTGAGTGGAGTTTACTCAACGCTGCGTCGAGAGGGCTCGACATTTCTGTCTTGAGTTCATGTGTACCTTAGGATTGTTAGTGTGACTTTTCCCTTCCTTTAGGGGATGGTATTGGGTGTTCGGCAAATTTTTGCTTGCCGACTCTTGGGTTGTGGCAGGTGGTGCAATGTTTAGTGGCCTCTAAGAGGGGCGGCTGTTGATGTGGAGAGCTGTGGCCACGACCTGTTTGCCCTGGTATGGGTTGGTGTGGGACCCTAAAGCTGCCACTGGCGACCCCTTAGCCTTTTTTTGGACCTGATTCTGGTTATGAATTCAGATCCATGTTTTTTTTGACCTCTGCCACTTACCCACGTATTAGGAATGTTAGACTCCTTCGTTGAGCTTGTTGCTTTTATTGCTCGCACTTGGTGTGCTTTGCTGTGCTTTAGACAGTGCTCTTTTCTTACTGTCGTGCTCTTTCTTTTGCTTATAGCAGCTTGTTGTCGGGTTGATAAACCCTTCTTTTTGCTCTTAACTCTAATGCTTTATTTACTCTTTTGATTATTTCCTTGCTGAGGTGTTCTTTTCTTGAATGCCTCAGGTCCAGGTTGTAGCCGGTTCTGCGGCTAGTTCTTTTGGAGGGGCTGGTTTGTGGCCTCTTGGGTAGCTGAGACAGCTGATCCCTATTTTGGTGAGGTAGTTCTTTACTTTTCTGTATAGACATACATACTCACCAGTGGGTTCGTGTCAGGTTGTTGGCGCCCACTGGTGGCTTCTTGCGATGCTGGGTATGAACTAAAACTGCTGTTTCTGCCTTTTAGTGGTTGTTTACTTGCTTCTGGGAAAGGATTTTTGCTAGGTTGCATGTTAGATATTTTAAACCCTAAAAACATTATTATATGTATATCATGCATAGCATAATTACAAAACAAAGTCACTATATTTCCTTAGCGTAAAAAGATTTCCTTTTTATATCTATTATATTCACTTTAGAGTCGTGCATACCATGAGTTGTCCCTCGGGGACTCTTATGCTCACTAGGGTGTTAACTTAATTGAACCAAACTATTTTCTGCTGCGTATACTTATACTTTTAATTGTGGACTAGCTGATCCACCATGCCGAGGGATACGGCCAATCAACATAACTGCTTTTCTTTCATAACTAATCAACGATTTTCCTTAAAACTAAGATCTGGAGTTTTGCCTGAGCGCGTGCAGTTATCCCCTGCACGGCGTGGCATCACGGCACGTGTTTTCTCTTGCTCTGATACGATTTTATCGTTGAGAAAATGCGGGTTGTGACAGGAGCAGCGAAGTAACAGCGGCAATGCGAGCCGCAGTGGCATCCAGAGTAGGAGATTCCGCCTCACCCAAGATCTGCTGGCGGATCATATCATAAGAATCGGGAAGACGAAGAAGATAACAAACAACTAGGAGTTCCTGGAAGTGTTTGTGCTGGTCGGTCAAGTCCACGGAGAAGGGGCGATTCTGGAGGATTTCAGCACCAAGAGCCTGAACCTGCTGATAAGCCGCAGTAGGAGACATGGAAGGGCGGGCGAAGAGGTCCGCATAGAGAGTATAAATGCGGGACGTCTGGCCCCCCTTCGAATAGAGAGCAGCGAGGTGAAGCCAGGCGGCCTTGACCGTCTCATCATGGCGAATGACGGGAAGGCACTCATCAGAAAGGCTGTTGGCCAGCCAGGTGCGGACAAGAGCATCACTCGCATCCCAATCATCAAACTCAGGAGAGGTACGAGGAGGAGGGTCATCGGTGAGGTGATGACGCTTGCGTTGAGAGCGAAGGAGAAAAGTGAAAGAAACGCTCCAATCGGGATAGTTGGAGCCAACATGCTTAGAAACGGTGCCAAGGTTGCCCGAAGGAGGAGGAGGAGAAGGAGCTGCAGGAGTAGTGGTGAGTCCGGAAGTCGTCATTAAACACAGCAAGAAACCGCAGCGGATAGAAAAGTAGGAAGCCGCGCGAACACAAGCGGCTAGAAATGAAACAAAGGCACAGCGGGGAAGAGGTCACGCGGACTAAAAAAGCCGAGCGAACAGACGAGAAGAGGAGGTAAGAAGCAGCGACTACAACAAGTCGCAGGCCGGGCGAACAGAAACAGGCCGCAACGACTAGGAAGTCGGAGAGGCAAGAAACAAGTCGCGGCGAGAACGAACCAGGTCGCAGCGACGAATAGCAGAAGGAGAAGAGAACCAAGGAGAAGCAAGCCGCGCGAACAGGGCAGCGGACAGAAACAAGCCGCGCGAACAGGGCAGCGGACAGAAGAGAAGTCAAGATGCGAGACAGGTCGCGGATAGCGGAAAACAAGCCGCGAGAAGCAGAGAGCGCACAGAAGCAGGAGGAAATGACCGTGCGCTCTGATACCATGTTGAAAGTAGCAAATAAGAAAGAACAAACAGATAGACTTTTGAATAATTGAAATTTTATTATCCAAAAAAGATATCATTTACAAAGGTATGACCTCCCTTATATAGAATGGAGGAGATATGAGAGAGAGTATACAAACAATGTGCGACTAAACATTTACAGTACTGAGCAGCTAGAAATAAGGAGACCGCACAGGCCGCACGGTTAGACGGATGGGTTAACCGCTCGACAACTCCAGCAGGATAGAATAGGCCGCAATGGGAGACCGATAGACCGCCCGGTCTCCAGGCTTCAGAGTGAGACCGCCAGACCGCTCGGTCAACAAACCGCTGGATCAGACCGCAAGGCCGCCCGGTTTAATACTTCAACAAGAACTTAGTCTCGTCCAGCGACTTCGTAAAAATGTCGGCAATTTGCCTATCTCCAGAGACATATTGAAGTTCTATGTCCCCATGCTCCACATGCTCCCGGATGAAGTGATACCTTAGCTCTATATTCTTTGTCCGGCTGTGCGAGACTGGGTTGTTGGCTATTGCTATTGCACTGGAAGAGTCGCAAAATAATGGAATCTTTTCAAGCTTCATGTTGTAGTCCTCAAACTGATTCTTTATCCAAAGTAACTGTGCACAACAACTACTTGTAGAGATGTACTTTGACTCGGCCGTTGAGATTTCTACACAGTTCTGCTTCTTGCTACTCCAGGAGATAAGCCTTCTTCCAAAGAATTGGCATGTCCCCGAAGTGCTTTTCCTGTCGTCTTTGTTCCCTGCAAAATCTGCATCTGAAAAACCTATTAGCTCGCTATCATTACTTCTTGGGTACCATAAGACAAGATTTGGCGTACCTTTAAGGTATCTCAAAATCCGCTTCGCAGCAGCGTAGTGAGATTCCTTAGAGTTCACTTGAAATCTAGCACAGACACTTGTTGAGAACATTATGTCAGGTCTACTTGTAGTAAGATAAAGCAAGGATACAATAATACTTCTGTACTTGGTTTCATCAAAAGGTTTCCCTTTTTCATCCTTGTCCAGAGACATAGAATAACCCATTGGAGTCCTCATCGAGGTTGCGTTCTCCATTCTGAATTTCTTAATTAGCTCCTTGGTGAACCTGGTTTGTGAGATAAAAATTCCATCTTCAGATTGTTTCACTTGAAGCCCTAAGAAATACTTCAGCTCGCCCATACTACTCATTTCAAACTTCCCTTGTATAAGTTTTGAAAACTTTTTGCAGAGGTTGTCATCAGTATGACCAAAAATAATGTCATCGACATAGATTTGCACTAGCAAAATCTTGCCTTTAATTTCCCTAAGAAATAATGTCTTGTCTATCTTTCCCCTTGTGAATTTATTCTCAAGTAGAAAGCTAGACAACGTCTCATACCAAGCCCGAGGTGCTTGTTTCAGACCATATAAAGCTTTATGCAGTAAATAAACGTAATCAGGAAAATTAGAATCAACGAAACCTGGAGGTTGTTCCATACACACCTCTTCCTTTATGTCTGCATTAAGGAAGGCAGAATTCACGTCCATTTGATAGACGGTGAAGCCTTTGAGTGCAGCATATGCTAGGAATAACATGATGTCCTCCAGCCTTACCACTGGAGCGTACGTCTGGTCGAAGACGATTCCTTCTTCTTGACGATAACCCTTTGCGACAAGTCTGGCCTTGTTCTTTACAATCGTTCCATTCTCGTCCATATTGTTCCTGTAGACCCATTTTGTCCCAATGACGTTCTTACCTTTTAGTCTTGGAACAAGTTTCCATACTATGCAGTGCTTGAATTTGTTTAGTTCTTCTTCCATCGCCATTATCCACGATGCGTCTGAGTTTGCTTCCTCAAACTTCTTTAGCTCAACCTGCGAGAGAAAACTTAAATATAGAATTTCATTAGTTGTACCTCTACAAGTTCTGACACCATCCCGGGGATCTCCTATGATCTGGCCCATGGGATGATCCTTCAGATGTTTGAGCTCTAGAGTCCTTGCATCTGGATTATCTTCTATCACCGGAGTGACTTCTTCATTTTGGATGACTTCTTCATCTTGATCATCAACTTCTCCAATAGGGGTTGGAGAGGTGATCTTGATGGAATTTTCACCCTTATCCTCAGACGATTTATCCAAGCTAATTTCTTTCAGTTTTGAACCTGCATCTTCAATAAGCACACTAGAAGAGTTGCTTTGCAGCAAGCTCGTCTCGTCAAATACAACATGTATTGATTCATCTACAAACAGAGTTTTTCTATTAAATATCCTATATGCCTTACTATGGCTACTATAACCTACAAAAATACCTTCAAAACTCTTTTCGCTAAACTTTGTAGTATGATACTTGTCATTGTTTAGCACAAAGCATTTACAGCAAAAATTTCTAAAATATGAGACTGTTGGTTTCCTGCCCTTCAGAAGTTTGTAAGGTGTCTTATTATGGTTTTTGTTTATGAGGGCTCCATTTTTCACGTGGCTTGCAATGTTGACGGCTTCAGCCCAAAAATATTCCGGAAGTGATTCCACAGTCTGCACCTCCAAAGATGACCTTTGGTCCGTTCACAACTGGAGAAAAATTCTGAATTAGACTTCTTGTCTCAGTCATATGCTGAGAGAATCCACTGTCCAAGTACCAGATTGGCGTTTTGGTGGCCTTGGACATACCTGCAATCACAATCAGTTTGCCTTAGGAACCCAAATATGTTTGGGTCCTTGGTCTCGGGTTAGAGCACTCCCCATACGAATATTAGCATTAGGAGTGGTCTTCCTCATATTACCAACATTAGGGGTTGCAACATTTCTGGGATTAAACCAGCAATCAATGGCAAAATGACCAATTCTGCCACAACTCCAACAGTCAAATCTGTTGTATCTTTGCCTTAAGTTCTCCTGCTTGACCTTTTGGAACTGTGGTCTAGCAGGGGCAGCATTCTTGGAGGAAGAAGCTTCATGATGATGACAATCAGATGTTTTCTTCTCCTTCACTAGTTTTTCTACAACAGTCTTTGCCTTTGGTGCCTTCTTGAATTTATGGCCATGATTGAAAGGGCCATAACTCTGAAGAACGACTTATTCATAAGGTGCCTTAAAGACGCTTTCACCAAAGTTTCTAGGTCGAGTCCATACTTGATAACGGGACTTTGGCTCTACATAGGTAGGCCTAGCAAAGTGTCCGTAGGATAAGTCAAGATCAAACACATTTGATGAAAATATGCCCTTTTTGAAAGTGGTCTGATCTTGAGGGGCTTTCCCCTTCTCTTTGGCCAAGGCCTTCTTAGCGGCCTTATTCTATCTTTGAGCCTTGTTTCTCCTATACGACTTACTAGGAGCTTCTTCATGGCCTAGTCCTGCACCCTTGGCCTTCGCTGAGAATTCAACAACGAATGGAAGAATAGTCTTAGCCTTAGAGAAACTTTCAACAAGTTTCTTTTCAGCGGCGAGTTGTTCTTCCAACTCTTTGATGATTTTCTCTTTAAGATCAAGGTGCTCTAGAGCCTTCTTATATTCTTCAATAGCATTATTGAAGTCCTCTTTAAGTGAGTCCATCTTAGCGACTTCCTCCCTCAAAGTGCTCTCTTCAGACCTTAGAGATTTTATCTCTTTAGCCTGAGTTTTCACGACTCGGCGACATTTGTCGTAAGCCATGATTAACTCCTTATATTGGGCCATGAGTTCTGAGTCATCGTCTGAAGGGCTATCCTCACAAATATGTTTCAAAACTTCAGAATCTGAAAGTGGAGTGTGAGAGTTTACCTTCCCAGTGAACTGGGGCTCTTGTTCGTCATCAGTTTGACACATGAGTCCAAAATAGGCTTCTTCTTCTTCACTCGACACAGATGAGTCAGAGTCACTACGAGTCTTGCCCTTTTTGGCCATCAAGCTCTTCTCTGTCCTCTTGTTGTTGTACGAGGACTTCTTTTCCTCTCTTCTACCACCCTCCTTCTTCTTGTGAGGGCAGTCAGCGATGATGTGTACTGACTTATTACAACAATAACAAATAATGTCAGTAGAAACATGTTTGTTCTATTTAGAATTATACCTGTCATGGCTGCTTGAGCCTTTTCATTGACGATCACCATCGTATTGTGATCTTCTATAGGAGGCATCCTTACCTTTCCATTGCTTCTTCTTGTTCAATAATTTCTTGAACTGTCTAGAGAGTTGTGAGAACTCTCCTTCTGATAGTTCAGATCCTGAGGTGCTCGGCTCTGAGGTTTATTCTTCACTAACATCTTGTGCTGGAGTAGGAGGAATAACCTTTATCTTCTTAGACATGTCTGCCTTTAAAGCAACAGACTTCTCTTTGAATGCAGACCTGCTCTTCTCTTCTTCAGCCTTCCTGGTGTTGAGTTGAAGCTCATATGACATAAGCTTCCCAAAGAGATTCTGTGGGTCTGTCTCGGCCAATTTTCCAAACTCCCTTATAGCACAGACCTTGTTATCTCATTCCTTAGTCAGGGATCTCAAGAACTTATAATTTAATTCTCCATTAGTGAAGACTCTGTCATAGACCCTTAGCCCATTCACTATCTTGAAGAAATTCTCAAATGTGTCAGCAATGGTATCCTTGTTTCCTTGTCGGAAAGCTTTATACTTCTGATTTAGAAGGGATCTTCTATCATCCCTCACTTCTTCTGTACCTTCCATTAAGGTAACTAGAGATTGCCACATCTCTTTCGCAGACTGGCAGTGAATCAGGTTTTGCAGCATTGAATCATCAACTGCACTTGCTATAATATTTTTTGCCTTTTTGTCTAATAAAGCAAGTACAATCTCATCCTTATCTAGATCCATATGTTTCTTTGGGACTTTCTTAATTGGATCTATAGTGGAGACGGTCATGAGAATGTAAGGACCTTCTTCAACTATCATGAAGATCCTTGGATCCACAGCTTCCATAAAGAACTTGATTCTCTCTTTCCACATGGGAAAATTATTTTTGGTGCACAAAGGAAGCTTGGCAAAATCTTTAGCCTTGTCCATTTGCTAGATCTCAAAAGATAACTATTGAAGGATCTGATCAAGGTGTTAACCTTTTAACGATCAACCTCACTTTGATACCAATTGAATGTTTATAGTTGCATGCCTAAATCACCTAGAGGGGGTGAATAGATGAGATGTGCGTCTTTTTGCGAAATAAAAATTACAAACCAATGCACAGATCTATCTACCAATCAAACACAGACGAGGCAAGATTTATAGTGATTCCCCAACCTTGGGTACATCCATTTTCCCTCACCGATCTAGCAATACACTAGACTCAGCTACTCCACTATCTCGGATTGAAAATCAATCCTACCCTCAGAACAATGTTCCTACAATATCGATCCACAAAATGGATCTAAACTCGGAAGGTAAAACTTCCTACAATCTCGGAGATAAAAAGCTCCTACACTCGGAGAAGTTTCTCCTACAAGAATGAAATAAATTGTATAAAAATACAAACAATGATTCCTCTTTTTTAGATATGCAACATTCGACCAGAAATTTCTTCTTCTAGGCTTTGCAGCTTTATCAGAATGATGAAGAGAAATCTCGGCAAGATTGGATCTGAAACTTCTTGGCTTCACACGATTGATCGAATCAGAAGATTGATGAGTTGAGCAAATCTCGATCTGGAAAGCCTTCTTGATCTAAATCTTCAAAAGATGAAACCCTAGCCGGTCGGGAATCAGCGACGGCAACGACGGCGGTTTTCGTTTCTTGGAGAGAGAAAGAGGAAACAGAAGCGGCTATAAAACTTTCTTAGAATAATTTTCTTAGAGTTATAATTGTTAGGGTTTGTCGGTTTAGACAAGACCTTTTATAGGAGAGGATAAGATTAGACATAATAGAGTCATTATGAGAGACACGTGGACCAATCACGTCAAAGTTCATTAAGAAAACCGTTATTCTGGACTTAACGAATTTTCGGAAAAGTCGAAGTAAAATACTCGAGATATAAAAGACTACTTGAGTACATGAAGCACTACTCGAGTAGGTAGAAGATGACTACTCGAGTATATAAGAAGAACTACTCGAGAGGCAATGAGATAATTATTCGAGTGCATGGAGTCAACTACTCGAGTAAGTAAGAAGAAAAGGAGTCAGCTACTCGAGTAACAAAAATAACATACTCGAGTACTTGAGTACTTGCACAAGAGGTGGAGTAGATTACTCGAGTATAAGAAATACTACTCGCGTATATAAGAATGAACTACTCGAGTAGTTAAGAAACTACTCGAGACAAAGACTTCGAAAATTTCTGGAACTGGAAAACAGGACTACTCGAGTATAGAAGTTAAACTACACGAGACAAATAGAACTACTCGAGTATATGGAGATGACTACTGGAGTAATTCACTTAGAGAAATTTTTTGGAATGGAATTCTGGATTACACGAGTATAAACACTGTACTACTCGAGTAGTAGATGAACTAGTCGAGCACATGACTTAGACTACTCGAGTAAGTGAGAACTACACGAGAGTCAGAATTCAACTACTCGAGACAGAAGATAAAACTACTCGAGTACTATACAGTACCACTCGAGTATTTAACTTAGAAAACTTTTGAGAAGAAAATTTCTGTAAACCCGAGAGGTAGAAGGAAACTACTCGAGTAGTTGACGTAACTACTTGAGAGCCATAATAGGACTACTCAGGATATATCTTAACTACTTGAGTAAGAGTATTATTACTCTAGTATGAACTCAGTAATTTACTCGAGTAAGTATAGAACTACTCGAGTACTTTACTTAGGAAATTTTCTTGACATAATTTGTTTCTTCTTCTAAGGTGAAACCAGAATCAAGTCTTTTCACTTAGTCCTAGTGCTTGAATATGAAGTGTATCCTAATAGAGAGGCTACACATGAGTCAACACTTTGGAACACACAATGAGGGATTACATTGTATGGTCCTGTGTTTGGTGACCCATTGTAGACTGACATTGGTCTACACTTCCCATAGGATTCCTGCAAACACATAACTCAAACCAAGCATCAAATACAACTTAATTCATCTTAGTTCAAGGATGACTTCATCAAATCTTGGTTAGTGTGGATACAATACCCAACATAGAGCATTTCACAAGTAAATATATATATATCATATAATGTGCTTTCACGCACACATTCCATCACAACCGTCAGCCACTCGGCCCAACGATCCGTGCACACAGGACACATTCTTGGTGTACCGGCGAACCAGTCGCCCACCACCGTATCAGGGTCGTAATCCAACGTTAAAACATTGAGCATCTCACTCCATGGCGTGCAGCCGGAGTTCTAGTCGTAATGCACCGGGATTGGCCCGTAGCACCCCATTGTGTCATGGCACGCAGGCCTACGACTCTTGATATGCGCTCTAACAGACCGCACTTTTAGGTCTCATGTCAGACGGACATAGTGCAGGTTGGATCCTCCACCCCCCGTTGCTCAAGTCGCCATGCCATCACCGAGTACGGTGTACTCGCGGCTACAAAAGGCGCGGGTCGGTCTCACCAATCCTGTTCTAGCATTCAAGCCTGGGTTCTTTCCTGGGCGCACCAGTACTTCCTCTTAGACCCATTTCATATCCCAACATTAGCGGATCTTTCCTGGGCACACCAGTACTTCCTGCTACTTCCCTTCACAGGTATGATCCCGCAAATATCACAAATGTCAAGTGTCTTTCCTGGCTTGCCATGCCAGTACTTCCTATTACTCCCCTTCACATGTATCACCCAAGAACATCAGGCATCACAAAGGGTATTTCCTGGACTTCCAATCCAGTACTTCCTGCTACTCCCTTTCACAGGTAGAACCCAAAAGCACAAGCATTATACGGGTATGTTACTGGACTACCACTCCAGTACTTCTTGATACTTCCCTTCACAGGTCCAACCAGTCGACTCTTAAACTACGCGTTTATCACGAAGTCTTCTCTGGTTCGTATGCAACATCACCAATCCAGACCAACCTGTCTAGATGGGCTTCACACAACATGCCTATTCCGTACTCAGTTTCCAGATCTATAAGCCAACTAATTGGGGATTTCATGAATCAACCCAAAGACTCCCACATCAAGCCACCCTCTGGTGGGGGAATCATATGCCTATGCCAAAAGAATCCTTCACATGGCTAGGAATAAAGGTCGTTACCCTTGAAAACCGCTTCAGTGCCATGAGCTCCTAGCTAGCTAGAAAGAACTGCAACAGCTTTTCCTCCGCAATGCTGGCCTCGGATCTCTAGTCGGAATTCCGCAGCACCACCGGTGACCAGCCCTACTTCCTCCTCCTCCTTCCTCTCCCTTTCTCTCTCTAGGTTTTAGAAAGATGAAGGCACTTATGCAAATGAGTTCTTTCATCTCATCCACAGCCTTAAAGAAGCAGGGAGGCAGCTCAGCCCTTGGATCCTAGTTGAAGTAACAGACATCCACGATTTTGCCACAAAACCATATTTTTTGACAAACACGGCCTGTGACACGCCCGTGCCCCAGGCCTTGTACCTCAAGCGGTGCCCAACCGACTTATCTAGACCAGTACACGCCCGTGTCATGGGTCGTGTCACATGACACGCCTTCAGACATGCCCGTGTTTGTGGCCGTGTACACCAGGCTAAAACATTCATTTTCAAACCGAGAGGGACACGGGCATCTGACATGCCCGTGTCACTGGCCGTGTGCCCCTACACGGCACCAAACAAGCCCTAGCTCCACTTCGTCGAGCTGAGTTCGTAGAGCCCAGAGGATACGCCCTGTGACATGCCCATGTTACGGGTCGTGTACTCGACTCTCGACGATCGTCGACCGAAAGTTATCGACCACTCGTCGTCTACTCAACCAAGAAGGACACGCCCTGGGACATGCCCGTGTCCCAGGCTGTGTCACCTAAAATTTTTCCATTTTTTATTTTGGGCTGTTACAAACCTCCACTCCTACAAGAAATTTTGTCCTCAAAATTTGTACACAGGAAGGATCCAGCAAGCAAGAAGTTATAACATCAAAATGTTTAGGTTACAACAAACTTTTCACTACTCAACCGTTTTTACAAAAACAACTTGGGAAAATCAGCTCGCATGGTTTGCTCTCGCTCCCATGTAAGCTCCTCACGGCCGCAATTGTCCCATCGGACTTTGAACATAACGATCGTATTGTTCCGCAGTTGCTTCTCGGCACGATCCTCGATCTGAATGGGCCTAACCTTCGTCGTTAGCCCATACTCTACCGGCACACGATCAGTCTCGATCACTTAAGCTGGATCCTTTACGGCCCTCCGCAGCACCGAAATGTGAAACACATCATGTAATCCACCCAAGTCTGCTAACAGAGCTAGCCGATATGCAGCTTCCCCGACTCGCTCGACCACTTCAAATGGACCAAGGTATCTTGGACTCAACTTTTTCAGACGTCGAATCCTGGATACGCCATTGAAGGGCTTGATATTCAAGTATACCCAGTCACCTACCGCAAACTCCACGTTCCGATGCTTGGCGTTGTAGTATATCGCTTGTCGATCCTGGGCTATGAGTAGCCAATCTCGAATAGTACATATGGTCGAGTTTGCTTCATCGACTTCATTACGATTATAAACTCTAGCTTCGCCCGCTTCTACCCAAGCCAAGGAGTACGACACTTCCGTCCATACAGAGCTTCATACAGTGTCATCCCGATGCTCGCTTGGTAGCTGTTATTGTAGGCAAATTCCACCATGTAGAGATGATCCTTCCATCTCCTCCCAAAGTCGAGGTCGCACATCAGGAGCATGTCTTCAATCGTCCGGTTGGTCCTTTCAGTTTGGCCATCTGTTTGAGGATTAAAAGACGTACTGAATTGTAACTTCGTGCCCAACAGTTGATGAACTAGCCGCCAATCATTTGATGTGAACAACCCATCTCTATCACTTACGATGCTCCGAGGAACACCGTGTAGCCGCACAATCTTGTCAACATAGAACTTTGCCAAAGTTTCCACCGAATCATCCCGTCTGTTCTTCGGAAAGTGTGCCACTTTCGTTAGCCGATCGACAATCACCCAAATGGAGTCATTTCCGCGGTGAGATTTCGGCAACCCGTGCACGAAATCCATGGAAATATCGTCGAAATTCCATTCTGGAATCGGCAACGACTTCAAGTAACCGCCCGGCTTTTGACATTCCGCCTTTACCATATCACAGGTTTAGTATTTGGCCACATAATGAGCAACATCTTTCTTTAGCCCTGGCCACCAAAACAGCTTTTTCATATCCCCGAACATTTTTGTGCTCAGTTTCCAGATATATATGCCAACTAATTGGGGATTCCATGAATCAACCCCAAAGACTCCCACATCAAGCCACCCTCTAGTGGGGGAATCATATGCCTGTGCCAAAAGGAATCCTTCACATGGCTAGGAAGAATGGTCGTTACCCTTGAAAACCGCTTCAGTGCCATGAGCTCCTAGCTGGCTAGAAAGAACTGCAACAACGTTTCCTCCACAATGCTGGCCTCGGATCTCTAGTCGGAAATCCGCAGCACCACCGGTGACCTGCCCTACTTCCTCCTCCTCCTTCCTCTCCCTTCTCTCTCTAGGTTTTAGAAAGATGAAGGCACTTATGCAAATGAGTTCTTCCATCTCATCCACGGCCTTAAGTAAGCAGGGAGGCAGCTCAGCCCTTGGATCCTAGTTGAAGTAACGGACAACCACGATTTTGCTACAAAACAATATTTTTTGTCAGACACGGCCTGTGACACGCCCGTGTCCCAGGCCGTGTACCTCAAGCGGTGCTCAACCGACTTATCTAGACCAGTACACACCCATGTGACACGACCGTGTCACGGGCCGTGTCACCTGACACGCCTTCAGACATGCCCGTGTTTGTGGCTGTGTACACTAGGCTGCAACATTCATTTTCAACCCGAGAGGGACACAGGCATCTGACATGCTCTTGTCACTGGCCGTGTGCCCCTACATGGCACCAAACACGCCCCAGCTCCACTTCATCGAGCCGAGTTCATAGAGCCCAGAGGATACTGTTAAATTTTCTCAACGTGGTCAGCGAGATAGCCCAAATGCCAAATTAATATCTTCGGAACTACCCAGTTCTCACGTTGAACCAGCGGAAAACCCGAGGACCAGAGGTTACACCCAACAAACAATGGAAGCACAAGCAGGTCTTTTATACATTCACTTCTTTACAACACGAGACATACATAGCGAGACACGATTTCGCTAGTATAATAGCTGTAAATAGAAAGCACCAAAAAACAAGCCGTGCGGACAGCACCGGAGTCCGCCGAGACCGCGAGGTCGCCGAGTCTGCTGAGCACGCCCAAGCTAAGCTGCAATCCGCCGAATAGCTACGGAGTCTGCCGAAGCTGCGAGGCCGCGCGGACACACCGTTATTCATCTCCTGCTAAACCCGAACTGAGGAACACCCTTACCCGCCTGAAGCCGGCGGACAGGTTATTGAAGCTGGCAAGGATGAAACAGAACTGACAAGCCGCAGAGCGACCTCCTGCTGAGTCCGCAGAGACCGCACACTTCCAAGCACTTGACCGAAGTCACAGCCAAACTCCTGGCTCCTTGAAGCTATCCGCGCGACCTGCACACAGCAAACCGTCAGCCTGAAACAATCCGCGCGGACTGACAAACACAGACCGCAGCTCCTTGCACACCCCAACTTACTGTTCACTCAAGTTACTTAGGTTACTGTAGATGTGCCAGGGGGGTCCTATTTATAGGCACGGTGAGGAGTGTGGTCACCCCCCAAGAGATAGCGACACCGCCCCAGCCTGCGCCATAGCAAAACTCTCTCCGCTGAGTGCAGGTCGCCCAAGCTATACGGATAAGGCATCAGCCTGCAAAGCTCCAGCCACTGCAGGACAACAACCCCCTTCAATGGCAGTCTGCACCAACCCGAGGGAGTCCGCAAGACTCACACCTCAATCCGCGACAAGTCCACGACTAAAGGCAGATAGCAACAGTCCGCCCGGTCACAGCGAACTTGGCGGATACCGCGGACACCATGGCCTTGGCACAAAGTGTGACCAAGTCCAAAGCCATCAAAGGCCAATGAGAGAATGGCGGACGCAAACCCCCGTCCGCCAAACACCAAAGCACAGACCGCCAGTAGTCCGCGAGCTCCTCGCACTTCTGTCCAACACAGCAGCCTCCTCCCGGACTCCAAACACCAGTCCGCCAATCGACCTCCACAGCAAAGCACCTGCTGTGCCACCAGAGCTCGACAAGGCCTCAGCCAAGCTCTAAGCCCAGTCCGCAACAGCCAATACCGCGGACACATCAGTCCGCAAGCTTCCCGCGAACATGAGCCAACCTGCCTATCAGCACAAGCTTGCACCCGCGGCCACTGAGCAATGCACCAGTCCGCAAGCCTCCATCCGCTTAGGCCGCTCCTTGGTAAAGCCAATCAACACACCCAATCCGCAAAAACCAGGCCGCATAGTCCACGGACTCCATGCAACAACCCGCTCAGAAGACAGCCGGCTTTCCACTAGACCTTCCACCAGGCCGCACATCACAGTCCGCCTAGTCCGCCTAGTCCGCCAAAGCTGTCCGCCCCAGGACGCCCGGCCTGTCCCGTCAACCACTTCCACTTAACAAATTTCAACACTCCCCCTTGAAGTGGGAAGTGGTTACCAAGCCCAGCAAGCTGCGCAAGCGTTCAAAGGGCCCCTTCGACAGTGGCTTCATGAAGATGTCAGCAAGATTATCTTCACTCCGAACATGCCCGACCAGCAGAGACCCCTCCAACACCTTCTCCCTGATGAAGTGGTGATCAATCTATATATGCTTGGTCCTGGCGTGACACACTGGATTGTTAACCAGTTTGAGAGCACTCTCATTGTCTCCCCGGAGTAAAGTAGGGCCTTGCACTTTTTCATGAACATCCTCTATAAGCCTCCTCAACCAAACGGCTTCCCGAGCAGCCAAGGCCGAAGCCTTATACTCCGCCTCCGTGGTTGAAACTGACACCGAGTCCTGCTTCTTGCTACACCACGAGATGCTAGCTGATCCGCAAGTGAACACATAACCTGAAGTAGACCTTCGATCATCCGAATCACCGCCATAGTCAGCATCCGTAAACCCGAGCAATGCAAACTCCGCGTCCCTTCTATAGAGGAGTCCCATGTCAGAAGAAGCCTTGACATACTTCAGAATTCCCTTCGCCGTCACTAGATGAGATTGCCTTGGTTCAGCCATATACCGACTTACTCGGCCAACAACATAAGCTATATCCGGCGTTGTAATCGTCAGATAAATCAAGCTCCCAACAAGAGCCCGGAACACCAAGGGGTCATGAAGAACCCTTCCCTCATCTCGTCGAAGCGTCAGCCCAGATTCCAGTGGAGTAGAGCAATTCTTCCCTTCGCCCATGCCGAACCGCTTCACAATGCGATCAGCATACCCTTTTTGGCAAATGAGAACCCCACACTCCTTCCTCTCCACTTCCAGACCGAGAAAGTGATGCAACTCTCCCAAGTATTTCATCTCGAAGCGTATAGCAAGCTCAGCCCTGAGCCTTGCTACTTCCTCCTCCGAATTCCCTGTGATGATCATGTCATCCACATAGAGCAGGACCAAGACTCGTAGCTCCCCCTTCTTCTTGAGGAACAAGCTTGAATCCGAGTTGGAAGCAAGGTATCCACAGAATTGCAAGTACTCTGCAATCTTCCCATAGCACGCTCTAGGAGCTTGCTTCAACCCATAGAGAGCCTTCCTGAGTTTGCAGGCATAGTCCGGATGCTTTTCAGAGACAAAACCAAGCGGCTGATCCATGAAGATATCCTTGTCAATCTATCCGTAAAGAAAAGCATTCTTCACATCGAGTTGCCACAACCCCCATCCCTTGCTAGCAGCCAAGGCGATCACCACTCTTACAGAAGTCATCTTCACAACTAGACTGAATGTCTCCTCATAGTCTTCTCCATACTGCTGTGAGAATCCTCTAGCGACCAGGCGAGCCTTGAACCGATCAATGCTCCCATCAGCCTTCTTCTTCAACTTATACACCCACTTGCAAGTAACCGGAGTAATGCCATCAACCTTGGGCACAAGGTCCCAGGTTTCATTTTTCTTCAGAGCATCAATCTGTTCCTTCATGGCATATTCCCACTCCTTCACTCCAGTGGCCTCGTTGCAGTTTGCAGGCTCTCGCTCATCCAGAGGACCTGAAAAGAAGCAGGATACAAAGCTCACTGCATTCCCATCACAGTACCAAGCCGGTGGCTTTACCACCCTCTTCGATCTCCGAAGAACTGGCTCCTTGCTCACGGCTTCTGTTGCTTCTTCAGGCTCCACTCCTACCTGGGGCAAGCATTGAGCAGTGCTCCCCCCTGCTTCCTGAGCCAGAAGGCTCAGCCTCGGAGTTCGAAGCAACAGGAGCTGCTGGTGAAACAATAAGCTCCTCTTCCAAGCCTTCAGCAGCCACCACCGGTGCTTCATCAATCTTACTGCTTCCGGTTAGCTCCACTGAGCCACCTCAATATGACGTCAGCTCGTCAAAGACAACGTCTCTTGATACCACGAACTTCTTCGTCACAGGGTCCATGCATTTCCATCCCTTCTTCCGCTCATCATAGCCAACAAAGACAAGCTTCCTTGCCTTCGCATCCAGCTTTGTCCGTGAAGCATCCGGGACATGCACGTAGCAAGTTGAACCGAACACCCTAAGGTGTCCCACACTTGGCTTCTCCTTCAGCAACAGCTCAATTGGAGTCTTCATGTTGATAGGGCTGAGTGGCATCCGGTTGATAACATAAGCAGCACAAGACATTCCCTCCACCCAAAAGGACCTTGGGATATCTTTCGCATGGAGCCAGCATTTGCAGGTCTCCGTCAGATGACGGATCTTCCGCTCCGCTACTCCATTTTGTTGTGGAGTGTGAGCACAAGTAAGCTCTCATTGGATCCCGTGCTTCCTGCAGAAGTTAGAAAACTCGGAGGAAACAAATTCACCCCCGTTATCAGTTCTAAGCTTCATAACCCACAAGCCAAGCCGGCCTTCTACCAACTCCTTAAACTCCACAAACAAATGGAAGGCTTCCGACTTCTCTTTTAAGAAGTACACCCAAGTATACCTTGAGTAGTCATCAACCAAGACAAGCATGTATCTGGTTCCACCAAGGCTGGCAGTAACCGTCGGTACCATCAGGTCGCCATGAATGCACTCCAATGGTCTCTTGCTCCTTGTTTGTGATTTATCAAACGGAAGGTGATGTGCCTTGCCGTATTGACAGCCCGCACAAACATGCCCATCACCAAAGGAGGACAACTTTGGCAACCCCCTCACCAAACTTCTACTAGCCATCGCCTTTAGCTTGTCCATGCCAACATGCCCCAGCCTCTCATGCCAGATAGCAGCACTATCATTGGCCCTCATTCTATCAACATAAGCATTGGTGGAAAGAACAAACAAGTTCTTCACCCTCCTCCCAACATAAGCAACATCAGCCTTTACTGCTGATACGTTGCGAAGGAACCTCACGTCTGTTGGCCCAAACAGAATGTGATACCCAGCGTCCACCGCATTGGTCACCGAGAAGAGGTTCTTTTTCATGCCCGGCACGTGATACACACTCCTCAACGTGAGTGACCCCTGATCACTATCCAAAGACACGACCCCCTCCTTCTCTACTGCATAAACAGTATTATCCACAGTGATAATAACTTCATTACCTGAGTAAGCCTGCATGGAGGTGAACTTGGATTTGTCTCCGGTGAGGTGATGACCACACCCGGAGTCCACGATCCACTCGCTGTTGAAGTCCTCAGCAGAAAAGGCCCGGACACAAGTGCCCGTCATGAAAGCTCCGCCCCATTCTGCTTCTTCACTTCTCGAGCAAGCTTCCTCCTTTCCCGCAGCATGCCCAGGCTGCAGTTTGACCTTACAGTCCCGCTTGAAGTGCCCTCGCTGATGACACCGGTAGCACTTCAGATTCTTCTTCCAGTCCTTAGGAGCATTGCTCCTCTCCAGTGAATATGAAGTTGAAGTCTCCTTCTCACCAGCGGCCTGCACCTTCTTCTTCTTCTTCCCTTCCCATCCTTTCTTCTTACCTGAGAAGAGAGCCTCGCTGCCTTCCTGATTCAGGTTCACTCCAGCCATCTGCCTTGCTAAGCTCTCCGGCGAGGCAAGCAGATTCTCCAGCTCCAGCAACTACGGCTGAGTAGCCCACCCTTGAACAGATGTTACAAAGGCCATATACTTCTTCCGCAAGCCATGGATAATGTGCCTTTTCATCTTTACCTCAGAGATAGGCTCATCAGGATCCAGTGCCGACAGCTCAGCACATAAGCTCTTCATCTTTAAGAAGTACTTGGAGATGGAAAGGTCTCCCTGAGTTGCCCTGGCCAACTCATTCTCCAGGAACTGAAGCCGCGCCACATTCTTCCTATTGAACAACTCATCAATGGTTGTCCAAATATCAGCAGCCGACTCACACCCAACGATGTGATCAAACAGTTCCGGAGACACGACTCTCTTCAGAATGAACTCCGCTTTAGCATTTGTTCTTCTCCAGAGCCTAACCTGCTCAGCAGTACCGAAAGCAGCAGTGAATTCCTGTCTGTCGTCACCACCGACGACTTCCCACAGCTCCTCGCCAAGAAAATAACTCTTCATGCACGACTTCCACTTCTTGAAGTTAGTCGGCGTTAAGAGTTCAATGCCAAGACCTCTTGCAAAACTCCCTTCCATTGCAGCACCTGTTGGCAACCTTTCAGAAGCTCCGAGCAACAACACAGGTTGATCACCACTCAGTCACTGAGTAACAACACTGGCTGACTGCTGCTCACGCAACTGAACCTCAGCAACCTCCCTCTGATACCATGTTAAATTTTCTCAACGTGGTCAGCAAGATAGCCCAAACGCCAAATTAATATCTTCGGAACTACCCAGTTCTCACGTTGAACCAACGGAAAACCCGAGGACCAGAGGTTACACCCAACAAACAATAGAAGCACAAGTAGGTCTTTTATACATTCACTTCTTTACAACACGAGACATACATAGCGAGACATGATTTAGCTAGTATAACAGCCGTAAACAGAAAGCACCCAAAACAAGCCGGGCAGACAGCACCGGAGTCCGCCGAGACCGCGAGGTCGCCGAGGTCGCCGAGTCTGCTGAGCACGCCCAAGTTAAGCTGCAATCCGCCGAATAGCCACGGAGTCCGCCGAAGCCGCGAGGCCGCGCGGACACACCGTTATTCGTCTCCTGCTGAACCCAAACTGAGGAACACCCCTACCCGCCTGAAGCCGACGGACAGGTTATTGAAGCTGGAAAGGCTGAAACAGAACTGACAAGCCGCAGAGCGACCTCCTGCTGAGTCCGCAGATACCGCACACTTCCAAGCACTTGACCGAAGTCACAGCCAAACTCCTGGCTCCTTGAAGCTATCCGCGCGACCTGCACACAGCAAACCGTCATCCTGAAACAATCCGCGCGGACTGACAAACACAGACCGCAACTCCTTGCACACCCCAACTTACTGTTCACTCAAGTTACTTAGGTTACTGTAGATGTGCCAGGGGGGTCCTATTTATAGGCACGGTGAGGAGTGTGGTCACCGCCCAAGAGATAGCGACACCGCGCCAGCCCGCGCGATAGCAAAACTCTGTCCGCTGAGTCCGCAAGGACTTAGCCGGATACCAAGGAAAACCGCCAGGAGCAAGGCAACCATTGATGAACCCTCTCCAGTCCGCCCAAGCTATGCGGACAAGGCATCAGCCCGCAAAGCTCCAGCCACTGCAGGACAGCAACCCCCTTCAATGACAGTCCCACCAACCCGAGGGATTCCGCAAGACTCACACCTCAATCCGCAACAAGTCCAGGAACAAAGGCAGATAGCAACAGTCCGCCCGGTCACAGCGGACTTGGCGGATACCGCGGACACCATGGCCTTGGCACAAAGTGTGACCAAGTCCAAAGCCATCAAAGGCCAATGCGAGCATGGCGGACGCAAACCCCCATCCGCCAAACACCAAAGCACAGACCGCCAGCAGTCCGCGAGCTCCTCGCACTTCTGTCCAACACAGCAGCCTCCTCCCGGACTCCAAACACCAGTCCGCCAATCGACCTCCACAGCAAAGCACCTGCTGTGCCACCAGAGCTCGACAAGGCCTCAGCCAAGCTCTAAGCCCAGTCTGCAACAGCCAATACCGCGGACACATCACTCCGCAAGCTTCCCGCGAACATGAGCCAACCCGCCTATCAGCACAAGCTTGCACCCGCGGCCACTGAGCAATGCACCAGTCCGCAAGCCTCCATCCGCTTAGGCCGCTCCTTGGCAAAGCCAATCAGCACACCCAATCCGCAGAAACCAGGCCGCATAGTCCGCGGACTCCATGCAACAACCCGCTCAGAAGACAGCCGGCTTTCCACTAGACCTTCCACCAGGCCGCACATCACAGTCCGCCCAGTCCGCCTAGTCCGCCAAAGCTATCCGCCCCAGGCCGCCCGGCCTGTCCCATCAACCACTTCCACTTCACAAATTTCAACAAATACGCCCTGTGACACGCCCATGTCACAGGACGTGTACTCGACTCTCGACGATCGTCGACCAAAAGTTGTCGACCACTCGTCGACTACTCACCCAAGAAGGACACGGCCTGGGACATGCCCGTGTCCCAGGCCGTGTCACCTAAAATTTTTACATTTTTCATTTTGGGATGTTACAAACCTCCCCTCCTATAGGAAATTTCGTCCTCGAAATTTGGACACAGGAAGGATCCAGCAAGCAAGAAGTTATAACATCAAAATGTTTAGGTTACAACAAACTTTTCACTACTCAACCGTTTTTACAAAAACAACTTGGGAAAATCAGCTCGCATGGTTTGCTCTCGCTCCCATGTAAGCTCCTCACGGCCACAATTGTCCCATCGGACTTTGACCATCACGATCGTCTTGTTCCGCAGTTGCTTCTCGGCATGATCCTCAATCTGAATGGGCCTAACCTTCGTCGTTAGCCCATACACTACCGGCACACGATCAGTCTCGATCACTTGAGCTGGATCCTTCACGTCCCTCCGCAGCACCGAGATGTGAAACACATCATGTAATCCACCCAAGTCTGCCGACAGAGCTAGCCGATATGCAGCTTCCCCGACTCGCTCGACCACTTCAAATGGACCAAGGTATCTTGGACTCAACTTTTTCAGACGTCGAATCCTGGATACGCCTTTGAAGGGCTTGATATTCAAGTATACCCAGTCACCTACCGCAAACTCCACGTTCCGATGCTTGGCGTTGTAGTATTTCGCTTGTCGATCCTGGGCTATGAGTAGCCTATCTTGAATAGTATATATGGTCGAGTTTGCTTCATCGACTTCATTACGATTATAAACTCTAGCTTCGCCCGCTTCTACCCATGCCAAGGAGTACGACACTTCCGTCCATACAGAGCTTCATACGGTGCCATCCCGATGCTCGCTTGGTAGCTGTTATTGTAGGCAAACTCCACCATGTAGAGATGATCCTTCCATCTCCTCCCAAAGTAGAGGGCGAACATCCAGAGCATGTCTTCAATCGTCCTGTTGGTCCTTTCAGTTTGGCCATCTGTTTGAGGATGAAAAGACGTACTGAATTGTAACTTCGTGCCCAACAGTTGATGAACTAGCCGCCAATCATTTGATGTGAACAACCCATCTTTATCACTTACGATGCTCCGAGGAACACCGTGTAGCCGCACAATTTGGTCAACATAGAACTTTGCCAAAGTTTCCACCGAATCATCCCGTCTGTTCTTCAGAAAGTGTGCCACTTTCGTTAGCCGATCGACAATCACCCAAATGGAGTCATTTCCGCGCTGAGATTTCGGCAACCCATGCACGAAATCCATGGAAATATCGTCGAACTTCCATTCTGGAATCGACAACGACTTCAAGTAACCGCCCGGCTTTTGGCATTCTGCCTTTACCATAGCACAGGTTTGGCATTTGGCCATATAATGAGCAACATCTTTCTTTAGCCCTGGCCACCAGAACAGCTTTTTCATATCCCCGAGCATCTTCGTGCTCCCAGGGTGAACTGAGTACTTCGTATAATGCGATTCATACATCAGTTCTTCGCTCAATTTACCCAAATTCGGGACGCACAACCAGCCTTCCTTCCGCAGAAGACTGTCATCCCATGAGAACTTTCCCTCTGGCCCATCTTTAGCATAGCGTAGGAGATCTTCATCCAGCTCTGTTGCTCGTCGAATCCGGTCCGCAAGGTCACACTGCACCTCTGTCCAGTTCAAACTTGCATCGGCAGTGGAATTCTTGTCAACACAAGAAATCTCTAACGTTTCTAACTCCTGGATGAGACGTTCATCATGCCTCTGTAACCAACTTGCCCTTGCCGGAGCTCTCCGACTCAAGGCATCCGCAACTACATTCCCCTTTTCGAGAGTATAGTGAATCTCAAAGGTGTAGTCCCCAAGAAACTCCAACCATCTTCTTTGTCGCATATTCAAGTCCTTCTGTTCCAACAGGTACTTTAGGCTTTTGTGATCTGTATAGATCTCCACCTTTACACCATAAAGATAGTGTCGCCACAGCTTTAGGGCCACCGCCGCCAACTCTAGGTCATGGACGGGATAGTTTCGCTCGTGCACCTTCAGCTGGCGTGAGCCATAAGCAATTACCTTTCCATTTTGCAGAAGAACGAAGCCTAAGCCGCTCCCCGAAGCATCACTATAGATTATAAATCCACTGGTACCACATGGCGATGACAACACATGTGTTGTGGTCAATCGAATCTTCAGCTCTTTAAAAGCTCACGCACACTCCGGCGTCCAAATGAACTTCTGATCTTTTCTCGTCAGGTTAGTTAGCGGCAAAGCGATCCGCGAGAAGTTTTCAACAAATCTTCGATAGTAGCCCGCTAGTCCAAGGAAGCTCCTGACCTCGACCACTGAAGACAACACCGGCCACTCCTGTATGGCCCTTATCTTCGCTGGATCGACTGCTATGCCCGCTCCACTCACCACATGGCCCAAAAAAGCCACCGACGATAGCCAAAACTCACACTTCGAGAACTTGTCGTAGAGCTGATTCTGTCTCAAGGTATTCAACACCAACCGCAAGTGGTTTTCATGCTCAGCTTTCGATCGAGAGTAGACCAGAATATCATCAATGAACACTATCACGAACAGGATTAGGAACTTTCTAAACGTTTGGTGCATCAAGTCCATAAACACTGATGATGCATTGCACAGCCCAAACAGCATTACCGTGAACTCATAGTGCCCGAAACATGTGCCAAATGCGGTTTTGTGAATGTCTTCTTCCCAGATCCTCAACTGGTAATAACCAGATTTCAAGTCCAACTTGGAGTAGACAGTCGATCCCACTAGCTGATCGAACAAGTCATCAATCCGCGGAATCAGATATTTATTTTTCGCGGTCAGCTTATTTAGTTCGCGGTAGTCTATGCATAATCGCAAACCACCGTCTTTCTTTTTCACAAAAAGCACAGGGGCGCTCCAAGGAGACATGCTTCAGCGTATATAACCCTGCTCCAGCAATTCTTGTAGTTGGACCTTCAACTCCGCCATTTCCTTAGGCGCAACGCGATATAGCGAGCGGGCCACAGGTTTTGCACTTGGCACCAGCTCAATCGTGAAGTCAATCTCTCGCTGAGGTGGTAGCCCAGGGAGATCCTTGGGAAATACATCTGCAAACTCCAACACGATCGAAACATCACACACACTGGCCTGAGGCTCAACAGCCTGAATCAGCGCAAAGTAGCACTCTGCGCCCTTCCGAACAGCTCTGAATACTTGGAGTGCAGACATCAACGTCCCGCCCACTCCTCGCATACCCGCGAACTTAGTCTCCTGCTCGGTATTCTGGCCCAACGTGATCTCTTTGGCATTACAATCAATCAAGGAATGCTGCTCCGCGAGCCAATCCATACCAAAGATCATGTCAAATTCTGATATCGGCAATATAGATGCAGTCAAGAAGAAATCCCGACTTCCTATTTGCACTGCCACATCGCAAGCTTGATCCGCAAGCATCATACAACCATTCAACAACACCACCCTGACGCTATCTGTTTTTACACGACTAAGTATCCCAAGCCGCGCTATAAACTCTTTAGACAGAAAAGAATGAGAAGCACCCGTATCGAACAGTGCTCGCGCCATCGTATTCTGAATCATCACAAATCCTGTGACCATCATGTCACACATACAAACCACATACATCTATGCACGCAACAAGGTATACAAGCAATACAATATGTAAAAACTTAATTCATACCTGTGACGACGTCACTTTGCTTGATGGCCTCCTATAGGCCAAGATTGTAAACCCGGGGCTGCGCCTGCGAGGCAGAGGACTCCACCACCACCTTTCCTTTTTCCGCATACGACGCTCCCGCCTTATTTTCACTCTTTGGCGGCACCCGACAATCACTGGCTATTTTTGTAACACCCCCTATCCGTCGGATAACATATAGCAGTAGGTCCGGTCGGGGCCCGACGCCATATACCACAGACAGACCGGGTGGTTACTCAATGGAAACCATCCAACCAATCCAACGTCCTACACAGAGCATTCTAGCGGAAGCAATTTAAAATTGTTGCATTAAGAAAGAACCCAACACCAGCATGAATCTCCACTAATACGCCAAAATGAATGAAGTACAAATACACAAGCACAGGCCTTATGGCCTTACAATGTTTTCCTCCAATTACATGTTTTCAAACCTCGGCACGCAGGCCGGCCATACATGAATAAAACAAAACACTCAAAATTAGGCCTTCGAGTGCCGGCTCAGCAACTTGGGCTTTAGCCCGCTATTTTCCGCTTGACTCTGCAGCACCTGTAAGCACAATCCACCGCAACGGTGGCAAATCAAAGCAACGGTTAGCCACGCTGACCAAATTATAACGATCCCGCCCCCAATTCGGGGCGGCGATGCTCCTTCCATGCACTTTATTAGCATAACCAAGCAGTATATAAATACATTGCATCACAGGCGTAAGAATGCATGGCCACACACCCCGTGCACTCAGGGCACATTCTCGGTGAACCGGTCAATGTCACGTCAATTTAAGCCATAGACACCCCGGTCTCACCACCGCCACTGTGACGGCCAAACTATGAGCATTTTGTCTTCCCGGCATGAGTCACGTCAATTTAAGCCATAGACCGTTGAAGACCCTCATCTATGCCAACGGCTTTAACCGAACGACATAGAACTGGTACGGTTCCGTCTAACCCGTGCTCACATCGCAACGACAATTTAAGCTATATACGCGGGTCAAACTTCTCCGAGTCACGTTTTCGTTACAAACTTCACATAACCCGGTTATGTTCAAGTTGGCTCCCAGGTCACCAAGTTGGCAGAATCACGCATTCGCCCAGTTTTCTGGGTGCACCTTAGGGTTAATCCCCAAGGCTCCCTGTTGCAATCTACCACGTAGAAAACTCGAAAAACACACAATCTCACGGAGACTTCTCCGGCCATTTACGCAATGCAACATCACCGATCCAGACCAACTTGTCCGGGTAGGCTTCACACATCATTCCTATATCCATTCTCGGTTACGGACTCTACATGTACACAACGGGGACTATTCATGTCTACCCGAAGGAACGCCTCAAACTCACCGTAAACTCGCGAGAGCGGGCTTCCCTATGCAAAAGAAGTAGAGCTTCACATGCTCAAGTAGAGAATCGTTACCCTAGCGTTCTTCCTTGGCGCCATGAAAATGTAAGTGGATGAAAAGCACCACACTCTCCTTGCCTCCATAAATCCAAAGTCGGTTCGCGATTTGGAGCTCCGAAGCTCCGCCGGTGACCGGATCTAGGCTTCTTCTTCTTCCTTTGCTCTCCCCTCTCTCTTGACTTAGAAAGAGAACCACTCAAGTGAAATGAGGGTTTCAAAGGCCCAATCACGGGTATATCCCAGTAGGAACAACCCCCAACCGTCGGATCCCAAAATAAGGAAACGAATGGCTACGATTTGCAGCTGAAAAGTAAAACCTAGGCTGAACACGGCCTGCGACACGCCCGTGTCCATCGCTATGTCCCTCATTCTCCGTCAAAATCAACGCGTTATAAAAAATTACACGGGTCCCGACATGCCCGTGTTTAACCTGACACGCCCGTGTTCAAACTGATACGGCCGTGTGCCTGGCCGTGTGGCCCCATCGACACAGCCCCCAAAACAACCCGAGACTCACACGGGTCTTGGACACACCCGTGTCCTATTTGACACGCCCGTGTCAAACCCGAACACGCCTGGGCTCTAGGTCGTGTTCACTATTTCGACACTTCGTCGAGCGAAGATCGTCGACTACCCGACACGGCCTTGGACACACTCGTGTCCTAGGCCGTGTTCCCTGTCTCGACAGAACGTCGAGCGCAAATGTCGACTCCCCGGGCCGATCGTCGACATGGGCTTGACATGCCCTGGGACACGCCCGTGTCCCAGGCCGTGTGTCCCCTGCCAAATACCAGATTTGGCCCAAAAAGCCTCCAGTCGCTCTTTTGAGTTTCGGTGTGTTACAATTCTCCCCCTCTTAAAAGAATTTCGTCCTCGAAATTACATAAAGGAAAGGAACATAAGACTTAAATGGTACCTGAGTGAAACAACTCCGGGTACTCCTCAAGCATAGTTTGCTCTCGCTCCCAAGAGAGCTCCTCTCGACCACAATTGTCCCAATGGACCTTGACCATCCTGATATCTTTATTGCGAAGCCGCTTGACTTCCGAGTCTTCAATACGTACGGGCTTGACCTTCGTCGTCAACCCACTATCAACCGGCACTTGATCGACCGCGATCACTTGCGTAGGCTCTTGCACTGCCTTCCGTAGCACCAACATATGGAATACATCATGTAGACCACTAAGCTCCACTAACAGCTTCAACCGGTACGCTGCTTCACCAATCCGCTCCAGAACCTCAAACGGTCCAAGGTAACTCGGGCTTAGCTTCTTCAAGCGCCGCACCTACGAGACACCCTTTAACGGCTTGATCTTCAAGTACACCCAATCTCCAACAGAGAACTCCACGCTCCTGTGCTTGGCATTATAGTACTTAGTCTGGCGGTCCTGAGTGTTGGGTACATTGGAATATATGTACCTGATTTGAAGAAGCCTCACCCTACTTAATGATATACATCAAGATGTATTTGATGTGCTTTGAGTTTACTTGTGCAGGTTAAGTAATTGCAAAATTGCAGGAAAAGTTTCTAAGTCCATGTGTCGAAACCTAGAAGAAAAGTGTCGACACTTAAGAAGGCTTGTGTCGACAACTAGAGAAGCTATGTTGACACTTTGAGTAATTGTGTCGACACCAGGAAGGCAGAGTCGACACCAGAAGAAGAGTGGCGACACATACAGGTTGTGTCGACACACAGTGAAGAATTTTCTACATAATCAGTGTCGACACTTAAAAGCAGTGTCGACACCCAGAGAAACTTTGTCGACAGCAAAAGTGTCGACACTAGGAGACTGTGTCGACACTCAGCAAACTTCAACAAAGTTCAAGTACATGTGTCGACACTAGGAGGCTGTGTCGACACTCAACAAACTTCAACAAAGTTGAAGTACATGTGTCGACACTAGGAGGCTGTGTCGACACTCAGCAAACTTCAACAAAGTTCAAGTACATGTGTCGACACAAGGAGATGTGTCGACACTCAGCAAATTTTCAACACAGAAGGCATGTGTCGACACAAAGAAGATGTGTCAACACTTAACAAGTTTCAACACAAGAAGATGTGTCGACACAAAGGAGGTGTGTCGACACTTAGTAGAATTCAACTAAGTATTAAAGAAGAAGGCTTGTGTCGACACACAGAATCAGTGTCCACACAATCTGAAGAAGCAGTGTCGAGAAGCTGTTACAACAACACAAGGAGTTGTGTTGACAAAATGAAGGCTAGTGTTGACACTTAGTCTACTTGTGTCGACACTTAGTCTATTTGTGTCGATACATAAAGACTATCTATCTCGATACTTTCAGACAGTGACAGAGATTTCAAGAAGTGACTGGATGACTTGACAGCTGCCATTTCAACTGGTCAACTGCAACTGTCAGAGCCATCAGAATGTTATTAGAAACCGGATCAGTCGGTTACATTGGAGAAAGCTTATTTAAAGACCTTTCTCCTTCAAAAAAAGAAGAATGAATCAATGAAGTGAAAAACAACACAACAAGAAGAAGACCTTCAAGAGAAGATCTAAGAAGTTGGAGAGAGAGAGCTCCTTCTAAGAAGGCCAGCTGTTGAACCTGGCTGATAAGGGAGATTCAGATTGAAATCAGAATCTCAAGACAACAAGTGATTGAAGATCATCTGCATAGAGATACAACCCTACCGTGTTCTAATTCAAGAAGCTTTGAAGAAAGCCAAGGGAGGTTGATCTCTGCCAAGTTCTTCCAAGAACTCATCAAAAGCCATGAAATTACCAATCTGCAGAAAAGAAATTTTTGGCATATGGAAAGAGAGGGTTAGACTCTTTATGGAAGCATCTGACCCAAGAATATACATCACAGTCAAAGAAGGGTCATATGTGCCAATGAAGATTTCCATTCTAGATGCAAATCAGAGAACTCCCAAAGACTTTTCAGAAATTACTAAAGATGAAATAATTTTGGCCACTATGGACAAGAGGGCCCAGAATATTATTGTAAGTACAATTGATGATGCCACATTTCAGAACCTAATATATTGTAAAACCTCAAAAGAAATGTGGGACACTCTAATAGTTTACATGGAGGGATCTGAAGAGGTAAGACAAGACAGGAAGTTCTTGTTAAATCAAGAGTATGAAAGCTTCAGACAAGGAAAGTCTGATAGCATTACTGAATGCTACAAGAAATTATATAGGATTGTTAATGAGTTGATGTCCTATGGAAGAGAATTCAACAACTATGAGCTGAATGACAAGTTTTTAAGATCCCTGACTAAGGATTGGGATACCAAGATCTGTGTCATTAGGGAAATGGCCAAATTAGTTGATATACCTCCTCCAACCTTGTTTGGAAAACTGCTATCTTATGAAATGCAGTTAATGGTTAGAAAGGAGGAAGAGAAGACTACTAGAGTGGAGCACAAGGAAAGAGCTGTGGCCTTCAAGACTGAAGCCACTAGGAAGTATAGAAGCAAGTCTCCATCACCACCACAAATAGTTGTTGATACTGCTTCAGAAAATTCAGAGAACTAGAACTCAGACAGCAGTGAAAGTGATGAGGATTTTGCTGCCTTCACAAGGCAGTTTCAAAAGTTTCTGAAGAAGAAGCAGTGGAGGTCTAAGCCATCCACTTCACAGACAAAAAATGACTATTATCAGAACAGGAATGACAAAAGAAAGTCCAAGCCAAGTAAAAAATACATCCTCAAAGATAGTTTGCTATTGTTGCAATAGACAAGGACATATAGTAGCTGACTGTCCAGAAAAGAGGAAAGAGTCAACTGACAAGAAGAAGACTCGGTTCAAGGGCAAAAAGGAAAGGTCCTTTGTTGCTAAGAAGGATAAGAGTTTGATTGATCAGTCATCTTCAGAAACAGATTCAGAAGCTGAAGCCTATATTGGACTGTTTGCTGAAGAGGAAGAAGATGAGTTCTTGCAGCTAATGAACTCATTTTATGAGCATGAGGACAATTAGTATAATGGACTGATGGCCTTAACAGAAGGATACAAGATCCAGGATCAGCCTGGACCAAGTAAGGTACAATGTCTTTCAGATTATAGTACTGATTCAGAATCAGATACATCTGCATCAAGTGATGTGGGTGGGTCTGAATCTGAGGGAGATATTCATCAGTTGATGGATGAATATAGAGATGTATTGCAGGCACTTAAGAAGAGCAAAAATCTGGTCAAAACACTGACTAAGCAAATTGCTAATCTTAAGTTGGCAGCTGCTGATTCAGATAAAGTGTTAGATCAAAAACTAAATGAAATAGCCAGGCTGAAGAATATTATAGTTATTCAGATGGGAACTATTACATTTAAGAATGATCAAATTAGGAATCTGGAGGTTAGACTTCAGAAGGAGAGAGAGATTGTTGCAAGTTTTTCTAAACCAAAATCAGTTTTACCTTTGATAGATAAGTTTATTCCTCAAAAGGGTAAGACTGGATTGGGGTTTACAAAACCTGCCAGGACAGTTAGGTCCAAATCTAAGGGCAAATCCCCAGTACTCAACAAGAAGCCTGCTGTAGATAAAATAACCAGGGTTGTACCTAAACAAAGGTACAACAGATTTGAGTGCTGGTGTTGTGGCAAGGTAGGCCACTTTGCCATAGATTGCTGGCACAATTCAAGTGTCAAGGAGAGTAGCAAACTGCCTGCTAGAAAAACTACAGGTAGTTTTGTTAAAAGTCAGACTAACTTGCACCAAGGACCCAAGAGTTATTTGGGTTTTAAGGTTAAGTAATCTGTTTTGCAGGTGAGTCCAAGTGGCCATGACCCTATATGGTACTTGGACAGTGGATGTTCCAGGCACATGACTAGAACTAGGGGATTGCTGAAGGACTATACACCAATCAAGGATGGTCCTAAAGTTACCTTTGGTGGTTCAGAAAAAGGAATCATCAAAGGCTTTGGTAACATTTCTAGCAACCTAATTACAATTACTCAAGTGGCTTATATAAAGGGTTTGAAACATAACCTCATTAGTATAAGTCAGCTGAGTGATTTAGGATATGACATCTCATTTGTCAAGGATGGTTGTCATATCAGTAGGTCAAGTGATCAAAAGATCATTCTGACAGGATATAGGAAGAGAAATGTCCATTGTCTAGACATTATTTGTGAGAACATTGTTTCTCCTATTTGCCTTGTAGCTGATGAGAAAGTCTCACATTATGTTCAATGGCACAAGAGGCTGGCTCATCTTAACTATAAGACAATTGGCCAACTCTTTAGCAAAGAGTTAGCGAGGAATGGTCCTCAGGTTAAGTGTATAAAGGTTGGGATATGCTCAGCTTGTCAAAAGGGCAAGCAGACCAAATCCACCTTTCATAGCCTTGAGAAGAAAGATGCTGTGAGGTGTTTATACCTCTTGCATATGGATCTTTTTGGTCCTATGCCAGTTCACAGCCTAGGTAGGAAGGTCTATACATTTGTGATAGTTGATGACTACTCAAGGTATTCCTGGGTGTTCTTCCTAAGGCAAAAATCTGAAACACCAAGTATCTTGTATAGTTTTGTTAAACAAATTCAGAATGAATTGGACAGTATAGTGGTCAAAATCAGAAGTGACCATAGTATTGAATTTCAGTCTGAAAGTATGACAAAACTTTGTGAAGAGTTTGGAATTTTTCAGGAATTTTCCTCACCAAGAATACCTCAGCAAAATGGTATTGCTGAAAGGAAAAATAGAACCTTGATAGAGGCTGGTAGAACCCTATTGAGTGACACTTCCCTCCCAGAATATTTCTGGGCTGAGGCAGTAAACACTGCTTGTCATGTGATCAATAGGGCTACTATCACCAAAAGCCACAAGAAGACCCCCTATGAGATTGTGAAGGGCAGAAAACCAAATCTATCCTATTTCAGGATCTTTGGTTGCAAGTGCTATATCCTTAACAATGGTAAGTCTTATCTAACCAAGTTTGCTACCAAATCCCAAGAGGAAATCTTTATTGGGTACAACAACAATAGTAAGGCTTATAGGGTCTACAACTTGATTACTCAAGTTGTAGAAGAGTCTGTTCATGTAGTTTTTGATGAAGCTAGACTCATTAACAATGAATTGCCTAGAAGTGTTTGCAGCTCTACAGGTATAACTGAGAGAATAGAGAAGCTTACCTTAACAGAAGGTCCTTCTGCAAATCAGCAAGTGGAAGATAGTGGCTGCTGTCCAGGGGGAGTACAAGATACTCCTGAAGCTGAAGAGGATCAAGAAGTTCAGCTAGATGAAGAGAATGAAGGTGTACAACCTGAAGACAGGCTGCATCCTGCAAATAGGCATTTAAAAGATCATCCAGCCAATCAAATTATTGGAGATCTCAGACAAGGGGTACTGTTGGAACACCCTATTACTAATTTGGGTCAGGATCACTATGTCTCTAGGAAGCAAATGTTTGACCTCCTGTATAGCTCAAAAGGTCAATTAGAATTGATTCTAAGGGTTACAAGTCTAGGTTTGGAAGCTGCCCTCAAGACCAGGATTTTCTGTTTGGAAACTAAGTCATATCGTCGAGCTCAGCACGACGATTCGTCGAACTCCATCGACGATCGTCTAGCTCAACTTCAACAGTTCGTCGAACTCCATTCGACGATCGCTGAGCTCAACTTCATCATATCGTCGAACTCCATTCGACGATCGGTGAGCTCAGGTCGACAATCTTAACTCAGCTTTGGATCTCTATCTCTGAGCTCAGTTCGACGATCTTTGAGCTCAGATCGACGATATTTTGCTGCTGTATAAGTCCATATCTCTGAGCTCAGTCCGACGATAGCAGAGCTCAGTTCGACGTTTTCAGATAACTTCAAGGATGTTTTTAGATTCAAATTCAAATCAGTTAAGGAGTTATTCTGCAATTAATTCTGAAGATTTCCTAGCCGTTTTCATTTATTTGCTGGACCAAGTTTCAAGGGAATTTCAAGGAATATTTCTGTGGACTTTCCTCCAGAAGAGATTTTGCAATTAAGGATGCAATTAATGCAGACCAACGGCTATTCTTCTCAGAGAATGTTTTTCCATTCAGTACCAGAGAATAAAAGAGAAGAATTTTTGAATCTCTGAGAGAGACACACAGATTACAGAGATACATAGACAGACATCAGTATTCTTCAGAAAAAGAAAAAAAAATATTCTGTCTCAAAGAATTCTCAAGAACACACATCCAAGGAGATCAATCTTTAGATCTCTCTAGTTTTCAAGTGTTCAAGGCCAACATATTTCAAGACTCCAGACGTCCAACATTTCAGCTGTTGCTGAAATCATCTTTTGCTGGAGCTCAACTTTTGAAGGCCTATCACCCTACAGCAAAGCTTCTTTTCCTGAAGATCTCAAGGACTCAGGGGGAGCTTTGACACCATCAATCCACATAGTCTTCTCAGCTGATCTGAGAAAGAGAAGACTGCCATCACTCTCTCACCCCCTCTCTGTAAAGGGTTTCTCAAACTCCCTTCAAAAGTTTGAACTTGGTTTTTGAGCACCTTGTCAAAAGCTCATTGGTGGCAAGACACCTGATCAAAAATCTGATTTGGTTTTTGAGCACCTTATCAAAAGCTCATTGGTGCCCAGGACACCTGATCAACTCATCCTGCAGTGGATTCCTACCTAGGGTGGTAGAAGAGTGGATGTACCCAGGTTTAGGAGAACCACTATATTTCCTTGTGTCTTCTGGTTTTGCTTGTCTTTATTTTTGTTTCTGGCCATGATTATTCTGTGATTAGTTTTTGATTAGTTTAGTTCTGTAATTAGATTTTTAATTGCTTCCCTGCTCACTCATATTACAACAATTGTTGTAGAAAGTTTTAAAGCACCATATACTCTATTCACCCCCCTCTAGAGTATATCAGATCTAGCTGCACTTTCAATTGGTATCAGAGCCAGGTTGGTTAAACATACCACACCTTGGTGGTTGCACAGGCTAACACCTGAACCCAAAGATCCCTAGTTAGATCTGCTTTTCTTCTGTATTTTATTATTAGATTTTGTTTTCACAAATTATGGCCCAAAACAAAGATTATGCTAGCACCAGACCTCCAGTGTGCAATCTATCCAAGTTTGCACTTTGGAAAGCAAAGATCAGACTGTACATGAATTCTATTGACGAAGATATTTTTAACTCTGTTTTGACAGTATGTCCAAGACCTCCATAGAACTCCAGTACAAATGCTGTTCCACCTCCATCAGGAACAGATGCTGACATCAAGAGATGGAAGGTAGCTGATGCCAAGGCTATGAACATCTTAGCCGAGACAATGTCTGATGACATATTTCAAAAGGTGGCTGAATGCAATTCAGCAAAGGAAATTTGGGACAAACTTTCTGAAATAGTCTCAGGCTCTGCTGATGAGAGAAAGGATAGGAGATCCCACCTCATATCTCAATATGAGAATTTCAAGAAGGGAGAAACTGAGTCAGTGGGAGATATGTACAACAGGCTCAGTCTAATTGTCAGTGAACTCAGGACATTGGATAAGGAGATCTCACTAACTAAACTCAATGACAAAATTCTAATGTGCTTCCCTAGCACTTGGGATTCAAGAATCTGGCCAATTAAGGATGCCAGAAGTCTGAATGAGATCACCACTGAAGCTCTATTGGGTAAGCTCAAATCTTATGAGCTACTCATCAAGAATAGAGAAGAAGAACAGAAGGCTGCCTCACCAGCCACAAGAAAAGAGAAGACCATAGCCTTCAAGGCAATTGAAGATCAGCCTGAAGACAAAGTCACACGCAATGATGAACTGCTTAGTCTGTTGGCCAAAAGATTTTACAAGATGGCCAGAATGGACTTCAGAAGGAGATCATACAAGGAGCATGATATGCCAAGGTATGACAAGTCCATTAATAATAATAAAGAAATTGTTTGCTTTGGTTGCAGGAAACCAGGGCACATAGTTCCTAACTGTCCAGAAAACAAAAACAAGGACAGAAGGGACAAGAAAGAAAGAAGAAAGGAGAAAGACTCCAAGAGCAATGGCAATGACAAACCTTCATCAAGCAAAAACAAGCATACAAGAAAGGGGTTTGTTGCTGAATCCTGGAGTGAGACTGAAGAGGAGTCAGAAGCCTCATCCAGCTCCAGTGATGATGAGGATGATGCAGAAGAAAAAGAGTTCTGCATGATGGCAATCAATGCCTCACAACATAATTCAGAAGAAGAGGAGTCAGAGTCAGATTCATAGACTCAACCTGAAGAAGATCAGGTAATCAGTTCTTTTGATTTTAATTCAGAGGACTTTAAATCTGAATTTAAAGCATTGTGTTTAGACCTGCTAAAATCTGAGAAAGAAATTATCTCTCTCAGAAATTATTTATTTGAACATAATACTTTAAAATCAGAAAACCTCAAACTCTCTCAGGAGTTGGAGTGCTGTAGGGAGCAGATAGCTTCACTGAAAAGTGAGCTGTCTGAGGCCAATAAGCTTAAAGAATCCCTTAATGGGATAAGCATCAAGCTGATGGACATCACAAGCACAGTGACCTCCAGATTTAATAGTACACTGGGCTTGGGTGCTTCATCCAGCCAACCCATAGTTCTAACAACTCCAATCAAATTCATTTCTGATAAAGGAAAGGGAGTTGTAGAGGTAGCTAGGAAAAATTCTGATCTGCCCCAGAAAACTAAGTCCCAGCAGAAATCGTCGAACGGAGGTCGACGATCGCCAAACGGAGATCGACGATCGCCGAACGCAGATCGACGATCTCAGGCAAAATCGTCGAATGCAGGTCGACGATCTCAAGTACCTGAACTCAGCCATAGTCGACCGTCGAACGGAGCTCGACGATCTGACCCAAGATCGTCGAACGCAGCTCCAAGATCGTCGAACAGAGGTCAGAGCTCTAGAAATTTTTTTCAAGGGCAAATCAAAATTCAATCCTAAGGGTCCTTCATCCCAAATCTTTAACCCTTATACTGAATGGATTATACCTCCAAGGAGATATCATCCTGAAGGATATATGAGTCAACCTGGGATGTCTTTTATTTCAGAATTTAAAGGTTATCAACCTAGGCCCAAGGTAAACTGGGTCAAAAACAAATGAATTATCTTATGTGCAGGTGAAGACCTATCCAACATCTAACCAGCAATGGTACTTGGATAGTGGGTGCTCTAAGCACATGACAGGGAACAAGGACAACCTCACATCCTTTAGAGCCAAGCTTGGACCCAAAGTTATCTTTGGTGATTCAAACTTTGGACAGACTAAAGGATATGGTGCAGTCCAGATTGGATCAGTAACTTTCAAGAAGGTAGCTTATGTGGAAGGACTGAAGCACAACTTAATAAGCATCAGTCAGCTGTGTGATGAAGGCTATCAGGTGACCTTCAGCAAAGCATTATGCAAAATCAAGTCAGAGGACAACACAACTGTGTTGACAGGTAAATGGAAAGGTAACATCTATCTAGTAGATTTTCTTTCAACTGATGTAGATATTTTCCTATTTAATTCTGTCTGTAGACCAAATATCTTATGGCATAAGAGACTAGGACACCTAAACCTTAGAACTATTGCTAGGCTATCCAAGGACAACCTTGTTAGAGGACTACCTTCTGGCCCCTACAAGAAGGAAGGACTCTGCAGGGCTTGTCAATTAGACAAGCAAACTAAAAATAGCTTTAAGTTACTTAATAAGAGTGATTCACCTAGGATATTGTATCTGTTACACATGGATCTTTTTGGACCCATCACAGTACAAAGCCTAGGAGGGAAATCTTATACTTTAGTATTTATAGATGACTTCTCTAGATTCACTTGGGTGTTCTTTCTAAGGAAGAAGTCTGATAACTTTAAGTGTCTGACAGAGTTTCTCAAATGTATACAGATTGAGTTCAATACTCACATTGCCCTGATCAGAAGTGATCATGGGACAGAGTTTGATTCTCTTCTTATGCAAGAGTTCTATCAGAGTGAAGGGATCAGGCATACTTTCTCAGCTCCTAGAACTCCTCAACAAAATGGGATAGCTGAAAGGAAAAATAGAACTCTTATTGAATCAGCCACTATATTGTTGTCAGATGCTCATCTACCTCTATCCTTTGGGGCAGAGGCAGTGAACACCTCTAACTATGTGTTGAATAGAAGTTTGATACATAAACTAAAGGGAAAGACTCCCTATGAATTACTCAAAGGGAAGAAACCTAAAGTTGATTATTTTAGAGTCTTTGGTTGTATTTGCTACATACATAACAATGACAAGAAATATTTAGCAAAATTTCAAGCCAAAGCTGATGAAGGAGTGTTTTTGGGATACTCCATGATCAGCAAGGCTTATAGGGTTTATAATAAATCATCTTTAAAAATTGAGGAATCTGTTCATATATCATTTGATGAATCTAACATGTCTTTCAAGGAGAAAATCCCTTATACCATAGAACCCTTGCGGGAACATTCTCTAGTTGAAGACTTGAACAAGTTACAGGTTACCCAAAGGGATGAAAGCAGTGAAGATGAAGAAAGTGCTCAACATATTGAAGAACAACTTGAAGAGTCAGTTGTTGTACCACAAGAGGAAACAACAACACAGGTTGGTGAACAATCAACACCCCCTATTGATTTAGTAACATCAAGAGACCATCCAATTTCCCAAATAATTGGAGACATCTCAGCTGGTGTGCAAACCAGAAATCAGGTCAACCAAAACCTGTTGCACACCTGCTTCCTATCTCAAATTAAACCTCAGTCCATTCAAGATGCAGAGCAAGATCCACACTGGATCATTGCAATGCAAGAAGAGTTACATCAATTTGAGAGGAACAAAGTATGGGAACTAGTGCCAAAGCCTAAGGATCACTCCATTGTTGGAACAAAGTGGGTATTCAGAAACAAATTTGATGATCAAGGAGTAATTGTTAGAAACAAGGCAAGGCTAGTTGCTCAGGGATACTCTCAAGAAGAAGGAATAGACTATGACCAGACTTTTGCACCAGTTGCAAGATTGGAAGCCATCAGAATATTTTTAGCTTATGCAGCACACAAAGGCTTCAAGGTATATCAGATGGATGTCAAAAGCGCATTTCTAAATGGAGATATCAGAGAATAAGTATATGTCAGACAACCTCCAGGTTTTATCTCTCCAACTTATCCTGATTATGTTTTTAGATTGAATAAAGCATTATATGGTCTCAAGCAAGCTCCTAGAGCATGGTATGAGACCCTAACATGCTTTCTCTTGGAAAATGGTTTTATAAGGGGTAAAGTAGACCAAACTCTTTTCATTAGAACACATAAGTCCCATACCCTACTAGTACAGATTTATGTAGACGATATTATTTTTGGTTCTACTGACTCCAAATTGTGCAGAAGGTTTTCCAACCTAATGCATTCTAAATTTGAAATGAGTAGCATGGGTGAGCTATCCTTCTTCCTAAGATTGCAAGTCAAGCAGCATGCTAAAGGCATCTTTATTTCTCAAACCAAATATACAAATGAATTGGTTAAGAAATTTTGTATGACTGAAGCATCTTGTATGAAAACACCCATGCCTACTAATGCTTTATTGGATGCTGATGAACATGGGAAACCTGTTGATCAGACAACAAATAGAGCAATGATTGGCTCTTTACTATATCTTACAGCTAGTAGACCAGATATAATGTTTGCTACATGTATATGTGCTAGGTTCCAAGTAAGCCCTAGAGAGTCACACCTA
This sequence comes from Platanthera guangdongensis, assembly GCA_039583875.1. Taxonomy (NCBI): domain Eukaryota; kingdom Viridiplantae; phylum Streptophyta; class Magnoliopsida; order Asparagales; family Orchidaceae; genus Platanthera; species Platanthera guangdongensis. Next base: position 107,461,455 of record CM077157.1, read on the forward strand.
ACATTAGTAAAGAGGATTCTCAGGTATGTTAAAAGTTGTCCAAATCTAGGTCTCTGGTATCCAAAAGATTCAGCATTTGATTTAACTGGATTTTCTGATGATGATTATGCTGGATGCAGAATTGACAGGAAAAGCACCAGTGAAACTTGTCAGTTCCTTGGTGACAGACTTGTCTCTTGGTTTTGTAAGAAACAGACTTCTGTGTCAACTTCAACTGCTGAAGCTGAATATATGGCTGCAGGCAGTTGTTGCTCACAAATCTTGTGGATTCAAAACCAACTCCTAGACTATGGCTACAACTTAGAGAAGTCTAAAATCTTTTGTGATAACACCAGTGCTATTTCTATAGCTCAAAATCCAGTCCTCCATAGTAGCACAAAACACATAGAGATTAGGCATCATTTCTTAAGGGATAATGTTGAAAAGAATAACATTGAACGACAATATATCCCAACTGATTTACAAAGGGGAGATATTTTCACCAAGCCCTTAGATGAAAAGAAACACATCTTCTTCCTAAATCAGTTAGGAATGTTAGATGGAGGAAGTCTTAAATAATATCCAAGATTTTGAAAGTTTAAAAAGTGACCAAGACTAGGCAAACATCTTGATTTTTCTTAGTGTCTAGAGTTTTTCTGATCTCTGAACTTCGCTCGACGATTTTCCCCCAGATCGTCGAACGGAGATCGACGATATCTGAAATCGTCGACCTGAGTTCAGTGTTTCTCAGATAGTATGAACTATCTCTTCCGGTCAAAGATCGTCGAACGGCGCTCGACGATTTTGTTCTTTGAACGATCGTCTAACAGAGCTTGACGCTCTCCAATATCGTCGAACGGAGATCGACGATGTTGAAGACTCTTCAGATTCCTTTAGAAGCCTCGATCGTCGAACTGAGTTCAACGATCTTTCTAATTCTGCGTCGAACCCTAATATAAAATTCATTTTTCGCCGTCGTTCTCCTTTGCGCTTTCGATTTCTCTGCAAGAACTTTCTTTCCCTCCAAACAGTTCTGCACTTGGTCGTTTTGTTTGTTGAATTTTTGCAGGTACCCATGGCTGTGTCTGTTGCTGTTCTCGCCGCCATGAAGTTTGATGCTGGCTTCGACATCGATATGGAATCCTTCAGCACAACCGACCAGGCTTTTCAGGATATTTTGGGGTTATTCAAAGAGCAGAACCTGACTGCAATTATGACCATAAGGATCAAGCTTGCATCTGATGAGATTAAGGAATGGGTCTACACTGCCCACAATCAAGACAACTCCACCATTGTTGGGTCAATATCTGGCACATAGGTACCTCTAACCCCAGCAATTTTATCAGAGGATTTTGAGTTGAGAAATGGTGGAGATACTGCTGACTTGTCTGGAGAAGAGTATACTGACCTGCTTGCCAGAATGGGTCACTCTGAGGCCAACCCTAGCAAGCTCTTGAAAAAGAACCTTTATGTGGAATACAGATTCCTGAAAGATGTAGTTGGGAAAGTGCTACTGGCTAAGCACTCTGCTCATGATACAATCTCTAGGTATCAGCTCTGCCTCATGGGAGCCCTAGTAGACAGGAAGAATTTAAATTGGGGAGAAGTATTCTTTGACCTTATTAAGAAGAAGATAAACAAAAGTTTTGTAAACTTTGGAAGAATCTTATGGGTGTTTCTGCAGCATAGGTGCCCTGCTCTGCTGGTCTCTTCTGGAATCCACATCAATGCATCCAAGAGACTGTCTTGTGCCCTGTTTGGTAAATGGGACAGACAAATCAGCAAGCCCAGCAGGCCCTCCTCCAGCACTCCTTCAGGCACCAGGACTCTCAGAGTCACTTCCCCACAGGTCTCTGCCCCTGCAGATGACCTGCCTGCTGATGTTGCCTCTCCTCCTCCTCCTCCTCCAATTCCATCCCTTCCCATACCATCTACCATTCCAACTCCATCCACCATCATCATTTCCAGCCCCTCTCCAACATCTACACCATCTCCAGTACCTATTCTACCAACAACAGAAGACCAATTCCATCCATTATTCTCCTACCCTCAACCAGATGGTACTTCATCACCCTCCCATCCTTCCTTCACCCTCATTGATAATTCCTTTATGGATGACTCTCCATCCTCTCCTCCTGTGCTACCATCATCCTCAACTTCCTATCAAGATCTTCTACAACAAATCATTGACCAACCCACATTCACCCCATCTATCTCCATCCCACTGTCCTCCATATCCACCTTACCCACACCTCAGCCATCTCTTCCCCCATTCACCAGCCCTCCACTACCATCACCAACAGCTGCTCCTCCATCTTCTACCTCTGCTCCAGTCACCCTTGAGCAAGTAGACATTCCAGCCCTTGCTGACAGGCTGTATGAATTGCTAGCCCCCAGGCTATCTCTTCTTTTGGAGACCTCCTTGGCTCCATTACGCCTGTCAGTGGCAGCCCTCTCTGCCAGGCTCTCATCTCTATTCCCTCAGGCAGCCCCTACAGCAGTGTGCCTTGATCCAGCCTTGTCTGAATCTAGGCAGGGGGAGATGCCCTATGAAGTGAGTCTTCATGCTGCTGCTGTTGGTGCTGTTTCTGTGATCCTGTCTGCTGCTGCTGCTATTGCTGCCTCTTCAGCTCCTGTTCTTGCTGCTGCTGCTGTGTCTCAAGATCACATTCCTCCTGCTACAGTCTTTGCAATAGACCTCAGGTCTTTGCTTTCAAACTTTGATCAGTTATATTTCAGCTGTCTGCCAGAGATAATTGCTGTCCAGCCCCCAGAGGATCTGTCCAAGGCCCTTGTGTCATTCTCTTGCTGTGACCCCAACATCATCACCTCTTTTGTCAACTCAGTGTATGCTGCTGCTTCTTCTGCTGAAAGCATTGCTGTGGTTTCTGATGTTGCTGCCTCTCCTGCTACTGAAACTTTTTATACTGCTGCTGATATTTTTGTTACTGCTGATGAACCAATTTCCAAGGAAATCCTTATGACAGAGGCACCTGATTTTGAGCCTTCTGCATTTTCTGATGATACTTCTACTGTTGATATTGCTGTTATTGAAACTGTTGCTGCTGCTGTTGTTACTGAACCTTCTGTATCTGCTGCTGTCACTGTTGTTACTGCTTCAACCTCTACTGCTACACCCTCTGTTGCCTCATCTGCTTCTGTACAGCTCAAGAAGGATTTGATGAAGAAAATTGATGCCCTGTATGATGACCAGAGTTCTGAAAGTGATGAGTACAGAACAGACTCTGATGATTCTTCTGCTACCATTTCCAGGAAAAGAAAGGCAAGGAGTAAAGCCATGAAGAGAGTACCTCCTGCCAAGGTCAAAGATAACAATGATATTCCATACTACATTCTTCATGATTGCCCTATCACTGAGCACTGGATGCAGTACTCTAAGAACCAACTGAAAGCAATGAAATAGAAGAGGAAATATGAGAAGGGTTCTTCACAATTCCAACACTCTCATCCTCCTCCACCACCTCCTCCTGATGCAGGTGCAGGTGGAAGTTCTGCAGCTCAACCCCTGCCAGAAGTCAGGACCCCTATCAGCCTCATGCTAAATCCTACCATAGGGGAAGCCAATCTAGGGGTTCTCAATCTAGGAGAGGAGGATACAGAGGAAACCAAAGAGATTTCCAAGTCTACTCCAAAGGATACTCAAGGCAACACCCATACTCCAGGGGAGGACAAATTTCTTCTGACACCACATCTGGTCCTTTTCCCTATAAATTAAAGGAAACTGTGTCTTCCAGGCCTCCTCAGGACAATCCTTCTAACAGATATGAGCCACCAGTTTCTTTTGAGGACCCTGAGAACAATCCAGCTGCTTGGGCTGCAAGGATGAAAAAACTTGCTGCACTGGATCAGATCAAAAAGGCTAAAGAGCAAGGAAGAGATTCCTCTAATATCTCAACAATGTCTGAACAGAGAAAGAAAGAGCTAGAAAGATATGCATCAAGCAAATTTTTTGATTCTGACAGGTACATGGAACTGCATCCTGAAGCTGTGGTTCCCAGGCCTAAACAGCAAATATCTTTAGGTGCAGCAGATGATACCAGATCAAAGAAGGAAGCCCTCAATCCCAACAGAGAAATCAAACTTGTTAAGGGCAAGGAAAAGAAATGACAATGTAAGGTGACAATCTCTGTGATTTCTGATTATTATCTGGGATGATATATATATATCTCTGTGGTTCTGCTTGTCCAGCTTTTCTTTTTGTCTTTCTGTATTGCTGCTTGTATGTTGTTAATTAAATTTTTCCAAAGTATATAAATAGTAATCCTAACCCAAATAGGGAGAGATTGTTGGAACACCCTATTACTAATTTGGTCAGGATCACTATGTCTCTAGGAAACAAATGTTTGACCTCCTGTATAGCTCAAAAGATCAATTAGAATTGAGTCTAAGGGTTAGAAGTCTAGGTTTGGAAGCTGCCCTCAAGACCAGGATTTTCTGTTTGGAAACTAAGTCATATCGTCGAGCTCAGCACGACGATTCGTCGAACTCCGATCGACGATCGTCTAGCTCAACTTCGATAGATCGTCGAACTCCATTCGACGATCACTGAGCTCAACTTCATCATATCGTCGAACTCCATTCGACGATCGGTGAGCTCAGGTCGACGATCTTGACTCAACTTTGGATCTCTATCTCTGAGCTCAGTTCGACGATCTTTGAGCTCAGATCGACGATATTTTGCGCTGTATAAGTCCATATCTCTGAGCTCAGTCCGACGATGGCAGAGCTCAGTTCGACGTTTTCAGATAACTTCAATGATGTTTCTAGATTCAAATTCAAATCAGTTAAGGAGTTATTCTGCAATTAATTCTGAAGATTTCCTAGCCGTTTTCATTTATTTCTGGACCAAGTTTCAAGGGATTTTCAAGGAATATTTATGTGGACTTTCCTCTAGAAGAGATTTTGTAATTAAGGATGCAATTAATGCAGACCAACGGCTATTCTTCTCAGAGAATGTTTTTCCATTCAGTACCAGAGAATAAAAGAGAAGAATTTTTGAATCTCTGAGAGAGACACACAGATTACAGAGATACATAGACAGACATCAGTATTCTTCAGAAAAAGAAAAAAAAATATTCTGTCTCAAAGAATTCTCAAGAACACATATCCAAGGAGATCAATCTTCAGATCTCTCTAGTTTTCAAGTGTTCAAGGCCAACATATTTCAAGACTCCAGACATCCAACATTTCAGCTGTTGCTGAAATCATCTTTTGCTGGAGATCAACTTTTGAAGGCCTATCACCCTACAGCAAAGCTTCTTTTCCTGAAGATCTCAAGGACTCAAGGGGAGCTTTGACACCATCAATCCACATAGTCTTCTCAGCTGATCTGAGAAAGAGAAGACTGCCATCACTCTCTCACCCCCTCTCTGTAAAGGGTTTCTTAAACTCCCTTCAAAAGTTTGAACTTGGTTTTTGAGCACCTTGTCAAAAGCTCATTGGTGGCAAGACACCTGATCAAAAATCTGATTTGGTTTTTGAGCACCTTATCAAAAGCTCATTGGTGCCCAGGACACCTGATCAACTCATCCTGCAGTGGATTCCTACCTAGGGTGGTAGAAGAGTGGATGTACCCAAGTTTAGGGGAACCACTATATTTTCTTGTGTCTTCTGGTTTTGCTTGTCTTTATTTTTGTTTCTGGCCTTGATTATTCTGTGATTAGTTTTTGATTAGTTTAGTTCTGTAATTAGATTTTTAATTGCTTTCCTGCTCACTCATATTACAACAATTGTTGTAGAAAGTTTTAAAGCACCATATACTCTATTCACCCCCTCTAGAGTATATCAGATCTAGCTGCACTTTCAACAAACAAGGAGCAGGAATATAAGTTCAGTTCTCTACTCCAGCTTTCTATCGCAAGTAGAGCCAAAGAAATTTGAAGAAGCAATCCTAGACCCTCATTGGATTGAGGCCATACAAGAGGAGTTGAACCAGTTCAAAAGATGCAAGGTCTGGGAGCTAGTTCCTAAACCAAAGGACCACAACATTATTGGAACTAAGTGGATCTTTATGAACAAGTTGGATGAGAATGGAGTTATTATAAAGAATAAAGCTAGACTAGTTGCAAAAGGATATAGGCAGGAAGAAGGTATTGATTTTGATCAAACCTTTGCTCCAGTAGCAAGACTGGAAGCAATAAGGATGTTCCTTGCCTATGCAACATATCAAGGATTTAAGGTATATCAAATGGATGTAAGTCAGCTTTTCTGAATGGAAACCTGAAGGAAGAAGTCTATGTAGAGCAGCCATCAAGTTTTGTAGATTCTCTTAAACCTGATTATGTATTTAGACTTAGAAAGGCTTTGTATAGGTTAAAACAATCCCCTAGGGCTTGGTAAGAAACCCTGTCTAGTTTCCTCATTGAGAACAAATTCTCAAGGGGGAAAATAGACAAGACTCTATTCCTTAACGAATCCAGAGGCAAGATTATCTTAGTCCAAATATATGTAGATGACATCATATTTGGGTCTACAGAAAGTAGTCTTTGCAGGAAGTTTGCAAAACTAATGCAAGGACAATTTGAAATGAGCAGTATGGGGGAACTTAAGTTCTTCTTGGGTCTCCAAGTTAGACAGACTGAAGATGGATTATCCATATGCCAGTCTAAGTTCACCCTAGAATTGATAAGGAAGTATGGTATGGAATCATCCACTACCATGAAAACTCCTATGGGGTCAACAATGTCTTTAAGCAAAGATGATGCAGGGAAACCTGTAGATGAAACTTTGTATAGAGGGATAGTTGGCTCCCTACTATATTTGACTGCTAGTAGACCAGATATCATGTATGCTACATGTGTCTGTGCTAGGTACCAAGCTTGCCCTAAAGAATCTCATTTGACACCAGTCAAAAGAATTTTGAGATATCTTAAGGGCACACCTTATCTAGGCCTTTGGTACCCTAGGAATGGAGATTTTGAACTGACATGTTATTCAGATGCAGATTTTGCAGGCTGCAAGGAAGATAGAAAGAGTACCACAGAAACCTGTCAATTTCTAGGTGGAAGGCTGGTGTCATGGAATAGCAAGAAACAAACCTGTGTGGCTATCTCCACAGCTGAGTCAGAGTATGTTGCTGCAGGAAGCTGCTGTGCACAACTACTATGGATACAACATCAGCTAGAAGATTATGGTATTCAAGTAAGTAGGACACCTTTATTTTGTGATTCTACTAGTGCCATTTCTATTGCAAAAAATCCTGTCTCTCATAGTAGGACTAAGCAAATAGAAATAAAATACCATTTTCTAAGAGAACATGTTGAAAAAGAAGACATTTCCCTAGAGTATGTTAAGACAGATAATCAGTTAGCTGATATGTTTACTAAGCCCTTAGATGAAACTAAATTCAATAAATTTAAAATTGAATTAGGAATGATAAACTTAGAATAGTTTACAAAATTGGCTAAGTAATATAGTGTCGACACACAGAGTTGTCTGTGTCGACACATAGAAGTGGTGTCGACATTTCAGAGAAATGGTGTCGACACATCTAGGAAGTCTGTGTCGACACATCAAAGAATTAGTGTCGACATATGCAGTGTAGGTGTCGACACATCCAAGGTGGTGTCGACACTTAATATTTACATAGAATTAGTCCAGTAGAGTCTCGACTAAGTGTCGAGCTAAGATATATAAGTGTCGACACATATATTCTGTCGACTATACTTGATTCGACACATTGTTGTCGAGACATTAGAAGAAAGTGTCGACACTTATCAACAGTGTCGACACAATTCAAGTATGTTAACGCGTCTTTTCACCTTCAATTTTAGAAAGATATAAATAGGTTTTCTGTAAAATTTTCTCAACGTGGTCAGCAAGATATCCCAAACGCCAAATTAATATCTTCGGAACTACCCAGTTCTCACATTGAACCAGCGGAAACCCAAGGAACAAAGGTTAATCCCAACAAACAATGGAAGCACAAGCAGGTCTTTTATTCATTCACTTCTTTACAATACGAGGCATATATAGCGAGACATGATTTCGCTAGTATAACAGCTGTAAATAGAAAGAACCAAAAACCAAGCCGGGCGGACAGCACCGCAGTCCGCCGAGACCGCGAGGTCGCCGAGGTCGCCGAGCCCGCTGAGATCGCCCGCACTTAGCTGCAGTCCGCCGAATCACCACGGAGTCCGCCGAAGCCGCGAGGCCGCGCGGACACACCGTTATTCGTCTCTTGCTGAACCTGAACTGAGGAACACCCCCTACCCGCCTGAAGCCGGCGGACAAGTTATTGAAGTTGGCAAAGATGAAACAGAACTGACAAGCCGCAGAGCGACCTCCTGTTGAGTCCGCAGAGACCGCACACTTCCAAGTACTTGACCGAAGTCACAGCCAAACTCCTGGCTCCTTGAAGATACCCGCGCGACTGTTCACTCAAGTTACTTAGGTTACTGTAGACCTGCCAGGGGGTCCTATTTATAGGCGAGATGAGGAGTGTGGTTACCGCACAAGAGATAGCGATACTGCCCCAGCCCGCGCGATAGCAAAACCACCGTCCGCCGAGTCCGCAAGGACTTAGCCGGAAACCAAGGAAAACCGCCAGGAGCACGGCAACATTGGCGAACCCCCTCCAGTCCGCCCAAGCTATACGGACAAGGCATCAGCCCGCAAAGCATCCGACCACTGCAGGACAGCAACCCCCTTCAATGGCTGTCCGCACAAACCCGAGGCAGTTCGCAAGACTCACACCTCAATCCGCCACAAGTCCACGACCAAAGGCAGATAACAACAGTCCGCCCGGTCACAGCGGACTTGGCGGATACCGCGGACACCATGGTCTTGGCACAGAGTGTGACCAAGTCCAAAACCATCAAAGGCAAATGCGAGCATGGCGGATGCAAACCCCCGTCCGCCAAACACCGAAGCAAAGAACGCCAGCAGTCCGCAGGCTCCTCGCACTCCTGTCCAACGCAGCAACCAATCCCGGACTCCAAAACCAGTCCGCCAATCGATCTCCATAGCAAAGCACCTGCTGTAACACCAGAGCTCGACAAGGCCGCAGCCAAGCTCTAAGTCAAGTCCGCAACAGCCCATACCGCGGAGACATCAGTCCGCAAGCTTCCTGCGGACACGAGCCAAACCGCCTATCATCACAAGCTTGCACCCGCGGCCACTGAGCAATGCACCAGTCCGCAAGCCTCCATCCGCTCAGGCTGCTCCTTGGCAAAGCCAATCAGCAAACACCCTATCCGTAGAAACAGGCCGCATAGTCCGCGGACTCCATGCAAACAACCCGCTCAGAAGACAGCTGGCTTTTCACTAGACCTTCCACCAGGCCGCACATCACAGTCCGCCTAGTACGCCTAGTCCGCCAAAGCTGTGCGCCCAGGCCGCCCGGCCTGTCCCGTCAACCACTTCCACTTCACAAAATTCAACACTCCCCCTTGAAGTGGGAAGTGGTGACCAAGCCCAGCAAGCTGCGCAAGCGCTCAAAGGGCCCCTTCGTCAGTGGCTTCGTGAAGATGTCAGCAAGATTATCTTCACTTCGAACATGCCCGACCAGCAGAGACCCCTCTAACACCTTCTCCCTGATGAAATGGTGATCAATCTCTATATGCTTGGTCCTAGCGTGACACACTGGATTGTTAACCAGTTTGAGAGCACTCTCATTGTCACCCCGGAGTAAAGTAGGCCCTTGCACTTCTTCATGAACATCCTCTATAAGCCTCCTCAACCAAACGACTTCCCGAGCAGCCAAGACCGAAGCCTTATACTCCGCCTCCGTGGTTGAAACCGACACCGAGTCCTGCTTCTTGCTACACCACGAGATGCAAGCAGAACCGCAAGTGAACACATAACCTGAAGTAGACCTTCGATCATCCGAATCACCGCCATAGTCAGCATCCGTGTACCCGAGCAACGCAAACTCCGCGTCCCTTTTATAGAGGAGTCCCATATCAGAAGAAGCCTTGACAAACTTCAGAATTCCCATCGCCGCCACTAAATGAGATTGCCTTGGTTCAGCCATATACTGACTTACTCGACCAACGATATAAGCAATGTCTGGCCTTGTAATCGTCAGGTAAATCAAGCTCCCAACAAGAGCTCTGAACACCAAGGGATCATGAAGAATCCTTCCCTCATCTCGTCGAAGCTTTAGCCCAGGTTCCAGTGGAGTAGAGCACTTCTTCCCTTCGCCCATGCCGAACCGCTTCACAATGCGATCAGCATACCCTTTCTGGCTAATGAGAACCCCGCACTCCTTCCTCTCCACTTCCAGACCGAGAAAGTGATGCAACTCTCCCAAGTCCTTTATCTCGAAGCGTATAGCAAGCTCAGCCCTGAGCCTCCTACTTCCTCCTCCGAGTTCCCTGTGATGATCATGTCATCCACATAGAGTAGGACCAAGACTCGTAGCTCCCCCTTCTTCTTGACGAACAAGCTGGAATTCGAGTTGGAAGCAAGGTATCCACAAAATTGCAAATACTCTGCAATATTCCCATACCACGCTCTAGGAGCTTGCTTCAACCCATAGAGAGCCTTCCTGAGTTTACAGACATAGTCCGGATGCTTTTCAGAGACAAAACCAGACGGCTGATCCATGAAGATGTCCTTGTCAATCTCTCCGTAAAGAAAGGCATTCTTTACATCGAGTTGCCACAATCTCCATCCCTTGCTAGCAGCCAAGGTGATCACAACCCTTACTGAAGTCATCTTCGCAACTGGACTGAATGTCTCCTCATAGTCTTCTCCATACTGCTGTGAGAATCCTCTAGCGACCAGGCGAGCCTTGAATCTATCAATGCTCCCATCAGCCTTCTTCTTCAACTTATACACCCACTTGCAAGTAACCGGAGTAATGCCATCAACCTTGGGCACAAGGTCCCAGGTTTCATTCTTCTTCAGAGCATCAATCTCTTCTTTCATGGCACCTTCCCACTCCTTCACTCCAGTGGCCTCGTTGAAGTTTGCAGGCTCTCGCTCATCTAGAGGACCTGCAAAGAAGCAGGAGACAAAGCTCACTACATTCCCATCACAGTACCGAGTCGGTGGCTTAACCACCCTCTTCGATCTCCGAAGAAACGACTCCTTGCTCACGGCTTCCATTGCTTCTTTGGGCTCCACTCCTACCTGGGGCAAGCATTGAGCAGTGCTCCCCCTGATTCCTGAGCTAGAAGGCTCAGCCTCGGAGTTCGAAGCAACAGGAGCTGCTAGTGAAACAACAAGCTCCTCTTCCAAGCCTTCAGCAGCCACCACCGGTGCTTCATCAACCTTACTACTTCTGGTTAGCTCCACCGAGCCACCTCCATATGACGTCAGCTCGTCAAAGACAACGTCTCTTGATACCACGAACTTCTTCGTCACAGGGTCCATGCATTTCCATCCCTTCTTCCGCTCATCGTAGCCAATAAAGATAAGTTTCCTTGCCTTCGCATCCAGGTTTGTCCGTGAAGCATCCGGGACATGCACGTAGCAAGTTGAACCAAACACCCTGAGGTGTCCAACACTCGGCTTTTCCTTCAGCAACAGCTCAACAGGAGTCTTCATGTTGATAGGGCTGAGTGGCATCTGGTTGATAACATAAGCAGCATAAGACATCCCCTCCGCCCAAAAGGACCTTGGGATATCTTTCGCATGATGCCAGCATTTGCAGGTCTCCGTCAGATGACGGATCTTCCGCTCCGCTACCCCATTTTGTTGTGGAGTGTGAGCACAAGTAAGCTCTCGTTGGATCCCTTGCTTCCTGCAGAAGTTAGAAAACTCGGAGGAGACAAACTCACCCCCGTTATCAGTTCTAAGCTTCTTAATCCGCAAGCCAAGCCGGCCTTCTACCAACTCCTTAAACTCCACAAACAAACGGAAGGCTTCCGACTTCTCCTTTAAGAAGTACACCCAAGTATACCTTGAGTAGTCATCAACCAAGACAAGTATGTATCTGCTTCCACCAAGGCTGGCAGTAACCGTCAGTCCCATCAGGTCGCCATGAATACACTCCAATGGTTTCTTGCTCCTTGTTTGTGATTTATCAAACGGAAGGCGATGTGCCTTACCGTATTGACAGCCCGCACAAACATGCCCATCACCAAAGGAGGACAACTTCGGCAACCCCCTCACCAAACTTCTACTAGCCATCGCCTTCAGCTTGTCCATGCCAACATGCCCCAGCCTCTCATGCCAGATAGCAACACTATCATTGGCTCTCATTCTATCAACATAAGCATTGGTGGAAAGAACAAACAAGTTCTTCACCCTCCTCCCAACATGAGCAACATCAGCCTTCACCGTTGATACGTTGCGAAGGAACCTCACGTCTGTTGGCCCAAACAGAACGTGATACCCAGCGTCCACCGCATTGGTCACCGAGAAGAGGTTCTTCTTCATGCCTGGCACGTGATACACACTCCTTAACGTGAGTGGCCCCTGATAACTACCCAATGACACGACCCCCTCTTTCACTACTGCATAAACAGTATTATCAGTAGTGATAATAGCTTCATTACCTGAGTAAGCCTGCATGGAGGTGATCTTCGATTTGTCTCCGATGAGGTGATGACCACACCCGGAGTCCACGATCCACTCGCCGTTGAAGTCCTCAGCAGACAAGGCCCGGACACAAGTGCCCGTCATGAAAGCTCCGCCCCATCCTGCTTCTTCACTTCTCGAGCAAGCTTCCTCCTTTCCCGCAGCATGCCTAGGCTGCAGTTTAACCTTGCAGTCCCGCTTGAAGTGCCCTCGCTGATGACACCGGTAGCACTTCAGATTCTTCTTCCAGTCCTTAGGAGCATTGCTCCTCTCCGGCGGATATGAAGTTGAAGTATCCTTCTCACCAACGACCTACACCTTCTTCTTCTTCACTTCCCATCCTTTCTTCTTGCCTGAGAAGAGAGCTTCGCTGCATTCCTATTTCAGGTTCACTCCAGCCATCTGCCTTGCCAAGCTCTCCTGCGATGCAAGCAGATTCTCCAGCTCCAGCAAAGACGGCTGAGTAGCCCACCCTTGAACAGATGTGACAAAGGCCACATACTCCTTCCGCAAGCCGCGGATAATGTGCCTTTTCATCTTAGCCTCAGAGATAGGCTCATCAGGATCCAGTGCCGACAACTCAGCGCACAAGCTCTTCATCTTTAAGAAGTACTTGGAGATGGAAAGGTCTCCCTGAGTTGCCCTGGCCAACTCATTCTCCAGGAACTGAAGCCGCGCCACATTCTTCCCATTGAACAACTCATCAATGGTTGTCCAAATATCAGCAGCCGACTCACACCCTACGATGTGATCAAACAGTTCCGGAGATACGGCTCTCTTCAGAATGAACTCCGCCTTAGCATTTGTTCTTCTCCAGAGCCTAACCTACTCAGCAGTACCGAATGCAGCAGTGACTTCCTGCATGTCATCACCACCGACGACTTCCCACAGCTCCTCGGCAAGAAGATAACTCTTCATGCACGACTTCCACTTCTTGAAGTTAGTCGGCATTAAGAGTTCAATGCCCAGACCTCTTGTAAAACTCCCTTCCATTGCAACACCTGTTGGCACCCTTTCAGAAGCTCCGAGCAACAACACAGGTTGATCACCACTCAATCACTGAGTAACAACACTGGCTGACTTCCGCTCACGCAACTGAACCTCGCTTTGATACCATGTTAAATTTTCTCAATGTGGTCAGCAAGATAGCCCAAACGCCAAATTAATATCTTCGGAACTACCCAGTTCTCACGTTGAACCAGCGGAAACCCGAGGAACAAAGGTTAATCCCAACAAACAATGGAAGCACAAGCAGGTCTTTTATTCATTCACTTCTTTACAATACGAGGCATACATAGCGAGACATGATTTCGCTAGTATAACAGCTGTAAACAGAAAGCACCAAAAACCAAGCCGGGCGGACAGCACCGGAGTCCGCCGAGACCGCGAGGTCGCCGAGGTCGCCGAGCCCGCTGAGATCGCCCGCACTTAGCTGCAGTCCGCCGAATCACCACGGAGTTCGCCGAAGCCGCGAGGCCGCGCGGACACACCGTTATTCGTCTCCTGCTGAACCTGAACTGAGGAACACCCCCTACCCGCCTGAAGCCGGCGGATAGGTTATTGAAGCTGGCAAAGATGAAACGGAACTGACAAGCCGCAGAGCGACCTCCTGCTGAGTCCGTAGAGACCGCACACTTCCAAGTACTTGACCAAAGTCAGCCAAACTCCTGGCTCCTTGAAGCTACCCGCGTGACTGTTCACTCAAGTTACTTAGGTTACTGTAGACCTGCCAGGGGGGTCCTATTTATAGGCGAGGTGAGGAGTGTGGTCACCGCCCAAGAGATAGCGACACCGCCCCAGCCCGCGCGATAGCAAAACCACCGTCCGCCGAGTCCACAAGGACTTTGCCCGAATCCAAGGAAAACTGCCAGGAGCAAGGCAACATTGGCGAACCCTCTCCAGTCCGCCCAAGCTATGCGGACAAGGCATCAGCCCGCAAAGCTTCCGACCACTACAGGACAGCATCCCCCTTCAATGGCTTTCCGCACCAACCCGAGGCAGTCCGCAAGACTCACACCTTAATCCGCCACAAGTCCACGACCAAAGGCAGATAGTAAAAGTCCGCCCGGTCACAGCGGACTTGGCGGATACCGCGGACACCATGGTCTTAGCACAGAGTGTGACCAAGTCCAAAACCATCAAAGGCAAATGCGATCATGGCGGACGCAAACCCCCGTCGGCAAAACACCAAAGTATAGACCGCCAGCAGTCCACAGGCTCCTCACACTCCTGTCCAACGCAGCAAGCAATCCCGGACTCCAAAACCAGTCCGCCAATCGATCTCCACAGCAAAGCACCTGCTGTAACACCAGAGCACGACAAGGCCTCAGCCAAGCTCTAAGCCCAGACCACAACAGCCCATACCGCGGACACATCAGTCCGCAAGCTTCCCGCGGACACGAGCCAAACCGCCTATCATCACAAGCTTGCACCCGCGGCCACTGAGCAATGCACCAGTCCGCAAGCCTCCATCCGCTCAGGCCGCTCCTTGGCAAAGCCAATCAGCAAACACCCTATCCGCAGAAACAGGCCGCATAGTCCGCGGACTCCATGCAAACAACCCGCTCAGAAGACAGCCGGCTTTTCACTAGACCTTCCACCAGGCCGCACATCACAGTCCACCCAGTCCGCCTAGTCCGCCAAAGCTGTCCGCCCAAGCCGCCCGGCCTGTCCCGTCAACCACTTCCACTTCACAAAATTCAACATTTTCCCCATTGTTTGTCGACACGCTCACCTTAGCCTCGAGACCAAACTTGTGTGTCGACATCTCTCTTCTCTAAATTCAAAATTTCTTAAAACCCTAATGGCGCCCAAGCTAGAAGAGAACATTAACGAAGGATATGAGCTCGTGCGTCACGCCTTTGATGACGCAGAACCAGAAATCAAAGATGTGGTAACCCTAATTGTCGAGACTGGACTAGAGTATCTTGTATCAGAACCTATCAAGATCTGGAAGAA
This sequence comes from Platanthera guangdongensis, assembly GCA_039583875.1. Classification (NCBI taxonomy): domain Eukaryota; kingdom Viridiplantae; phylum Streptophyta; class Magnoliopsida; order Asparagales; family Orchidaceae; genus Platanthera; species Platanthera guangdongensis. The sequence goes on from CM077157.1 coordinate 107,476,881, forward strand.
GGAGGTCCTTGAATTCTTGAGTGTAGCTTCACTTGATGATACTGGACTCAAGATTAAGTCCAGAGTCCATGGGACAAAAGTCAAGGTCACACAAAAAAGTCTAAGAAAGGTACTTCAACTACCAAGAACAAAAGAGGAAGAAGATGTATCTGCTTATAAGACTAGAGAGGCATTGAAATGGTGTGGGTTAGACTCAAACCTGAAAATTGGATCAGTTTTCAATAGAAAAGGGATGAACATACAAGGAAAGTTTCTATTTGAAATAGTAGGAAAAGTAATACTGAGCAAGCCTGGTGGGCATGATCGAATCTCTGCTCACATGTTCAGTCTAATGATAAGGATAATATTCAAACTTAATACTGATTGGTCTGCAGTCATGTTTGATAAGATAAAAGAGAGCCTGAAGAAACCCAATCTGGGAAGAATTATGAGTCTATACTTAGCAGGAAGTATTCCTGAAGTGATGAACCAAGCTGCAGGAATAAAGATAAACCACATGAGGAGAATGGATGTAAGGATTATCTCTAGGTGGGATAGAGTATTGACAAAAGAGATGCCAACTCCAGAAAAGGAAACACCACAGAAGAAGAAGAAGAAGACAGTCATTGTGGCACAAGAATCCTCAAGTAGCTCAAAGGAGCAAGTGGTGTTTAGTTCAGATGATGAAGAGGGAAGAAATGTTGGACAGTCACCAGCAAGACAAGAAGATGCACAGAGGCAGGGGGAGCTACCATCAGCTAGCCCAATTCACCTGGATCCACTCCAGGGGGATCCTCTACTTGTGGATGAGCCAACCCCATTAGAGAGTGAAAGGGCTACTCAAACCATTCTAGAGGTAATTACTGAAGTTAATCAATTCAATTTCCATATTGAGGATGAAGTTTTGACTGACTCATTACCTGATGTTAATCAGCAAACACAGATACATAGTCCACCCCACGATGTTGTCATAGAGGACACATCTGTTGCTGATAAAATGGAAACAGATGCTCCTGAGATTAGAGATTCTTCTGAACAACATCAACATGAGTTTACTTTAGAAGAGCTGTTCCCTGATCTTGTACAGACAGACCTTGAGAGAGAGATAGCTGCTGTTGAGGGGGAGAAGATCAATATTGAGGGGGAGCAAATAGAGGAGCCTACTAGACAAGAGACTGTGGAGCCAAAGGATGCTGAGCAAATAAAAAGGACTGAGAAGGAGTTACCTCCTAGTCCTAAGGATAGAGTAGATATTGCTAGCACTTCTGCTTCAGAGGATGAAGAGGCTGCTAGAGCCAAAAAACGGAAGTTTCAGGTCTTCAAGAGAAGAAGCCAGAACTACAAGAAAGCACTGCAAACACTTGCTTCACAGCCTGCCCCATCTACTGATTATAGTTCACTGATGGTGGCTTTGCAGATTAAGCTAGATGAGCAAAGAAAAGCTTTAGAAAAGTATATGGATGAAGGGCATAAATCCCTGCAATTTGATCTGGCACAAGACATCAAATCTATCAGATTTGAAGTAAATCAAAACAAAAAGGAAATGACTGAATGCTTCCATAAAGGAGGGAATGCAGTGGTCTATCTGGCTACACATCAAGAGAATCTCAAGAAACAGCTTGATGATCTGGCAATCAAACAAGGCTATGTCCTGGAAAACCAGATAAGGATGAATGATAATCTCACTGCTTCACATAATACCATTGTAACTGAAATGAAAAATATAGCTACTGCACAGTCTGCAGTAAGTGCCACTACCAAAGAAGAATTTGCTAAGAAATTACATGAGAGTCTCACTGCTGTGAAAACTGCCATTGAAGATTCTCAGAAAGCTATTTCTGCCCAGCTTCAGAAGTTCAAACCTTTTTATAAGGATGGAGTAAACTATTTGAATGCTCAAATAAGAATCCAGAAAGATAATCTTAGGGATCATATAGAAAGAGAAGTCATAAAGGGGGAGAGGGTACTAGTCAAAGCTGGCTCTGATCATGCCAAATGGATTTCAAATTCCATCAGAGCCACCCTTGGATATCCACACTTATGTGATGATGACAATGTGGCAGAGTCTGGAATAAATCCTGCATACTTTGGAGGATAGCAAGCTGAAGTGGCTCAAGTTATATATCCTCCTGCAGATTTTGATATGATACATCAGGAGGTACAGTCTATGCATAGTCCTCCTGAGGGTAATCAGAATGTTATTCTTGAGAAAGTAGTACAGCCTGTGCTAGAGGCAGTACTAAAAGAGCAAGAGACTTTATTAAAGGAACAAAAGACTCAATTATCTAAGAAAAGGTTCAGAGAGCAGGCTGAATTAAGGCCAGATTTTGAACAATGGAGCCCCACATCCAGGAATATCATATTGACAGCTTGGAAGGCTGCTAAGGACAATATCCTGGATAGAGGCAAATGGTATTCTGAATAGGAGTGGAGAAAACATGAGAATAGACAAGAGGTCATAGTACAATATAGAAGGAAGGCTAAACTGGGAAAGTTACCTCCTAATGCACAGGAGCCTAGCAAGTATTTCCCTAAGCCCTATCACTATTTTGAAAGGCAGATGATAAAGTGTTGTAACACCCTATTACTAATTTGGGTCAGGATCACTATGTCTCTAGGAATCTTTGCTTGACCTTCTGTATAGCTTAATAGGTCAATTAGAATTGAGTCTAAGGGTTAGAAGTCTAGGTTTGGAAGCTACCCTGAAGACCAAGATTTTGTGTTTGGAGACTAAGTCATATCGTCGAGCTCAGCACGACGATTCGTCGAACTCTGATCGACGATCGTCTAGCTCAACTTCGACAGATCGTCGATCTCCATTCGACGATCGCTGAGCTCAACTTCATTATATCGTCGAACTCCATTCGACGATCGGTGAGCTCAGGTCGACGATTTTGACTCTGCTTTGGATCTTTATCTCTGAGCTCAGTTCGACGATCTTTGAGCTCAGATCGACGATATTTTGCTGCTGTGTGTTTCCAGATCGCTGAGCTCAGCTCGACGATAGCAGAGCTCAATTCGATGATTTCAGATAACTTCCAGGATGATTCTAATTTCAAATTCAAATCAGTTAAGGAGTTATTCTACAATTAATTCAGAGATTTCCTAGCCGTTTTCATTTACATCTGGACCAAGTTTCAAGGGATTTTTCAAGGAATATTTCTGTGGACTTTCCTCTAGAAGAGATTTGGCAATTAAGGATGCAATCAATGCAGGCTAACGACTATTATTGACAGAGAATGTTATTCTATCCTGTACCAGAGAATAAAAGACAGAATTTTTGAGAAAACAGAAGACACAGAGAGAGATACACAGAACAAAGATTACAGAGACACATTCAAAAATATTCTGTCAAAAAGAATTCTGTAGAACACTCATCCAAGGAGATCAAGCTTTCAAAAATCTTCAGATCTCTTTAGTTTTAAAAGTGTTCAAGGCCAACACACTTCAAGTCTCCAGACACTCAACATTTCAGTCATTTTTTTGCGGAAATCATCTATTGCTGGAGTTCAATCTTTGAAGGCCTATCACCCTCAGCAAAGCTTTTCTTCCTGAAGATCTCAAGGATTCAGGGGGAGCTTTGACCTCAACAATCCACTTAGTCTTCTCAGTTGTTTGAGAAAGAGAAGACTGCCATCACTCTCTCACCCCCTCTCTGTAAAGGGTTTCTCAAACTCCCTTCAAAAGTCTAAGCTTGGTTTTTGAGCACCTTGTCAAAAGCTCATTGGTGGCAAGACACCTGATCAAAAAATCTGCTTTGGTTTTTGAGCACCTTATCAAAAGCTCATTGGTGCCCAGGACACCTGATCAACTCATCCTGCAGTGGATTCCTACCTAGGGTGTTAGAAGAGTGGATGTACCCAAGTTTAGGGGAACCACTATATTTCTTTGTGTTTTCTGGTTTTGCTTGTTTTCATTTTTGTTTCTGACCTTGATTTTTCTGTGCTTAGCTTTTGTTTAACTTAGTGCTGTGATTAGATTTATTATTGCTTCCCTGCTCATTCTTATTACAACAGTTGTTGTAAAAAGTTTCAAAGCACCATATACTCTATTCCCCCCTCTAGAGTATATCAGATCTAGCTGCTCTTTCAATTGGTATCAGAGCCAGGTTGGTTAAACATACCATACCTGATTGGTTGTACAGGCTAACACCTGAACCCAAAGATCCCAAGTTAGATCTACTTTCTTTTTGTGTATTATTATTAGACCTTGTTTTCACAAATCATGGCCAAAAACAATGATTATGCTAGCACCAGACCTCCAGTGTGCAATCTATCCAAGTTTGCACTTTGGAAAGCAAGGATTAGGTTGTACATGATTTCTATTGACGAAAACATTTTTAACTCTGTTTTGACAGTGTGTCCAAGACCCCCAGAGAATTCCAGCACAAATGCTATTCCACCTCCATCAGGAACAGATGCTGATATCAAGAGATGGAAGGTAGCTGATGCCAAGGCCGTGAACATCTTGGCCCAGACAATGTCTGATGACATATTCCAAAAGGTGGCTGAATGTAATTCAGCAAAAGAAATTTGGGACAAACTCTCAGAAATAGTCTCAGGCTCTGCTGATGAGAGAAAGGATAGGAGATCCCATCTCATCTCTCAATATGAGAATTTCAAAAAGGGAGAAACTGAGTCAGTGGGAGACATGTACAACAGACTAAGTCTAATTGTCAGTGAACTCAGGACATTAGACAAAAAGATCTCTCTAACTGAACTTAATGACAAGATCCTAATGTGCTTCCCCAGCACTTGGGATTCAAGAATCTGGCCAATTAAGGATGCCAGAAGTCTAAATGAGATCACCACTGAAGCTCTATTGGGTAAGCTCAAATCTTATGAGCTACTCATCAAAAATAGAGAGGAAGAACAAAAGGCTGCCTCACCAGCCACAAGAAAAGAGAAGACCATAGCTTTTAAGGCAACTGAAGATCTTCCTGAAGATAAAGCCACAGGCAATGATGAACTACTCAGTCTGCTGGCCAAAAGATTCTACAAGATAGCCAGAAAGGACTTCAGAAGAAGATCATACAAGGAGCAGGACAAGCCAAGGTATGACAAGTCCATTAGTATTAATAAAGACATTATTTGCTTTGGTTGCATGAAACCAGGGCACATAGTTCCTGACTGTCCAGAGAACAAGAACAAGGACAGAAGGGACAGGAAAGAAAGAAGAAAGGAGAAAGACTCCAAAAGGAATGGCAATGGCAAACCTTCTTCAAGCAAAAACAAGCATACAAGAAAAGGGTTTGTTGCTGAATCCTGGAGTGAGACAGAAGAAGAGTCAGAAGCCTCATCCAGCTCCAGTGATGATGAGGATGATGCAGAAGAAAAGGAGTTCTGCATGATGGCAATCAATGCCTCACAGCATAACTCAGAGGAAGAAGAGTCAGAGTCAGACTCAGAGACTCAACCTGAAGAAGATCAGGTAATTGGTTATTTTGATTTTAGTTCAGAGGATTTTAAATCTGAATTTAAAGCACTGTGTTTAGACCTGCTAAAGTCTAAGAAAGAAATTATCTCTCTCAGAAATCAATTATCTGAACACAATACTTTAAAGACAGAAAACCTCAAACTCTCTCAGGAGTTGGAGTGCTGTAGGGAACAGATAGCTTCACTGAAAAGTGAGCTCTCTGAGGTGAAGAAGCTTGAAGAATCCCTCAATGGGAGAAGCATCAAGCTGATGGACAACACAAGCACAGTGAACTCCAGATTCAACAGTACAATGGGCTTGGGTGCTTCATCCAGCCAACCTATAGTCCTAACAACTCCAATCAAATTCATTTCTGACAAAGGAAAAGGAGTTGTAGAGGTTGCTAGGAAAAATTCTGATCTGCCTCAGAAAACTAAGTCCCAGCTGAAATCGTCGAACGGAGATCGACGATCGCCGAACGGAGATCGACGATCGCCGAATGCAGCTCGACGATCTCAGGCAAAATCGTCGAACGCAGATCGACGATCTCAGCCAAAGTCGTCGAACGCAGGTCGACGATCTCAAATACCTGACCTCAGCCATAGTCAACCATCGAACGGAGCTCGACGATCTGACCATAGATCGTCGAACGCAGCTCAAAGATCGTCGAACAGAGGTCAGAGCTCTGGAAAATTTTTCAAAGGCAAATCAAAATTGAATCCCAAGGGTCCTTCATCCCAAATCTTTAACCCTTATACTGAATGGATTATACCTCCAAGGAGATATCATCCTGAAGGATATAAGAGTCAACCTGGGATGACTTTCATTTCAGAATTTAGAGGTTATCAACCTAGGCCCAAGGTAAACTGGGTCAAAAACAGATGAATTGTCTTATGTGCAGGTGAAGACCTATCCAATATCTAACCAGCAATGGTATTTGGATAGTGGGTGCTCTAAGCACATGACAGGGAACAAGGACAACCTCACATCCTTTAGAGCCAAGCTTGGACCCAAGGTTATCTTTGGTGATTCAAACTTTGAACAGACTAGAGGATATGGTGCAGTGCAGATTGGATCAGTAACTTTCAAGAAGGTAGCTTATGTGGAAGGACTGAAGCACAACCTAATTAGCATCAGTCAGCTATGTGATGAAGGCTACCAGGTGACCTTCAGCAAAGCCTTATGCAAAATCAAGTCAGAGGACAACACAACTGTGTTGACAGGTAAAAGGAAAGGTAACATCTACCTAGTAGATTTTCTTTCAACTAATGTAGATATCTGCTTGTTTAATTCTGTCTGTAGACCCAATATTTTATGGCATAAGAGATTATGACACCTAAACCTTAGAACTATTGCTAGGCTATCCAAGGACAACATTGTTAGAGGACTACCTTCTGGCCCCTACAAGAAGGAAGGACTCTGCAGGGCCTGTCAATTAGGCAAGCAAACTAAAAACAGCTTTAAGTCACTTAATAAGAGTGATTCACCTAGGATATTGTGTCTGTTACACATGGATCTTTTCGCACCCATCACAGTACAAAGCCTAGGAGGGAAATCCTACACTTTAGTAGTTGTAGATGACTTCTCTAGATTCACTTGGGTGCTCTTTCTAAGGAAGAAGTCTGATAACTTTAAGTGTCTGACAGAGTTTCTCAAATGTATACAGATTGAGTTCAATACTCACATTGCCCTGATCAGAAGTGATCATGGGACACAAAATTGGGTAGTTGAAAGGAAAAATAGAACCCTTATTGAATCTGCCACCACATTGTTCTCAGATGCTCATCTACCTCTATCCTTCTGGGCAGAGGCAGTGAACACCTCCAACTATGTGCTGAATAGAAGTCTGATACATAAACTAAAGGGAAAGACTCCCTATGAATTACTCAAAGGGAAGAAACCTAAAGTTGACTATTTTAGGGTCTTTGGTTGTATTTGCTACATTCACAATAATGACAAGAAATATTTAGCAAAATTTCAAGCCAAAGCTGATGAAGGAGTATTTCTGGGATACTCCATGATCAGCAAGGCCTATAGGGTCTATAATAAATCATCTTTGAAAATTGAGGAATCTGTTCACATTTCATTTGATGAAACTAACATGTCTTTCAAGGAGAAGAATTCTTCTACCATAGAACCTTTGCAGGAACATTCTCTAGTTGAAGACTTGAACAAGTTACAGGTCACTCAAGAGGATGAAAGCAGTGAAGATGAAGGAAATGCTCAACACATTGAAGAACAACTTGAAGAGCCAGTTGTTGTACCACAAGAGGAAACAAAAACACAGGTTGGTGAACAATCAACACCCCCTGTTGATTTAGTAACATCAAGAGACCATCCAATTTCCCAAATAATTGGAGAAATCTCAGCTGGTGTGCAAACCAGAAATCAGGTGAACCAAAACCTGTTGCACACCTGCTTCCTATCTCAAATTGAACCTCAGTCCATTCAAGATGCAGAGCAAGATCCACACTGGATCATTGCAATGCAAGAGGAGTTGCATCAATTTGAGAGGAACAAAGTATGGGAACTAGTGCCAAAGCCTAAGGATCACTCCATTGTTGGAACAAAATGGGTATTCAGAAACAAACTGGATGATCAAGGAGTAATTATAAGGAACAAGGCAAGGCTAGTTGCTCAGGGATACTCTCAAGAAGAAGGGATAGACTACGACCAGACTTTTGCACCTGTTGCAAGATTAGAAGCCATCAGAATATTTCTAGCTTATGCATCTCATAAAGGCTTCAGAGTATGTCAGATGGATGTCAAAAGTGCTTTCTTGAATGGAGACATCAGAGAGGAAGTTTATGTCAGACAACCTTCAGGTTTTATCTCTCCAACTTATCCTGACTATGTTTTTAGACTGAACAAAGCATTATATCGTCTCAAGCAAGCTCCTAGAGCATGGTATGAGACCCTAGCATGCTTTCTCTTGAAAAATGGTTTTATTAGGGGTAGAGTAGACCAAATACTTTTCATTAGAACCCATAAGTCCCATACCCTACTAGTTCAAATTTATGTAGATGATATTATTTTTGGTTCTACTGACTCCAAATTGTGCAGATGGTTTTCCAACCTAATGCATTCTAAATTTGAGATGAGTAGCATGGGTGAGCTATCCTTCTTCCTAGGATTGCAAGTCAAGCAACATGCTGAAGGCATCTTTATTTCTCAAACCAAATATGCAAATGAACTGGTTAAGAAATTTGGTATGTCTGAAGCATCTTGTATGAAAACACCCATGCCTACTAATACTGTATTGGATGCTGATGAACATGGGAAACCTGTTGATCAGACAACATATCGAGCAATGATTGGCTCTTTACTGTATTTTACAGCTAGTAGACCAGATATAATGTTTGCTACATGTATATGTGCTAGGTTCCAAGTAAGCCCTAGAGAGTCACACCTAACTTTAGTAAAGAGGATTCTCAGGTATGTTAAAAGTTGTCCAAATCTAGGTCTCTGGTATCCAAAGGATTCAGCATTTGATTTAACTGGATTCTCAGATGCTGATTATGCTGGATGCAGAATTGACAGGAAAAGCACTAGTGGAACTTGTCAGTTCCTTGGTGACAGACTTGTCTCTTGGTTTTGTAAGAAACAAACATCTGTGTCAACTTCAACTGCTGAAGCTGAATATATGGCTGCAGGCAGTTGTTGTTCACAAATCTTGTGGATTCAAAACCAACTCCTAGACTATGGCTATAACTTAGAGAAGTATAAATTTTTTTGTGATAACACAAGTGCTATTTCCATAGCTCAAAATCCAGTCCTCCATAGTAGGACAAAACACATAGAGATTAGGCATCATATCTTAAGAGATAATGTTGAAAAGAATAAAATTGAACTACACTATATCCCAACTGATTTACAAAGGGGAGATATTTTCACCAAGCCATTGGATGAAAAGAAACACACCTTCTTCCTAAATCAGTTAGGAATGCTAGATGGAGGAAGTCTTAAATAATATCCAAGATTTTGAAAGCTTAAAAATTGACCAAGACTAGGCAAACATTCTGATTTTTCTTAGTGACTAGAATTTTTCTGATCTCTGAACTGCGCTCGACGATTTGCCCCAAAATCGTCGAACGGAGATCGACGATTTCCAAAAATCGTCGAACTGAGTTCAGCGTTTCTCAGATAGTATGAACTACCTCTTCCGGTCAACGATCGTCGAACGGCGCTCGACGATTTTGTTCTCTGAACGATCGTCGAACGGAGCTCGACGCTCTCCAATATCGTCGAACGGAGATCGACGATGTTGAAGTCTCTTCAGATTCCTTAGAAGCCTCGATCGTCGAACTGAGTTCAACGATCTTTCCAATTCTGCGTCGAACCCTAATATAAAACTCATTTTTTGTCGTCGTTCTCTTTTGCGCTTTCGATTTCTCTGCAAGATTTTTCTTTCCCTCCAAACAGTTCTACACTTGGTCGTTTTGTTTGTTGAGTTTTTGCAGGTACCAATGGCTGTGTCAGTTGCTGTTCTTGCTGCAATGAAGTTTGATGCTGGGATTGATATTGATATAGAATCCTTCAGCACGACTGACCAAAATTTTCAAGATATACTGGGTTTGTTCAAGGACCAGAATCTGACAGCAATAATGACCACCAGGATCAAGTTGGCTTCTGATGAAATAAAGGAGTGGGTTCATACTGCTCATAATCAAGAGAACAACACTATTGTTGGGTCTATAGCTGGAACTCAGGTACCCTTGACCCCAACCATTCTAACAGAAGTTTTTGAGTTAGGAAATGGAGAAGATTCTGCTGAATTATCTGGGGATGAGTTTTCTGAACTGCTTGCCAGAATGGGTCATTCAGAAGGAAACCCTAGCAAGCTCTTCAAAAGGAATCTGTCTGTAGAATATAGGTTCCTGGCAGATGTTGTTGGGAAGGTGCTCCTGGCTAAGCACTTAGCCCATGATACAATATCCAGATATCAGCTCTGTCTCATGGGAGCTCTTGTGGACAAGAAGAATCTGAATTGGGGAGAGGTTTTCTTTGACCTCATCAAAAAGAAAATCAACAAAAGTTTTGTTAACTTTGGAAGAATCCTTGGAGTATTTCTGCAGCACAGGTGCTCTGCCCTGCTGGTCTCCTCTGGAGTTCATATCAATGCCTCCAAGAGATTGTCTTGTGCTCTCTTTGGAAAGTGGGACAGGCAAATCAGCAAGCCTAGCAGGCCCTCCTCCAGTACTGCTTCAGGCACAAGGACTCCCAGAGTCACTCCTCCACAGGTCTCTGCCCCTGCAGATGACCTGGCTGCTGTTGCTGCCTCCTCTCCTCCTCCTCCAATTCCATCCCTTCCCCTACCATCCACCATTCTAGCTCCATCCACCATCATCATATCCAGCCCATCTCCAACATCCACACCTTCTCCAGTCCCTGTTCTTTCAACACCAGAAGAACAATTCCACCCACTGTTCGCCTACCCTCCACTTGATGTCACCTCATCACCCTCCATTCCATCCTTCACCCTACTGGATGATTCCTTTATGGATGATTCCCCATCCTCTCCTCCTGAGTTACCTTCCTCCTCCATTTCATTTCAAGACCTCCTACACCAAATCATAGATCAACCCACATTCACCCCAGCTATCTCCATCCCTCTATCCTCCATATCCACCCTACCAACACCTCAGCCATCCCTTCCACCCTACTCCAGCTCTCCACTTCCAGAACCTTCAGCTGCTCCTATACCTTCTACCTCTGCTCCAGCTCTTGAGCAAGTAGACCTCTCAGCCCTTGCTGACAGGCTGTATGAGCTGCTTGACCCCAGGCTCTCTGAGCTGTTGGAGGCCTCCTTGGCTCCACTCCACCTGTCAGTGGTAGCCCTTTCTGCCAGGCTCTCTTCCCTCTTCCCTCAGGCAGCACCTACAGTAGTGTGCCTTAATCCAGACATGTCTGCATCTAGGCAGGGGGAGATGCCATATGAAGTGAATCTTCATACTGCTGCTTCTGTTGCTGCTGCTGTTTCTGAAAGCTGTTTGTCTGCTGTGGCTGTTACTACTGCTTCTTCTGCTGCTCCTCCTTCTGTTGCTGTTGCTGTGCCTCAGGCACAAAGCCAGATCTCAACTGCAGTGCTTGCAATAGACCTCAGGTCTTTGCTATCAGTTTTTGATTCTACATACTTCAGCTGTCTGCCAGAGGTTAATGCTGTCCAGCCTCCAGAAGACTTATCCAAGGCACTTGTGCCTTTTTCCTGCTGTGACACCAGCATTATCACCTCCTTTGTAAATTCAGTAATTGCTGCTGCTGAAAATGCTGAAAATGTTGATGCTGCTGCTTCTAAAGAAAGGATTGTTGTTGCTTCTGAGAATATTGATACAGCTGCTGAAGTTCCTGTTGCTTCTACTGAACCAATCTCCAAGGACATTCTCATGACAGAGGCCACTGAATTTGAGCCTTCTACAGTCCTTGATGATTTTCCCTCTGCTTCTATTGCTGATAGTGAATCTGATGTTTCTACTGTTGTTAGTGAAGTTGTTGCTGCTATCACCTCTCCAGAACCTACTGTTGCTGCTGTTGTTGTTTCTGCTTCACCTTCAATATCTGCTGCTGTCCCTGCTGTTATCATCTCAACATCTGCTGCTACAACTTCTGCCTCATGTGCTTCTATTTAGCTCAAAAAGGACTTGATGAAGAAAATAGATGCTCTCTATGATGACTAGAGTTCTGAGAGTGATGAATTTAAAACAGATTCTGATGACTCTTCTGCTACCATTGCCAGGAAAAGGAAGGCAAGGAGCAAGGCTATGAAGAGGGTACCTCCTGCTAAAGTCAAAGATAACAATGACATTCCATACTATATCCTTCATGACTGTCCTATCACTGAACACTGGATGCAATACTCCAAGAACCAGCTGAAAGCAATGAAGAAAAAGAGAAAATATGAAAAGGGTTCATCCCAATTCCAGCACTCTCATCCTCCTCCACCACCTCCTCCTGATACAGGTGCAGGTGGAAGCTCTACAAGTCAACCCCCAGCCAGAAGTCAGGCTCCCTATCAACCTCATGCCAGATCCTACCACAGGGAAAGCCAATGCAGGGGTTCACATTCTAGGAGAGGAGGATATAGAGGTAATCAAAGAGATATTCAAGTCTATTCCAAAGGGTACTCCAGGCAGCACCCATATTCTAGGGGAGGACAAATTCCTTCTGATACGTCATCTGGTCCTTTCCCTTACAAGCTGAAAGAGACTGTGTCTACCAGGCCTCCTCAGGACAATCCCACCAACAGGTATGAACCACCTGTACCCTTTGAGGATCCTGAAAATAATCCAGCTGCTTGGACTGCAAGAATGAAAGAACTAGCTGCACTGGATCAAATTAAAACGGCCAGAGAACAAGGAATAGATTCTTCCAACATTTCAACAATGTCTGAACAGAGATAAAAAGAACTAGAGAGATATGCTTCAAGTAAATTCTTTGATGCTGACAGATACATGGAATTACATCCTGAAGTAGTGGTTCCCAGGCTTAAACAGCAAATATCTCTAGGTGCAGCAGATGACACCAGATCTAAGAAGGAAGCCCTCAATCCTAACAGAGAGATTAAAATGGTTAAGGGCAAAGAGAAGAAATGATATTGTAAGGTGACAATTTCTGTAATTTTTGATTATCTGGATGCTATATATATTTTTGTGATTCTGCAATATCTAGCTGTTGTTTTTCTGCTTTAATGTTTGTATGTTGTTATTTAAATTTTTCCAAAGTCTGTAAATAGTAATCCTAACCCAAATAGGGGGAGATTGTTGGAACACCCTATTACTAATTTGGGTCAGGATCACTATGTCTCTAGGAATCTTTGCTTGACCTTCTGTATAGCTTAATAGGTCAATTAGAATTGAGTCTAAGGGTTAGAAGTCTAGGTTTGGAAGCTGCCCTGAAGACCAAGATTTTGTGTTCGGAGACTAAGTCATATCGTCAAGCTCAGCACGACGATTCGTCGAACTCTGATCGACGATCGTCTAGCTCAACTTCGACAGATCGTCGATCTCCATTCGACGATCGCTGAGCTCAACTTCATTATATCGTCGAACTCCATTCGACGATCGGTGAGCTCAGGTCGACGATTTTGACTCTGCTTTGGATCTTTATCTCTGAGCTCAGTTTGACGATCTTTGAGCTCAGATCGACGATATTTTGCTGCTGTGTGTTTCCAGATCGCTGAGCTCAGCTCGACGATAGCAGAGCTCAGTTCGACGATTTCAGATAACTTCCAGGATGATTCTAATTTCAAATTCAAATCAGTTAAGGAGTTATTCTGCAATTAATTCAGAGATTTCCTAGCCGTTTTCATTCAATTCTGGACCAAGTTTCAAGGGATTTTTCAAGGAATATTTCTGTGGACTTTCCTCTAGAAGAGATTTGGCAATTAAGGATGCAATCAATGCAGGCTAACGGCTATTCTTGACAGAGAATGTTATTCTATCCTGTAACAGAGAATAAAAGACAGAATTTTTGAGAAAACAGAAGACACAGAGAGAGATACATAGAACAAAGATTATAGAGACACATTCAAAAATATTCTGTCAAAAAGAATTCTGTAGAACACTCATCCAAGGAGATCAAGCTTTCAAAAATCTTCAGATCTCTTTAGTTTTAAAAGTGTTCAAGGCCAACACACTTCAAGTCTCCAGACACTCAACATTTCAGTCATTTTTTTGCTGAAATCATCTATTGCTGGAGTTCAATCTTTGAACGCCTATAACCCTCAGCAAAGCTTTTCTTCCTGAAGATCTCAAGGATTCAGGGGGAGCTTTGACCTCAACAATCCACTTAGTCTTCTCAGTTGTTTGAGAAAGAGAAGACTGTCATCACTCTCTCACCCCCTCTCTGTAAAGGGTTTCTCAAAATCACTTCAAAAGTCTGAGCTTGGTTTTTGTGCACCTTGTCAAAAGCTCATTGGTGGCAAGACACCTGATCAAAAAATCTGCTTTGGTTTTTGAGCACCTTATTAAAAGCTCATTGGTGCCTAGGACACCTGATCAACTCATCCTGCAGTGGATTCCTACCTAGGGTGGTAGAAGAGTGGATGTACCCAAGTTTAGGGGAACCACTATATTTCCTTGTGTTTTCTGGTTTTGCTTGTTTTCATTTTTGTTTCTGGCCTTGATTTTTCTGTGCTTAGCTTTTGTTTAACTTAGTGCTGTGATTAGATTTATTATTGCTTCCCTGCTCATTATTATTACAATAGTTGTTGTAAAAAGTTTCAAAGCACCATATACTCTATTCCCCCCCTCTAGAGTATATCAGATCTAGCTGCTCTTTCATAAAGGCTGAAGAGCTGAAAAAGAAAGATCTCAAAGGGAAGAAGCCTGTTGATGACAATGAAGCACCTGTTCAAGCAAAGATTCAATCTGGAAAGGGCATTGTTATCAAGGAGCCTGAGCAGCCATAGGATAAAAATTTTCTTAAGTTTACAATTTGTAATCATTTACTTTTAACTCTATGTAAACTTTTGATTAATGAAAATGTTTGGAGTTGTAAGAACAATGTTATATGTTCAATCTATTGCATTAATTGTTCTGAGATAATTGTTTATACATGTTCTGTTCATACATGTTTAAGTATTTTCCCTCTCATATAATACTGTTTTACATCATACTAAGAATTTGTTATGTATGGTGTATATCATTGACTAAGGGTTATGACTTCTCCAAATAGGTGGAGATTGTTGGGTACATTGGAATATATGTACCTGATTTGAAGAAGCCACACCCTACTCAATGATATACATCAAGATGTATTTGATATGCTTTGAGTTTACTTGTGCAGGTTAAGTAATTGCAAAATTGCAGGAAAAGTTTTTAAGTCCATGTGTCGACACCTAGAAGAAAAGTGTCGATACTTAAGAAGGCTTGTGTCGACACCTAGAGAAGCTGTGTCGAGACTTGGAGTAATTGTGTCGACACCAGGAAGGCAGAGTCGACACCAGAAGGAGAGTGTCTACACATACAGGTTGTGTCGACACACAGTGAAGAATTGTCTACATAATCAGTGTCGACACTTAGAAGCAGTGTCGACACCCAGAGAAACTTTGTCGACAGCAAAAGTGTCGACACTATGAGACTGTGTCGACACTCAACAAACTTCAACAAAGTTCAAGTACATGTGTCGACACTAGGAGGCTGTGTCGACACTCAACAAACTTCAACAAAGTTCAAGTACATGTGTCGACACTAGGAGGCTGTGTCGACACTCAGCAAACTTCAACAAAGTTCAAGTACATGTGTCGACACAAGGAGATGTGCCGACACTCAGCAAAGTTTCAACACAGAAGGCATGTGTCGACACAAAGAAGATGTGTCGACACTTAACAAGTTTCAACACAAGAAGATGTGTCGACACAAAGGAGGTGTGTCGACACTTAGTAGAATTCAACTAAGTATTAAAGAAGAAGGCTTGTGTCGACACACAGAATCAGTGTCGACACATTCTGAAGAAGCAGTGTCGAGAACCTATTACAACAACACAAGGAGTTGTGTCGACACCATGAAGGCTAGTGTCGACACTTAGTCTACTTGTGTCGACACTTAGTCTATTTGTGTCTAAACATAAAGACTAACTGTCTCGACACTTTCAGACAGTGACAGAGATTTCAAGAAGTGACTGGATGACTTGACAGCTGCCATTTCAACCGGTCAACTGCAAATGTTAGAGCCATCAGAATGTTGTTAGAAACCGGATCAGCCGGTTACCTTGGAGAAAGCTTATTTAAAGACCATTCTCCTTTAAAAAAAGAAGAATGAATCAATGAAGTGAAAAACAACACAACAAGAAGAAGACCTTCGAGAGAAGATCTAAGAAGTTGGAGAGAGAGAGATCCTTTAAGAAGACTAGCTGTTGAACCAGACTGATAAGGGAGATTCAGATTGAAATCAGAATCTCAAGACAGCAAGTGATTGAAGATCATCTGCATAGAGATACAACCCTACTGTGTTCTAATTCAAGAAGCTTTGAAGAAAGCCAATGTAGGTTGATCTCTGCCAAGTTCTTCCAAGAACTCATCAAGAAACCTGTCAACTCATCTCTCTCTTTCAGAGTTGTGGTTATAAACTTTGTAAACATTATTTTCTATAGGATCCTAAGGGATCTGAGCTGTAAGCCTATTTTATAAAGGCTGAGTGTAGGAGACAGTGTGCTCTGAGTGTAGGTCTTGTTGAAGACTGAGGTAGGGCCTAGTGCCTGAGTTATAGGAGACTTTGTTCTCTGAGTGTAAGTCTTGGTGAAGACTGAGTGGTAGGGCTTTTGTGCCTGAGTTGTAGGAGTGGGATCACTCTGAGTTGTAGGAACCTGTTTGGGGTTCTGAGTTGTAAGATCAGAGGATCTGAGTAGAAGTGGAGAAGTTAGGCTGAATCTAGTACACTACTAGATAGGCGAAGGGGGAAAGTGGATGTACCCAGACCTTGGGGAACCACTATAAAAATCTGTGTGTACTCTGTGTGAGATTAATTCTGTGATTGCTGTATTATCTGTGCTGAATTGCAGTAGAGAATTGCATAAACAGGTCTAATAATTCAGCATTTCTGCCTTTAAAGTTAAAAAGATTAAGTGCACATATTCACCCCCCCCCCCCTCTAGGTGTTTAGGCACTAGTTCTTTCACTGAGCGATTAGCAACCTCTCCCGAATGGTTCTCACCAAAGAAGTAGCATCCTCCACCTCTAGTCGCTTATACAACTTTGATTCACCCGTTTCCAACCAGGACAACGACGTGCTACATTTTCTACCATAAAGGGCCTCGAAGGGCGTCATTTGAATGCTCGCTTGGTAGCTATTATTGTAAGCGAATTCCACCAAGTATAGGTGATCTTCCCATTACTTTCCATAGTCCAGGACACACATGCGAAGCATGTTTTCCATTGTCCTATTAACTCTCTCGGTCTGCCCATCCGTTTGCGGATGAAAGGCTGTGCTAAAATTCAGCTTTGTTCCCAACATTTGCTGCACCAGCCTGCAATCATTGGACGTGTACCGCCCATAACGGTCACTCACGATGCTGCGGGGCACAACATGAAGCCGTACAATATTATCCACATATAGCTTTGCCAATTTCTCAACCGAATCATCCTTCCTATGCGGAATGAAATGCGACACCTTCGTTAGACGATCTACGACCACCCAAATGGCATTGTTCCCCTTTTGTGTCCTTTGCAACCCGTGCACAATGTCCATAGTAATGTCGTCGAACTTCCACTCCGGAATAGGAAAGGATTTCAAGAATCCTCCCGGCTTTTGGCATTCCGCCTTCACCAAGGCACAAGTTTGACACTTCACCACGTAGAGCGCCACATACTTTTTCAGTCCTGGCCACCAGAACAATTTCTTAACATCACGGTACATCTTCGTGCTCCCCGGGTGAATTGAGTACTTGGTATGATGCGCCTCGTACAACAATTCTACCCGCAAATTGCCCACGCTTGGGACGCATAGATGACCGTCTTTCCAAAGTAATCCGTCCTCCACAACAAATTGGGAATTTGACCCATCCAGAGCCTCTATCATGAGTTGCTTCATGTGGACATCCATATCCAACGCCTGCCGAATCCGATCAGCCAGGTCATATTGGACTTCAGTCCAATTCAATACTGCTTCAACACTTGATTGCTTATCAACGCAAAAGATCTCCAACGCCTCTAACTCCCGAACCAACCGCTCATCGTGGACCGATAGCCAATTAGCTTGAGATGGGGCCCG
Organism: Platanthera guangdongensis; assembly: GCA_039583875.1. Taxonomy (NCBI): domain Eukaryota; kingdom Viridiplantae; phylum Streptophyta; class Magnoliopsida; order Asparagales; family Orchidaceae; genus Platanthera; species Platanthera guangdongensis. The sequence goes on from CM077157.1 coordinate 107,494,979, forward strand.
ACGACTCAACGCGTCCGCAACCGCATTACCTTTACCAGGCACTTAGTGGATCTTGAATGTATAGTCCCCCAGGAACTCCATCCATCTACGTTGCCGCATGTTCAGATCTTTCTGATCAATCAAATACTTGAGGCTCTTGTGATCGGTGTAGATATAAATCTTCACACCGTACAAATAATGCCTCCACAGCTTCAAGGCAAAAATCACGGCCGCTAACTCCAAGTAATGGACCGGATAGTTCCTTTCGTGCACCTTCAGCTGTCTCAAGCCTTATGCTATAACGCTTCCATGCTGTAACAACACACAACCCAAACCACTGCCCGAAGCATCGCTATAAATCTCATAACCTTCGGTCTCACTCGGCGAACTCAACACAGGCGCTGTGGTCAACCGACATTTCAACTCCTCAAAAGCTCGCGCGCACTCCGGCTTCCAAACGAACTTCTGCTCCTTCCTCATCAAAGTAGTGAGAGGTAACGCTATCCGCGAGAAGTTCTCTACGAAGCGCCTATAATAGCCGGCAAGCCCCGGAAAGCTCCGGACTTCCGCTACCGTAGAAAGCTCAGGCCACTCCCGTATCGCAACAATCTTCGCTGAATCCACTACAATACCTTCCCCACTCACTATATGACCGAGGAACGCTACTGAGGACAACCAAAACTCATACTTCGAGAACTTGGCGTACAATTGATTCCTCCTTAGCGTCTCCAAAACCAAATGAAGATGCCTGAAGTGATCTTCCTCACTCTGCGAGTATACCAAAATATCGTCGATGAAGACGAGCACAAAATGGTCTAGGTACTCACTGAAGGTCCTGTTCATCAAATCCATGAACACTGACGGCGCATTCGTCAGCCCAAACGGCATGACCGTATACTCGTAATGCCCGTATCTTGTACTGAATGCTGTCTTAGGGATATCACTCTCCCTTATCCTCAGCCGATAGTAACCAGACTTGAGATCCAACTTAGAGTACACCGTCGACCCGACCAAATGATCAAAAAGATCATCGATCCTTGGGATTGGGTACTTGTTTTTTTCCGTTAGATTGTTTAACTCTCGATAATCAATATAGAGTCTCAAGCTTCCGTCCTTCTTCTTTACAAAGAGGACCGGTGCACTCCAAGGCGACGAACTTGGACGCACAAACCCTTCCTCCAACAACTCTTAAAGTTGCACCTTCAGCTGCGCCATTTCCTTGGGCGTTATCCGATACAGAGATCCTGACACAAGCTTTGCACCTGGCACTAGCTCAATAGTGAAATCTATCTCCCGTTGAGGCGGGGCTCCAGGAAGCTCGGCGGGGAACACATCAGGGTACTCAGCTACCACTGAAATACTATCCAACGTAGGCTTTGGCTTTGCAACCTCCACTAGTGTAAAGAACAGCTCTGCACCAGGTTCGCGCCTTCACCACCTGAAGAGCAGACATCAACGTCTTGCTCGACCCTTTCAATCCCGTAAAAGTCGTCTCACGACTTGCTCCCAACTTGACTTCCTTGCGACCGCAAACAATATAGGCTTGCTGCTCCGAGAGCGAGTCCATGCCAAATATAACGTCGAACTCCACCAACGGTAGTAACGACGCTTGCAGATCGAACTCTTGATTCCCAATTTGAATCTTAACACCGCAGGCTTTATCCGCACGCATCGAACACCCATTGGGTAACAACACATCCAACTTGTCCTTTGTCATCGAAGAAGGTACTCCGATGCGCGATATGAATCCTTCGGACAAGATGGAGTGTGAAGCTCCCGTATCAAAGAGTGCTCTCGCCGGAAACTCACAAATCAAAACAAATCCTAAACAAGTAGTGGTAAGGTAACATACGCATAACAAGTATTTAAAGAAACTTAACTTGCTACGAATTAAACCGTACCTGTCACCACATCCGCTTGTTTGATGGCCTCCTGTTGGCCAAGATTATAAACCCTTGGTTGAGCCGGAGCGTAATGGGACGCGGTTGACTCCACCGCCTTGCCCTTCTCTTCATAAGTTGCTCCCGGCTTTCTCTCGGACTTGGGACGTCCGCTCCAACAATCATGGGCAAAGTGCCCCGGCTTCTCACAAGTAAAACATGCACCCGGGGTCCGACCCGTAGTCGCCCCAGAAGCACCGGAAGAAGGAGCTGGACCCGAAGTCCTAGCCTTCTTAAAGAATTTACGGTACCCAGACTTTGAGGTAGTCGGCACCTTGAACTCAGATTTCTTATCACCCAAGCTTTTATTCGCTTGAACATTCTTTATGTCCTTCTCCAAGGACCGGGGCGTGTTGACCAAGGTCAAGAAACCCTGCGTCATCGGCCCCGAGAGTAGTAGCCTCAAGTCATCTCTTAGACCTTCATAGAAACGGTTGGTCTTACGCTCCTCATCCGCGATGGTGGAGCTAGCATACCGACCCAATTGAGTAAACTCGTGGAGATACTCATCCACGCTACTCTCCCCTTGTACCAACCTCTGGAACTCATTCTCCAAAGCTATCCTCTGAGTCGAAGGGAGGTACCTAGCCAAGAACAGTCTCGAGAACTCCTCCATCGAGACATCTGTAAGTTGCCTACCTCTCAATAGATGCAGCTCCAAACCCTCCCACCATAGCCTAACATCTCCATCCAAGAGGAACATAGCTATAGTGGTCATCTGCCACTCCTCCGTCTCCGTCGCTGTCAAGACTCTCTTCACACGGGAGGGCCAGTCTTCAGCTTGAGATGGGGTTCCCAACCCCGAGAATACCGGAGGATTAAAGCTCATGACATGTTTGAGCTGTCTCTCGGTTGCCCTCCTTGGCACCAACGGCTCCACTACTACCTGCTCCACTCTTCTCGGCTCAACCTCTGGAAGAGGTACCTGCTCCATCGTAGGAGCGGGCTGCTGCATTTGCCTTGTAGGCTGCGCATTGATCATGGCAAACACTGCTTCGGCCACCAATCGTATGGTCTCAGCCGATGGAGGTGTTGCAGGAGCATCATTTGGTGCACTATTATCCTCAGAAACTCGGCGTTCTAATGGCCCAGCACCGCTTCTGTTCACCTATAGTGATACAAAACACCGTTAAGCGACCAAAAAAAATTGCAAAACGCAATTATAGGAACACGCAAGTTCCTCAAATACATGTATTTTTCATTCCTAAGTGGACATTCATGGGTTCTTTTGCTGTTTTAACGATGACGCACACACATGTGCTCACCACCCCTTAAAAGAATTCGCCCACGAATTCATGTTAAGCCTAACCGAAACCACTAGTCTGATACCAAATTATAACACCCCATATCCGTCGGATAGCATATATTAGTAGGTCCGGCCGAGGCCCGATGCCATATACCACAGACAGACCGGGTGGTTACTCAATGGAAACCATCCAACCAATCCAACGTCCTACACAGAGCATTCTAGCGGAAGCAATTTAAAATTGTTGCATTAAGAAAGAACCCAACACCAGCATGAATGTCCACTAATATGCCAAAAGGAATGAAGTACAAATACACAAGCACATGCCTTATGGCCTTACAATGTTTTCCTCCAATTACATGTTTTCAAACCTCGGCACGCAGGCCGGGCATACATGAATAAACGGAAACATTCAAAATTAGGCCCTCGAGAGCCGGCTCAGCAACTTGGGCTTCAGCCGCTATTTTCCGCTCGGCTTCGCAGCACCTGCAAGCACAATCCACCGCAACGGTGGCAAATCAAAGAAACGGTTAGCCATGCTGACCAAATTATAACGATCCCGCCCCCAATTCGGGGCGGCGATGCTCCTTCCCTGCACTTTATTAGCATAACCAAGCAGTATATAAATACATTGCATCACAGGACTAGGCACGCACGACCACACATCCCGTGCACTCAGGGCACATTCTCAGTGAACCGGTCAATGTCACGTCAATTTAAGACATAGACACCCCGGTCTCACCACCGCCACTGCGATGGCCAAACTATGAGCATTTTGTCTTCCCGGCATGGGTCACGTCAATTTAAGACATAGACCGCTGAATACCCTCATTTATGCCAACGGCTCTAACCGAACGACATAGAACGGGTACAGTTTCGTCTAACCCGTGCTCACATCGCAACGACAATTTAATCCATATATGCGGGTCAAACTTCTCCGAGTCCCATTTCCGTTACACACTTCACATAACCCGGTTATGTTCAAGTTGGCTCCCAGGCCATCAAGTTGGCAGAATCACGCATCTGCCCAGTTTTTCGGGTGCACCTTGGGGTTAATCCCCAAGGCTCCCTGTTGCAATCTACTATGTAGAAAACCCGAAAAACACACAATCTCACGGAGTCTTCTCTGGCCATTTATGCAATGCAACATCACCGATCCAGACCAACTTGTCCGGGTAGGCTTCACACATCATTCCTATATTCGTTCTCGGTTACAGACTCTACATGTACACAACGGGGACTATTCATGTCTACCCGAAGGAACGCCTCAAACTCACCGCAAACTCGCGAGAGCGGTCTTCCCTATGCAAAAGAAGTGGAGCTTCACATGCTCAAGTAGAGAATCGTTACCCTAGTAGTCTTCCTTGGCGCAATGGAAATGTAAGCGGATGAAAAGCACCGCACTCTCCTTGCCTCCGTAAATCCGAAGTCGGTTCGCGATTTGGAGCTCCGAAGCTCCGCTGGTGTCCGGATCTAGGCTTCTTCTTCTTCCTTTGCTCTCCCCTCTCTCTTGACTTAGAAAGAGAACCACTCAAGTGAAATGAGGGTTTCAAAGGCTCTATCACGGGTATATCCAAGTAGGAACAACCCCCAACCGTCAGATCCCAAAATAAGGAAACGAATGGCTGAGAGGGAAATACCGAGAGAGCGATGATACCAAAAATGTAACAACCCCATCCGTTTACATAGTATATACTAGAAGTTCCGACCGGGGCCCCACGGCATAGGCCACAAAACAGGCGGTGAAGTTACGGTATGATACCAGAGTAGCGCAGCGCACCCTAACACATTGCATTCTAGCAGAAGCCTAAACACTAAACTTGAACTCCACACCTGAATGTCCAACATATAAAAGCTCCACATTTATATATATCATAGGAATGTCTTATAAATACAAACGATTGGCCTAATGGCCTTACAGGGCTTTCATAACAGTGGCCTCAACATTGGCGTGCAGGCCGACCACATCAAAAGAAAATACAACATTTGCATTTCATTACATTTAGCCTTCGAGGGCTAGCAGCAGCAGCAAATGCAACAGGGACTTCAGCTCTTATGCATCCCGCTCGGCTCTCCAACACCTGTACAGGGACAGCCCACCCAACGGTGGAAAACAAAGGCAACGGTCAGCATTCAGCTGACCAAATTATAGCGACCCCACCCCTTTCCTGTGGCAGTGATATTCTTCCCTGAAGGCAGAGCATTTCACAAGCATATATATATATATCTCATATAATGTGCTTTCATGCACACATTCCATCATAACCGTCAGCCACTCGGCCCGACGATCCGTGCACTCAGGGCACATTTTTGGTGTATCGGTGAACCAGTCACCCACCACCGTATCAGGGTCGTAACCCAAAGGTAAAACATTGAGCATTTCACTCCATAGCGTACAGCCGGATTTCAAGTCGTAATGCACTGGGATTGGATCGTAGCCCCCATTGTGTCATGGCACACAGGCCTATGACTCTTGCTATGCGCTCCAACAGACCGCACTTTCAGGTCTCACGTCAAACGGACATAGCTCAGGTTGGATCCTCTACCCCCAATTGCTCAAGTCTCCTTGCCATCACTGAGTACAGTGTACTCGCGACTACAAAAGGCGCGGGTCGGTCTCACAAATCCTGTTCTGGCATTCAAGCCTGGGTTCTTTCCTGGGCGCACCAGTACTTCCTCTTACACCCATTTCATATCACAACATTAGCAGATCTTCCCTTGGCACACCAGTACTTCCTGCTACTTCACTTCGCAGGTATGATCCCGCAAATATCACAAATGTCAAGGGTCTTTCCTGGCTTGTCATGCTCGTACTTCCTGTTACTCCCCTTCATAGGTACAACCCAAGAACATCAGACATCACAAAGGGTATTTCCTGGACTTCCAATCCAGTACTTCCTGCTACTCCCTTTCATAGGTAGAACCCAATAGCACAAGCATTATACGGGTATGTTCTTGGACTACCACTCCAGTACTTCCTGCTACTTCCCTTCACAGGTCCAACCCGTCGACTCCTAAACTACGCGTTTATCACGGAGTCTTCTCCGGTTCGTATGCAACATCACCAATCCAGACCAATCTGTCCAGATGGGCTTCACACAGCATGCCTATTCCGTACTCAGTTTCCAGATCTATATGCCAACTAATTGGGGATTCCATGAATCAACCCAAAGACTCTCACATCAAGCCACCCTCTGGTGGGGCAATCATATGCCTATGCCAAAAGGAAGCCTTCATATGACTAGGAAGAAAGGTCGTTACCCTTGTAGACTGCTTCGGTGCCATGAGATCCTAGCTGGCTTAAAAGAACTGCAACAACATTTCCTCCGCAATGCTGGCCTCAGATCTCTAGTCGGAATTCCGCAGCACCACCGGTGACCAGCCCTACTTCCTCCTCCTCCTTCTTCCTCTCCCTTTATCTCTCTAGGTTTTAGAAAGACGAAGGCACTTATGCAAATGACTTCTTTCATCTCATCCACTACCTTGAGGAAGCAGGGAGACAGCTCAGCCCTTGGATCCCAGTTGAAGGAACGGACGGCCACGATTTTTCCACAAAACCATATTTTTTGTCTGACACGACCTGTGACACTCCCGTGTCCCAGGCCGTGTACCTCTAGCGGTGCTCAACCGACTTATCTAGACCAGTACACGCCCATGTGACACTCCCATGTCACGGGCTGTGTCACCTGACATGCCTTCAGACACGCCCATGTCTGTGGTCGTGTACAACAGGCTGCAACATTCATTTTCAACCCGAGAGGGACACGGGCATCTGACACGCCCGTGTCACTGGTCGTGTGCCCCTACACGGCACCAAACACGCCCCAGCTCAACTTCATCGAGCTAAGTTCTTCGAGCCCAGAGGACAAGCCCTGTGACACGCCCGTATCACAGGCCGTGTAATCAACTCTCGACGATCGTCGATCGAAAGTTGTCGACCACTCGTCGACTACTCACCCAAGAAGGACACGCCCTGGGACACGCCCGTGTCCCTATCCGTGTCACCTAAAATTTTTCCATTTTTCATTTTGGGCTGTTATAAACTTCAATGCTGCCATTGAAGAATATAATAAGGCTCTCGAGCACCTATATCTGAAGGAGAAGATCATAAAAGAATTGGAACCACAACTTGAAGTAGAAAAGAAACTTGTTGAAAGTTTCTCAAAGCCCAAGAATGTCCTTCCTTTCGTTGCTGAATTCTCAGCTCAGGCCAAAGGTGTTATCCTAGGCCATGTTGAAGCTCCTAGCAAATCTTTTAGGAGGAATAAGGCTCAGAGAAAGAATAAGGCGACCTAGAAGGCTTTCACCAAGGAGAAGGGGAAAGCTCGTCAAGATCAGATTTCTTTTAAAATGATCATATTCCCAACGAACAAGTTTGATCTTGACTCATCCTATGGTCACTTTGCTAGGCCTACTTATGTAGAGTCCAAGTCTCGTTACCAAGGATGGACTCGTCCCCGGAATTTTGGTGAAAGTGTCTTTAATGCACCTTATGAAGAAATTATTCTTCAGAACTATGGCCCTTATAATCATGGTCATAACATTAAGAAAGTACCAAGGGTAAAGCCTATTGTAGAAAAGCCACTCAAGTAGAAGAAGACTTGTGATTGCCATCACCATGAAGTTTTTTCCTCCAAGACTGCTGCCCCTGCTAGACCACAATCTCTAAAGGTCAAGAAGGAAAATTTCAGGCAAAGATATAATAGGTTCAACTGTTGGTGCTGTGACAAATTTGGTCACTTTGCCATCGATTGCTGGTTTAATTCCAGAAACTATGCAACTCCTCAAGTTAGCAATATGAGAAAGACCACTCATAATGCTAATACTCATAGGGGGAGTGTTCTAACTAGAGACCAAGGACCCAAACGTGTTTGTGTTCCTAAGGCAAATTGATTTGTGATTGCAGGTATGTCCAAAGGCCACCAAAATGCCTACATGGTACTTGAACAGTGGATGTTCTTGGTATATGACGGGCCAAAGGTCATCTTTGGAGGTTCAGACCGAGGAATTTCTAAAGGATATGGTATGATCACTAACGGTAGTGTATCCTTCTCAGGTGTGGCTTATGTTGAAGGATTGGAACACAATCTTATAAGCATAAGCCGACTCTGCGATAAAGGATACGTAGTTGAATTTCATACAGAAAAGTGCTTAATAAAATCGGTTGATAATATGGAAATGATTCTATCAGGCACTCGTAGTAGGAATATAGTTTGCTTAAATTTCAGTTGCATAGACTCTTTTACACCAGTGTGTTTTTTGGCTAAAGGTAGTGCATCTCTTGGTGACCAATGACGCAAGAGACTAGCACATACTAATTTCAAAACTATTAATAAATTATTTTCACTTAATTTAGTACGTAATGCCCCAAATGCCAAGTGCGCTATAGATAGACCTTGTCATGCATGTGTAAAAGGCAAGCAAATAAGGGCTACTTTTAAAAGCATTATTGGCAAAGATTCTAATAGTTGTTTACATCTACTTCATATAGACTTGTTCGGTCCACTGCAAGTTAGAAGTTTGGGAGGTAAGGATTATACATTGGTTATTGTTGATGATTACTTGCACTTTGCGTGGGTGTTCTTTTTAAGATATAAGTCAGATACCTTTGGCATCTTTACTAATTTTGTCAGGCATGTCCAGAATGAATACAACTGTTCCATAGTCAAAATCAGAAGTGATAATAGAATGGAATTCAAGTCTGGGGCCATGACAGAATTTTGTGAAAGCTTAGGTATCTTTCATGAGTTTTCCTCTCCTCGTACTCCTCAACAGAATGGAGTAGCTGAAAGAAGGAATACAACACTCATAGAGGCCTGCAGGACCATGTTGAGTGATGCCTCACTACCGGAATACTTCTGAGCTGAAGTCGTCAACACTGCATGCCACGTGCAAAATCGAGCAGTCATAAACAAGAACCACAATAAGACACCTTACAAACTTCTAAAATGCAGGAAATCGACTGTTTCATATTTTAGAATCTTTGGCTGTAAGTGCTTCGTACTTAACAGTGACAAGTATCACACTACCAAATTTAGCGAAAAGAGTTTTGAAGGTATTTTTATAGGGTATGGTAGTCATAGTAAGGTATATATGATATTTAATAGAAAAACTCTGGTTGTAGAAGAATCTATTCATGTTGTATTTGATGAGACGAGTTTGCTGCAAGACAACTCTTCTAGTGTGTTTATTGAAGATGCAGGTTTAAAGTTAAAAGAATTAATCTTGGATGAGCAAATTGAATAAAAAGGTGAAAAGTTCATCAAGATCACCACTCCAACCCCAATTGGAGAGGTTGATGATCAAGATGAAGAGACCATTCAAGTTAATGAAGTCACTCCTATGGTTGAAGAAGCTCCAGATGCAAGGAACTTAGAGCTCGGACACTTGAAGGATCACCCAATGGACCAAATCATTGGAGATCCCCAGGATGGTGTCAGAACTCGTAGAGGTACAACTAAGAGGAATTTATTTTTGAGTTTTCTATCACAGGTTGAACCGAAGAAGTTTGAGGAAGCAAACTCAGACGCATTATGGTTAATGGCAATTGAAGAAGAATTGAATCAGTTCAAGCGTTGCCAAGTCTGGAAACTTGTTCCAAAACCCAAAGGTAAGAACATCATCGAGACAAAATGGGTCTACAGGAACAAGATGGACGAGGATGGAACTATCATAAAGAACAAGGCTAGACTCATCGCCAAAGGATACCGACAAGAAGAAAGAATCGACTTCGACCAGACATATGCTCCAGTGGCAAGGCTGGAGGCAATTAGGTTGTTCCTTGCATATACTGCACTTAAGGCTTCACCGTCCATCTCGATCGCTGACTATGCTCTTAGGAATCCTGTAACACCTCCCCTCTAATGACCGTATAATATGGGTCCGGTCGGGGCCCCACAGCATACAGACGCCATAGTTTCAGTATTATAAAATGATATAGCTACCCAATCTCAAAACTCATAGCACAACACAGCGGAAACAACAAGCAAGACTAGAAGTTATCCACGCCTATAAGAGTAACAAGATGGCCTTATGGCCTTACAATAAGAGTAAATCTAAAGCCAAAAAAAGACATCAGTCACGAAAGTGCATAAGCACACCTAGTCTACCTCGGCATGCAAGCCGGTCAACATGGCATCAAAACATACAATGTCATAAAGAGTAGAGCTACAACAAAAAGTTAACACTTCATGGGGCTTAGGCCTTTCTGTCCAGCGAGCTAGCTCCTGCTTGCGATCCTTGCCCTGTAAAAATTATTAGTAACGTGGGTCAGCAAAGGCTGACCTCAAACTGTGTAACAAACACATCACCTCCTGGTCGCCCCTAACGGACCCTGGGGTACTCCTCCAACCTGCAAGTTAGCACTTTGTATGCAATAATCAAAAGCAAGTAAAGCAACTAAGGAAATAGGCTTGGATGTCTCAAACATCATACATGTTCTCTATTGTTGAGCATATAATAATAGGGCCTACTATGCAACATGAATGCAACACCCGGGCTTCACCCAAGGCACCCTATAGCGTATGCATCTAGCACAACATCACATCATTTGGGTACTCAACGTTTCCCCATTGGCATAAAGCCGCAAACAAAAGGGGAACCACAATCCCCCAACGGCATACAAGCCGCCACACGGAACTCTTGTCAAGGCCCCACCCGCTCACAGTCGTATACCCGGGCTTGCCGGGAAACTCTGACATCTCATGTTAGGATTTCGTCCAACACACTGACCGATTCTAAGAACCCTTGTTGTACCCCACCCGCTCATGGCCTCATTTCCGGGGCTTGCCCGATGCTCGGCGTTCTCGTCAGTCTCACAAAAGGGGACTAGTCTCGCCGGGACACTTTCCACACATGACTTGCACGTCACGGGATAGCCAGCCGACCACAGAGACACAGCCATGCCTTGGCACATCACAAACCAAGACAATTCCTCCATAATCCCTCATTCGTACTGCAGCGTTCCCACGCACCAAGGAAACCATCTACCACCCATGTGGAGCTAACCTTGTTCACCAAGGAAACCATCTAGCGCCAATGAGGAGCTAACCTTGTCCGGTATCGGCCACACGTACTCACGCAAGATAAAGGGAAGAACATCACAAACATCACGAACATCATAAACGACCTCTTGCCGCAACAGATCTCTACGAATCCTTAAACCTTGTATGCAACATCACCGAGTCAGACTAACGGCCACGACTACGGCTTCACCCACCATGCCTAATCCACTAATGGAGCGGATCTCTAATGCAAAAACATGCCGGGGACGGACTCAATCGACCCGGAGGTTCCTCTTGAACCTTGGCGACCCAAACCCCTCTCATTTGAGTGTTTGGTGCCCAAAAACTAGAAAAGAAAAGATGCTAAAACATGCATCCTAAAACCGAGAGGAGAAGTGTCGTTACCTTCCGATTCCTCTTCCTAGCCATGGAAAAATAGCCGGATGAAAAGCACAGAAACCTCTTCTTCCTACTTCGCTCTCCCTTCTCTCTAGATCTCAGATAGAGAACCAGCGGCAGAAAAAATAAGGGTGTTGAAACCCTAAGCACAGGTATATCCCAATCGGATTAACCACTAGTCGTTGATTCCCACAAAAGGGAAAAGAACAGCTACGATCCAGGTCTGACCTGGACAAAAGGGGCTGAACACCGCACAGTTCACCAATCCGGAGCAGGACACGTCCACAACCAATCAAATCGTGTCGGGACATTTGGTCAAAATCCCGCCAAAAACCCCTATGTCGACACTCCGCATCGACAGTCAAACACGCCACAAAACACCCCGCGCTCGACGATCGTCGAGCCAAGATCGTCGAACGTTGATCCCAATCGTCGAATTCAGCTTGCTGGGGAAAAATCATCGACCGCAGATCCAAATCGTCGAACAGAGATCCAGATCGTCGAACACAGCTTGCTAGGGAAAATCGTCGACCGCAAAACCAAATCGTCGAACGGAGATCCAGATCATCGAACGCAGCTTGGCACAGCGGGACACGCCCTGTGACACGCCTGTGTCACAGGCCGTGCACCCCTGCCCGACGATCGCCACTCGACGATCGACGATCGACCATCGACGATCGTCGAACCGAGGGGCACGTCCCCCGTCACTCCCGTGTCAACACCTCCTCTGTGTCGACATAATTGTGTCGACACAACTGTGTCGACACCACCGTGTCGACACCTCCTCTGTGTCGACACAACTGTGTCGACACAATTTTGTCGACACCACCGTGTCGACACCTCAGTGTCGACACCACCTCTATGTCGACACAACTGTGTTGACACCACCGTGTCGACACCTCCGTGTCGACACCACTGTGTCGAAACCACCGTGTCGACACCACTGTGTCGAAACCACCGTGTCGACACCATTGTGTCGACACTCAGAGAACACGCCTGGGACACAGGCTCCGATACGGGCGTGTCGGAGGGCGTGTACCACACTAGTCGACGAACTGAGCGAAAACAAAATGTCGACTTCCCAGGCTCTCGACGAACCCGGTTCGACATGGCCATGGACATGCTCGTGTCCTTGGCCGTGTGACCCTCAACTAAGACCCAAACTTGGCCAAAAACGCTGAACGTCCCTCTACAAATTTTGGGGCGTTACAACTCTCCCCCCTTAAAATAATTTCATCCCGAAATTACAATGCAAAAGGGAACAAAACTTAAATGGTACCTGATCTGAAGAGCTCTGGATACTCTTCTAGCATGTCTTGTTCTCGCTCCCAAGAGTGCTCCTCGCGACCGCAGTTGTCCTCTCATACTTTCATGAGGTTGACCTCTTTATTCCGCAACTGCCGAGTCTCTGAATCCTCTATCGCAATTGGACGGACTCGCGTCCTCAAGTCTTCCTCTATCGGCACCGATGTCGTCTCGATCACCACACTAACCTCCACCAAGGCTTTCCTCAAGACTGAGACATGGAAGACGGCGTGCAATCCACTCAGCTCCGCGGACAATGCCAACCGATAGGCTGCTTCTCCCACCCGTTCAACAACTTCAAAAGGCCCCAAAAACCTTGGACTCAAATTCTTGAGTCGGCGAATCCGTGAGATGCCTTTGAACGGCTTGATCTTCAAATAGACCCAAACACCTACCGCAAAATCCAACTTCCTGTGACGAGCATTAAAGTATTTTGCTTGCCGGTCTTGCGCCACCTTCATACGCTCTTGAATGGTCTGTACCAACTCACAAGCGTCAACTACCACCTCCTTTCCCAAAATTTTGGTGTCTCCCGCCTCTATCCAAGACATCGGTGTCCGACACCGTCTCCCATACAAAGCTTCGTATGGCGCCATTTTTATACTTGCTTGATAACTGTTATTGTACGCGAACTCCACCATGAAGAGGTGGTCCTCCCACTTCTTGCCGAAGTCAAGAATGCACATTCTCAGCATATCCTCCATAGTACGGTTCGTTATTTTGGTTTGCCCGTCAGTTTGAGGATGGAACGCCGTACTGAACTTTAGCTTAGTGCCCAAACTCTTCTGAACCAATCTCCAGTCCTTGGACGTGTAACGCCCGTCACGATCGCTGACTATGCTCTTAGGAATCCCATGCAGTCACACAATGTTGCGAACATACAACTCCACCAGCTTCTCCACGCTGTCCTCCTTCCGATTTGGGATGAAGTGGGCCACCTTGGTTAAGCGATCCACGATCACCCAAGTAGCATCATTTCCCTGCTGCGATCTAGGAAAACCATGTACAAAATCCATGGAGATGTCATCAAATTTCCACTCAGGGATTGGAACGGGTTACAGGAACCCGCCCGGCTTCTGACATTTGGGCTTCACCAAGGCACAAGTTTGGCAATGATTCACATACAAAGCTACGTCCCGCTTCAACCCCGGCCACGAAACGGATTTCTTCATATCAAAGTACATCTTTGTACTGCCCGGGTGAATGGAGTACTTTGTGAAGTGAGCCTCAAACATCAACTCCTCACGGAGTTTGCCGAACTGTGGTACACAAACCCTTCCTTCCTACCTCAGAATCCCATCAATCATCTCCCAGATGCTGCTCTCGGCCTTTTGAGCCTCCACCACATATGGTTGAAACTCCACATCCAAACGAGTCGCTTCCCAAATACGATCGGACAAGTCGTTCTACATTTCAATCCAGTTCAAACGAGCCACGCTGGACTCGCCTCTCGCCGCACATTCCAAACCAAGGGACATCCATTCCCGAACCAACCGCTCATCATGAGCTTCGATCCAATTCCCTTGCCCCGAGTACTTTCTACTCAAGGCATCAGCCACCACATTGGCTTTACTTGGCGTATACTGAAACGCCACCTCGCAGTCTCCAAGAAACTCAACCAACCTGCGTTTTCCGCATGTTCAAGTCCTTTTGATCCAAGAGATACTTCAGGCTTTTATGATCCGTGAAGATCTCCACCTTTGCACCATAAACATAGTGTCGCCATATTTTCAACGAAAAATTACCGCTGCCAACTCCAAGTCATGGACGGGGTAATTCCTCTCATGAAGCTTCAGCTGCTGATGTGTTAAAACTCGGAAATTATTTGCGGTCACGCGGCGACCCGGCGGTTTTATTTGAGAAAAAGGCGGAGTGATTTTATTTAGAAAACGGGGCGCGCGTATTTATTTATTTATTTTGGATATAAAACGGGTTTAGAAATCGAGTTTTAACGAAAGGAGGCAAGTGCACCTATCGTGAGTAGTACAGGATATTCCGGGTGGAATATCGAGGTCGTATTGTTCTCGGGTCCGGTTCGATTATTTCTACTCTTCCCTGGAGGGGACTATTATTTTACCGATAATTATCTTGTCGGGATATTTATATATAATAAAAAGGCAGAAAAAATGACAGAAAGAAAATGAAAGCAATAAAAAGAAAGCTTGAAGGTGGTGCCGATGAAGAGCTTAGCTCGATGGCACCGAAAAAACAATTGAACTAAAATAGACTTTGAATAAAAAGAGCTCCTAAATTTCTAATTAATTAAGGCGGAGACTTGGCCGTGGAGGTTCCACTAAAATGAGCTCACCTATCTCTAGGACTATCGCTCACCTGAACGCTAAGACTATTCGACCGGGCGTTAGTCCGACGAAGGATTCCTCTTAACGCCCGCATTACGCTAAGAACCCCGCTATTGGGTGGGGAACCCAATCCGGTAGAGTTGGCGCGCCTCCTCTCTCGAGGGTTAGTGCGGAACTCTCTTTGCCAAGGGGTGATCTGTCCATACGCACAGCCTCTCGGCGAGCGTATGGAAAACGGAAATAGGGCCCACACATCGATATGTGGTCCTATGCGTCGTTAACCCCGGGCAAACCTTAAGTACTTTTAATTAATTAGAAAAATACGACCTTTAATTATTTTAAGCTATTTTATCTGTCCTAATGCTCTTCGATACCGAGGGCTAAGAACGGTTAGCCACTCATCGGAATGGGGACGGCTTGCGGAAAAAGCGAAAAATAAAGCGATAAAGAAAGCAGTAAATGAAAGCAGGAAATGAAAGCAGTAAAATAAAGCAGTAAGGAAAGCAGAAAATTGCAAGTCCTACTCAAACGAGTAGGACTGAAGAAAGCTGTAAATTGCGAGTCCCGGCGCAAATGCGTGGGCAGGAGAAATGAAAGCAGTAAAACGCACACACGCAAGTCCTACTCAAATGAGTAGGAGAAAATAAATACGGGTCCTACTCAAACGAGTAGGACAAAATAAATGCAACGCACGCACACTCTCTCTCGACATAAATGAAAACACACACACTCTATAGGAAAGTAAAACACACGCACACACTCGACAAAATTGAAATAAAGCAAAGCGCCATTTAACTCTTAACGAGTAGGCGGAAATAAATGCGCACACACAAACGAGTGAAAAAATTAAGAAAAACTAAGTTGACGAAAAATTAAAACAACTGCATTTCTACCGCTAAAATGCGGTAGAAATGCATAAAAAGGGAAAATAAAAATAAACGGAGCGAAAAAGTTTGCAAATAAACGCAAAATGAAAGTGATCGAAAAATAAAAACGAATACATTTCTACCGCTAGAATGCGGTAGAAATGCATTAAAAGAGAGCGAAAAAATTAAGGAAAAAGTTTTAAATGAAAATCAAAGTGCGCGAAAAATTAAAACGACTATATAATCATTCCTATAACTCCATAAAAGCGATTAAAAAGTGAAAATAAAGCGAAAAGAACGAAAAAGTTTTACATCCTAAAAAGAAAAATCTAAGTTAAAAGAAATAAAAATCACCTTGAAATCATTTTTTACGGGTTTATAACAATGAAATGGAAAGCTGTAAAAACCTAAGTTAACAAAACTAAGAATATAAAATCATAAAGTTATACTCATACACACACACACACATATAAAGAAGAACGAAAAAAAACTAAGACAAGGAAAGAAATAAGATTGCATAAGAGTAGCCACATGGTTGAAGTCCAAATCCATAAAAGAGAGAAAAACTACAATTTTATTAAGCTAAAAACGAAGATTACAAAGTTAAGAAAATAAAGGAGGGGGAGAAATATTCCCTTACATAGCATTTGGATTTCATTTCAGCAGCATATCCGTATACAAAATGGTTCAAAAAAGTGGAACAGGAATTCAGAGCAGAACCTCTGAATTTATAGAAAAACTTTTCATGGGTCACGCCCTTGGTCACGGGCGTGACAGGGGGCGTGACAGTACTATTTGCGAAGGCGGCCGGCGATTTGACGGGAAAGTTGACTTTGGCTGGACACGTGTCGGTCTCGCAGTGGTCACGCCCTTGGTCACGGGCGTGACAGGGGGCGTGACAGGCAGGTGGATCTGGGCGCGGTGCGCGCCGAAAGTATTCGGGCAGGTCTTGTCGGGCTAGCTGGAAAGGTCACGCCCCAGGTCACGGGCGTGACTCTGGGCATGTCGGCTGGTGTCGACACTCGACGATCGTCGAGATGAAATCGTCGAGTTGAAAATCGTCGAGCGGAAAGAGGTGTCACGCCCTAGGTCACGAGCGTGACTCTAGGCGTGACTGCTAGTGTCGACACTCGACGATCGTCGAGATGAAATCGTCGAGTGGAGTGAACACGGGCTTGGGTCACGCCCCGTGTCGGGTGACACGAGCGTGACCGCGGGCGTGTCAGGCTTTGGTCTTCAAAATTCGCAGATTTCACGGCTTTTGACGTGTCACGCCCTGGTCACGGGCGTGACCAACATGTCACGGGCGTGACAGGTCAATTTTTGGCAGATTTTCATTTTTTTCTGAAAAATAAAATAAAATAAGTTAGTATAATATTTACAAAAATAGGAGCATTTTATTGAATAAAAATAAGAAAAATGACAAAAATAAATGAAAACAACTAAATTAATGTACACAAAAATAGGTATATTTACAATTCATCAAATACCCCCATACTTAAGCTTTTGCTATTCCAGAGCAAAAGTTGGAGATGAACTTATAAGGAATAAAAGAAATCCTAAGTTTAGCTACCGCTTGAATTAATTAAAAGTAAGATCAAAATAAACATCCGGGGTTAAAGAATTAAATCCTAATTTATGAAATGTTATGAATAGAGGAAGAGTTTCAAAAAGACTTCTAGATAAAATAAAATAGAAAGCAAAAATTTATTTTTGTTAGTTTAACAAATATGGATTGGATTTATATAAAAAACCTTAGCTTAAAAGAAGTTAAAGGAAATAATGCAATTTAAAAATTATGCTCTCAAAAAAAATTTTAAATGAAGTCTAGAATCATTGAAATATGCTAAGTGGTTTGGTGGTTTATGAAAAAGGCTTGGATATTGAGGTGAGGTAACTTTTTCTCGAACCTCCAATTTTTTTTTTTTTGAATAGTTAGGAAAATGAAATCTTATTTTCCTAACACAAAATAATTTTTTTTTCTTTCTTCATAAGGATAAAATTAACCCAATGTATATTTGTAGGAGTAATGAATTTTATCCTCTTACTCCATATATAATCTTTTTAAATTATTGGGTGCCTATGTTTACGGAACGAAATCTTATTCCCATTGACATAGGATCTTTTAAGGGATAAAGTAGGGGAAAAACATGTCAATTAAGACACGAAAAAAATGGAAGTGAGTTTAGTTTTTCAAAAAAAAAAAACTAGCTTTTAATAAAAAAGTTTTGAGAGCAACCTTTTTAAAATGAACGTTCCAATGTTTCTAAAAGAATGAAGTAGAAATAATTGAAATCCATGGATGTTATTTTCTAACATAAAAAACGAGCTTCTATTTATAAAATTAGAAGTGGTGGTGAAAAACAAGTTCCCTATTATAAGGAAAAGACATAAAAAATTCTTTAAGACTTAACCCCAGACACTTAAATCTATCGAACTTTAATTAATAAACGAATAGTAAGCAAAGAATAACTAAAATTCGCATATAAATTAACTCGAAACTAGATTGTTGGAAAGCAAAAAGAGTTAAGATATGGTGTATTCGAATTATTTTGTTACATAATTTAACAAAACATTTTTTTTGATTTTTAGAGTTTTTATCATTTTTTTTGTGTTTTAATTATTATCTTGTTAGGATTTTTTTTTATTTTTTTATCTTTTTTGGGTTTTGGGGTTTTTCTAATTTTTTTGATTTTTAGTTTTTGAGGATAAATTATTTACAAGAATGAGGAGAGAAAGAAGAGTTATTTACAAAGAAGATACGGGGGAAAGAGAGATTTTTACAAAAAAGCAAATTAAAAACTCGATTGCGGCCCCGCGAACAGACTCTTATTTGAATGGTTTGTTCGATGAGTCGACCGTCGCGGGTAGGCAAGACGCAAGTTTTTACAAAAAAGAAGAAGAGGGGGGAAGAGAGAATTTTTTTTATTATTTTGAAGTTTTTTTTTTTTTGTTTTTGTTTTTTTTTTGTTTTAATAATTTTTTGAAATTTTTTGATTTTTGCATTTTTTTGTATTTTTTTGTTAAGTACTGAATATAAAAAGTGCAGAATAGGAAAACACCCCCATACTTAAACCCAACATTGTCCCCAATGTTGCAATCTAAGTATGCGGAACAGATAATATACAAATTAAATGAAGTACAAAAAAAGAAAAAGGGAGGGTAGGAGCTTCCCTAAGACGAGCGCGGGAGGCCCAGGTTGAAACCCTACATTATTTAGAAAAGAAAAAAAAAGCAAAAAGAACGGAAAAAACAACAACAAAAAAGATAAACTCGGCCTAAAGATTGCGGGCGGTAGGGGGGAATGTGCGTAGGGGAGTCGGAGGTAGCTAAGGCCTTAGCGACCACTGTGTGATAAAAATGTGATCCCCTAGCGCGCACAAAAGTGAGGACCGCGCCGAATCAAAATAAAATAAAATAGAATAAGTTAAATTAAATTAAAATATATTTTTTTTTAAGTTTTTCATTTTTTAGTTTTTTTGTTTTATTATTATTATTATTATTTTTTTTGTTTTTAAAAACAAGAATGAAAATAAAAATATTTTTTTTGTTAAGTTTTTTTTTTTTTTTTTTTCATTGTTTGGATTTTTATTTAGTTTTTTTTTTAGTTTAGTTTTGTTTTTGGTTTTATAGTTTTTTCAAATTTTTAATTTTTAAGGTTTTTCAAATTTTTTTTTTTTTTTTTTTTTGAGTTTTCAATTTTTTTGTTGGTTTTATAAATTTGTAAATATATATATATTAGTTTTTATTATTATTATTATATTGGCCATATTTATATATATATATAGGTAAAATTAATAGATTTTCAGGGTTTAAAATAACGAACCTAAAATGTCCCCGACAACGGCGCCAAAAACTTGATGTGTTAAAACTCGGAAATTATTTGCGGTCACGCGGCGACCCGGCGGTTTTATTTGAGAAAAAGGCGGAGTGATTTTATTTAGAAAACGGGGCGCGCGTATTTATTTATTTATTTTGGATATAAAACGGGTTTAGAAATCGAGTTTTAACGAAAGGAGGCAAGTGCACCTATCGTGAGTAGTACAGGATATTCCGGGTGAAATATCGGGGTCGTATTGTTCTCGGGTCCGGTTCGATTATTTCTACTCTTCCCTGGAGGGGACTATTATTTTACCGATAATTATCTTGTCGGGATATTTATATATAATAAAAAGGAAGAAAAAATGACAGAAAGAAAATGAAAGCAATAAAAAGAAAGCTTGAAGGTGGTGCCGATGAAGAGCTTAGCTCGATGGCACCGAAAAAATAATTGAACTAAAATAGACTTTGAATAAAAAGAGCTCCTAAATTTCTAATTAATTAAGGCGGAGACTTGGCCGTGGAGGTTCCACTAAAATGAGCTCACCTATCTCTAGGACTATCGCTCACCTGAACGCTAAGACTATTCGACCGGGCGTTAGTCCGACGAAGGATTCCTCTTAACGCCCGCATTACGCTAAGAACCCCGCTATTGGGTGGGGAACCCAATCCGGTAGAGTTAGCGCGCCTCCTCTCTCGAGGGTTAGTGCGGAACTCTCTTTGCCAACGGGTGATCTGTCCATACGCACGGCCTCTCGGCGAGCGTATGGAAAATGGAAATAGGGCCCACACATCGATATGTGGTCCTATGCGTCGTTAACCCCGGGCAAACCTTAAGTACTTTTAATTAATTAGAAAAATACGACCTTTAATTATTTTAAGCTATTTTATCTGTCCCAATGCTCTTCGATACCGAGGGCTAAGAACGGTTAGCCACTCATCGGAATGGGGACGGCTTGCGGAAAAAGCGAAAAATAAAGCGATAAAGAAAGCAGTAAATGAAAGCAGGAAATGAAAGCAGTAAAATAAAGCAGTAAGGAAAGCAGAAAATTGCAAGTCCTACTCAAACGAGTAGGACTGAAGAAAGCTGTAAATTGCGAGTCCCGGCGCAAATGCGTGGGCGGGAGAAATGAAAGCAGTAAAACGCACACACGCAAGTCCTACTCAAATGAGTAGGAGAAAATAAATACGGGTCCTACTCAAACGAGTAGGACAAAATAAATGCAACGCACGCACACTCTCTCTCGACATAAATGAAAACACACACACTCTACAGGAAAGTAAAACACACGCACACGCTCGACAAAATTGAAATAAAGCAAAGCGCCATTTAACTCTTAACGAGTAGGCGGAAATAAATGCGCACACACAAACGAGTGAAAAAATTAAGAAAAACTAAGTTGACGAAAAATTAAAACAAATGCATTTCTACCGCTAAAATGCGGTAGAAATGCATAAAAAGGGAAAATAAAAATAAACGGAGCGAAAAAGTTTGCAAATAAACGCAAAATGAAAGTGATCGAAAAATAAAAACGAATACATTTCTACCGCTAGAATGCGGTAGAAATGCATTAAAAGAGAGCGAAAAAATTAAGGAAAAAGTTTTAAATGAAAATCAAAGTGCGCGAAAAATTAAAATGACTATATAATCATTCCTATAACTCCGTAAAAGCGATTAAAAAGTGAAAATAAAGCGAAAAGAACGAAAAAGTTTTACATCCTAAAAAGAAAAATCTAAGTTAAAAGAAATAAAAATCACCTTGAAATCATTTTTTACGGGTTTATAACAATGAAATGAAAAGCTGTAAAAACCTAAGTTAACAAAACTAAGAACATAAAATCATAAAGTTATACTCATACACACACACACACATATAAAGAAGAACGAAAAAAAACTAAGACAAGGAAAGAAATAAGATTGCATAAGAGTAGCCACATGGTTGAAGTCCAAATCCATAAAAGAGAGAAAAACTACAATTTTATTAAGCTAAAAACGAAGATTACAAAGTTAAGAAAATAAAGGAGGGGGAGAAATATTCCCTTACATAGCATTTAGATTTCATTTCAGCAGCATATCCGTATACAAAATGGTTCAAAAAAGTGGAACAGGAATTCAGAGCAGAACCTCTGAATTTATAGAAAAAATTTTCATGGGTCACGCCCTTGGTCACGGGCGTGACAGGGGGCGTGACAGTACTATTTGCGAAGGCGGCCGGCGATTTGACGGGAAAGTTGACTTTGGCTGGACACGTGTCGGTCTCGCAGTGGTCACGCCCTTGGTCACGGGCGTGACAGGGGGCGTGACAGGCAGGTGGATCTGGGCGCGGTGCGCGCCGAAAGTCTTCGGGCAGGTCTTGTCGGGCTAGCTGGAAAGGTCACGCCCCAGGTCACGGGCGTGACTCTGGGCGTGTCGGCTGGTGTCGACACTCGACGATCGTCAAGATGAAATCGTCGAGTTGAAAATCGTCGAGCGGAAAGAGGTGTCACGCCCTAGGTCACGGGCGTGACTCTAGGCGTGACTGCTAGTGTCGACACTCGACGATCGTCGAGATGAAATCGTCGAGTGGAGTGAACATGGGCTTGGGTCACGCCCCGTGTCGGGTGACACGGGCGTGACCCCGGGCGTGTCAGGCTTTGGTCTTCAAAATTCGCAGATTTCACGGCTTTTGACGTGTCACGCCCTGGTCACGGGCGTGACCAACATGTCACGGGCGTGACAGGTCAATTTTTGGCAGATTTTCATTTTTTCCTGAAAAATAAAATAAAATAAGTTAGTATAATATTTACAAAAATAGGAGCATTTTATTGAATAAAAATAAGAAAAAATGACAAAAATAAATGAAAACAACTAAATTAATGTACACAAAAATAGGTATATTTACAATTCATCAGCTGCCTAGACCCAAAAGCTATCACCTTGCCAGGTTGCACCAAAACGCAACCCAACCCGCATCTCAATGCATCACTGAAGATCTGAAATCCCACGATCCCTTGCGGTAGACTTAGGATTGGAGCCAGCATCAGTCTCTCCTTTAGTGCCTCAAATGCTTGACTGCACTCTTGAGTCCACACAAACTTATGATCTTTACGAGTGAGTGAGGTGAGGGGTAGAGCTATCCGCGAAAAATTCTCCACGAATCTCCTATAGTACCCGGCTAGTCCAAGAAAACTTTGGACTTCCGCCACGGTCCTCAAAACCGGCCAATCTCTGATGGCTTCCAGTTTCGTTGGATCCACTGCCACCCCATCCCCACTAATCACGTGGCCCAAAAATGCCACCTTCGCTAACCAGAACTCGCACTTTGAGAACTTTGCATTCAGCTGATTCTCCCTCAATACATGCAAGACCACTCTCAAGTGGGTCTCATGCTCCACTTCCGATTTGGAAAACACCAAGATGTCATCAATGAAGACAACTACAAAAGAATACAAGTATTCCCGAAATACTCGATTCATAAGGTCCATGAACACAGATGGCGCGTTCGTCAGCCCGAACGGCATCACCGTAAACTCAAAGTGTCCATAACTCGTATCAAATGCAGTCTTGGGTATGTCCTCGTCCCGAATTTGCAGTTGGTAGTATCTCGACTTCAAGTCCAATTTTGAATACACAATCGACCCCACCAACTGGTCGAACAAGTCGTCTATCCGAGGAATCGGATACTTATTCTTGACGGTCAGTTTATTCAGCTCTCAGTAGTCTATGCACAGCCACATACTACTGTCTTTCTTCTTTACAAACAACACCGGCGTGCTCCACGGCGAAGAACTGGGTCTGATATACCCTTGCTCCAACAGTTCCTGCAACTGTACTTTGAGTTCAGCCAACTCCTTTGGTGTCATCCTAAACGGAGGATGTGACACCGGCCTAGCCTCCGACACTAACCCGATCGAGAAGTCGATCTCTCACCGAGGAGGCGCTCCAGGAAGTTCATCGGGAAACACATCCTTGAACTCTGCCACTACGGGCACTTCCTTAATAGACTTTTGGGAGAGGCGAACCTCCAATAACGCTACAAGCGCTACACCACCCTGGTTAACCGTCTGCATCAACTGCATGGCCGAAATCAGGGAATAGGCCACTCCACAAAGGCCCTCAAATTTGACTTCCGCCTGCCCCTTGCTCCTTATGGTCACCACCTTGGATAGGCAATCAATACTGGCGCGCTGCTCTGCAAGCCAGTCCATGCCCAAAATTACATCAAACTCAACCAATGGTAAAACCGCTGCTACCAATACGAAGTCAACTCTGTACAGCTCCCAACAAATGCGCCCTTAGGCCCCGGTGGTCATGGATGACCCATTAGGCATGTGCACTTTCAGTTCCGCGTCCGCCGAAAATGAGTCAACTCCTATTCTCCGGATGAAGCTCTCCGCAAGAAAGGAGTGCGATGCTCCCGTAGCAAACAATACCCTAGCCGGGTATCTGGAAACTAATACGAAGCCTGTCACCACATCGGTTTGGCGGATCGCTTCCGGCTGTCAAAGGTTGTAGGCCCTTGGTTGCACCGGTTGGAACCGAGAAGCGCTCGACTCCGCCATCTTCCCTTTCTCTGCGGCACTGGGGCCGGAGCGCACAGTCTGCTCCTGCCTTGCCTCTTGCTCCGCTCCTCCTTGAGGACAAACATGAGCTATGTGCCCCACCTTACCGCAGTTGTAGCACGTCGGCGGTCCCCTAGAGTGAGAACCTCCAGGCGTCCACTTGCTCTTCTCACCGGATGTGTAAGTGTGAGGCTTTTTCCTCCACCAACTCCCTTCAGACTTTCCCTGGGATTGGGAAGGCTTCCCTTCCCCTTGCTTGGGAGTGAAACCCTTACGACGTTGGGTTCGCTCCAGATCATTCTCCAATGTCCTGGCAGCCCCAACTAGCTCACTAAAACCAGCTCTCTTCATTGAAATGAGGGGTTGCCTCAGATTCTCCCTCAGCCCTTAATAAAAGAGGTTATCCCTCTCTACATCAGTCTCTAATCTCAAGACTTAAACATAAGGACACTCATGGTCCCGCATTACTCTTATGTGGATAACTTCTCTACGCACTGACCTTGAATCTAACCTGGCTTTGATACCAAATTGTAACACCTCCCCTGTAATGACCGTATAATATAGGTCCGGCCGGGGCCCCACATCATACATACGCCACAGTTTCAGTATTATAAATTGATATAACTACCCAATCTCAAAACTCATAACACAACACAGCGGAAACAAAAAGCAAGACTAAAAGTTTTCCACGCCTACAAGAGTAACAAGATGGCCTTATGGCCTTACAACAAGAGTAAATCCAAAGCCAAAAAAATACATCAGTCACGAAAGTGCATATGCACACCTAGTCTACCTCGGCATGCAAGCCGGTCAACATGGCATCAAAACATACAATGTCATAAAGAGTAGAGCTACAGCAAAAAGTTAACACTTCATGGGGCTTAGGCCTTTCTGGCCGGCGAGCTAGCTCCTGCTTGCGATCCTTGCCCTGTAAATATTTTTAGTAACGTGGGTCAGCAAAGGCTGACCTCAAACTATGTAAAAAACACATCTCCTCCCGGCCGCCCCTAACGGACCCCGGGGTACTCCTCCAACCTGCAAGTTAGCACTTCGTATGCAATAATCATAAGCAAGTAAAGCAACTAAGGAAACAGGCTTGGATGTCTCAAACATCATACATGTTCTCTATTATTGAGCATATAATAATAGGGCCTACTATGCAACATGAATGGAACACCCGGGCTTCACCCAAGGACCCTATAGTGTATGCATCTAGCATAACATCACATCATTTGGGTACTCAATGTTTCCCCATTGGCATAAAGCCGCAAACAAACGGGGAACCACAATCCCCCAATGGCATACAAGCTGCCACACGGAACTCTTGCCAAGGCCCCACCCGCTCACAGTCGTAGACCCGGGCTTGCCGGCAAACTCTGACTTCTCATGTCAGGATTCCGTCCAACACACTGACCGATTCTAATAACCCTTGCTGTACCCCACCCGCTCATGGCCTCATTACCCGGGCTTGACCCATGCTCTGCGTTCTCGTCAGTCTCACAAAAGGGGACTAGTCTCGTCGGGACACTTTCCACACATGACTTACACGTCACGGGATAGCCAGCCGACCACAGAGACACAGCCACGCCTTGGCACATCACAAACCAAGACAATTCCTCCATAATCCCTCATTCGTACTGCAGCGTTCCCGCGCACCAAGGAAACCATCTACCACACATGCAGAGCTAACCTTGTTCACCAAGGAAACCATCTATCGCCAATGTGGAGCTAATCTTGTCCGGTACCGGCCACACGTACTCACGCAAGTTAAAGGGAAGAACATCAAAAACATCACGAACATCACAAACGGCCGCTTACCGCAACGGATCTCTACGAATCCTTAAACCTCGTATGCAACATCACCGAGTCGGACTAACGGCCGCGACTACGGCTTCACCCACCATGCCTAATCCACTAACGTAGCGGATCTCTAATGCAAAAACATGCCGGGGACGGACTCAATCGACCTGGAGGTTCCTCTTAAACCTTGGCAACCCAAACCCCTCTCATTTGAGTGTTTGGTGCCCAAAAACTAGAAAAGAAAAGATGCTAAAACATGCATCCTAAAACCGAGAGGAGAAGTGTCGTTACCTTCCGATTCCTCTTCCTAGCCATGGAAAAATAGCCGGATGAAAAGCACCGAGACCTCTTCTTCCTCCTTCGCTCTCCCTTCTCTCTAGATCTCAGACAGAGAACCAGCGGCAGAAAAAATAAGGGTGTGAAAACCCTAAGCACAAGTATATCCCAATCGGATTAACCACAAGCCGTTGATTCCCATAAAAGGGAAAAACATGGCTATGATCCAGGTCTGACCTGGACAAAAGGGGCTGAACACCGCATAATTCACCAATCCGGAGCAGGACACGTCCGCGACCAATCAAATCGTGTCGGGACATTTGGTCAAAATCCCGCCAAAAACCCCTATGTCGACACTCTGCATCGACAGTCAAACACGCCACAAAATACCCTGCGCTCGACGATCGTTGAACCAAGATCGTCGAACGCTGATCCCAATCGTCGAACTCAGCTTGCTGGGGAAAAATCGTCGACCGCAGATCCAAATTGTCGAACGGAGATCCAGATAGTCGAACGCAGCTTGCTGGGGAAAATCGTCGACCGCAGATCCAAATCGTCGAACGGAGATCCAGATCGTCGAACGCAGCTTGGCACAGCGGGACACGCCCTGTGACACGCCCGTGTCACAGGCCGTGCACCCCTGCCCGACGATCGCCACTCGACGATCGACGATCGACCCTCGACGATCGTCGAACCAAGGGGCACTCCCCTCGTCACGCCCGTGTCGACACCTCCTCTGTGTCGACACAACTTTGTCGACATAACTGTGTCGACACCACCGTGTCGACACCTCCTCTGTGTCGACACAACTGTGTGGACACAACTGTGTCGACACCACCGTGTCAACACCTCAGTGTCGACACCACCTCTGTGTCGACACAACTATGTCGACACCACCATGTCGACACCACCGTGTCGACACCTCCGCGTCGACACCACTGTTTCGACACGGTGGTGTCGACACCATTGTGTCAACACTCAGAGAACACGCCTGGGACATGGGCTCCGACACGGGCTTGTCGGAGGGCATGTCCCACACTAGTCGACAAACTGAGCGAAAAAAATGTCGACTTCCCAGGCTCTCGACGAACCCGGTTTGACACGGTCATGGACACGCCCGTGTCCTTGGCCGTGTGACCCTCAACTAAGACCCAAACTTGGCCAAAAACGCTGATCGTCCCTCTACAAATTTTGGGGCGTTACAAATCTCATGTAGTCGCACAATGTTGCGAACATACAACTCCACCAACTTCTCCACGCTGTCCTCCTTCCGATTTGGGATGAAGTGGGCCACCTTGGTTAAGCGATCCACGATCACCCAAATAGCATCATTACCCTGCTGCGACCTAGGCAAACCATGTACAAAATCCATGGAAATGTCATCACCCGGCTTCTGACACTCGGCCTTCACCAAGGCACAAGTTTGGCAACGATTCACTTACAAAGCTACGTCCCACTTCAGCCCGGGCCACCAAACGGATTTCTTCGTATCAAAGTACATCTTTGTACTGCCCTGGTGAATGGAGTACTTTGTGAAGTGAGCCTCAAACATCAACTCCTCACGGAGTTTGCCGAACTGCGGTACACAAACCCTTCCGTCCTTCCTCAGAATCCCATCAATCATCTCCCAGGCACTGCTCTCGCCCTTTTGAGCCTCCACCACATATGGTTGAAACTCCACATCCAAACGAGTCACTTCCCGAATACGATCAGACAAGTCGTTCTGCATTTCAATCCAGTTCAACAGAGCCACGCTGGACTCGCCTCTCGCCACACATTCCAAACCAAGGGAAAACATATTAGTGGCAAGTCATGTAGTACTGGGACAGTCGTCACACCGACGACAGTACGGTGACTCTGGCGAGGTGTGAGGGTTTCAGGGGCATGTGGGTTTTTTTACACTGTAGTCTAGAGGATGATCCCGGAAAATGCACACTCGACCAAAAATACTGGTGGTATGTCCAACAAATTAGTACGTAGAGACTCTAGAGTGCACCTAGGACGTGTATAGAGGCATACAAAGGGTCTAGTCCTTGTAGTGTGGATACCCGTCTAGGAAGTGGAGACACCTGCTCCACGCTGTTGTAGCCACAATGGTGGTACCAGAGAGTTCAGCTAACTACAAAAAGTGGGAACTAAAGGTCTGTGATCACAGAGTCATGTGTCTGAGTTGCACTTGTATGAATCATAACTGCATAATTCATCATAGCATACATACATGCTTAGGACATTCATATTGCATACCCTTATCATATAAATTAGTATGAGCTATTTTATATGAAAATTTATAATTCCTGAAACTCTAACTTATAAGTTTGTATGGGCATTCATATAAGTCAAGGTACTCCTGTGATGGTAGTATAGTTGTAGTTAGTTTCTTTTTTGCTTAGTGCTTAACTTTATTGCACTTCTTTTCAGTATTACTGTCCTTTCTTTACTTACCCTACTTGTACTATATAGAACTACTAGATAGCTTATTTACAAGATATAATAGACCGCTGTCACCTGCTACTTTTGTACTGCTTTATTATCCTCCGCTTTCATCCTCCCGTACAGTGACTAGGAGTCACGGGGGCGAGGCAGGGACAAAATGTCTTAGTCTTTATGATTAACGGTCGGTTGTGAACGTAGGAGCTCGAGGTGCTGGAGCACCAGCACGACCAACAGGACGAGGTGGTAGGACTTGAGGAGCAGATTCTGCGTACTACTACTCTAGTTCAGTGTCAAGTGACGATGGATGTTCCAGTTTTTGCTTCTGCTTAGAGTGTGCGAGAGAGAGAGAGAGAGATTTATTATATTTGGCATATACCGAGCATAAGCCTTTTATCTCATTTTTGTACTAATTGTGGACTATATCCTTTCATTATATATATATGATGTTATTTTTGTGATGCGAACTTCATATACCTTTGATTATATTACTTCTAATCTCAAATTGGCATACATGTTAATGATCGTAATAGCCAGTAGGATCAGCGTCTTACTGTGTCGACCAGCTTGGTGTTAGTATCACCATAAGGCGGCGGTTAAAGGCATAAGACTGGGATAAACTCTGTGGTAAGGGAGAGTTATCTTACATAGTAATCCTTCATGCAAGCTTTAATCAACATTGAAGTGTCAATATATAGTCTCAAGCCCTCTCCGGCTTTCTTCATCATTACAACATTAGAGACCCAGCCTGGATACTGGATCTCTGAAACAAAACTTGCATCTAACAGCTTCCTTGTTTCCACCACAATGGGCTCGGCCAGTGCAGTTGCGCTCTTCCTTTACTTCTAGCGGACGGATGCGACCTTGTGGTCTATATTGAGATTATGGAATGCTACCTCTACATCGATCCCTGACATCTTTGCGGCACTCCAAGCAAAGATGTATATATTTTCTTCCAGACACAGCGACATATCTACCTTCTAGCTTAGCGTCAGGGATCCTCCGATCTTCTACTGTCTAGGTTATCCATACTTGGAGATCACCTCCACTTCCTCTAGCTCCTCCACATCTTCCATCATGTCTTCTCCTTCCAGTATCTTCTCCAGCTTCTCTGCGTCCTCCTTCCAACTAATAGTACTGGCGTTACTATGATAACTTTCCCAATAAGCTTTGACATCTCCCCTAATCCTCACTTGGACATCTCCACGACAATACTTTAGGCACTGATGGTAGGAGGATGAGACGACCTTGAAGTAGTTGAAGAGCGGGATCCCGAAGATAGTGTTGTAGAGGCTTGGTGCATCCACGATATGAACATGCACCTGATTAAGGTGACACCAAGTGTTACCAGTAGATCGACTCCTCCCTCCACGTCCTTCTTCTCTCCACAGAAGCCAAAGAGGAGACCATCTGCAGCTAGGACCCTCGATGTCTCCACTTGTGTAACACCCCAAAAATGAGAAAATCTGGGTGGTTATCGCTAGGCGACAGTGAGTAACGTCAGGCGATAGTAAATGGCGACAGTGAGTATCGCCTGGCGATAAGTCCACGTTGCATAGGACACGTGTCAGATTTAACTATTAAGAGACCGAAGAGCGATGGTTGACTAGAATCAAAACGACTAAGTCGATGTCGTCGGGCGACATCGATATCGCAAGGCTATTGTGCTTTGTTTGACTTTTCAACTTAAATCGTGGCTGATTCTTTAGGATGTTAAGAGGATCGTGTGGCTGGGGTTAATCTCGAGGCCACTTATGCAGAGGAATTGAGAATGAAGAGATCATTATTTCCAACTCACTCTCTCTTCCTTTCATCGAAAGTTCTTGAGAGGAAAAGCTAAGTACTGGAGCTAAGGGCTGAATTGAGCTTGAAAGGCTTGGGGAAGAGTATCTTGTGGTTGAAATCAAGATCTGAGGCTACATCCATGAAGAGGAAAGCAATGTACTCCTTTCCAACCAGATAGAACACTAATGTCATGGCAAGGGGTATATATTTGTTGTGATTGTTATCCATGCAGGGAAGGTACCGCCGCCCCGAGCAAGGGGTAGGGTCATTATAATTTGGTCAGCTGAAAGCTTACCGTTTCCTTATTTGCCACCATCTGGTGGTTTGTCCCTATGCAGGTGTTGGAGAGCTAAGCGGAAAATAGCGGGCTGGAGCCCTTGATGCTATGTCGACCCTTTAAGGCCAAGAGAAGCTTTTTATATTGTTTTCATGTGTGGCCGGCCTGCATGCTGATGTTTGTAAACCACACTTGTGAAGTATAACTGTAAGGCCTTAAGGCCGTTTCATTTTGTGTATTTTGTAAACATTTCTGTTGAATAATTATAGTGGACATTCGATGTTATTGAGTTTGCACAACCTTGAAGCTTCCGCTAGAATGCTATTGAGTTAGGATTCATTTGGTGCACTTTGATATTAATAAGTAATGTGGTGAAGCCCGCGAACAGACTCTTATGTGGGTGGTTGGTTCGATTAGTCGATCGTCGCGGGCTTGCTTAGGTAGGCAAGTGCACCTATCACAAGTAATACAGAATATTCGGGGGAATATCCAGATCGTAAATTTCCCGGGAACGGGTTGATTATCCCTACTGCTCCGAAAGCACTATTATTTTACTAAAATAGTAAGTTGTTTATTTTAACTAAAATAGGACGAAAATAGATTCAGATTAAAGAAGATGAAGAGATAACACTCGGTATCGAATTACGTTAGGATTTAAAATAGATTTGAATAACTAGAGATCTAAAGTTTCAATTTGATTAAAGCGGAAACTTGGCCGTGGAGGTTCCAAAAGAATGAGCTCACCTATCTCTAGGAATATCGCTCACCTGGACATTAAGACTATTTGATTGGGCTCTCGTCCGACGAAGGATTCCTCTTAATGCCCGCAGTACGCTAAGAACCCCGCTATTGGGTGGGGAACCCAATCCGGTAGAGTTAGTGCGCCTCCTCTCTCGAGGGTTAGTGCGGAACTCTCTTTACCCAGGGGTGATCAGTCTATACGCACGACCTCTCGGCTAGCTAGCGTATGGATAACGGAAATAAAGCGAACCCGGGGTAAACCTTAAGTTTTTAATTAAATAGAAAAATAACATCGTTAGTTATTTAAAACATTTTTATATCCCAATGCTCTTCGATACCGAGGGCGAAAAGCGATTAGCCACTCATCGGAATGGGGATAGCTTATGAGTTTGGTTAGGCGAGCGTTCTAAACTATTCGCTGAAGGGTTATAAAGAAAATAAGAAGAAAAGTAAGATAACCTAATTTTAGAAACGTTACTACAAATAAAAACACCCGCACTCATCCAAACACATAATAAAGAGACAAAAATAAAACTAAGTTACCAGTAATAGAAAATTGCATAATTGAAATTGCAAGTCCCACTCAAACGAGTCAGCGGGAAATAAAAGCTGAAAATTTGCAAATCCTACTCAAACGAGTAGGACTGAAATAAAAGCAAGTCCTACTCAAACGAGTAGGCGGAAATATATGTGATTACAAGTCCATCTCAAATATTTACAGGGAAATAAAGTCCAGCCATTTAAATCCTAGCGAGTAGGCGGAAGATAAAAACAACAAGTACTACTTGAATAAAATTCAGTCATTTAACTCAAATGAGTAGGCGGAAAATAAAATACACAAGTCCTACTTGAATAAAATCTAGCCATTTAACTCAAATGAGTAGGAGGAAAATAGAAAACACACATACTTGCTGAAATTAAAAAACACACACACACACACACGACATAAAATGAAATACTCACACTGCAGAAAGTAAATACTCACACTTGCAAATCCTACTCAAATGAGTAGGTGAAAAATTAAGGACACGTCATTTAACTCTTAACGAAGTAGGTGGAAATAAATGCGCACACGTACACACTCTACATAATTGGAGAAAGCAATAAACTTATCTCATACACGCACGCACGCAAGCGAAAAAATTAAGAAAAACAAAGTTATCGAAAAATGAAAACAACTGTATTTCTACCGCTAGAATGCCGTAGAAATGCATAAA
The DNA here is from genome assembly GCA_039583875.1 of Platanthera guangdongensis. NCBI lineage: Eukaryota > Viridiplantae > Streptophyta > Magnoliopsida > Asparagales > Orchidaceae > Platanthera > Platanthera guangdongensis. The sequence continues at coordinate 107,527,904 of CM077157.1, forward strand.
AAGTTGAAATAAAAATTGTTTGAGCAAAAAGTTTTCAAATTAAAGCGATAAAAGCAAGTGCTTGGAAAATTAAAATGTTTGCATTTTTACCATTAGATTTTGCTAGAAATGCATAAAAAGTTGAAATAAAAATTATTTGAGCAAAAATCTTTTTACGTAATTGCTAAAATCAAAGTTGTTGAAAAATTAAAATAACGCATTATACATTCTTATAGCTTTGTAAAATGGTTTAAAAAGTGGAAGAAGGCTAAAAAGAAGCAACAATTTTATAATCAAAACGAAAAAAATCTAAGTCAAGAGGAATGAAAACCAACTTTTTATTGTTTTACAAGTTCATAAGATTGAATTTGGAAGCATAAAAATCCAAAGTCTAACCAATTCTAAAGAGTATGATAACAAAATTGGCTCTAATAACGGCTAGAAATTTGGACATAAATGAATGTAAAACAAAAAGCTTTTCATTTTAAAACAAAAAATATGCTTTTAACTCATACACACCCACACGCAATATGAAAATGAAAACATAAATACATAAGATTGGTGAAAAGGCGGCCATCAGAGATAATTCAGAGCATGTAAGGATGAAAAACTAACGATTTTTATTACAAAATAAGTTGATTACAAGAGCCTAAACAAACAAACTTAAGAAGGAAGGGGGTAAAATCCTTACATAGCACTAAAACAAGCTCCAAACGGCAGCCCTTGTCAACAAAATGGTTCAAAAAATTTGGAATCCTTAACTCATACAGCAGCTGCCCTTTTATAGGCAAAAATTTCCAAATACACGCCCTCTGACACGGGCATGTCGGGTGGGGCGTGTCAGCACTATTCAACAGCTGATTTCGGTGATCTGACGGTGATTTGACGTCGCGGCGAAAAAACGCGGCAGTCACGCCCTAGGTCACGGGCGTGACGTTGGGCGTGTCGGCGAGGTTAAACTGGGTGTCGTCTGCGTCGAAAGTCGCCGACGGCAGTTTGTCGGTCCAGGTGGAGGAGACACGCCCCATGTCACGGGCGTGTCGATGGGCGTGTCGAGTTGGCCGACAATCGTCGGGCGCATTTCGTCGAGCGGGAAGACTTGATCTTCGAGCGAGAATGACACGGGCGTGGCGGACCATTGGACACTGGCGTGTCCCTTTCGGGTAGGGTCGACGAACGTCGAGCGGGATGGACACGGGCTCAGGACACGAGGTGTGCCATCCAACACGGGAGTGTGGCCGGGCGTGTCCATCAATTTCTTCCAAAAATTGCTGATTTCCACGGTTTTGACGTGTTACGCCCAGGTCACGGGCGTGACCAACAGTACACGGGCATGATACATGATTTTTCTGGCAAAATTCTGAAAATTTCTGAAAAATAAAATAAACTAAGTTAGCAAAATATATACAATAAAAGGTGCCTTTAATTAAAGAGATTTAACCTAAAATAACAAAAGAAAATGAAAACTACTTAAATAATGTACATAAATATAGGTATATTTACAACTTATCAAATACCCCCATACTTAAGCTTTTGCTATTCCAGAGCAAAAGTTTGAGGTGAACTTATAAGGAATAGAAAAAACTCTAAGTTTAGCTACCGCTTAATTAATTATAAGGGAGATCTAAGTAAATATACGAGTGTAAGTGTTAAGTCCTAAAATTATGTAGATGATTTAAATAGCGCAAAAGTTTTGGCCAAAAGACTTCTTGATGTAATCAAATAGAGAGCAATAATTGTAATGGTTAGATTAACAACAATTGTTTGGAATTATATGAACTTTATCTTATAGGAGTTTTACTGGAAATAATGCAATTTACAAATTATGCTCTCAAAAAGATTTTTAAATTAATTCTAGAATCGTGAAATTGGCTAAGGGGGTTGATGTTGGTTTATGAAGAGGGTTTGGAATTGAGGTGAGGTAATTTTTTCTCGAACCTCCATTTTTTTTTCTTTTGGAGTATTAGGAAAATGAAATCTTAGTTTCCTAAATTCATTTTTTTTACTTCATAAAGATAAAGTTGACCCAATGTATATGTGTATGAGTAATGAATTTTATCCTCTTACTCCATAACATATAATCTTTTTAAATTATTGGGTGCCTATGTTTAAGGAACGAAATCTTATTTCCATTGACATAAGATCTTTTAAGGATAAAAATTTTATCATGTCAAGTAAGACATGATAAGGGGAGAAAAGAAAACTAGATATTTAATTAAAAATAATTTTGAGAGCAACCTTAATAAATTGTATGTTCCAATTTTTCAGAAAGCTAAAAGTAAACATAATTGAATTTTATAGTTGTTATTGTCTAACATAATACACGTGCTCCTATCAATGAAAAATTAGAAGTAGTGCCTAAAATGAGTTCACTATTTTTAACAAAACATAATGAATTCTTTAAAACTTAACCCCAGCTATTTAAATATTTCAATCAATAATTAACAAACGAATAGCAAACAAAAAAATAACAAAATTCATATATAAAAAAACTCAAAACAGAATTTTTGGATAGCAAGAAAATTAAGAATGGTACATTTGATTTATTTGTTTCAAAAATTTTTTTAGTTATTTTTATAGTTTTTATCATTTTTTGTGTTTAAATTTATTATCTTTTTTTTTGAATTTTTGTTTAGTTTTACTCTTTTTTTTAGATTTTTAAGGTTTGCCAAATTTGTTTTTTTCAAAAATAAAACTTTTGAAACTATTGACAAAGCTTTGTACAAAATGAAACTACATATTTTTGGAGTTTTTGTTTTATAAATTGTTTTTGGAATTTTTGTTTTATAAGTTTTTTTTGTAATAAAAAGACATGAAAAGAAAACTTTTGTTTGAAATTTTCATGTTCAATTTTTTTTTGTAATAAAAAGACAGGAAAAGAAAACTTTTTTTTTTGAAATTTTCAGTTTCAAATTTTTAGGAATTTTCATTTTCAAATTTTTTAGGTTTTTGTTTTTTTAGGTTATATTGTTTTTTTTGTCATATAATTTTTTTATTTTTTGGAGTGCAGAAAATAGAATGCAGAAAATAGAAGTTCAGAAAAGAAAGTGAGAAAATACCCCCATACTTAAGTCCAACATTGTCCCCAATATTATAACGTAAGTATGCGGAACAAATAGGAAAGGCAATATGTACAAAGAAAATAATGAGAGGGGGTAGAAGCTTCCCTGAAAGGAGGTTGGGAAGGCGCAGTTTAGGAACCCTGCATTATTAAGAAAATAGCAAAAAAAGTAAAAAAATAACAAAACAGATAAACATGAGGTGCCTCCCAGGAGCGTTTTGTTTATAGTCGTGTAGCTTGACTAATTCGCAGTTTATATATCAAGGAGGGTTATTGATTTGAAATTACCGCCCACAGGATCGCCTGCTATGTATAATTTTAAGCGATGACCGTTCACTTTAAACGAGCCTTTTTCCGGGTGGGAGACGAGTACAGTCCCATATGGCCAAACCTCTTCAACTTTGAAGGGGCCGGACCAACGTGATTTAAGTTTCACGGGGAAAAGTCTAAGTCGTGAATTATATAGAAGGACAAGATCGCCCAGAGAAAAAGTTTTTTGGGGCTTGAGTTTTCGGTCGTGATAAAACATACAACGCTCCTTATAGAACTTATTGCTCTCGTAAGCATTTGCACGCCGTTCATCGAGCTCATTGAGTTGAAATTTTTTATTTTGAGCGGCTAAGTTAGCGTCGAGATTTAAAATTTTTAAAGCCCAAAGAGCGCGATGTTCTAATTCTACGGGGAGATGGCACGCTTTGCCGTAGACTAATCGATACGGCGTAAAACCAATTGCGGTTTTGTATGCTGTACGATAAGCCCATAACGCATCGTCGAGTTTGATGGACCAGTCTTTTCTATTAAATGAAACGGTTTTCTCTAATATGCGCTTTATCTCTCAATTTACTACCTCTACTTGGCCACTAGTTTGCGGGTGGTAGGGGGTGGCAAGTTTGTGCATGACGTCGTATCTAGCTAACGTCTTAGCCATCTGGGTGTTGCAGAAATGCGTCCCCCTATCGCTTACAATAGCGCGAGGTGTGCCGAAGTGAGAAAATAGTTTTTTAAGAAATGTAACGACGACTCGCGCATCGTTGGTGGGGAGAGCTCGCGCTTCCGCCCAACTCGATAAGTAGTCGACCGCGACTAAAATATACATATTTTTGAAAGACGGTGGTAGGGGTCCAACAAAATCTATACCCCATAAATCGAAGACTTCGCATTCTAAAAACAAATTGTGGGGCATCTCGTCGCGACGAGAGATGTTACCCGACCGCTGACAGCTATCACATGCGCGCACAAAATTGTGAGCATCTTTGAAGGGAGTGGGCCAAAAGAAGCCCGCCTCTAGCGCCTTTCGCGCGGTCCGGTTAGCTTGATAATGCCCACCAGCCGGACCCTCGTGGCAGTGCCTAAGTATTTGCATGTACTCCACACCTGCGACACATCTTTGTACCGCTTGGTCCGCGCTGATACGATAAAGAAAAGAGTCCTCCCAAAAGATATATTTTAAGTCAGAAAAGAATTTCTTTTTTTGCTGGCTCGAAAAGTCTTTTGGAAGCACCCTCGCAACTAAATAGTTCGCAAAATCCGTGAACCAAGGAGAGGAAGATGAACAAGTAGTAATGGCAAGGAGGCATTCCTCGGGGAATCTATCATTTATGTCAGATTCGACGAGCGCTTCCGCAGCGGGATTTTCTAAGCGGGAGAGGTGATCGGCGGCTAAATTTTCTGCGCCCCCTCTTATCCCGGATCTCTAAATCGAACTCCTGCAAGAGGAGGATCCATCGAAGAAGGCGGAGCTTGGCGTCTGTTTTTGCTAACAAATATTTTAAGGCAGAGTGGTCAGTAAATATGATAACTTTAGATAGCGTGATATACGAGCGAAACTTATCAAAAGAAAAAACGACAGCTAAAAGTTCCTTTTTCGTGGTCGTGTAATTTACTTGTGCGGAAGTGAGCGTCTTGCTGGCGTAATAAATCAGATGAAAATATTTGTTTACACGTTGGCCAAGAACGGCTCCTACGACAACATCACTAGCATCGCACATAATTTCGAACGGAAGGGTGCAATCAGGCACCACTAAAATGGGTGAATTGATAAGTTTTTGTTCTATGAAATTAAAGGCGGACTCGCATTTGCTATTAAAGACAAAATTTGATTCCTTTTCCAAGAGGCGAGTAAGCGGCTTTGTTATTTTTAAAAAATCTTGAATGAAACGCCTATAAAAGCCCGCGTGGCCTAAGAAACTCCTAATGGATTTAACGTTAGAAGGCGGGGGAAGTTTTTCGATAATTTCGACTTTGGCCTTATCGACCTCCATCCCCTTAGACAAAATCTTATCGCCGAGAACCAAACCTTCTCGAACCATAAAGTTACATTTTTTCCAATTTAAAACAAGATGCGTGTCCTCACATCGCTGAAGGACACGATCTAAATTATGAAGACAGGACGGTAAAGAGCTTCCGAAAACAGAGAAGTCATCCATAAAGACTTCCATAATGTCTCCTACCAGCTCGCCAAAGATTGCCAGCATACATCGTTGGAATGTAACTGGCGCGTTGCAAAGGCCAAATGACATTCTTCGAAATGCGAAGGTACCAAACAGGCATGTAAAAGTTGTTTTCTCTTGGTCATCGGGGGAAATGGGGATTTGGAAAAACCCCGATAATCCATCAAGAAAGCAAAAATATGGATGACCGGACAAATGCTCTAGAATTTGGTCTAAAAAAGGTAGTGGGGAATGATCCTTATGGGTGGCATCATTTAGTTTTCTATAATCGATGCACACCTGCCAACCCATAACAGTACGAGTTGGGACGAGTTCATTATGTTCGTTTTCTAGTACGGTAAGACCGCCTTTTTTGGGCACCACGTGAACGGGACTAACCCATGTACTATATGAAATAGGATAAATAATCCCCGCATCTAATAATTTAGTAATTTCGGCCTTAACGATGTCTTTCATGTTTAGGTTAAGTCGTCGCTGCGGCTGAATGGTTTTGCGGCAATTATCGAGAAGGAAAATCTTAGGGGTGCAGAAAGAAGGGTTAATACCTTTTAGATCAAAAATTTGTCATGCAATTGCGTGGCGATGTTTAAGCAAAACTCCCAATAAATCGGAAGTCTCCGATTCAATCAAATGCGAAGAAATGATAACATGGAGGGTATCATCTTTCCCCAAAAAGGCGTATTTGAGTGAATCGAGTAGGGGTTTTAGGTCTAGGATGGGCAGTTCATCTAGGGAGGTTTTAATTCCTATGTCTTTCTTACCAATTGGTTCGAAAGGCAAGTCTATAGAGGTATCCTCATGGCATTTAAAATTTTCGAGCGCATAAATATCGTCGTTTAAAAATACGGACTCGAAAATGGGAGAAGAACGATCTCCAAAACAAGTATCTAAAGAATAAAAGTAGTCGTCGCTTGATGACGAGTCTCCTATGCAGGGATTAATCGAGAAAGTAACTTCGTCATCTCCTACCCAAAGGAGGAGACGACCGTTACTGACATCAATTAATGCACGGGAGGTGGCGAGAAAAGGGCGACCGAGTATAATTGGTACATCGGTGTCCTCGTCGATGTCCAAGATGACGAAGTCTACCAGAAAGATAAACTTATCAACTCGGACAAGTACGTCCTCCACTACCCCGACAGGAAACTTAACCGAGCGATCCGCTAGTTGGATTCGCATTTTAGTAGGGGTCGGAGTGCCCAAACCTAATTTTTGAAAAAGCGGGAACGACATCAAATTAATGATCGCGCCTAAATCTGCAAGAGCGTATTTTACAAATATATTGCCAAAAAGGCACGGGATGGAAAACCGTCCCGGGTCATTTCTTTTAAGGGGCAATTTATTCGTAAGAGCCGCTGAGCAGTCAACATTCAGAGAAATATGCGAAATATTTTGTAATTTTTGTTTATTAGAAAGAAGTTGTTTTAAATATTTCGCAAATTTAGGCATCTGCGAGATTGCGTCGCAGAATGGAACATTAATATGAATTCTTTTTAACAATTAAATAAATTTTTCGTATTGCGCTTCCTTACGCACACTATCGAGCTTGTGTGGATATGGTAAGGGAGTTTTAATAATTTTTGCGTTTAAAATTTGTAAAGGAGGCGTAATCGAAGAAGGGGGAAGAGGTGTCGAAGGTGAAATATGTACCTGCGGATCGGTCCGTTTTGGATCGATCAGCTCCTTTCCGCTACGGAGGGTTATAGCGTTGATATTCTCCCGCGGATTGGGATCCATGTTTCCCGGTAGTGCCCCAACCGCGCGCTCGAACATCATTCGGGCTAGCTGTCCAACCTGGAGTTCTAAATTTTTTAGCTATCTGGTGATGTTCCGGATATTTGACTCGTTGGACGCTATATATTTAGAAAAATTCTCCTCCATCGGGGAGGGTTTTGGAAGAGGGGGAAATGACAAAAATCCGGGCGTGAAAGAATTGGGCGGGCGCTGCGCATTATTCGCATTGCTCCATGAGAAGTTGGGGTGGTTCCTCCAACCCGGATTATAGTTATTACTATAGGGGTTGTTGGGGTTGAAGGAAGGTCGTCCAGTATTTCCCACGTAGTCTACGAATTCATTGACCATGCCGACATTAGGGGGAATCGCCCAAGGAGGAGTGGTGGAGGCAGCAGACATCTCCGCCACCTGCTTCGTCAGCCTTTCAACTTGAAGGGCTTAGTGGGCAGTGGCATCCACTTCGAAGAGGCCAGCCGTCTGCTTGCGGCGTCCCCGTGGGACGTTCCATTGGTAGGCATTCATATCCATCTCTTCAATAAGAGCTTGGGCAGCCTCTGGGGTCTTATTATTCAAGGTACCCCCGGCAGCCGCGTCAATCATTTGATGCGTCTCATAGTTAAGCCCATTATAGACAATTTGGACCTGCAACCACGCAGGCAGCGCGTGGAGCGGACACTTGCAGAGGAATTCTTTAAAGCGCTCCCAAGTCTCAAATAGAGACTCAGAACCATTCTGCACGAACAAAGAAATGTCCGCCCGCAACTTTGCAGTTTTTGCGGGCGGAAAATACTTCGTTAAGAACCATTCCGCAAGCTCAGCCCAGGTGGTAATACATCCTCGTGGGAGGGAATTAAACCGCGCCTTAGTTTTGGATCTAAGGGAGAATGGAAAAAGGCGCAAACGAATGGCGTCATTAGTGATGCCATTAGTCTTAAAAGTATCGCAGATTTCTAAAAAACTAGAAAAATGAATGTTCAGGTCCTCATCTGGCAGTCCATCGAAATGCACATCATTTGGGATCATTTGGATAACACTCGATTTGATCTCAAAATTATTGTTCGCCACCGTCGGGCGAACAATACTGGACCCAGTATCGTCCAAATTCGGTCGGGTGTAATATGACATTGTATGCTCAACGGCCGCGTTCGGATTAGGGTCAGCCATAGCAACAGCAGAGGGTTCTCCGATGGATTCTTCGGGATCCAAAGAGGGATTTCGGTGTTGAGACCGAATACGCGCTAGCGAGCATTCGATCTCAGGATCGAAATCCAAATTTTCGGACTCCGAAGGTTGTCCCCGCGTCATACACCCTAAAATATAAAGTAGAAAATTAACTTTTTTTGGATATTGAAGAAAAGTTTTTAAGTTTTTTTATTAGTTTTTTAGAAATAAAGGTAAAAGAAATATACCTCGGATTAGAAATAACAACTCAAAGAGTACTCGTCAACGACGCCAAAAATTAGATGAAGCCCGCGAACAGACTCTCACGTGGGTGGTTGGTTCGATGAGTCGATCGTCATGGGCTTCCTTAGGTAGGCAAGTGCACCTATCGCAAGTAATACAGAATATTCGGGGGAATATCCAGATCGTAAATTTCCCAGGAACGGGTTGATTATCCCTACTGCTCCGAAAGCACTATTACTTTACCGAAATAGTAGGTTGTCGATTTTAACTAAAATAGGACAAAAATAGATTCAGATTAAAGATGATGAAGAGATAACACTCGGTATCGAATTACGTTAGGATTTAAAATAGATTTGAATAACTAGAGATCTAAAGTTTCAATTTAATTAAAGCAAAAACTTGGCCGTGGAGGTTCCAAAAAATGAGCTCACCTATCTCTAGGAATATCGCTCACCTGGACATTAAGACTATTCGACCGGGCTCTCATCCGACGAAGGTTTCCTCTTAATGCCCGCAGTACGCTAAGAACCCCGCTATTGGGTGGGGAACCCAATCCGGTAGAGTTAGCGTGCCTCCTCTCTCAAGAGTTAGTGCAGAACTCTCTTTAGCCAGGGGTGATCAGTCCATACGCACGGCCTCTCGGCTAGCTAGCATATGGATAACGAAAATAGAGCCCACACATCGATATGTGGTTCTACGCGTCGTTAACCCGGGGTAAACCTTAAGTTTTTAATTAAATAGAAAAATAAGACCTTTAGTTATTTAAAACATTTTTATATCCCAATGCGCTTCGATACCGAGGGCTAAAAGCGATTAGCCACTCATCGGAATGAGGATAGCTTAGGAGTTTGGTTAGGCGAGCGTTCTAAACTATTCGCTGAAGGTTATAAAGAAAATAAGAAGAAAAGCAAGATAACCTAATTTTAGAAACGTTACTATAAATAAAAACACTCGCACTCATCCAAACACATAATAAAGAGACAGAAATAAAACTAAGTTACCAGTAAGAGAAAATTGCATAATTGAAATTGCAAGTCTCAATCAAACGAGTGGGCGGGAAATAAAAGCTGAAAATTTGCAAATCCTACTCAAACGAGTAGAACTAAAATGTAAAAAAGTCCTACTCAAACGAGTAGGCGGAAATAAATACGATCACAAGACCATCTCAAATATTTACAGGGAAATAAAGTCCAGCCATTTAACTCCTAGCGAGTAGGCGGAAGATAAAAAAAACAAGTCCTGCATGAATAAAATCCAGTCATTTAACTCAAATGAGTAGGCGAAAAATAAAAAACACAAGTCCTACTTGAATAAAATCCAGCCATTTAACTCAAATGAGTAGGCAGAAAATAAAAAACACACACACTTGCTGAAATTAAAACACACACACACACACACATGACAGAAAATGAAATACTCACACTGCAGAAAGTAAATACTCACACTTGCAAATCCTACTCAAATGAGTAGGTGAAAAATTAAAGTCACGTCATTTAACTCTTAACGAGTAGGCGGAAATAAATGCGCACATGCACACACTCTACATAATTGGAGAAAGCAATAAACTTATCTTATACATGCACGCACGCAAGCAAAAAAATTAAGAAAAACAAAGTTATCGAAAAATTAAAACAACTACATTTCTACCGCTAGAATGTCTTAGAAATGCATAAAAAGTTGAAATAAAAATTGTTTGAGCAAACAGTTTTCAAATTAAAGCGAGAAAAGCAAGTGCTTGAAAAATTAAAATGTTTGCATTTTTACCGTTAGATTTTGCTAGAAATGCATAAAAAATTGAAATAAAATTTGTTGGAGCAAAAATCTTTTCACGTAATTGCTAAAATCAAAGTTGTTGAAAAATTAAAATAACGCATTATACATTCTTATAGCTTTGTAAAACGGTTTACAAAGTGGAAGAAAGCTAAAAAGAAGCAACAATTTTATAATCAAAACGAAGAAAAATCTAAGTCAAGAGGAATGAAAACCAACTTTTTATTGTTTTGCAAGTTCATAAGAATGAATTTGGAAGCATAAAAATCCTAACTCTAACCAATTCTAAAGAGTATGATAATAAAATTGGTTATAATAACTGCTAGAAATTTGGACATAAATGAATGTAAAACAAAAAGGTTTTCATTTTAAAACAAAAATTTTGCAATTTTAACTCTCACACACACACACACGCAATATGAAAATGAAAACATAAATACATAAGATTGGTGAAAAAGCGGCCATCAGAGATAATTCAGAGCATGTAAGGATGAAAAACTAACGATTTTTATTACAAAAGAAGTTGATTACAAGAGCCTAAACAAACAAACTTAAGAAGGAAGGGGGGAAGTCCTTACATAGCAATAAAACAAGCTCCAAACGGCAGCCCTTGTCAACAAAATGGTTCAAAAATTTGGAACCCTTAACTCATAGAGTAGCTGACCTTTTATAGGCTAAAATTTCCAAGTACACTCCCTCCGACACGGGCGTGTCGGGGGGGGGGCGTTTTGGCGCTATTCAACAGCTAATTTCCGTGATCTGACAGCGATTTGACGTCGCGGCAGAAAACACGGCAGTCATGCCCCAGGTCACAGGCGTGACGTTGGGCGTGTCGGGGAGGTTGAACTAGGTGTCGTCTGCATCGAAAGTCGCCGACGGCAGTTTGTCGGGCCATGTGGAGGAGACACGCCCCATGTCACGGGCGTGTCGCTGGGCGTGTCGAGTTGGTCGACAATCGTTGGGCACGTTTCGTCGAGCGGGAAGACTTGATCGTCGAGCGGGAATGACACGGGCGTGGCAGACCATTGGACAAGGGAGTGTCCCGTTCGGGTAGGGTTGACGAATGTCGAGCGGAAAATCATCGAGCGGGATGGACACGGGCTCGGGACACGGGGCGTGTCATCCGACACGGGCGTGTGGTCGGGCGTGTCCATCAATTTCTTCCAAAAATTGCTGATTTCCACGGTTTTGACGTGTCACGCCCAAGTCACGGGCGTGACACATGATTTCTCTGGAAAAATTCTAAAAATTTCTAAAAAATAAAATAAGCTAAGTTAGCAAAATAGATACAATAAAAGGAGCCTTTAATTAAAGTGATTTAACCAAAAATAACAAAAAAAATGAAACTACTTAAATAATGTGCATAAATATAGGTATATTTACAACTTATCATAATGTCACTGACTGTCTGTGGAATATGGCGTGGGGCCCCGACCAGACCGTCTATTATATTTCATGTGACGAACGGAGGTGTTATAACTTACAACCCAACAAATGTCCTTTTGAAGATGACATTCATCGGTCACACATTGTCCGCCAGAATCCGATCTACTGACACAAATTCTCTCTCAACCCATTATAGAAAAGGTTATCTCTCTCCTCATCATCCATCATGGTCGTTCCCTTGTAGGTACTCATCCACCACCATCTCTCTCAACCCATTATAGTAAACTTATGTAGGTACTCATCCACCACCATCTCTCGTTACAACAAAGGTAAAAACTGTAACGCCCCGAAAATTGTATTTGAGTTGGTCGCGTAAAAAAGGGATTTGGGTGCCTGTATAGGGGTACACGACCTAGGACACGGGCATGTACAAGGCCGTGTCTGGCTGGTGTTTTGGTCGTTTTCATCCCGAGAAGGACACGGCAGGAAACACGGGTTGTGAACACTTTTGACACGTGTGTGTCAGGGGTGACACGGGCGTGTTCATACCCGTGTCCCTACCCGTGTTCAGTTGGGTCGTGTCGGTTGGCGTGGCTAGTGGCGATATGGGAGTGGGCTGCTTTGACTATAGTGACAGAGGTCCGGAGTTTTCTGGGGCTTGCTGGATACTACAGGCGCCTCGTAGAGAACTTCTCGCGGATAGCGCTACCACTCACGATGTTGACAAGGAAGGATCAGAAATTTGTGTGGTCTTCGAAGTGCAAACATACTTTTGAAGAGTTGAAGAGGCGATTGACCACAGTGCCTATTTTATGTTCCCCAAGTGGAACCAAAGGGTTCGAAATCTATAGTGATGCTTCGGGCAGTGGTTTGGGCTGTGTTCTGCTACAACATGGGAGTGTGATAGCCTACGGTTCACCACAATTGAGGGCTCACGAGATAAATTATCCAGTCCATGACTTGGAGTTAGCGGCCGTGATATTTTCTTTAAAGCTATAGAGGCACTATCTGTACGGTGTGAAAGTCAATATATACACCAATCATAAGAGCTTGAAGTACCTGTTAGATCAAAAGGAACTGAATATGAGGCAGCGGAGGTGGATGGAGTTCCTAGGGGACTACACCTTCAAGATACATTACGTGCCAGGGAAAGGTAATGTAGTGGCGGATGCGTTGAGTCGTAAGGTTCCTACACAGGCCAACTGGCTATCAGTACATGATGAGAGATTGGTCTGTGATTTGGAGGCTTTGGAGAAATCTTGCGTCGACAAGCAGTCTAGTACTGAGGCAAAACTGTTTTGGACAAAGGTGCAGTGTGACCTAGCTGATAGAGTTCGGCTAGCTTTGATTCAGGATAACAGCATGAAGCAGATCTTCGATGAATCATTGGATGAGTCAAATTCCCAGTTTGTTGTTGAGTATGGATTGCTAAGGAAGGAAGGTCGCCTATGCGTTCCTAGTGCGAATAATCTTCGGGAGGAGTTGATGTATGAGGCTCATCATACCAAGTACTCAATCCACCCGGGAAGCACGAAGATGTATAGAGACATGAAGAAATTATTTTGGTGGCCAGGATTGAAGAAAGATGTAGCACTCTATATGGTCAAGTGCCAAACTTGTGCCTTGGTGAAGGTGGAGTGCCATAAGCCCGGAGGTTTCCTAAAGTCCTTGCCTATCCCGGAATTGAAATTTGATGACATAGCTATGGATTTTGTGCATGGTTTGCCGAAGTCGCAGAAGGGAAACGACGCCATCTGGGTAGTCGTAGATAGGTTGACAAAGGTGTCGCACTTCATCCCGATCAGGAAGGAAGATCCGGTGGAATGGTTGGCCAAACTCTATGCGGAGAATATTGTACGGTTGCATGGTGTGCCCCGCAGTATTGTTAGTGATCATAATGGACGCTTCACATCGAATGACTGGAGGTTGGTGCATAGTCTGTTGCGAACTAAGCTAAAGTTCAGCACAACCTTTCACCCGCAGACGGATGGCCAAACCGAGAGGGTCAACCGGACGATGGAGGACATGCTTCGCATGTGCATCCTAGATTTTGGAAAGCAGTGGGAAGATCACTTGTACATGGTGGAGTTTGCGTATAACAACAGCTTTCAGACGAGTATTGGAATGACGCCTTTCGAGGCCTTGTACGGAAGAAAGTGTCGCACACCGTTGTCTTGGTTGGAGACGGGCGAGTCAAAGCTTTACAAACGTCAAGCGGTGGAAGATGCCACTTCAGTGATACGGACAATTCAGGAACGATTGAAGATCGCTCAGGACAGACAGTCAAAATACTATAACGCCAAGCATAGGAATGTGGAGTTCAGTGTTGGCGACTGGGTGTACTTGAAAATCAAGCCGTTTAAGGCTATCTCGCGGGTTCGACGCTTGAAGAAGCTGATTCCGAGATACCTTGGACCATTGGAGATCCTGGAGCGTGTTGGTGAAGCAGCGTATAGATTGAAGCTGTCGGTGGAGTTGAGTGGGCTACATGACGTGTTCCACGTGTCGGTGTTGTGTAAGGCAGTGCAAGAGCCTTCGTAGATAATTGCGGACAATCAAGTACCGGTTGATTACGAGTTGACGACAAAGGTCAAGCCTATATGTATAGAAGACGTCGAAGTCAAACGACTCCGCAACAAGGAAGTCCGAATGGTTAAGGTCCGTTGGGATAATTGCGGATGTGAGGAGCTTCCTTGGGAGCGAGAGCAAACTATGTTGGAAGAATACCCCGAGTTATTCCGTTCAGGTAACTTGTAGTTTTGTGTACCTTTACTTTATTTCGGGACGAAATTCCTTAAGTGGGGGAGATTTGTAACGCCCCGAAAATTGTATTTGAGTTGGTCACGTAAAAACGTTATTTTGGTGCGTGTATAGGGGTACACGGCCTAGGACACGGGCTTGCCCATGGCCGTGTCTGGCTGGTGTTTTGGTCGTTTTCATCCCGGGAAGGACACGACAGGAAACACGGGTTGTGAACACTTTTGACACGGGCGTGTCAGGGGTGACCCGGGCATGTTCATACCCGTGTCCCTACCCGTGTTCAGTTGGGTCGTGTCGGTTGGCATGGCGGTTATGTGTGACACGCCCCCGGTCACGGGCGTGTCAAGGACCCGACACAGGCGTTTCGAGTGATACACGGGCATGGCTGATGTTGGGTACATTGGAATAAATGTACCTGATTTGAAGAAGCCTCACCCTACTCAATGATATACATCAAAATGTATTTTATGTGTTTTGAGTTTAGTTGTGCAGGTTAAGTATTTGCAGGGAAAGCTGAAAAGTTTCTAAGTCCATGTGTCGACACCCAGAACAAAAGTGTCGACACTTGAGAAGACTTGTGTCGACACCTAGAGAAGTAGTGTCGACACTTGGAGTAATTGTGTCGACACCAAGGATGCAGAGTCGACACATACAAAAAGTGTCGACACTCAATAAAGAAATGTCCAGAGAAGCAGTGTCGACACTTAGAAGCAGTATCGACACCCAGAGGAACTTTATCGACATCAGAAATTGTTGACACTTGGAGGCTGTGTCGACACTCAGCAAATTTCAACAGAGTCTAAGTATAAGTGTCGACATAATGAAGAATGTGTCGACACACAGCAGAAGACTCAACACATGAAGAAAGTGTCGACACTAGGAGGTTGTGTCGACACTCAGCAAAAGTTCAGCAAATTCTAAGTACAAGTGTCGACACAATGAAGAATGTGTTGACACACAGCAGAAGTCTCAACACAAGGAAGATGTGTCGACACAAGGAGAAGTGTCGACACTCAGTAAGTATCAACACAGAAGGCATGTGTCGACACCAAGAAGATGTGTCGACACTGACCAAGTTCAACACAAGAAGATGTGTCGACACAAAGGAGTTGTGTCGACACATAGCAGAATTCAACTAAGTACTAAAGAACAAGGACTTGTGTCGACACACCATATCAGTGTCGACACATGTTGCAGATGCAGTGTCGAGAAGAAATTTCTACAACACAAGGAGTTGTGTCGACACCATGAAGGCTAGTGTCGACACTTAGTCTACTTGTGTCGACACTTAGTCTATAAGTGTCGACACTTAAAGACAGACTGTCTCGACACTTTCAGACAGTTATAGATATTTCAAGAAGTGACTGGATGACTTGACAGCTGCCAATCCAGTCGGTCTACTGCAACTGTCAGAGATGTCAGAAAGCTGTTAGGAACCGGATCAGCCGGTCACCATGAAGAAGGCCTATATAAAGGCTTTATTCTGTCAACAGAAGAAGATGATCAACAACAATCAAAGAAGAAGATCAAGCAATTCATTGAAGAATCAATTCAAGTGAAGATCTAAGTAGTTGGAGAAAGAGATCTCCTTCCAAGAAGACAGCTGTTGGAACCAGGCTGTGAAGAACGTTTCAGACTTAGTTCTGATTCTTAAGTTAGCAGTGATTGAAGATCAGCTGTAGAGAGTATCAACCCTATTGTGTTCTACATTCAAGAAGCTTTGAAGAAAGCCAAGTGAGGTTGATCTCAGCAGAGTTCTTTCAAGAACTCATCAAGAAACCTGTCAACTCTTCTCTCTTATTCTGAGTTGTAGGTTTACACATTGTATTTTTAATTTCTTGTAGGATCCTTAGGGATCTGAGTTGTAAGCCTGTAATTATAAAGGCTGAGTGGTAGGGCATGTGTGCCTGAGTGTAGGAGATTCATTTCTCTGAGTGTAGGCCTTGTGGCTGAGTGTAGGTCTTTGTGAAGACTGAGTGGTAGGGCTGTTGAGCCTGAGTTGTAGGAGTGGGATCACTCTGAGCTGTAGGAACCTGGTTGGGGTTCTGAGTGTAAGATCTGAGGATCTGAGGAATAGTAGAGGAGTTTGGCCGAATCTAGTACACTACTAGATAGGCGAAGGGGGAAAGTGGATGTACGCAAACCTTGGGGAACCACTATAAAACTGTGTGTACTCTGTGTATGTGATTGATGCTATGAATGCTGGTTATAGTTCTGTGAAAGCTGTGATATAATCTGCCTAAAAGTTTAAAAAGATTAAGTCACCTATTCACCCCCCCCCCCTCTAGGTGATTATGTACAATTTCTTTCAAGTGGTATCAGAGGGAGGTTCCTCAAAATGGACATAACTGTCTGAGGAGATCCTGTTGGCAGATTCAGTATAATCAAGTGCAGAATCAAGAAAATCAAGAAAATGGGTTCCATAGAGAATCACAAAGAACTTGGATCCATAAAGTTGCCAATTTGTAGAAAGGAGATTTTTGGCATCTGGAAAGAAAGGGTTAGACTATTTATGGAAGCCTCTGACCCCAGAATCTATATCACAGTTAAAGAAGGGTCATATGTGCCAATGAAGGTATCTGTGTTAGATGCAAATCAGAGAACACCAAAAGACTTTTCTGAAATGACCAAGGATGAGATTATTCTGGCCACCATGGACAAAAGGGCCCAAAATATTATAGTAAGTGCAATAGATGATGCTACATTTCAGAACTTGATACACTGTAAAACATCAAAGGAGATGTGGGATACTCTGATAGTGTACATGGAGGGTTCAGAAGAAGTTAGACAAGACAGGAAGTCTTTGTTAAACCAAGAATATGAGAGCTTCAGACAAGGCAGGTCTGATAGTATAACAGAATGCTACAAGAAATTCCATAGGATTGTCAATGAGTTGATGTCCTATGGAAGAGAATTCAGCAATTATGAGCCGAATGATAAGTTCTTGAGGTCCCTAACAAAGGACTGGGACACCAAGATCTGTGCCATAAGAGAAATGACCAAGTTAGCAAATATTCCTCCTCCAACATTGTTTGGAAAGCTGTTATCCTATGAAATGCAGCTAATGCTAAGGAAAGAAGAGGAGAAGACTACCAGAGTTGAGCATAAAGAAAGAGCTGTGGCATTCAAGACAGAAGCCACCAGGAAATACAAAAGTAAGTCTCCATCTCCACCTCCAAAGGTTGCTGGATCTGAGACAGATGAGACAGAATGCAAGAATTCTGAAAGCAGTGAGAGTGATGAGGATTTTGCAGCTTTCACAAGACACTTTCAAAAGTTTCTAAAGAAGAAACAGTGGAGGTCAAAGCCATCCACTTCACAGGGAAAAGATGACTATTATCAAAACAAGAAGTCATCAAAGAAAGACAGGAGAAAGCCCAAGTCAAGCAAAGCAACTTTATCAAAAATTGTATGTTATTACTGTAACAGACAAGGACATGTTGTTGCTGACTGTCCAGAGAAAAGGAAAGAGTCAACTGATAAGAAGAAGACTCATATAAAGGGCAAAAAGGAAAGGTCCTTTGTTGCCAAGAAGGACAAAAGCCTGTCAGATATATCATCTTCAGAAACTAATTCAGAAGCAGAAGCTTATATTGGACTATTTGCTGAAAAAGAGGAAGAGGAGTTCATCCAGTTAATGAACTCAATATATGAGCAAGAGGACAATCAGTGCCAGGGACTGATGGCCTTTTCAGAAGGAGATAAAATCCAGGATCAGCCTGGACCTAGTCAGGTACAAAATTATTCTTCATGTTCAGTTTCTTATGCTGGTTCAGAATCAGATTCATCAGCATCAAGTGATGAGAGTGAATCTGAATCTGAAGGAGATATTCATCAATTGATTGATGAATATAGAGTAGTGTTACAAGCTTTGAAGAAAAGCAAATCCTTGACCAAGAGTCAGGCTAAGGAGATTGCTAATCTTAAAGTTGCTGCAACAGATTTTGATAAGCTGATTGATCAAAAGTTAAATGAAATAGCCAGGCTGAAGAACATAACTGTTATTCAGATGGGGACTATAAAATTCAAGAATGATCAAATCAGAAATCTGGAGATTAGTCTTCAGAAGGAGAGAGATATAGTTGCAAGGTTTTCTAAACCAAAGTCTGTTCTACCTTTGATTGATGAATTTGTACATCAAAAGGGTAAAACTGGAATAGGGTTTACAAAACCTGCTAGGACTGTTCAGTCCAAGTCTAAGGGCAAAGCCCCAGTACTCAACAAGCCTGCTGTAGATAAAATAGCTAGGGTTGTACCTAAGCAAAGGTACAACAGATTTGAGTGTTGGTGTTGTGGCAAGGTAGGCCACTTTGCTATAGACTGTTGGCGTAATTCAAGTGCCAAGGTGAGTAGCAATCTGGCTGCTAGAAAAGCTACAGGTAGTTTTGTTAAGAGGCAAACTAACCAGCACCAAGGACCCAAGAATTCTTTGGGTTCTAAGGTTAACTAATCTGTTTTACAGGTGAGTCCAAGTAACCATGCCCCAATATGGTACTTGGACAGTGGATGTTCCAGGCACATGTCTGGAACTAGGGGATTGCTAAAGGACTACACACCAATCAAGGATGGTCCTAAAGTCACCTTTGGTGGTTCTGAAAAAGGAATCATCAAAGGTTTTGGTAACATTTCTAGCAACTTTATAACAATTACTCAAGTGGCTTATGTTAAAGGTTTGAAACATAACCTTATTAGTATAAGTCAACTGAGTGATTTAGGATATGACATCTCATTTGTCAAAGATGGTTGTCATATCAGGAGATCAAATGATCAAGAGATCATTCTGACTGGTTATAGAAAGAGAAATGTCTATTGCCTAGACATTATGTGTGAGAACAATGTTTCTCCAGTGTGTCTTGTAGTTGATGAGAAAGTCTCTCATTGTGTCAAATGGCACAAGAGGCTAGCCCATCTTAACTACAAGACAATTGGCCAACTCTATAGCAAAGAGTTAGTGAGGAATGGTCCTCAGGTTAAGTGTATTAAAGATGGGATATGTTCAGCTTGTCAAAAGGGCAAGCAGACTAGATTCACCTTAAATAGCATTGAGAACAAAGATGCTGTGAGGTGCTTATACCTCTTGCATATGGATCTCTTTGGTCCTATGCCAGTTCACAGCCTAGGTAGGAAGGTCTACACATTTGTGGTTGTAGATGACTACTCAAGGTTTTCCTGGGTGTTCTTCCTTAGACAGAAATCTGAAACACCTAGTATCTTCTATAGTTTTGTCAAACAAATTCAGAATGAGTTAGACAGTACAGTGGTCAAAATAAGAAGTGACCATGGTACTGAATTCCAATCTGATAGTATGACAAAGCTATGTGAAGAGTTTGGGATATTTCAGGAATTTTCTTCACCAAGAACACCTCAGCAAAATGGCATTGCTGAAAGAAAAAATAGAACCTTGATTGAGGCTGGTAGAACCCTATTAAGTGACACATCTCTCCCAGAATATTTCTGGGCTGAGGCAGTTAATACTGCATGCCATGTAATTAATAGGGCTACTATCACCAAGAGCCACAATAAGACCCCCTATGAGATTGTGAAAGGCAGAAAACCAAACCTATCCTATTTCAGGATCTTTGGTTATAAATGTTATATACTTAACAATGGTAAGTCTTACTTAACCAAGTTTGCTGCCAAATCCCAAGAGGGGATCTTTTTTGGGTACATCAATAACAGTAAGACTTATAGGGTCTACAACTTGACTACTCAAGTTGTAGAAGAGTCAGTACATATACTATTTGATGAAGCTAGACTCATTAACAATGAATTGTCTAGAAGTATTTGCAGCTCCACAAGTGTGACTAAGAAGATGGACAAGCTCACTATTGAAGAAGGATCTACTGCAAGTCAGCATGTGGATGATAGTGGATGCTGTCTAGGGGGAGTACTAGATGCACCTAATGCAGAAGAAGACCAAGGAGTGCAGCAAGTTGAAGAAGCTGAAGGAATTCAACCTGAAGACAGGCTACCTCCAGCAAATAGACATCTAAAAGATCATCCAGCAAATCAAATTATTGGTGATCTAAGTCAAGGGGTACAAACAAGGAGCAGAAATCTAAGTTCAGTACTCTTCTCCACTTTTCTATCCCAAGTAGAGCCAAAGAAATTTGAAGAAGCCATCCTAGACCCTCATTGGATTGAGGCAATGCAAGAGGAGCTGAATCAGTTCAAGAGATGCAATGTATGGGAGCTTGTTCCTAAACCAAAAGACCACAATATAATTGGAACTAAGTGGATCTTTAGGAACAAGATGGATGAACATGGAGTCATTATAAAGAACAAAGCAAGACTGGTTGCTAAGGGATATAGGCAGGAAGAAGTTATTGACTTTGATCAAACCTTTGCTCCAGTAGCCAGACTGGAAGCTATAAGGATGTTTCTGGCCTATGCAACCTATCAAGGGTTTAAAGTATACCAAATGGATGTTAAGTCAGCTTTTCTGAATGGAAATCTGAAGGAAGAGGTCTATATGGAACAACCATCAGGTTTTGTTGATTTCACTAAACCTAATTTTGTTTATAGACTTAGGAAGGCTTTGTATGGGTTAAAACAAGCCCCTAGGGCTTGGTATGAAACCCTGTCTAGTTTCCTCATTGAGAATAAATTCACAAGGGGGAAAATAGACAAGACTCTATTCCTTAGGGAATCCAGAGGCAAGATCATACTAGTCCAAATATATGTAGATGACATCATATTTGGGTCTACTGAAAGTGGTCTTTACAGAAAGTTTGCAAAACTTATGCAAGGATAATTTGAGATGAGTAGTATGGGGGAACTTAAGTTCTTCTTGGGTCTCCAAGTTAGACAGACTGAGAATGGTTTATCCATATGCCAGTCTAAGTTCACCCTAGAATTGATAAGGAAGTATGGTATGGAATCATCCAGTACCATGAAAACTCCTATGGGGTCAAGTATGTCTCTTAGCAAAGATGATGCAGGGAAACCTATATATGAGACTTTGTATAGAGGGATAGTTGGCTTCCTATTGTATTTAACTGCAAGTAGACCAGATATCATATATGCTACATGTGTCTGTGCTAGGTACCAAGCTTGCCCTAAAGAATCTCATTTGACAGCAGTCAAAAGAATTTTGAGATATCTAAAGGGCACTCCTTATCTAGTCCTTTGGTACCTTAGGAATATAGACTTTGAACTGACAGGTTATTCAGATGCAGATTTTGCAGGCTGCAAGGAGGATAGGAAAAGTACAACTGGTACCTGTCAATTCCTAGGTGGAAGACTGATATCATGGAGTAGCAAGAAACAAACAAGTGTGGCTATTTCCACAGCAGAATCAGAGTATGTGGTTGCAGGAAGTTATTGTGCTCAACTTCTATGGATACAACATCAGCTAGAAGACTATGGTATACAAGTAAGTAGAACACCTCTATTTTGTGATTCTACTAGTGCTATTTCTATTGCAAACAATCCTGTCTCCCATAGTAGGACTAAGCACATAGAAATAAAATACCATTTTCTAAGAGAACATGTGGAAAAAGGAGATATTTCACTAGAGTATGTTAATACAGATAATCAACAAGCTGACATGTATACTAAGCCCTTAGAAGAAACCAAATTCAATAGGTTTAAAATTGAATTAGGTATGATCAACTTAGATTAGTTTTCAAAAATTGGCCAAGTAAAAAGGTGTCGACACACAGAGTTGTATGTGTCGACACATAGAAGTGGTGTCGACACTTTAGAGAAAAGGTGTCGACACATCTAGGAAGTTGGTGTCGACACTTCAGATAATTAGTGTCGACACATGCAGGGTAGGTGTCGACACATCCAAGGTGGTGTCGACACTTAAGATTTACACAGAATTAGACAAGTAAAGTCTCGACTAAGTGTCGAGCTAAGTGGTGTCGACACATAAACAAGTGTCGACACATATATTCTGTCGACTATACTTGTGTCGACACATAGTTGTCGAGACATTATAAGTCTGTGTCGACACTTTTCAACAGTGTCGACACAATTTAAGTTTATTGATGCGCCCTTTCATCTTTGATTCTAGAAAGGTATAAATAGGTTTTCACCATTATCTGTCGACACGCTCACCAAAGTTTCGAGACCAAACTTGTGTGTCGACACCTCTCTTCTCTAGATTCAAATTTCTTCAAACCCTAATGGCGCCGAAGCTAGAAGAGAATGTGAATGAAGGATGCGAACTCGTGCGGCATGCTTTTGATGACGGGGAACCAGAAATCAAAGGCGTGTTAACCCGAATAGACGAGACAGGGTTAGAATTTCTTGTTTCCGAACCGACCAAGATATGGAAGAAAGAAGTTCTGGAATTTCTGAATACAACAACCCTTGATGTATCAGGACTAAAGATTAAGTCAAGAGTTCATGGGGCAAAGGTGAAAGTTTCTCCCAAAAGTCTGAGAAAGGTACTTCAACTACCTAGGACTAAGGAAGAAGAATATGTTTCTGTATCTAAGACCAGAGAAGCACTGACATGGTGTGGTTTGGACTCAAACATGAAAATAGGTTCAGTCTTCAACAGGAAGGGAATGAACATGCAGGGCAAATTTCTATCTGAAATTGTTGGCAAAGTTATCTTGAGCAAGCCTGTAGGGCATGACAGAGTATCAGCTCATATGTTTGGTCTAATGACAAGAATTATCTTCAAACTACAAACTGATTGGTCTGCAGTAGTGTTTGAGAATATAAAAGAGAGCATGAAGAAGCCCAATTTGGGTAGAATACTATGTCTATACCTTGCTGGTAGTATACCAGAGGTCATGAGTCAAGCAGCTGGAACTAAAATTAACCACATGAGGAGAATGGATTTGAGAATCTTCTCTAGGTGGGATAGAGTCTTGACCAAGGAAATGCCAACTCCTAATAAGGAAACACCTCTGAAGAAGAAGAAGAAGACAGCCCATGTGGCTCAGGAATCATCAAGCAGCTCTGAAAAGCATGTAGTGTTCACTCCAGATGTGGAAGACACTGGAAATGATGGACAATCTCCAGCAAGACAAGAAGATGCAAAGAGGCAGGGGGAGCTACCACAAGCAAGCCCAATTCACCAGGATTCAATCCAGGGGGAGCCTCTACTGGTGGATGAGCCTACTCCACTAGAAAGTGAACAAGCTACCCAGACTATACTTGAGGTAATAACTGAAATTAATGAATTAGATTTCCCTATTGAGGATGATGTTTTGTCTGATTCATTACCTAATGTTAATCAGCAAACACAAACACATAGCCAACCCCAAGATGATGTCATGGAGGACACATCTGTTGCTGATCAAGTTGTTGATGATATAAGAGATTCTCCACCTCATTCTCAACAAGAGTTTATATTGGAAGAGCTGTTCCCAGACGTTCTCCAAACTGACTTTGAGAAAGAAAGTGCTGCTGCTGAGGGGGAGAAGGCCCATGTTGAAGGGGAGCCTGTAGATATTATATAAGAAACTGCAGGCAAAGAGACTGAGGTGCCAAGGGATACTGAAGGGCTCCAAAGGACTGAGAAGGAGTTACCTCCAAGTCCTAAGGACAGAGTGACTATTGATAGCACATCTGCTTCTGAAGATGAAGAGGCTGCAAGAGCCAAAAAGAGAAAATTTCATGTTTTCAAGAGAAGAAGTCAGACATATAAGAAATCTTTACAAACAATAGCACCACAGCCTACACCACAGCCAGCACCATCTACAGATTTTAGTTCTCTGATGGTTGCATTACAGATAAAGATGGATGAGCAAAGACAGGCTTTGCAATCTTATATGGATGAAGGGCATAATTCATTGCAATTTGATCTTGCCCAAGATATTAAGTCAATCAGATTTGAAATGAATCTGAATAAGAAAGAGATGACTGACTGCTTTCATAAGGGAGGAAATACAGTAGTCTATCTAGCAACTCATCAAGAGAAGATCAAAGCTCAAGTGGATGAAATTGAAGTGAAGCAGGCTATGTTCTGGAGAATCAGATAAGGATGAATGATAATTTGACAGCTTCCCACAATGCCATTGTAACTGAACTAAAGAATATAGCAACTGCCCAGAATGCAGCCCTGACCACTACCAAAGAAGAATTTGACAAAGCATTGCAAGAAAGCCTAACTGTTGTTACTACTGCACTTCAAGATTCACAGAAGCTCATAACTTAAAAGCTCCAAAGGTTCAAACCTTTCTACAAAGATGGAGTAAATTACCTCAATGCACAAATCAGATTCCAGAAAGATGATCTAAGAGATCACATTGAAAGAGAAGTCATAAAGGGGGAGAGGGTGTTAGTCAAAGCAGGATCTGATCATGCAAATTGGATTTCTAATTCCATCAGAGCCACCCTTGGATATCCTCCATTATGTGATGATGATAATGTTGCAGAGTCTGGGATTAATCCTGCATATCTTATAGGTGAGCAAGCTGAAGTAGCTCAAGTGATCTATCCTCCACCAAACTTTGATATGATACATGCAGACATACAATCAATGTATAGCCCTCCTGAGGGTAATCAGAAGGTTGTCATAGAAAAAGTACTTCAGCTAGTGCCAGAGGCTATACTGAAAGAACAAGAGGCCTTGCAGAAAGAACAAGAAGCCCAATTGTCTAAGAAGCGATTCAGGGGGCAAGCTGAACTTAGGCCTGATTTTGAACAGTGGAACCCCACCTCCAGGAATATCATTCTGACTGCATGGAAGGCTGCCAAAGACAATATTGTGGACAGAGGCAAATGGTATTCTGATGTGGAGTGGAGGAAGCATGAGAACATGCAAGAAGCCATTGTGCAGTATAGAAGAAAGGCTAAGATTGGAAAGCTACCTCCTACTACACAGGAGCCTAGCAAGTACTTTCCTAAGCCTTATCATTACTTTGAAAGGAAAAAGATCAAGGTTGAAGAGCAGAAAAAGAAGGATCTTAAAGGAAAGAAGCCAGCTGCTGCTGAAGACACTGAAGCTCCTGTCCAAGCAAAGATACAATCTGGAAAGGGCATAGTGATCAAGGAGCCTGAGCAGCAATAAGATAAAATTTTTCTTTAGTTTACAGTTGTAATCACTTGTATTAAAACTTTCTGTAAACTTTTGGATAATGATAATGTTGAAGTTCTTAGAACTATGTGATATATGTTCAATTTATTACATTATTGTTCTGAGATATTTGTGTATACATGTTTTGTTTAATACATGTTTATGTACTTACCCTGTTATATAATCCTGTTTTACATCATACTGTGATTTTGTTATGTATGGTGTATATCATTGACTAAGGGTTATGACTTCTCCAAATAGGGGGAGATTGTTGGGTACATTGGAATAAATGTACCTGATTTGAAGAAGCCTCACCCTACTCAATGATATACATCAAAATGTATTTGATGTGTTTTGAGTTTAGTTGTGTAGGTTAAGTATTTGCAGGGAAAGCTGAAAAGATTCTAAGTCCATGTGTCGACACCCAGAACAAAAGTGTCGACACTTGAGAAGACTTGTGTCGACACCTAGAGAAGCAGTGTCGACACTTGGAGTAATTGTGTCGACACCAAGGATGCAGAGTCGACACCAGAAGGAAAGTGTCGACACTCTATAAAGAAATGTCCAGATAAGCAGTGTCGACACTTAGAAGCAGTATCGACACCAGAGGAACTTTATCGTCATCAGAAAGTGTTGACACTTGGAGGCTGTGTTGACACTCAGCAAATTTCAACAGAGTCTAAGTATAAGTGTCGACATAATGAAGAATGTGTCGACACACAGCAGAAGACTCAACACATGAAGAAAGTGTCGACACTAGGAGGCTGTGTCGACACTCAGCAAAAGTTCAGCAAATTCTAAGTACAAGTGTCGACACAATGAAGAATGTGTCGACACACAGTAGAAGTCTCAACACAAGGAAGATGTGTCGACACAAGGAGAAGTGTCGACACTCAGCAAGTATCAACATAGAAGGCATATGTCGACACCAAGAAGATGTGTCGACACTGAACAAGTTCAACACAAGAAGATGTGTCGACACAAAGGAGTTGTGTCGACACTTAGAAGAATTCAACTAAGTACTAAAGAACAAGGACTTGTGTCGACACACCACATCAGTGTCGACACATGTTGCAGATGCAGTGTCGAGAAGAAATTTCTACAACACAAGGAGTTGTGTCGACACCATGAAGGCTAGTGTCTATACTTAGTCTACTTGTGTCGACACTTAGTCTATAAGTGTCGACACTTAAAGACAGACTGTCTCGACACTTTCAGACAGTTACAGATATTTCAAGAAGTGACTGGATGACTTGACAGCTGCCAATCCAGTTGGTCTACTACAACTGTCAGAGATGTCAGAAAGCTGTTAGGAACCGGATCAGCCGGTCACCATGAAGAAGGCCTATATAAAGGCTTATTCTGTCAACAGAAGAAGATGATCAACAACAATCAAAGAAGAACATCAAGCAATTCATTGAAGAATCAATTCAAGTGAAGATCTAAGTAGTTGGAGAAAGAGAGCTCCTTCCAAGAAGACAGCTGTTGGAACCAGGCTGTGAAGAAAGTTTCAGACTTAGTTCTGATTCTTAAGTTAGCAGTGATTGAAGATCAGCTGCAGAGAGTATCAACCATATTATGTTCTACATTCGAGAAGCTTTGAAGAAAGCCAAGTAAGGTTAATCTCAGCAGAGTTCTTTCAAGAACTCATCAAGAAACCTGTCAACTCTTCTCTTTTATTCTGAGTTGTAGGTTTACATATTGTATTTTTAATTTCTTGTAGGATCCTTAGGGATCTGAGTTGTAAGCCTATAATTATAAAGGCTGAGTGGTAGGGCCTGTGTGCCTGAGTGTAGGCCTTGTGGCTGAGTGTAGGCCTTGTGTCTGAGTGTAGGTCTTTGTCAAGACTGAATGGTAGGGCTGTTGAGCCTGAGTTGTAGGAGTGGGATCACTCTGAGGTGTAGGAACCTAGTTGGGGTTCTGAGTGTAAGATCTGAGGATCTGAGGAATAGTGGAGGAGTTTGGCCGAATCTAGTACACTACTAGATAGGCGAAGGGGGAAAGTGGATGTACCCAAACCTTGGGGAACCACTATAAAACTGTGTGTACTCTGTGTATGTGATTGATGCTGTGAATGATGGTTATAGTTCTGTGAAAGCTGTGATATAATCTGCCTAAAAGTTTAAAAAGATTAAGTCACATATTCACCGCCCCTCTAGGTGATTGGGTACAATTTCTTTCAGCTGAGCCCGTGTGAGTCTCTGTGTTCGACGATCGTGCCTGGATCGAGGCACACGACCTAGGACATGGCCGTGTGCCAAGCCGTGTTCGGCCTAAGTTTGGGGATTTTGAGCGGATCTGAGCAGTTCATTTTCTTTAAATAAGATCCAACGTCCCAGATGGTTTCCCTGCTCTGTTAAGTTCGGAAATAGAGGATCAATTCCTCATTTTCTCCCGTAGCCTTTCTCTCTCAAGGAGTTAGAAAGATGAGGAAGAAGGAGGAGTTTTCCAGCCGCCGGCAGAGCATCGGAGCACCGTTTTGAGATCTGAGAGCGGATCCGTGGAGGAAAGATCATTGCGAAGATTTCCATTCGTGTAGTTTTCTATGGCGCCAAAGCGTACTACAAGGGTAATGATTCTCCACTTGAGCATGTGAAGCTCTTCCTTTCTGCATAGGGAATCCCGCTCCCGCGAGTGTGCGGTGAGTGTGTGGTGTTCCTTGGGGTTGACGGGAATAGTCCCCCTTGTGTTGCATATAACGTCCGGAATCGAAGTACGGGCATAGGCATTGTGTGTGAAGCCTACCCGGACGTATATTGTCTGGATCGGTGATGTTGCATTTGATATGTTTTGCGGGAGAAGACTCCATGCTTTGGGGTTTTCGGGTTTCTATGCGGTAGATTGCAGCAGGGATTCTTGGAGGTTAGCTCAAAGGCACACCCGAAAAACTGAGCGGGATCATTATTCTGCTAACTTGGCGGTCTGGGAACCAGCCTTGAACATAACTGGGTTATGTGATTGTTTGGAATGGCAGGATCCGAGAGAAGCTTGGCCTGTGCGAACGTCTTAAGGTGAACTACGCGGTTGAGCAACGGGCAAGTGGAATTGGACCTGGGCTATGTGGTTCGGTGCGAGAGACCTGAAAAGGGGACTGGCCATTGGCATAGTCGGGAGCCTTTGACAGTGGTCAGGAAGGCTGAAATGCTCATGTTGTTGCCATGCCGAGGGTGGTGGTGAAGACGCTGAAGTGTCAGGATTCACCGTTAATGTGCCCTGAGTGCACAGGGTGTTTGGCCGTCCGAGCCTACACCTGTGGCAAAGTATGTTTTTACATAATTGTTTATCTGGGCTAATGATATGCAGGGAAGGAGCACCGCCGTCCCGAGAAAGGGACGGGGTCGTTATAATTTGGTCGACTTTAGTTGACCGTTGCCTGTTTCCCACCATGTGGTGGAATGTTTCTTGCAGGTGCTGCGAAGCCGAGTGCAAAATAGCGGGTTGGAGCCCATGTTGCCGTGCTGGCCCTTGAAGGCCGTAAAGAATAGTTGTTTTTATTTTGTCATGTGTGGCCGACCTGCAAGCCGATGTATGTAAGACACTATCTTATTAAGTGAATATTTGTAAGGCCATAAGGCCATGTTTCTTTCAGTGTATTGTTATTTCATTCCAGTGGTAGTGATTGTGGACATTCATGTAAATTGATTATTCAGTTTGGGTTCTTTCTACTTTTAAAAGCTTCCGCTAGAATGCTCTGTGTAGGACGAGTAGTCTTAATTGGATAGTTTGGATATTCTTATGTAACCCTTCCGACTGTCCGTGGTATATGGCATCGGGTTTCAGCTGGACCCTCTGTTATATGCCATGTGACGGATGGGGGTGTTAAAATTTGGTATCAGACTTCTGGTTACGGTCAGGCTTAAATGAATTCGTGGACGAATTATTTTAAGGGGTGGTGAGCACATGTGTGCGTCATCGTTATAACATCAAAAAGAACCCATGAATGTCCACTTAGGAATGAAAAATACATGTGTTTGAGAAACCTGCGTGTTCGTATAATTGCTTTTTGCAATTCCGTTTGGTCACTTATTGCTGTTTTGTACGACTATAGGTGACCGGGAGTGGCGCAGAGCAAACAGAACATCTGGTTTCTGAGGATTATAGTGCACCCAACGACGTGCTTGAGACCCCTCCATCGTTTGAAACCATAAGAAGGATTGTTGAAGTGGTGCTCGCTGTAACTTGTGCACAGCAGGGAAGCAATGTGCAACCCTTTGTCCCGAGATGACTTCAATGTCGGGTGGTGTGTTGGATCAAGTGACATTTAGAAGGCCATCAGGTCAGCTGTTGAACATGTGCTTAGTGCATTGTACGCACTCGGTTGATGAGTATTTGCAGGCGTTTCTTTTGATAAGCTGCTACCCATGCTTTGGATTGGAGAACGAGCAGTCTATAGTTGATAGATTCTATAATGGTCTGCGTGACGAACTGCGAATTCTACTGCTAGGACCAAAACTATTGGGATTACGAGCCTTGGTGGAGTCGGCTAGATCTTTGAAAGTAGATATGGGGAAAATTCACCAGATACCAGGGAGTAGGGTATCAAACTCTGCAAGTCCTATAAGGGCTGCATCTCGCAGAACGCTGAAAAAGAGGGTTCAATCATTGACTGGCAAGGTTACTTACAAATTTCATACTTGTGGCAAGAAAGGGCAGTTTGCCCGAGATTGTCGTAATGGCGCATAGAAGATAAAGAAATCTAAGACAGCAACAGCCATTGGGAGGAAGGCAATCACATGTTTTAACTGTGCGAAGCCAGGACATTTTGCCCGAAACTATTGGCACGGACGACCGAAGTCCGAGAAGAAATCTGGGGATTTGTACGAGGAGAAGGGCAAGGGGTCGGAGGCAACCGCATCGCACTATGCCCCAATCTAGCCAAAAGTGTACAACCTTAGCCAGCAGGAAGCCACAAAACAATTTGACGTGGTGACGGATTGTTGATTGTCCGGCGAGAGCACTGTTCGGTGCGGAAGTTTTGTATCCTTTCTGTCCGAAGAGTTTCTATCGTGCATCAGAGTACTTCCTTTGATGGCAAAGGTCAAATTGGATGGGTTGCTGCCTACGAGTGCCCTATGCGTGCGGATAGAGCTTGTGGCGTTAGGGTAAGGCGTGGGAGTCACGTCGATGACTTGCGAGTGTCGCTATTACTGATAGTTGCGTACGATGTGATCTTTGCTATGGGATGGCTCTCGGAGCAGCAAACATGCATTTATTGTAGTTGCAAGGAGGTTAGTTGGGAGCCAGTCGTGAGATGGCATTTGCGGGCGTGAAAGGGGTCGGGAAAGACGTTGACGTCTGCCCCTCAGGGGATCAAGGCAGTTCGGTCTAAGGCAGAGCGGTTTGTCACTCTAGTGCAGACTTCGACGCCTAAGCCAAGTCTGGTCAGTATCCCAGTTGTGTCCGAGTATCCTGATGTGTTACCAAATGATCTCTCAGGAGCCCCTCCTCAGCGGGAGATTGATTTTACTATTGAGCTGGTACCGGGTGCCAAACCGGTGTCACGCTCTACGTATCCGATATCACCAAAAGAGATGGCGGAGTTGAAGGTGCAACTACAAGAGTTGTTGGAGCAAGGGTATGTGCGTCCAAGTTCGTTGCCTTGGAGCACACCGGTCCTTTTCATCAAGATGAAAGATGGGAGTTTGTGACTTTGTATTGACTATCGGGAATTGAACAAGCTTACGGAAAAGTATAAGTATCTCGTCCCGAGAATTGACGATCTATTTGATCAGTTAGTTCGGTCAACGGTATATTCGAAGTTAGATCTGAAGTCCGGTTACTACCAATTGAGGATAAGGGAGAGCAACATTCCAAAGACAGCATTTAGTACACGGTTTGGGCAGTACAAGTTCACGGTCATGCCGTTTGGTTTGACCAATGCGCCATCCGCATTTATGGATCTGCTGAACAGGACATTCAGAGAGTAACTGGAACGTTTCGTGATAGTATTTATCGACGATATCCTGGTGTACTTGCAGTGTGAAGAGAATCACTACAATCACCTTCACATGGTGTTGGAGACGTTGAGAAGAAACTAGTTGTATGCTAAGTTCTCCAAGTATGAGTTCTGGATATCCTCGATAGCGTTCCTTGGTCATGTTTTTAGTGGAGAAGGGATAGCAGTGGATCCGGCAAAGCTAGTGGCGATACGGGAGTGGCCTGCTTTAACTATAGTGGCAGAGGTCCGGAGTTTTTTGGGGCTTGCTGGCTACTACAGGCTCCTCGTAGAGAACTTCTCGCGGATAGCGCTACCACTCACGATTTTGACAAGGATGGATCAGAAGTTTGTGTGGTCTTCAGAGTGCGAACAGACTTTTGAAGAGTTGAAGAGGCGGTTGACCACAGCGCCGATTTTATGTTCCCCAAGTGGAACCGAAGGTTTCAAAATCTATAGTGATGCTTCGGGCAGTGGTTTGGGTTGTGTTCTGCTACAGCATGGGAGTGTGATAGCCTACGGTTCACGACAATTGAAGGCTCACGAAAGAAATTATCCGGTCCATGACTTGGAATTAGCGGCCGTGATATTTGCTTTAAAGATGTGGAGGCACTATCTGTACGGCGTGAAAGTCGATATATACACCGATCATAAAAGCTTGAAGTACCTGTTAGATCAAAAGGAACTGAACATGAGGCAGTGGAGGTGGATGGAGTTCCTAGGGGACTACACCTTCAAGATACATTACGTGCCATGGAAAGATAATGTAATGGCGGATGCGTTGAGTCGTAAGGTTCCTGCACAGGCCAACTGGCTATCAGTATATGATGAGAGATTGGTCAGTGAGTTGGAGGCTTTGGAGATATCTTGCGTCGATAAGCAGTCTAGTACTGAGGCGAAACTATTTTGGACTGAGGTGCAGTGTGACCTAGCTGATAGAGTTCGGCGAGCTTTGATTCAGGATAATAACATGAAGTAGATCTTGGATGAATCATTAGATGGGTCAAATTCCCGGTTTGCTGTTGAGGGTGGATTGCTAAGGAAGGAAGGTCACCTATGCGTTCCTAGTGCGGATAATCTTCGGGAGGAGTTGATGTACGAGGCTCATCATACCAAGTAATCAATCCACCCGGGAAGAATGAAGATGTATAGAGACATGAAGAAATTATTTTGGTGGCTAGGATTGAAGAAAGATGTAGCACTCTATGTGGCCAAGTGCCAAACTTGTGCCTTGGTGAAGGCGGAGTGCCAGAAGCCCGGAGGTTTCCTAAAGTCTTTGCCTATCCCGGAATGGAAATTTGACGACATAGCTATGGATTTTGTGCATGGTTTGCCGAAGTCGCATAAGGGAAACGACGTCATATGGGTAGTCGTAGATAGGTTGACAAAGGTGTCGCACTTCATCCCGATCAGGAAGGAAGATCCGTTGGAAAGGTTGGCCAAACTCTATATGGAGAATATTGTACGGTTGCATGGTGTACCCCGCTGTATTGTTAGTGATTGTAATGGACGCTTCACGTCGAATGACTGGAGGTTGGTGCATAGTCTGTTGGGAACTAAGCTAAAGTTCAGCACAACCTTTCACCCGCAGACGGATGGCCAAACCGAGAGGGTCAACCGGACGATGGAGGACATGCTTCGCATGTGCATCCTAGGTTTTGGAAAGTCGTGGGAAGATCACCTATACATGGTGGAGTTTGCGTATAACAACAACTTTCAGGCGAGTATTGGAATGACGCCTTTCGAGGCCTTGTATGGAAGAAAGTGTCGCACACCGTTGTCTTGGTTGGAGACGGGCGAGTCAAAGCTTTACAAACGTCAATCGGTGGAAGATGCCACTTTAGTGATACGGACAATTTAGGAATGATTGAAGATCGCTCAGGACAGACAGTCAAAATACTATAACGGCAAGCATAGGAATGTGGAGTTCAGCGTTGGCGACTGGGTGTACTTGAAAATCAAGCCGTTTAAGGGTGTCTCGCGGGTTCGACTCTTGAAGAAGCTGAGTCCGAGATACCTTGGACCATTGGAGATCCTGGAGCGTGTTGGCGAAGCAGCGTATAGATTGAAGCTGTCGGTGGAGTTGAGTGGGCTACATGACGTGTTCCACGTGTCGGTGTTGCATAAGGAAATGCAAGAGCCTTCGCAGATAATTGCGGACAATCAATTACCGGTTGATTACGAGTTGACGACAAAGGTCAAGCCTATACGTATAGAAGACGTCGAAGTCAAACGACTCCGCAACAAGGAAGTCTGAATGGTTAAGGTCCGTTGGGATAATTGCGGACGTGAGGAGCTTCCTTGGGAGCGAGAGCAAACTATGTTGGAAGAATACCCCGAGTTATTCCGTTCAGGTAACTTGTAGTTTTGTGTACCTTTACTTAATTTCGGGACGAAATTCCTTATGTGGGGGAGATTTGTAACGCCCCAAAAATTGTATTTGAGTTGGTCGCGTAAAAAATGGATTTTGGTGCCTGTATAGGGGTACACAGCCTAGGACATGGGCCTATCCAAGGCCGTGTCTGGCTGGTGTTTTGGTCGTTTTCATCCCGAGAAAGACACGGCAGGAATCACGAGTTGTGAACACTTTTGACACGGGCGTGTCAGGGGTGACACGGGCGTGTTCATACCCGTGTCCCTACCCGTATTCAGTTGGGTCGTGTCGGTTGGCGTGGCGGTTATGTGTGACACGCCCCCGGTCACGGGTGTGTCGAGGACCCGACACGGGCGTGTCGAGTGAGACACAGGCGTGTCTTAGCCCGTGTGAGTCTCTGTGTTCGACGATCGTGCCTGAATCGAGGCACACAGCCTGGCACAAAGCCGTGTGCCAAGCCGTGTTCGGCCCAGGTTTGGGGATTTTGAGCTGATCTGAGCCGTTCGTTTTCTTTAAATAAGATCCAACGGCCCAGATGGTTTCCCTGCTCTGTTAAGTTCGGAAATAGAGGATCAATTCCTCATTTTCTCCCTTAGCCTCTCTCTCTCAAGGAGTTTGAAAGATAAGGAAGAATGAGGAGTTTTCCGGCCACCGATGGAGCATCGGAGCACCG
Organism: Platanthera guangdongensis; assembly: GCA_039583875.1. Lineage (NCBI taxonomy): Eukaryota > Viridiplantae > Streptophyta > Magnoliopsida > Asparagales > Orchidaceae > Platanthera > Platanthera guangdongensis. The sequence goes on from CM077157.1 coordinate 107,562,411, forward strand.
TTTTGAGATCTGAGAGCAGATCTGTGGAGGAAAGATCGTTGCGAAGATTTCCATCCGTGTAGTTTTCTATGGCGCCAAAGCATACTAAAAGGGTAACAATTCTCCACTTGAGCATGTGAAGCTCTTCCTTTCTGCATAGGGAATCCCACTCCCGCGAGTGTGCGGTGAGTGCGTGGTGTTCCTTGGGGTTGACAGGAATAGTCCCCCTTTTGTTGCATATAGAGTCCGGAATCGAAGTACGGGCATAGGCAGTGTGTGAAGCCTACCCGGACGTGTATTGTTTGGATCGGTGATGTTGCATTTGATATGTTTTGCCGGAGAAGACTCCGTGCTTTGGGGTTTTCGGGTTTCTACGCAGTAGATTGCAGCAGGGATCCTTGGAGGTTAGCTCCAAGGCGCACCCGGAAAACTGAGCGGAGTCGTTGTTCTGCTAACTTGGCGGTCTGGGAACCAGCCTTGAACATAACTGGGTTATGTGATTGTTTGGAATGGCAGGATCCGAGAGAAGCTTGGCCCGTGCGTACGTCTTAAGGTGAACTACGCGGTTGAGCAACGGGCAAGTGGAATTGGACCTGGGCTATGTGGTTCGGTGCGAGAGACCTAAAAAGGGGACTGGTCGTTGGCATAGTCGGGAGCCTTTGACAGTGGTCAGAAAGGATGAAATGCTCATGTTATTTCCATCCCGAGGGTGGTGGTGAAGACGCTGAAGTGTCAGGATTCACCGTTAATGTGCCCTGAGTGCACGGGGTGTTTGGCCGTGCGAGCCTACACCTGTGGCAAAGTATGTTTTTACATAATTGTTTTGCTTGGCTAATGATATGCAGGGAAGGAGCACCGCCATCCCGAGAAAGGGACGGGGTCGTTATAATATGGTCGGTTTTGGCTGACCGTTGCCTGTTTGCCACCATGCGGTGGAATATTGCTTGCAGGTACTGCAGAGCTGAGTGCAAAATAGCGGGTTGGAGCCCATGTTGTCGTGCTGGCCCTTGAAGGCCGTAAAGAATAGTTGTTTTTATTTTGTCATGTGTGGCTGGCCTGCGAGCCTATGTGTGTAAGACACTATCTTATTAAGTGAATATTTGTAATGCCATGTTTCTTTCAGTGTATTGTTATTTCATTCCAGTGGTAGTGATTGTGGACATTCATGTAAATTGATTATTCAGTTTGGGTTCTTTCTACTTTTAAAAGCTTCCGCTAGAATGCTCTGTGTAGGACGAGTAGTCTTAATTGGATAGTTTGGATATTCTTATGTAACCCTTCCGACTGTCCGTGGTATATGGTGTCGGGTTCCAGCTGGACCTTCTGTTATATGCTATATGACGGATGGGGGTGTGATAATTTGGCATCAGACTTCTGGTTACAGTCAGGCTTAAATGAATTTGTGGATGAATTCTTTTAAGGGGTGGTGAGCACATATGTGCGTCATCGTTATAACATCAAAAAGAACTCATGAATGTCCACTTAGAAATGAAAAATACACGTGTTTGAGAAACCTGCGTGTTCTTATAATTTCTTTTTGCAATTCCGTTTGGTCACTTATTGGTGTTTTGTACGACTATAGGTGACCGGGAGTGGCGCAGAGCCGATAGAACATCTGGTTTCTGAGGATTATAGTGCACCCAGCGACGTGCTTGAGACCCCTCCATCATTTGAAACCATAAGAAGGATTGTTGAAGTGGTGCTCGCTGTAACTTGTGAACAGCAGGGAATCATTGTGCAACCCTTTGTCCCTGAGATGACTTCAATGCCGGGTGGTGTGTTGGATCAAGTGACATTTAGAAGGCCATCAGGTCAGTTGTTGAACATGTGCTTAGTGCAGGGTATGCACTCGGTTGATGAGTATTTGCAGGGGTTTCTTTAGATAAGCCGCTACCCATGCATTGGATTGGAGAACGAGCAGTCTATAGTTGATAGATTCTATAATGGTCTGCGTGACGAACTACAAATTCTACTGCTAGGACCAAAACTATTGGGATTCCGAGCCTTTGTGGAGTCGGCTAGATCTTTGGAAGTAGATATGGGGAAAATTCAGCAGATACCAGGGAGTAGGGTATCGAACTTTGCAAGTCCTATTAGGGCTGCATCTCGCAAAACGTTGAAAAAGAGGGTTAGATCATCGACTGGCAAGGTTACTTACAACTGTCATACTTGTGGCAAGAAAGGGCACTTTGCCCGAGATTGTCGTAATGTCGCATAAAAGATAAAGAAAGCTAAGACAGTAGCAGCAATTGGGAGGAAGGCAATCACATGTTTTAACTGTGCGAAGCCAGGACATTTTGCCCGAAACTGTTGGCGCGGACGACGGAAGTCCGAGAAAAAATCTGGAGATATCTACGAGGAGAAGGGCAAGGGGTCGGAAGCAACCGCATCGCACTATGCCCCAACCCAGCAAAAAGTGTACAACCTTAGCCAGCAGGAAGCCACAAAACAGTTTGACGTGGTGACGGATTGTCGATTTTCCGGCGAGAGCACTGTTTGGTGCGGAAGTTTCGCATCCTTTCAATCCGAAGAGTTTCTATCGCGCATCAGAGTACTTCCTTCGATGACAAAGGTCAAATTGGATGGGCTGCTGCCTACGAGTGCCCCATGCGTGTGGATAGAGCTCGTGGCGTTAGGGTAAGGCGTGGGAGTCACGTCGATGACTTGCGAGCATCGCTATTGCAGATAGTTATGTGCGATGTGATCTTTGCTATGGGCTGGCTCTCAGAGCAGCAAACATGCATTGATTGTAGTTACAAGGAGGTCAGTTGGGAGCTAGTCGTGAGATGGCATTTGCGGGCGTGAAAGGGGTCGGGCAAAACGTTGACGTCTGCCCCACAGGTGATCAAGGCAGTTTGGTCTGGGGCAGAGCGGTTTGTCACTCTAGTGCAGACTTCGACGCCTAAGCCAAGTTTGGTCAGTATACCAGTTGTGTCCGAGTATCCTGATGTGTTACCAGATGATCTCTCTGGAGCCCCTCCTCAGCGGGAGATTGATTTTACTATTGAGTTGGTACCGGGTGCCAAACCGGTGTCACGCTCTCCGTATCTGATAGCGCCAAAAGAGATGGCGAAGTTGAAGATGCAACTACAAGAGTTGTTGAAGCAAGGGTATGTGCGTCCAAGTTCGTCGCCTTGGAGCGCACCGGTCATTTTCGTCAAGAAGAAAGATGGGAGTTTGCGACTTTGCATTGACTATCGGGAATTGAACAAGCTTACGGAAAAGAATAAGTATCTGATCCCTAGAATTGACGATCTATTTGATCAGTTAGTTGGGTCAACAGTATATTCGAAGTTAGATCTGAAGTCCGGTTACTACCAATTGAGGATAAGGGAGAGCGACATTCCAAAGACAGCATTCAGTACGCGGTTTGGGCATTACGAGTTCACGGTCATGCCGTTTGGTTTGACCAATGCGCCATCCGCGTTTATGGATCTGATGAACAGGACGTTCAGAGAGTACCTGTACCGTTTCGTGATAGTATTTATCGACAATATCCTGGTGTACTCGCAGTGTGAAGAGGATCACTATAATCACCTGCACATGGTGTTGGAGATGTTTAGGAGAAACCAGTTGTATGCTAAGTTCTCCAAGTGTGAGTTCTGGTTATCCTCGATAGCGTTCCTTGGTCATGTTGTTAGTGGAGAAGGGATAGCTGTGGATCCGGCGAAGCTAGTGGCGATACGGGAGTGGCCTGCTTTGACTACAGTGGCAGAGGTCCGGAGTTTTCTGGGGCTTGCTGGATACTACAGGCGCCTCGTAGAGAACTTCTCGCGGATGTCCTTGCCTATCCCGGAATGGAAATTTGATGACATAGCTATGGATTTTGTGCATGGTTTGCCGAAGTCGCATAAGGGAAACGACGCCATCTGGGTAGTCGTAGATAGGTTGACAAAGGTGTCGCACTTCATCCCGATCAGGAAGGAAGATCCGTTGGAAAGGTTGGCCAAACTCTATGTGGAGAATATTGTACGGTTGCATGGTGTACCCCGCAGTATTGTTAGTGATTGTAATGGACGCTTCACGTCGAATGACTGGAGGTTGGTGCATAGTCTGTTGGGAACTAAGCTAAAGTTCAGCACAACCTTTCACCCGCAGACGGATGGCCAAACCGAGAGGGTCAACCAGACGATGGAGGACATGCTTCGCATGTGCATCCTAGGTTTTGGAAAGCAGTGGGAAGATCACCTGTACATGGTAGAGTTTGCGTATAACAATAGTTTTCAGGCGAGTATTGGAATGACGCCTTTCAAGGCCTTGTACAGAAGAAAGTGTCGCACACCGTTGTCTTGGTTGGAGACGGGCGAGTCAAAGCTTTACAAACGTCAAGTGGTGGAAGATGCCACTTCTGTGATACGGGCAATTCAGGAATGGTTGAATATCGCTCAGGACAGACAGTCAAAATACTATAACGCCTAGCATAGGAACGTGGAGTTCAGTGTTGGCGACTGGGTGTACTTTAAAATCAAGCCATTCAAGGGTGTCTCGCGGGTTCGACGCTTGAAGAATATGAGTCCGAGATACCTTGGACCATTGGAGATCCTGGAGCGTGTTGGTGAAGCAGCGTATAGATTGAAGCTGTCGGTGGAGTTGAGTGGGCTACATGACGTGTTCCACATGTCAGTGTTGCGTAAGGCAGTGCAAGAGCCTTCGCAGATAATTGCGGACAATCAAGTACCGGTTGATTACGAGTTGACGACAAAGGTCAAGCCTATACGTATAGAACACGTCGAAGTCAAACGACTCTGCAACAAGGAAGTCCGAATGGTTAAGGTTTGTTGGGATAATTGCGGACGTGAGGAGCTTCCTTGGGAGCGAGAGCAAACTATGTTGGAATAATACCCCGAGTTATTCCGTTCACGTAACTTGTATTTTTGTGTACCTTTACTTAATTTCGGGATGAAATTCCGTAAGTGGGGGAGATTTGTAACGCCCCGAAAATTGTATTTGAGTTGGTCGCGTAAAAAAGGGATTTTGGTGCCTGATAATACGGTTTGCAGTCAATTTTATTAGGATATTTTCGGGGTTTTAAAGCAAATCATGTCTTGTAAAGTACTTGTTTTGATTCCCCTTTGTATATATTTTTGTCGCTAATGCATTTTTTCTGCTTTTTGCAGGTTTTCACGGCTTTCAACCGAATTTTGCTGTGACACGCCCCATGGTCACGCCCTACCTGGGCATGTACCTAGGGCGTCTAACCTAGAGGAATGAAGCAATTGGTCCGAAACTGGATTCCGTGGAAACTTAGTGTACACGCCCTCGGTCACGCCCGTGTCACACCCGACACGGGCGTGTACTAGAGGCGTGTCCCCAGGTTCCGAGGAATCGCCACAGCATGCTCGTTTTTCCCGCTCCACCGTCGCACCGAAAGTGTCACGCCCCAGGGTCACGCATGACCCGGGCGTGACATATGGGCTTGTACTTCAGCAATTCCGCCCGTCACCTCCAGCATTCAATATCAGCTCAACAAAGTCACGCCGCAAAGATCACGCCCCAGGGTCACGCCCTACCAGGGCGTGACTAGTGGGCGTGTACTCCAGATACTTCGCTAGAATTAAATTCCAGCCCGAAAAAGTCGCGCCGAATGTGTCACGCCCCAGGGTCACGCCCGACCAGGGCGTGACAGGGGGGCGTGACCCGACCCGAAAAATTCTATAAATAGAGCCCAACTCCATGGGTTTAGGGACACTTTTCGGATTGAGAGGGGAGGTTCTGTCCTTTGTATTTTTGAACTTTTAAAGCATGTCTTTTCATTTTTAGTTCGTAGCTTTAGCTTTATGCTTTCCATGTATTAGCTCCTAGCTTCTTTCTGTAGTATAATGTTAATGATAGTATAGTTTACCTTTCCATGCACTTGTAATCTCTAGTTTTCAAGTTGTAAGATCCCCGTTTCCATTAATAAAAAGTGTTGTTTTCTTTTTCGTTCCTGCTCTGTTTTCATTATTTCTCTTCTACTCATCCCCCCCTCTTCTACCTCACCATGATTAACTAATCCTCCATGTACTCGATCTTGATGATCCGAGGTTCGAGTGATTAGGTTATGATGCTTTGAATCTTACCTTTTCTTTTTAGGGTTTAGCCTTGAATTACTCTTGATTTATCACGGGTTGGAGGTATATCATCGATATATACTCTCTGCCTTTGCTTTCATTCTTGGCTAGCCGAGAGGCCAAAAGTTTAAAATGAGCACTCAAGAGTAAAGGGAGTTGTTCGCACCCCTCGAGAGAGGCAGACGTTCAAATCTCCCGGATTGGAGTAAAATCCATTAGAGGGGTTCACCGCGTAAAGCGAGTTTTAGGCCTCCGATTTAGGCGAAAGTCGGTCGGACCTTCCTAAACTCAGTTAGGCACGGCCTTCGAGAGAAGCGTGTCAATATTCATGGAACCTCCACGGTCAAGGACCTTTACCCTAATTAGCTTAGGTTTGTTTATCGTATTTTTCTAACCACTCTTGCCGAGGTGATTTCTGATCGAGTGCATTTTCCCCTTATCGTTACTAAGCTTAAGTATAATCGCTCTTTTAGCTCTCTTTAACTTTTCATGCAAGTAGCTCTCGTTCATTGCAACTAGTTCTCTTCCTTTAATGCGTTTAGATTTCTTCTAAAAAAACCTTATTTTCCCGTCGATAAAATAATAGATTTCGTGTGAGTAAGCTTACTCAACTGTTCCCGGATTTTAATACGACACTTGTGTCCCCTAGCTGCATTTCGATATGTATACTTGCCTTGTTGAATTGTTAGTTTGGTTATTTTCTCCTTGCAGATATCTAAGAGACAATCAAATTTTTGGCGTCGTTGCCGGGGAAGCAACTTATGTTGATAAATTGAAAACGCGAATATATTAATTTTATCACTTCTCTTTCTCAGCCTCCTTCTTAAATTTTTTCCGCCTACTCATTTGAGTTAAATGGCTGGATTTTGTTAAGTGTGCGTATTTTTAATTTTTCTGCCTACTCACTTGAGTTAATTGGCTGGATTATTTCAAGCAAGTGTGCGTTTTTTTAATTTTTCCACCTACTCACTTGAGTTAATTGGCAGGCTTTATTTCAGTAGAGTGTGTTTACTTTATGTAGAGTGTGTGTGTTTTAATTTTCTGTCGAGTGCGTGAGTGTAGCTTTTATTTTCCGCCTACTCGCTCGGAGTTAAATGACTGGATTTTAATTACCGCCTACTTAATAGAAACCCACATCACAAATTTTTCTACACCACCTAACTCTCTTGAAAAGGGCAAAGTGGCTCTAAATGTCACTATCTTGTCTAGTACCTTGCGAACCCTTCACCGGGTAGCCCTTGGGAAGTTCGGGAGTTAAAACATAAAAAAATCTATTTCAAAAAAATTTTCGAACTTCATTAGCTCTTTTATTTTCTAGTCTTTCTTCTCCTCTCTTCTTCTAGTGTATGACCCGCAGAAGTCGGTCGGTTACTTTGGACCTGGACCACGAAATTGAGCGTACTCTTCGGAGAAGATCGCGATTTCAAGGCCCTATTACCCAAGTGCCGGTTGAGGATTCCGAGTCATTTTCTACATTAAGAATGGCAGAACCCAACGTGGAGGAAGTCGTGCAAAGGCCTATGTCCTATTATGCACGACCGAATCTCGAGGGTACAGAATCTAGTATAGCTCGCCCTGCAATAGCAAATAATAATTTCGAACTGAAGCCTAGCATAATTCAAATGGTGCAGCAGTATGTGCAATTTGACAGGCTTCAAGATGAAGATCCGAACGCACACCTAGCCAGCTTTCTTGAGATTTGTGACACCTTCAAGATAAATGGTGTCACAAATGATGCTATTAGGCTAAGCTTATTTCCTTTCTCTCTTAGAATTAAGGCTAAGCAGTGGCTGAACACCCTTCCTAAAAATAGCATAACTACTTGGACGCAATTAACTGAAAAATTTTTGGCCAAGTATTTTCCGCCTGCTAAAACTGCAAAACTTAGGAATGACATTTCTGCCTTTGGACAAATAGACTCTGAGACCCTTTACGAAACCTGGGAAAGATTTAAAGAATTATTAAGACGATGCCCACATCATGCTCTGCCTGTATGGTTGCAGGTGCAGACGTTCTATAATGGGCTAAATCAAAGCACAAAGCAAATGATAGACGCAGCTTCTGGCGGTACCTTAAACCATAAGACCCCGGAAGCAGCTCTTGAGCTGTTTGAGGACATGGCCATGAACACTTACCAGTGGAATGTGCCTAGGACCCGGCCAAACAAACCTGCAGGTCTCTTTGAAGTGGACAATGTCTCCCAACTCGCACTGCAAGTTGAAATATTAAGCAAAAAAATTACGGAGATGACTGCTGCCTCCGCCCCTCAGGTATGGGAATCTGCAACTCCTCCCGCCGAACATTTGGATTATGTAAATAATATGCCTAGAACTGCTTTTAATAATTTTTCTGCTGCGAATTATCATCCTCCTGGTTTTAATTTTCCGAATAGTTATAATCCTGCGTTAAGAAATCATCCGAATTTTTCGTGGAGCAATCCATCGAATGTTGTGCGCCCGCCACCGCAAAGTGATTTTTCTGCACCACCACCTCCTCAAAGTTTTCCAAAACCTCCAAATGTGGAGGAAATGTTTTCAAAATACATGAATGCTAATGACGCTACGATTAGAACCTTAACTGGAAGTGTTAAAAATTTAGAAAACCAGGTAGGACAGCTCGCTAAAATGATTTCTGAGCGACCCGTAGGGTCTCTTCCTTCCAATACCGAGCCCAACCCGAGAGAGCAAGCGAAAGCTATAACTCTTCGGAGTGGGAAGAAAGTTCCTGGTATGGTAAGTGAAGAACCCGAGGCAAGCTCCGCTCCCGTTTTAAAAAATCAAAGCTCTGTTCCCGTTTTAAAAATTCCACCCTCTGCCGAAGAAATTATCACCCCTATCTTAGAAAACGAACTCACTCCACCACCCACCTTTAAAAATAATCCATCCCCACCATACCCTTCCGAACTTAATAAACAACGACAGGACGATCAATACACCCGTTTTTTAGAAATTTTTAAACAAATCCACATAAATCTGCCTTTTCACGAAGCCATATCCCAGATGCCGAAGTACGCAAAATACCTTAAGGACCTCCTAACTAACAAGAAGAAGTTAGAGAACCTTTCGCATGTCACGTTAAATGTCGAATGCTCGGCGGTTTTGACAAACGGATTACCGAAGAAAATCAGTGACCCGGGTAGTTTCTCTATCCCGTGTGTCTTTGGTGATCTCTTTGTCAAACACGCTTTAGCCGACCTAGGTGCGAGTATTAATCTTATGCCCTTCTCGTTGTTTAAAAAGTTAGGAATTGGTAGTCTCAACCCCACACGCATGAGTATCTAGCTCGCCGACAGATCAGTCAAATACCCATTAGGAATAGTGGAGGACGTCCTAGTCAAAGTTGACAAGTTCATCTTCCCGGTGGACTTTGTCATTTTAGACATCGAAGAAGACGTCGAGGTTCCCCTGATCCTTGGCCGACCCTTCCTTGCCACCTCCCGAGCTATCATTGATGTAAGCAATGGTAAGCTCTTCCTTCGAGTGGGCGACGATGAGGTAACTTTCTCTATCACCCCCTCGATGAAGAACACACTAGATAATGATGACTCCTGTTTTTTTATGGATACCGTAAGTGAAGAATCCTTCTCTCCCACCTCTGATTTTGAAAAGGAATTTTCCAATTTTTGTTCCTCTCCTACTCTTCCAACTGAATCTCTACACCTAAGTGAAGAATCCTCCACCCGCCCCTCTGATTTTGAAAAAGAATTTTTTGATTTCTGTTCCTCTTCTACTTTTCCAACTGAATCGCTGCACGAAGCCGCCATGGCCGCTAGCAACACCCCTTTTAATTTTACATATAAAAAGTGTACGAGGACATAGTTTTTGAAAAAGAACAAATTTCCAAAACCTCGTATGATGACCCCCCTACCTTGGAACTGAAAGAACTACCAGAGCACCTTCAATACGCTTTCTTAGAAAAGAACTCCAAGCTGCCTGTCATAGTTTCGGCCTACCTCACGGATGCACAAAAGGATAAACTTCTTTCAATTTTACAAAAGCATCGCCAAGCTATTGCTTGGAAGATATCTGATATTAAGGGCATAAGCCCATCTTTCTGCACTCATAAAATCTTAATGGAAGATAATTCACGTAACTCTATACAACCTCCGCGCCGTATAAACCCAAACATGAAAGACGTAGTTAAGGGCGAGGTTATGAAATTGTTAGATGCAGGAATTATCTATCCTATATCCGACAGTAAGTGGGTTAGCCCAGTACAGGTAGTACCAAAGAAGGGAGGGATAACGGTCGTAAGTAATGAAAATAATGAATTAATCCCGACTCGGACGGTGACCGGATGGCGAATGTGTATAGATTACCATAAGTTGAATGACGCCACCCGCAAGGATCACTTCCCCTTGCCATTCATTGATCAAATTTTAGAACGACTTTCCGGACATAGCTTTTATTGTTTTCTCGATGGCCTCTCGGGGTATCTTCAAATCCCCATCTCCCCCGAGGACCAGGAGAAAACTACGTTTACTTGTCCCTTCGGCACCTTCGCCTACCGAAGAATGCCGTTTGGATTGTGCAATGCGCCAGCTACATTCCAACGATGTATGCTCGCCATCTTTGACAAGTACGTAGAAAGCATTATGGAAGTTTTCATGGATGATTTCTCCGTGTTCGGGAATTGCTTCGATAGTTGCTTAGAGAATCTTGAAAAAGTCTTAGAGCGATGCGAAGAAACTAACCTCGCCTTAAATTGGGAAAAATGTCATTTTATGGTGAGGGAAGGGTTAGTTTTGGGACATAAAATTTCTGAAAGGGGTATTGAAGTAAACGTTGCGAAAATAGAAGTTATCGAGAAGCTGCCGACACCTACGAACATAAAAGCTATAAGAAGTTTCCTGGGTCATGCGGGTTTCTACCGCCGCTTCATAAAGGACTTTTCCAAAATCACCAAGCCCCTTACCCATCTCTTAGAAAAAGACGCCCCATTCATCTTTTATGACCTCTGTCTAGCTGCCTTCAATTTAATAAAAGAAAAATTAGTTAATGCCCCAATCATGATAGCTCCGGTGTGGGATCTTCCATTTGAGATAATGTGTGATGCGAGTTGTTTTGCGGTGGGAGCCGTACTAGGTCAACGTATTTACAAAAACTTCCACCCCATTTAATACGCTTGTAAAACACTCACATCTGCACAGGAAAATTACACCACAACCGAGAAGGAGCTATTAGCTGTAGTATTCGCTTTTGACAAATTTCGCCCTTATATTACTCTTTCGAAAATTATTGTTTTTACGGACCACTCGGCCCTCAAATATCTTCTCTCTAAAACGGATGTCAAGCCTCGCTTGATTCGCTGGGTCTTACTCCTCCAGAAGTTTGACTTAGAGATCCGTGATAAGCGAGGTGCCGAGAACTTGGCCGCCGGCCACCTTTCGCGCCTAGACAACCCGTTTATAGAACAATTAGATGAAAATTCTTTTCATTACTATTTCCCTGATGAGAAGCTGTTCATAATTAAAACATCTACTTCTCCTTGGTTTGCCCGCATCGCCAACTATCTAGTGGCCCGTGTGCTCCCAAAAGAGTTTTCATCTCAGCAAAAGAAGAAATTCTTTTCTGAGTTGAAGAACTACGTTTGGGAGGACCCGCATCTTTTTAAAGTCTGTGCAGACCAAGTGATCAGGAGGTGTGTTTCCTTTGATGAAGGATTAGATATTATTAAACATTTGAATGAAGGACCGACAGGTGGGCACTATCAAGCTGCTCGCACCGCTCATAAAGTGTTAAGCGCAGGTTTTTACTGGCCTATCCTGTTTAAAGACGCGCATGCCTTTGTGAGTAGGTGTGATAGTTGCCAACGGTCGGGGAATATTTCGAATAAAAACGAAATGCCACAAAATTATTTCCTAGAGTGCGAAGTTTTCGACCTCTGGGGATTGATTTTGTCGGCCCTTTTCCTTCTAGCTTCGGGAATAAGTACATTTTAGTTGCCGTTGATTATGTTTCGCGTTGGGCCGAAGCCCAAGCTCTTCCTACGAATGACGCCCGAGTCGTAGTTAATTTCCTAAAAAAATTATTTTCTCGATTCGGTACGCCGCGCGCTATCGTTAGTGATAGGGGTTCCCATTTCTGTAACGCACAATTTTCAAAACTCCTAACTAAATATGGCGTTACTCATAAGCTTTCCACTGCCTACCACCCCCAAACTAACGGACAAGTGGAAGTAGTGAATAGAGAAATAAAAAGAATTTTAGAAAAGACTGTTTCAACATCTAGAAAAGACTGGTCAGCCAAATTAGACGATGCTCTATGGGCCTACCGAACAGCGTACAAAACCGCCCTCAGATGTACGCCATATCGGTTGGTTTATGGAAAATCGTGTTATTTACCCGTAGAGTTAGAACACCGCGCCTTTTGGGCCTTACGATTTTTAAACTTCGATCCCCACTCTGTCGGCGATTTTAGAAAATTTCAACTTAATGAACTCGACGAGTGGCGCTCTTACACATATGAAAATAACAGACTTTATAAAGAGCGGACGAAGCGTTTACACGATCGACATCTTAGGCACCCAAAAATCTTTAAGCCGGGCGACCAAGTTCTTCTTTATAATTCTCGTTTACGTTTATTCTCGGGTAAATTAAAATCACGTTGGTCAGGGCCTTTTACTGTTTTAGAAGTCTTTTTTATGGTACTGTTTTAATTTCTCACCCTGATAAGGGTACTTTCAAAGTGGATGGTCAGCGTCTTAAACTGTATTTCTGTGATGATGTCAGTCTCAACCCTGTCAACTCTATCTTTCCTGTCCTGACATTTGATTAATCTGAACTTTATTTTTCTCATAAACTTTGAACTTTATTCGAACTTTATTTTTAAACAATATTTGGGACAATCTTATTTTGATGCGTCGAGCTCAAACGACGCTTTAAACAAAGGGCGCTCTTGGGAGGCAACCCAAGTTATCTTTTTTTGTTTTCTTTATTTTACACTTTTTGCCCCGAATGGCTCCGGCAAGCTGAAACTTCTGCGATCGCCTGCTCCAACGGTTCTGCTTCCATGACAAAGTCCACCGGACGACGTTTCATGAAGATCCACAGCACAGGCATGGAGGAGCAGCATCACTCAACTTGCCCTGCAAAATAAAACCTGGGAAGTACCTGTTTTTCAATTCTGTCTTTCATTTCTGTACTTTAATTTTCTCTCGTTCTCCAACCTCCTTATCCATTGAGGGCAATGTAGATTTTAAGCTTGGGGGAAGACTTCCTTCTTCTTTTTGTTTTTTTTTTTGTAAATATCCAAAATAATTCAAAAAAAAAATTATTTATATAACTGCATTTTGGTATTTCAATAGTACCCCATTTTTATGTTTTGTTTTTCGCAAACTTCTTTATAAACAGCGTAGTTACTTATAATTTTTCTAATCATTTTTTTTAATCATATTTCACAAGTAAAATGTTGGTCATGCTGTGTTTCTAATTCACGGTAGCATGTTAAGGTGAAATATTTCTCTAAAACATACATTTCTATTATGGTTTTCCATTCTTTATTTTTCTTTACTTTCTCTAAAATTTATCATCCACTATTTTCCTTTTCGTCTTTAGATAATTTTTGTAAGAACAAAATTTGAATAACGTAGTAGATATGAACGATCCAAGTCACATGTTATTTTTATTTTCAAGATAATTTCATCAATCTTCTTTTATTATCTCGAACTTGCTTTTTGAAATTTATCAACTCTTTATTTTAAATAAATTTTAAAAAAAAAGCGTGAAAATGATTTAGGTCATTTTTGTTTACGTTTGAGCTTTTCTGCCAACCTAAAATCTTTTACCACTAGTTAGCCGCTTTTGAGCCTTTTTTCCAAATTCATTTGATAACTCCACACAGCATTTCATTTTCACCAAAGCCCAAATTTCTACCTATGTAATCACGCTAATTGTTTTTGATAGGAAATTTTGTGTTATCTTTGGAGAAATTGTTGAAAAAAGTGTACTCAAAAGCAATGTATTGAAAAAAGAGAAAAAAAATGAATGAAAATAATAATACAAAAAAAGAGATAAATAATTATAAAGAAAAAAAAATAAATTTATTTATACATATTCTGTTTAAAATAAATTTTTTTTTTGAAACTTGTTGTTTTGGTTTAGTGTGATTTTTAAGCCTCCATGTTTATATTTGAATTCCACTCCTATTCATATTCCCAAACCAAACGTTTCGGTCCTATTAAGTCTTTTTGATTCACGCTCTTTTTTTTTTAATTTTATTTAACAACTAAGAAACAAAGAAAAGTAAATCAGTTTTAGTTTTGGATTTAAACTTAGATTTTTGTTATTTAATTGATATAATTATAATGCGTTGCTTGGATCTAGTAATAACTCAATACGTTCTTTTCATTTTCATTGCCTTACTTAAATCTATTTAAAAAATTTCGTCAAAATTCTGGATGATTTATTTTTATTAAATAAAGTTTATAAAAGTTAAATCATACCAAAATAATTGTTTTAGATTTACATTTTACATTCTCCCTACCTAGAATTTCGCATAGTACTTGTGTAAGTATGATTAAAACTTTTTGAATTAGTCACTTTTTATGATTAGCTAGTCTTTATATCTTTGCTTGGGGACAAGCAAAATTTAAGCTTGGGGGAATTTGATAATACGGTTTGCAGTCAATTTTATTAGGATATTTTCGAGGTTTTAAAGCAAATCATGTCTTGTAAAGTACTTGTTTTGATTCCCCTTTGTATATATTTTTTCGCTAATGCATTTTTTCTGCTTTTTGCAGGTTTTCACGGCTTTCAGCCGAATTTTGCTGTGACACGCCCCATGGTCACGCCCTACCCGGGCGTGTACCTAGGGCGTGTAACCCAGAGGAATGAAGCAATTGGTCCGAAACTGCATTCCGTGGAAACTTAGTGTACACGCCCTCGGTCACGCCCGTGTCACACCCGACACGGGCGTGTACTAGAGGCGTGTCCCAAGGTTCCGAGGAATCGCCGCAGCGCGCTCGTTTTTCCCGCTCCACCGTCGCACCGAAAGTGTCACGCCCCAGGGTCACGCCTGACCCGGGTGTGACATATGGGCGTGTACTTCAGCAATTCCGCCCGTCACCTCCAGCATTCAATATCAGCTCAACAAAGTCACGCCGCAAAGAACACGCCCCAGGGTCACGCCCTACCAGGGCGTGACTAGTGGGCGTGTACTCCAGCTACTTCGCCAGAATTAAATTCCAGCCCGAAAAAGTCGCGCCGAATGTGTCATGCCCCAGGGTCACGCCCGACCAGGGCGTGACAGGGGGGCGTGACCCGACCCGAAAAATTCTATAAATAGAGCCCAACTCCAGGGGTTTAGGGACACTTTTCGGATTGAGAGGGGAGGTTCTGTCCTTTGTATTTTTGAACTTTTAAAGCATGTCTTTTCATTTTTAGTTCGTAGCTTTAGCTTTATGCTTTCCCTGTATTAGCTCCTAGCTTCTTTCTGTAGTATAATGTTAATGATAGTGTAGTTTACCTTTCCATGCACTTGTAATCTCTAGTTTTCAAGTTGTAAGATCCCCGTTTCCATTAATAAAAAGTGTTGTTTTCTTTTTCGTTCCTGCTCTGTTTTCATTATTTCTCTTCTACTCATCCCCCCTCTTCTACCTCACCATGATTAACTAATCCTCCATGTACTCGATCTTGATGATCCGAGGTTCGAGTGATTAGGTTATGATGCTTTGAATCTTACCTTTTCTTTTTAGGGTTTAGCCTTGAATTACTCTTGATTTATCACGGGTTGGAGGTATATCATCGATATATACTCTCTGCCTTTGCTTTCATTCCGGGCTAGGCGAGAGGCCGAAAGTTTGAAATGAGCACTCAAGAGTAAAGGGAGTTGTTCGCACCCCTCGAGAGAGGCAGACGTTCAAATCTCCCGGATTGGAGTAAAATCCATTAGAGGGGTTCACCGCGTAAAGCGAGTTTTAGGCCTCCGATTTAGGCGAAAGTCGGTCGGACCTTCCTAAACTCAGTTAGGCACGGCCTTCGAGAGAAGCGTATCAATATTCATGGAACCTCCACGGTCAAGGACCTTTACCCTAATTAGCTTAGGTTTGTTTATCGTATTTTTCTAACCACTCTTGCCGAGGTGATTTCTGATCGAGTGCATTTTCCCCTTATCGTTACTAAGCTTAAGTATAATCGCTCTTTTAGCTCTCTTTAACTTTTCATGCAAGTAGCTCTCGTTCATAGCAACTAGTTCTCTTCCTTTAATGCGTTTAGATTTCTTCTAAAAAAAATTTTTTCCCGTCGATAAAATAATAGATTTTGTGTGAGTAAGCTTACTCAACTGTTCCCGGATTTTAATACGACACTTGTGTCCCCTAGCTGCATTTCGATAGGTATACTTGCCTTGTTGAATTGTTAGTTTGGTTATTTTCTCCTTGCAGATATCTAAGAGACAATCAGTGCATGTATAGGGGTACACGGCCTAGGACACGGACGTGTCCAAGGCCGTGTCTGGCTAGTGTTTTGGCCATTTTCATCCCGAGAAGGACACGGCAGGAAATACGGGTTGTGAACACTTTTGACACGGGCGTGTCAGGGGTGACACAGGCGTGTTCATACCCGTGTCACTACCCGTGTTCAGTTGGGTCGTGTCGGTTGGCGTGGCGGTTATGTGTGACACGCCCCCGGTCACGAGCATGTCGAGGACCCGACACGGGCGTGTCGAGTGAGACACGGGTGTGTCTGAGCCCATGTGAGTCTCTGTGTTCGACGATCGTGCCTGGATCGAGGCACACGGCCTGGGACACGGCCGTGTGCCAAGCCGTGTTCGGCCCAGGTTTGGGGATTTTGAGCGGATCTGAGCCGTTCGTTTTCATTAAATAAGATCCAACGGCCCAGATGGTTTCCCTGCTCTGTTAAGTTTGGAAATAGAAGATCAATTCCTCATTTTCTCCCTTAGCCTCTCTCTCAAGGAGTTAGAAAGATGAGGAAGAAGGAGCAGTTTTCCAGCCACCGGCGGAGCATCGGAGCACCGTTTTGAGATCTGAGAGCGGATCCGTGGAGGAAAGATCGTTGCGAAGATTTCCGTCCGTGTAGTTTTCTATGGCGCCAAAGCGTACTATAAGGGTAACGATTCTCCACTTGAGCATGTGAAGCTCTACCTTTCTGCATAGGTAATCCCGCTCCCGCGAGTGCGCGGTGAGTGCGTGGTGTTCCTTGGGGTTGATGGGAATAGTCCCCCTTGTGTTGCATATAGAGTCCAGAATCGAAGTACGGGCATAGGCATTGTGTGTGAAGCCTACCCGGACGCGTATTGTTTGGATCGGTGATGTTTTGCTTGATATGTTTTGCCGGAGAAGACTTCATGCTTTGGGGTTTTCGGGTTTCTACGCGGTAGATTGCAGCAGGGATCCTTGGAGGTTAGCTCCAAGGCGCACCCGGAAAACTGAGCGGAATCGTTGTTCTGCTAACTTGGCGGTCTTGGAACCGGCCTTGAACATAACTGGGTTATGTGATTGTTTGAAATGGTAGGATTCGAGAGAAGCTTGGCCCATGCGTACGTCTTAAGGTGAACTACGCGGTTGAGCAACGGACAAGTGGAATTGGACTTGGGCTATGTGGTTCGGTTCGAGAGACCCGAAAAGGGGACTGGCCGTTGGCATAGTCGGGAGCCTTTGACAGTAGTCAGGAATGCTAAAATGCTCATGTTGTTGCCATCCTGAGGGTGGTGATGAAGACGCTGAATTGTCAGGATTCACCGTTAATGTGCCCTGAGTGCACGGGGTGTTTGGCCGTGCGAGCCTACACCTGTGGCGAAGTATGTTTTTACATAATTGTTTAGCTGGGCTAATGATATGCAGGGAAGGAGCCCCGCCGTCCCGAGAAAGGGATGTGTTCGTTATAATTTGGTCGGCTTTAGCTGACCACTGCCTGTTTGCCACCATGCGGTGGAATGTTGCTTGCAGGTGCTGCAGAGCCGAGTGCAAAATAGAGGGTTGGAGCCCATGTTGCCGTGCTGGTCCTTGAAAGCCATAAAGAATATTTGTTTTTATTTTGTCATGTGTGGCCGGCCTGCGAGCCGATGTATGTAAGACACTATCTTATTAAGTGAATAATTGTAAGGCCATAAGGCCTTGTTTCTTTCAGTGTATTGTTATTTCATTCCAGTGGTAGTGATTGTGGACATTCATGTAAATCGATTATTCAGTTTGGGTTCTTTCTACTTTTAAAAGCTTCTGCTAGAATGCTCTGTGTAGGACGAGTAGTCTTAATTGGATAGTTTGGATATTCTTATGTAACCCTTCCGACTGTCCGTGGTATATGGCGTCGGGTTCCAGCTGGACTTTCTGTTATATGCCATGTGACGGATTTGGGTGTTACAAAAACTGCCTCTGAAAGGATAGACTTGTAGAAGAGGGGATATACCTCTTCAGAAATTCACTTACAAATGCATCTATTGACGGGGTGCATCCAGGAAATTGATGATTGTTGTGGCTCACCCACCACAACTTTGCATCACCTTCCAACATAAAGGCCGCAAATTGGGACTGCTTGTCCTCTGGAGTATTTGTCGCTCTCAAGAGCTCATGAATACTCGCCAACGACTCATTGGCATCAGTGGGAGTGCCGAATCCCTTGAATGATGCAGGATGGAAGCTCAGAAAATACTTCATCTGACAGTCCCCCTATCCAATGACAACTCTCTCAGTCAACGACTGTACCTGCCTGGTTCCTTTGCCCGGTATGACAAGCGTCATTTTCGGGGTATCGAGAGTCGCTACCTGAGCGATAGGGGTCATGACCTGTGGTTCCGCCATAGCTTGGGCCTCTAACATTACCTCTGCTAGCATGTAATAGAAATTGGCAGGGGACACTCCAATACCCAGGGGACTCACAGCTGTAACACTGCTCACTAAAGGTTCCTCTCACGACCTCGACGTCCCCGCATTGTTGCATCCACCTTAATAAAAGCAAGGTAAACAATAAATCAAATTCTATTCACGAAACTTGGACACATGGACACCCATGGTCCTACAAACACTCCTATGTGGACAACTTGTTTATATGACCCGATTACACTAAATCGATCGCCCAACCTCAACTAGACACCAACCTCCCTCTGATACCAAATTATAATAACCCCTTTGTGATGACCATATAATATGGGTTCGGCCGGGGTCCCATAATATATAGACGTCACAGCTTTAGTATTAAAAAAAGATATAAAAGAACTACCCATCTCCAAACTCAAAATATAAAACAACGGAAATAGTTCAAAAAATAATAAAAGTTGTCCACAAGTACATAGGAGTTCAAAAAGGCCTTATGGTCTTATATTATCCAAAAGCCCAAATCATCATCAACATTAAACAAATGAAGGGTACCACAGTACTATGCTACCTCAACATGCAATCCAGAAACAAAGCGAAGGAAATATAACAAACTACCAAAATAGGAGGTGAAACACTCTATGAGACTTAGGCCTTTTTGGTCGGCAAGGAAGCTCCAACTTGAGATTCTTTCTCTGTACAATTTTTTGTAACACGGGTCAGCAAAAAATGCCCTCATATATATAACCAACACCCCTCCTCCCTCCCGTTCCTAACGAGTCCCGGGGTACTCCATCACCCGATAGATCCGCACTTCGTATGCATATATATTAAAACATAAAGAACGGGGAATCACAGGTAATGGTGTTCCAAGCATCATATCATTCACTTTTCTATGTTTAGCAAGTAAATAAAGGGACCTACCAATGTAATATATTTGCAAACATGGGTTTCACCCAAGGCACCCTCTAACGTATATGATTCTAACTTATCATCACATCACATAATTCACATGGTTACTCTCATTTATCCCAAGGCATACAAGCCCAAGGCTAAGAACTCACCAAGAGACTCCGCCTGCACATAGATCACAACACCATCAGGCTTGTCCATCAGTTCCACCTTTCTTTCCAATTTCACCAAGTACACGCAACCAATGCTAAGAACTCTCTCTTAGATCCCATCCGCACCTGAATCACAACACCATCAGACTTGTTCAAAAGCACAGTCGTTCTTGTCAATTTCTACATAAGGGGACTTGTCTTACTGGGACACCCTCTACACATGAATCACAACATCACGGAGTAACCCAGCCGACTATGAAGAGAAACCCGCACCCTCACAACCTAATGAACATCACAATCCATCACACATTCACCATGTACATTTTCCTACCATAGGCCAACATTCATCTCACATGACTCATAAGGGAATCACAATGACGTCTTCCCCACAATCGGATTTCTACCCAAATTCCAATAATGCATTCCAAGCAACATCACTGAATCGGACCACCGATCGCAATAACGACTTCACCCGCAATGTCTAATTCACTAACAGACTATATTTTAATGCAAAACATGTCGGGGTTGGACTCAATCGACTAAGGAGACCCGAATACCTCTCACTCGAGAGATCGGGTGCCCAAAATGTCTAAGAAAGAAAAGGTATAAGGAAAAGATGTCATGCACGCATCCTAAGACCAGGAGGAGAGTTGTCGTTACCTTGCAAAATCTATTCCCAGCCATGGAAACTTGGAATGGCACGGATGAACGTGTTCTCCTTCAAGACCTCTCCATAGATCTGGTCTAAGATCAGCAAACGGAGCTTCGAGGATATAACAATGGAGAATCTAGGTCTTCTTCCTCTTCCGCTCACTCTCTCACTCACGAGTCGTTGGGAGACAAACTTTGGAAAAACCTAAAGGGAGAACTCCTTTACCCTATTTAAGGTTCACAAGCAAAACAATTGAGTCATTAGATCAAGTCCCAAGATTATCGAAAGCCCAAAAAATGCCTAATTACGAAACTACTTTGCGATACTTTTAGAGAAAAGCGCTCAAGTTCAAGGCGTCGAGTGATCTCGATGCCACTTAACACCACTCAATGTCACTCAACGCCACTTGATGCCACTCAACTCCACTCAATGCCACTCGACACCACTCAGCTCCACACAACACCACTCGACGCCACTCGACGCCACTCAACGCCTAACCTTAGGCTCTAGCCAAACCCATTTTTTGGGTGTTACAACTACAGCTCAATTGGTGATGAGAAGTGGCAGAACTTTATAGTTAAGCATGCCTGGTTGGGAGTATTTTTGGGATTGGTTAACTCCTGGGAAGTCCCCATAGGGCCCAACTTAATTATCGTGTTTACTCATCGAAGGAAGGTCGTGGCCACCAACAATCCGCTAGTGGGAAGAGGTGCCGATTGAGGCAGCTAAAAGAAAGTGGTTGGGGTGCTTGGGCTACAGCCCAGTGATGGTCTGCCTAAGGCCTAGTGTTGTTGTGATTCAAGAAAGGTGGAAGGCGATGCAACTCAATTGGTGATGAGGAGTGGTTTGAAAACTCCTTATCAAGGGGGTTGCAGGTTCGAGACTTGGCCTCACCAATGCGCGTAGCTGAGAAATAGGCGCAAGAGGCTTTGAGGTGCTTGTGCTGCAACCTGGTAATGGTCTGCCTAGGGCCTAGTGATGTTGTGATTCACAAAAGGTGAAAGGGGACATTACAATGAACCCCATGCTCATCAACTCCACATCAATGTTGCATGTTGCCCGATCGATCAACTCTTCAAAGGATATTGGGGGATGCGACTCAATTCCATCTTGAACAACCCTCCTTACAGACCCAAACCAAAGGCCTTTATGAGGGTGTGATCGGGCACCTCCTGGCATAAGATAATCTCCTCTTGGAAGCGTTCTACATATGACCCCAATGACTCCTGTAGCTCTTACTTAATGGGGAAGAGTGTCTCCCCTCCTTTTCTTTTCTTAGAGGTGGAAAAATAGAGCAGTAATGTTCATGCCAAAAGTGCACTTCCCTAACCAAGCGCTAAGGGATGGGGAAAGAGACTGCGAGTTGTCAGTTACTTGTGGTTAGAGAATGCGACTAGGGACAGGAAGAGAGGGAGAGAGGCCGCTAGAAGTGGCAACAACAGAGTTTGCCCATCGCGGCAAATGCAACTCCTACGACGTGCTTTCCTTTATTAAGAAAAGAGGGTTACATCAGTTAAGAGAAAAGAACCCGAGCGAACAGGTGACCACTAGAGGCTCGAGACCATAGCCACATATGTCAAGCTTAGGGACACAAACTTCTTCCCCTAGACAGTATTGTTAATGCTAATTTATAGGCTCGGGGCTTGCCCAAGCGGGCATGGATAAGATTACCGGCTGCTTGGGTACAGGAGAAACGGGTAGTGGTGACCAGATATAGGGAGAACAAAAAAGAGGGTGATAACCTGACCGCGCGCCTGGGCGGTCAGCTCCGAGTATGATTGTCTACTCCCCAATTGTTGGGTACATTGGTCAAATGTACCTGATTTGAAGAAGCCTCACCCAACTCAATGATATACATCATAATGTATTTGATGTATGTTAAGTTTACTTGTGCTGGTTAAGAAATCACTGGACTGAAGCAAAAAGTTTCTAAGTCCATGTGTCGACACCCAGAGGGAAAGTGTCGACACTTGAGAAAGCTTGTGTCGACACCCAGACAAGCAGTGTCGACACTTGGAGTCATTGTGTCGACACCTGGGATGCAGAGTCGACACCAGACAGAAAGTGTCGACACTTGGAGCTGTGTCGACACTCAGTGAAGAAAAGTGCAGACAGAAAGTGTCGACACAAGGAGCTGTGTCGACACCCAGTGAAGCTGAGTCTACACCAGAAAGTGTCGACACTTGGAGCTGTGTCGACACTCAGCAAATGTCTGCAGAGACTAAGTACAAGTGTCGACACTCAACACAATGTGTCGACACTAAGCAGAAGAGTCAGCACATGAAGTAAGTGTCGACACTCAACACAATGTGTCGACACTCAACATAAGAGTCAGCACTTGAAGTATGTGTGACACCCAGCACAATGTGTCGACACACAACCAGTAAACTCAACACTTGAAGTAAGTTTCGACACCCAGCACAATGTGTCGACACTTAGCTAAAGACTCAACACTTGAAGAAAGTGTCGACATAAGGAGCTGTGTCGACACTTAGCAAAGAAAAGAATTATCAACAAAATATTCTAAGTACAAGTGTCGACACTAAGGGAATGTGTCGACACTCAGCTGAAGTCTCAACAACAAGAAGGTGTGTCGACACAAGGAGCTGTGTCGACACTCAGCAAGATTCAACATAGAAGACTATGTATCGACACCAAGAAGCAGTGTCGACACTTGACAGATTCAACACAAGAAGATGTGTCGACACAAAGGAGATGTGTCGACACATAGAAGAATTCAGCAAAAGCTAGAAGAACAAGTACTTGTGTCGACACTCAATTTCAGTGTCGACACATGCAGAAGAATCTGTGTCGAGACATACAAGGAGTTGTGTCGACACCTTGTAGACTTGTGTCGACACTTACACAACATGTGTCGACACTTGGACTATAAGTGTCGACACTTAAAGACAGAAAGTCTCGACACTTACAAACAGTTAGAGATTTTCAAGAAGTGACTAGATGACTTGACAGCTGCCATTCCAGCCGGTCTACAGCAACTGTCAGAGATGTCAGAAGTCAGTTATGTACCGGACCAGCCGGTTACCATGAAGAAGGCCTATAAATAGGCACCCACAGTTTACAGAAACTGTTGTTGAAGTTGTTGATCAGATTATTGTTAATGTTGATCACCTTGTTGAAGTAATTATTAAAGTGGTACAAAGAGTATCAACACAAGAAGATCTAGCAGTTCAAGTGCAGATCTAAGAAGTTGGAGAGAGAGGGCTCCATCCAAGAAATCAGCCTCTGGAACTAGACTGAGAAGAAGGATTCAGATTCAATTCTGGATCTTAAGTAGCAGAGGTCAAGGAACAACTGCAGAGGATTCAGTCTTATTCAGTTCTACTCAAGAAGCTTTGAAGAAAGCTAAGTCAGGGTGAATCCAGCTGAGTTCTTCCAAGAACTCATCAAGAATCTCTCAACTCCCCTCCTTTAATTCTGAGTTGTAGAGTTATTATTTGTATTACATTTTAACTTGTAGGATCCTTTGGATCTGAGTGATTTGTAAGCCTGTATTTATAAAGGCTGAGGGTAGGGCTTGTTAGCCTGAGTGTAGGAGATTGAGATCTCTGAGTGTAGGCCTTATTGGCTGAGTGTAGGCCTTGGTTGGCTGAGTGTAGGCCTTGATTGGCTGAGTGTAGGCTTTGGGATAAAGATGAGTTGTAAGGCTTTGGGCCTGAGGTGTAGGAACCATTTTGGGTTCTGAGACAGTGGAGAAGTTTGGCCGAATCTAGTACACTGCAAGATAGGCAAAGGGGGAAAGTGGATGTACCCATATCTTGGGGAACCACTATAAAACACTGTGTGCTGTGCTGTGATTGTGCTGTGGATTAGCTGTGTATGTTTTGTTATTGCTGTTTGCTGTGCAAAAGTAGTTAGAAATCTGTGATATAACTGTTTGGCTGCCAACAAAGTTGGAAAAGGATTAGGTCACCTATTCACCCCCCCCCCCTCTAGGTGTTTAGGTACCATATCTTTCAAGTGGTATCAGAGGGAGGTTCCTCAAAACAAGGACTAACAGTCTGAGGAGATCCTGTTTGACAGATTCAGTGTAAGGGAAAACACAGATTCAAGAAATTCAAGAAAATCAAGAAACATGGGTTCCTATGAGAATCACAAGGAATTGGGTTCCATGAAATTACCCATATGCAGAAAGGAGATCTTTGGGATCTGGAAAGAAAGGGTAAGGCTGTTTATGGAGGCCTCAGACCCTAGAATCTACATCACAGTAAAGGAAGGGCCTTATGTGCCCATGAAGATTTCAGTTCTAGATGCAAACCAGAGAACTCCAAAGGATTTCTCTGAGATGACTAAGGATGAAATTGTCCTGGCCACCATGGACAAGAGGGCACAGAACATAATAGTGAGTGCCATTGATGATGCAACTTTTCAGAACTTAATTCACTGTAAAATAGCAAAAGAGATGTGGGATACTCTCATTGTCTATATGGAAGGTTCTGAAGAAGTTAGGCAAGATAGGAAGTCCTTGCTAAATCAGGAGTATGAAAGCTTTAGGCAAGGAAAGGGTGATAGCATCACTGAGTGCTATAAGAAATTTTACAGAATAGTTAATGAACTCATGTCTTATGGAAGAGAGTTCAGTAACTATGAACTAAATGACAAGTTCATAAGGTCCCTAACCAAAGATTGGGACACCAAGATCCGTGCAATAAGAGAAATGGCTAAGTTGGGGGAAATTCCTCCTCCCACACTGTTTGGCAAGCTATTGTCTTATGAAATGCAGTTGACAGTGAGGAAAGAGGAGGAGAAATCAACAAGGACTGAGCACGAAGAAAGAACTGTTGCTTTCAAGACAGAAGTTCCCAGAAAGTGCAGGAATAAGTCTTCAACTCCACCTCCAGAGGTAGTTGAATCAGAGTCTGATGAGTCTGTCAGCACAAAGTCTAAGAGCAGTGAAAGTGATGAAGACTTTGCTGCTTTCACTAGACACTTTCAGAAGTTTTTGAAAAAGAAACAGTGGAGGTCAAGGCCTTCTACATCACAAGGAAAGGAAGACTCTTATCAGAAAAAGAGGTCTTCAAAGAATGACAAGAAAAGGACAAAATCAAGCAAGGCAACTGGTTCAAAGATTGTTTGCTATTGCTGCAATAGACAGGGCCATGTTATTGCAGATTGTCCAGAGAAGAGAAAGGAATCTGGTGACAGGAAAAAGACTCACTTCAAAGGGAAGAAAGAAAAGTCTTTTGTTGCTAAGAAGGAGAAGACTCTATCAGATATCTCTTCTTCAGAAACTGAGTCTGAGGCTGAAGCCTACATAGGGTTGTTTGCTGAAGAAGAAGAGGAAGAATTCATACAGATCATGGAGTCAATTTATGAACAAGAAGACAGTCATTGCCAAGGGCTAATGGCTTTGACAGAAAGTGCCAAAATCCTGGAGCAGCCAGGACCCAGTCAGGTACAAAGTTCAAGTTTAAATTTAGTTTCTTGTTCTAGTTCAGATTCAGATTCTTCTTCATCAAGTGATGAGAATGTATCTGAGTCTGAAGATGATATTCATCAACTTATAGATGAATATAGAGTGCTGTTGCAAGCTTACAAGAAAAGCAAGTCCATTGCCAAAAGTCAGGCAAAGGAAATTGCTGATCTTAAAGCTGATACAACAGATTTTGAGAAGCAATTTGATCAAAAACTGAATGAGGTAGCCAGGCTGAAACACATTACTGTGATTCAGATGGGAACTATCACCTATAAGAATGATCAAATTAAGAGACTGGAGATCAATCTTCAGAAAGAGAGAGAGCTGGTTGCTAGGTTTTCTAAACCTAAGTCAGTGTTACCCATAATTGATGAATTTGTTCATCACAAGGGTAAAGCTGGACTGGGCTTTATTAGACCTACAGGGACTGAGCAGTCCAAGTATAAGTCCAAGGGCAAAGCCCCAACATTCAACAAGCCTGCTGTAGTCAAGACAGCCAAGGCAGTACCTAAGCAAAGGTACAATAAGTTTGAATGCTGGTGCTGTGGCAAAGTTGGCCATTTTGCAGTAGACTGTTGGCACAATGTGAGTGCCAAAGTGAGTTCCAAACTACCTGTTGGAAAACCAGTAGGTAGGTTTGTCAAATTGCAAACTAACAATCACCAAGGACCCAAAAATACTTTGGGTTCTAAGGTTCATTAATTTGTTTTGCAGGTAAGTCCAAGTGGCCATACCCCTACATGGTACTTGGATAGTGGATGTTCCAGACATATGACTGGAACAAGGGGACTACTAAAGGACTACATTCCAGTAAAAGATGGTCCAAAAGTAACCTTTGGTGGTTCTGAAAAGGGAATCATCAAAGGGTTTGGTAACATTTCTACAAACTTGGTTACCATTACTCAAGTGGCTTATGTTAAAGGGTTGAAACACAACCTAATAAGTATAAGTCAATTAAGTGATGTAGGGTATGACATCTCATTTGTTAAAAATGGTTGTCATATCAAGAGGTCAAGTGATCAAGAGATCATTTTGACAGGTTATAGGAAAAGGAATGTCTACTGCCTAGACATTATGATTGAGAACAATGGTTCTCCAGTTTGTCTTGTAGCTGATGAGACAGTCTCTCATTGTGTCAAATGGCACAAGAGGCTTGCCCATCTTAACTACAAGACTATTAGCAAACTCTTTAGCAAAGAGTTAGTGAGGAATGGTCCTCAAGTAAAGTGTGTTAAAGATGGTATTTGCTCAGCTTGTCAAAAGGGCAAGCAGACTAAATCCACCTTTAAAAGCATAGAAAACAAAGATGCTGTGAGGTGTTTGTACCTCTTGCATTTGGATCTCTTTGGTCTAATGCCAGTTCACAGCTTAGGCAGGAAGGTCTATACCCTTGTAGTTGTAGATGACTACTCAAGGTTTTCCTGGGTGTTCTTCTTAAGATAGAAATCTGAAACACCTATTGTCTTCTATAGCTTTGTCAAGCAAATTCAGAATGAACTAAATAGTACTGTGGTCAAAATTAGAAGTGACCATGGTACTGAGTTTCAGTCTGATAGCATGACAAAACTGTGTGAAGACTTTGGGATATTTCAAGAATTCTCTTCACCTAGAACACCTCAGCAAAATGGCATTGCTGAGAGGAAGAATAGAACCTTGATAGAGGCTGGTAGAACCCTATTAAGTGATACATCACTGCCAGAGTATTTTTGGGATGAAGCAGTTAATACTGCATGCCATGTTATAAATAGGGCTACCATCACTAAAGGGCTAAACAAGACCCCCTATGAAGTTGTGAAAGGCAGGAAACCAAACCTATCCTACTTCAGGATCTTTGGTTGCAAATGCTTCATACTTAACAATGGGAAGTCTTACTTAACTAAGTTTGCTGCCAAGTCCCAAGAGGGAATTTTTGTTGGGTACAGCAATAATAGTAAGGCTTATAGAGTCTACAACTTAACTACATAAGTTGTAGAAGAATCAGTGCATGTAGTTTTTGATGAGACTAAACTTATTAATAATGAGTTGTCTAGCAGTGCATGCAGCCCCACAGGTTTATCAAAGAAAATGGACAAGCTTACTATAGAAGAAGTGTCTGCTGCAAGACAGTAAGGAGAAGAGAGTAGCTGTTGTCCAGGGGCAGAACTACATGTGCCAGTTGCTGAAGAAATATAAGGAATACAGCATGATGCAGATGCTGAAGTGGTTCAACCAGAAGTGAGGATGCCTCCAGCCCACAAGCATCTTAGAGATCATCCAGTATAGCTTATTATTGGAGATCCAAGACAAGGAGTTCAAACAAGGAGCAGAAATCAGAATGCTGCATTCTATTCCAGCTTTCTGTCACAAGTTGAACCTAAGAAGTTTGAAGAAGCAATACAAGATCCACAATGGACTGAAGCAATGCAAGAAGAGCTTAATCAGTTCAAGAGGTGCAAGGTTTGGGAACTTGTTCCTAAACCTAAAGACCACAATGTAATAGGAGTTAAGTGGATCTACAGGAATAAGATGGATGAACAAGGTGTCATCATTAAGAATAAAGCTAGACTGGTTGCTAAAGGATATATGCAAGAAGAAGGTATTGATTTTGATCAAACCTTTGCTCCAGTAGCCAGACTGGAAGCCATAAGGATGTTCTTGGCCTATGCAACCTATCAAGGATTCAAGGTATACCAAATAGATGTCAAGTCAGCATTCCTAAATGGTAATTTGAAAGAAGAAGTCTATGTGGAGCAGCCTTTAGGTTTTGTTGATCCAACTCTACCTCATCATGTCTATAGACTTAGGAAAGCTTTATATGGGTTAAAGCAAGCCCCTAGGGCTTGGTATGAAACCCTATCTAGTTTCCTCATTGAGAACAAGTTCTCAAGGGGGAAAATAGATAAGAATCTATTCCTTAGGGAATCTAGAGGCAAAGTCATACTAGTCCAAATATATGTAGATGACATTATATTTGGGTCTAATGAAAGCAGCCTTTGCAAAAAGTTTGCAAAACTTATGCAAGGTCAGTTTGAGATGAGTAGTATGGGAGAGCTGAAGTTTTTCTTGGGTCTCCAAGTTAAACAGACTGAGAGTGGGTTGTCCATTTGTCAGTCAAAGTTCACCCTAGAACTCATAAGGAAGTATGGTATGGATTCATCCAGTACCATGAAGACTCCTATGGGGTCAAGTATGTCTCTTAGCAAGGATGATGCAGGGAAACTTGTAGATGAAACCTTGTATAGAGGGATAGTTGGCTCCCTATTATACTTGACTGCTAGTAGACCAGACATCATGTATGCTACATGTGTTTGTGCATGGTATCAAGTCTGCCCTAAAGAGTCTCACTTGACTGCAGTCAAGAGAATTTTGAGATATCTAAAGGGCACTCCCTATCTAGGCCTCTGGTACCCTAGGAATGGAGACTTTGATCTAACAGGTTATTCAGATGCAGACTTTGTAGGATGCAAAGAGGATAGAAAGAGCACTACTGGAACCTGTCAATTCCAAGGTGGGAGACTAATCTCATGGAGTAGCAAGAAGCAAACCAGTGTGGCTATCTCCACAGCTGAGTCAGAGTATGTGGCTGTAGGAAGTTGCTGTGCTCAACTTCTATGGATTCAACATCAGCTAGAGGACTATGGATTTCAGGTAAGTAGAACTCCACTTTTCTGTGATTCTACAAGTGCTATTTCAATAGCTAATAACAATGTATCCCATAGTAGGACAAAACATATTGAGATTAAATATCATTTTCTTAGGGAGCATGTAGAAAGAGAAGATATTTTATTAGAATATGTTAAAACAGATGAACAAGTAGCTGATATGTTTACTAAGCCATTAGAAGAAGCTAAGTTCAATAGATTCAAAATTGAACTAGGAATGATAAACTTAGAGTAAGTTTACAGATTTGAAAATGACTAAGTAAAAAGGTGTCGACACATAGACAAGTCTATGTCGACACAGAATAGTGGTGTCGACACTTCAGTAAAAAGGTGTCGACACATCTAGGAATGTGGTGTCGACACTTCAGAATGTTAGTGTCGACACATGTCTAGTAGGTGTCGACACATCCAATGTGGTGTCGACACTTAAGTTTTACTCAGAATTTTTCTAAGTAAAGTCTCGACAATGTGTCAAGTTATGTTGTGTCGACACATACCCAAGTGTCGACACATAAAATCTGTTGACTAAACTTGTGTCGACACATATGTGTCGAGACATTATAAGTCAGTGTCGACACTTGTTGCCAGTGTCGACACATTTTAAGTTAGCTGTCCCGCCTGTTCATCTTCAAAATCAGAAAGGTATAAATAGGGTTCTGTCTTTGATTGTCGACACGCTTTCAAAGTTTCGAGACCAAAACTACTGTGTCGACACCTCTCTTTTCTAAAGACAAATTCTACAAACCCTAATGGCACCTAAGCTTGAGGAGAATGTTAACAAAGGCTATGAGCTTGTGCGCGGCGCGTTCGACGATGCAGATGCGGAAATCAAGGCGGTAGTAACCCTAGTCGCCGATTCTGGATTGGAATACTTAGTTTCAGTACCAACTACGATATGGAAGAAGGAAGTGCTTGAATTCCTTAATGGAGCTGCAGTCGATGAATCTGGATTCAGAATAAAATCCAGAGTTCATGGGACTAAGGTCAAGGTTTCACCAAAGAATCTGAGGAAGGTGCTCCAGCTACCCAAAATTCAAGATGAAGAAGAGGTTACTGCTTCAAAGACCAGGGAAGCTTTAACCTGGTGTGGTCTTGATCCTAAGATGAAGATAGGATCTGTATTTAACAGAAAAGGCATGAATAACTAAGGAAAGTTCATGTCTGAGATAGTAGGAAAAGTCTAACTCAGCAAGACTGGAGGGCATGACAGAGTGTCTGCATACATGTTTGAAATCATGACAAGAATTATCTTCACTATTAAAACTGATTGGTCAATGATAGTGTTTGACAAGATCAAGGAGAGTCTGAAGAAGCCCAACCTGGGCAGAATACTTAGTCTCTACCTAGCTGGTACCATACCAGAGGTAATGAATACAGCTGCTGGAAGTAAGATCAACCACATGAGGAAGATGGATCAAAGGATATTTTCCAGATGGGACAGGGTGTTGTCCAAGGAAATCCCTACCCCAGAGAAGACAGTTACTAAGAAAGATTCTCCTCCAAGGAAGAAAAGGAAGACAGCTCCTATGGCACAGGAGTCCTCCAGCAGTTCAGGGAGTGAAGAACAAGTAGTTTTCACTCCTGATGATCAAGAGGAAGTGGCTGCAGAGAAGACCCCTGCTGCTGAAGATATTGCTGAGATCCAGGGGGAGCTACCACAGGCTAGCCCCATCCACAGGGATCAAAGCCAGGGGGAGCCTCCAGTAGTAGAAGAACCCTCTACTCTGGACAGTGAGCAAGCCACCATCATTATCCAAGAGGTACTCACTGACCTAAAAACTTTAGAATATCTTATAGAAGATGCTGATTTGTCTGATGTTCCTCAACAAACTCAGCAGCCTAGTCATGAACCAGATGTTGTTATCAAAGACACATCTGTTGTTCCAGTGGTTGATGAGCACAGAATATCTCCAGCTCAATCACCTCAAGAATACATAATGGAAGATTTGTTTCTAAATCTAGATCAAGAAGATTTTAACATGGACAAGGATGTTGCTGCTGAAGAAGAGACTACTGCTGCTGAGGGGGAGCAAGTACAAGATCTGGAAGAGCCTATTAGGCTGGAAACTGAGCAAGCACCTGATGTGCAAACTGAGAAGCCTCAAATCCCTAAGGACATGGTTGATATTGCCAGCACTTCTGCCTCTGAAGATGAGGAGAGTGCTAGGGCTAAGAAGAAGAAACTCTATGTCTTCAAGAGGAGTAGTCAGAGTTATAAGAAAGCCTTGCAATCTATAGCCCCACAGCCTATAATTCAACATGCTCCAACAGTTGATTATAGTGCCTTACTGACTGCACTACAGATTAAAATGGATGAACAAAGAAGAGCAATAGAGGCTTATGTAGATGAAGGGCACAAAGCTTTACAATTTGATTTGGCCCAAGATATAAAGTCTATAAGGTTTGAGATGAACCTTAACAAAAAGGAAATGACTGACTGCTTCCACAAGGGTGGGAATGCAGTAGTCTATCTGGCAACACATCAGGAGAAGATCAAAGCACAGGTAGATGATATAGCATTGAAGCAAGGGTATGTACTGGAAAATCAGTTAAGGATGAATGACAACTTGACTGCTTCACACAATGTTATTGTAACTGAAATAAAGAACAAGGCTGCTGAACCTTCAACATCTACTACTGCTGCCAAAGCTGATTTTGATAAAGTATTCCAGGAAGAACTTACTGTTGTTAAGTCTGTTAGTAAAGATTCCCAAAAAGTCATCTCTGAACAACTTACAAAGCTGAAACCATTCTTTAAAGAGGGAATCAGGTATTTGGATAGTCAAATAAGATTTCAAAAGGATGATGTCAGAGACCATATGGCTAGAGAAGTCATAAAGGGGGACAGAGTATTAGTCAAAGCTAGCTCTGACCATGCCAAATGGATATCTAACTCCATCAGAGCTACACTGGGCTATCCTCCACTCTGTGATGATGATAATATTGCTGAATCAGGGATTCAAACTGCATATCTTGGAGGTGAGCAACCAGAGGTAGCTCAAGTGATTTATCCACCTCCAGACTTTGAAATGATTCAAGTAGATGTGAGCACAATGTATAGCCCACTTGAGGGCAAGGAAAATGTCCACATTGACAAGGTTGTTCAACCTATTACTGAAGCCATGCAAGAGGCTCTATAGAAAGAGGAAGAGACAAGGTTGTCCAAGAAGAGGTTTAGGGAACAAGCAGAACAAAAACCAGATTTTGAACAGTGGAGCCCTACCTCTAGGAATATAATTTTAACTGCCTGGAAAGCTGCCAAGGACAATGCTCGTGAAAGGAACAAGTGGTTCTCTGAAGTAGAATGGAGGAAACATGAAATAAGACAGGAGGCCATTGTTCAATATAGAAGAAAGGCAAAGATGGGAAAGCTACCTCCTACTGCAGTGGAGCCTAGCAAGTACTTCTCCAAGCCATATCACTACTTTGAGAGGCAGAAAATAAAAGCAGAAGAGCTGAAGAAGAAGGACTTAAAAGGCAAGAAGCCTGCTGTTGCTGAAACTGCTGAAGCCACTGTCAAAGCTCAAGTCCAACCTGGCAAAGGCATAGTTATCAAAGAACCAGACCAGAAATAGATTAGGAATTGACTTGAAGATTGTTGAAATCTTTTGAATGTAAAACATTTTTGTAAACCATTGAAAATGTATAAGGAACAATGTTAGAACAATATATGATAAATATATTTCATGATTGTTCTGTAAATGTGTCTATTTCTTGATTGTTCTGAAATGATGAATGTGTATACATGTGTGAATTTCTACATGTTTATGTTTACCCTGCTGAATATAATCTGCTGTACATCATTTTGTAATTTTAATTATGGATGGTGTATATCATTGACTAAGGGTTATGACTTCTCCAAATAGGGGGAGATTGTTGGGTACATTGGTCAAATGTACCTGATTTGAAGAAGCCTCACCCAACTCAATGATATACATCATAATGTATTTGATGTATGTTGAGTTTACTTGTGCAGGTTAAGAAATCACTGGACTGAAGCAAAAAGTTTCTAAGTCCATGTGTCGACACCCAGAGGGAAAGTGTCGACACTTGAGAAAGCTTGTGTCGACACCCAGACAAGCAGTGTCGACACTTGGAGTCATTGTGTCGACACCTGGGATGCAGAGTCGACACCAGACAGAAAGTGTCGACACTTGGAGCTGTGTCGACACTCAGTGAAGAAAAGTGCAGACAGAAAGTGTCGACACAAGGAGCTGTGTCGACACCCAGTAAAGCTGAGTCTACACCAGAAAGTGTCGACACTTGGAGCTGTGTCGACACTCAGCAAAAGTCTGCAGAGACTAAGTACAAGTGTCGACACTCAACACAATGTGTCGACACTAAGCAGAAGAGTCAGCACATGAAGTAAGTGTCGACACTCAACACAATGTGTCGACACTCAACAGAAGAGTCAGCACTTGAAGTATGTGTCGACACCCAGCACAATGTGTCGACACACAACTAGTAAAGTCAACACTTGAAGTAAGTGTCGACACCCAGCACAATGTGTCGACACTTAGCTAAAGACTCAACACTTGAAGAAAGTGTCGACACAAGGAGCTGTATCGACACTTAGCAAAGAAAAGAATTATCAAAAAAATATTCTAAGTACAAGTGTCGACACTAAGGGAATGTGTCGACACTCAGCTGAACTCTCAACAACAAGAAGGTGTGTCGACACAAGGAGTTGTGTCGACACTCAGCAAGATTCAACATAGAAGACTATGTGTCGACACCAAGAAGCAGTGTCGACACTTGACAGATTCAACACAAGAAGATGTGTCGACACAAAGGAGATGTGTCGACACATAGAAGAATTCAGCAAAAGCTAGAAGAACAAGTACTTGTGTCGACACTCAATTTCAGTGTCGACACATGCAGAAGAATCTGTGTCGAGACATACAAGGAGTTGTGTCGACACCTTGTAGACTTGTGTCGACACTTACACAACATGTGTCGACACTTGGACTATAAGTGTCGACACTTAAAGACAGAAAGTCTCGACACTTACAGACAGTTAGAGATTTTCAAGAAGTGACTGGATGACTTGACAGCTGCCGTTCCAGCCAGTCTACAGCAACTGTCAGAGATGTCAGAAGTCAGTTATGAACCGGACCAGCCGGTTACCATGAAGAAGGCCTATAAATAGGCACCCACAGTTTACAGAAACTGTTGTTGAAGTTGTTGATCAGATTATTGTTAAGGTTGATCACCTTGTTGAAGTAATTATTAAAGTGGTACAAAGAGTATCAACACAAGAAGATCTAGCAGTTCAAGTGCAGATCTAAGAAGTTGGAGAGAGAGGGCTCCATCCAAGAAATCAGCCTCTGGAACTAGGCTGAGAAGAAGGATTCAGATTCAATTCTGGATCTTAAGTGGCAGAGGTTAAGGAACAACTGCAGAGGATTCAGTCTTATTCAGTTCTACTCAAGAAGCTTTGAAGAAAGCTAAGTCAGGGTGAATCCAGCTGAGTTCTTCCAAAAACTCATCAAGAATCTCTCAACTCCCCTCCTTTAATTCTGAGTTGTAGAGTTATTATTTGTATTACATTTTAACTTGTAGGATCCTTTGGATCTGAGTGATTTGTAAGCCTGTATTTATAAAGGCTGAGGGTAGGGCTTGTTAGCCTGAGTGTAGGAGATTGAGATCTCTGAGTGTAGGCCTTGTTGGCTGAGTGTAGGCCTTGGTTGGCTGAGTGTAGGCCTTGATTGGCTGAGTGTAGGCTTTGGGATAAAGCTGAGTTGTAAGGCTTTGGGCCTGAGGTGTAGGAACCAATTTGGGTTCTGAGACAGTGGAGACGTTTGGCCGAATCTAGTACACTGCTAGATAGGCGAAGGGGGAAAGTGGATGTACCCATATCTTGGGGAACCACTATAAAACACTGTGTGCTGTGCTGTGATTGTGCTGTGGATTAGCTGTGTATGTTTTGTTATTGCTGTTTGCTGTGCAAAAGTAGTTAGAAATCTGTGATATAACTGTTTGGCTGCCAACAAAGTTAGAAAAGGATTAGGTCACCTATTCACCCCCCCCCCCTCTAGGTGTTTAGGTACCATATCTTTCACCAATGGCTTCTGTGATGAGGATATTTACGACTAGGTGAATAGGCGGTTAGAGCTTATCTTACTTCCAGGGTTTGAGAAAATCCAAGAGAGCTGTCTTTCTGGGTAAACATGACCCCCGCACAGTTCCAAATTGCCAAGAATTTTCGGGAATGTAGACTATACCCGCCAAACCGCGAGCGGAGTAAATGCTCCAAAAGCTATAAATATCCTGGGAGCTGAAGCAGTTTTCAAAAAAAAAAATTCAAGACGGGTCTCTTTTCTCCAACAACGGTTAACACTTTGTTGTCTGAAATGTCTGCAAGGACGAGCATTTTAGCTCGGATGGGTGGTAAGGGTCTAGCCGTCGAAAAGACTCCAAGCAAAGATCCATCTAGCCACGCAGTCGGCGAGAAATTCCTGAAGACCAGGACTGCCAATATAGCATCGCTCAAGCCGCGGAGTCTAAGCGAGAAGCTACTAGAGAGAATTGGAGATGAAGTCTACTGAGGAACGGCAATCTGCGAGTGCACTTTTCGAGAAGCTTGCGGAGAAGATTTTGAAGCTTCCTACCGAGAATGTTGCGGCCAAGCCTATGGAAGAACTGCTTGAGGGCTTGTCAAAAAGGAAGCCTAAGGAAACAATTCCGACCTCGACTCCCCAGCCCGCGACTACTCTAGATGTTGATATCACAACTACCCCATCTAGTGAGGCCGACGACAAGGCAGACTCTTCAGGAGTAGCCGAGCAGGGGGCTGAAGAAGAAAACGTCATCCTTGGTAAGGTATAGAAGGCAGCTAAGAGCACTGTGGATAAGCATAGGGAGAACATGGATGCAGTGATGGTTGCGGTCCCTTCAAAGAAGAGAATAAACAAGTCATCATTGACCGTGGTGGAGAGGGTAGAGGAGACTCTCCGACAAAAGAAAAGGGAGAACAAGAGGTCTTCTGCCCTTAAGGTGGCGACCAACCTGACTGACATAACCACGCGATCTAAAGAGGTAACCGCGTTGATTGAGCTTGTATGATTCCTAAAAGCAGGCTAGGATGGCTTAGTGGTTAACACTATCCTTCCTGCTAACTGTAATTTCTTGTAGGATATGGAGGACATCGTCAATCTCTAGCAAGTCCCCGAGGACCGCTCCAACCTGGAAGTTCTGTCGGTGAAGCTTGGAGATGAAGTTCCAGCGCCTTCTGAAGGAGATGAGAAGAATAAGATGCGAGAAAAGCTGCTTGTTGAGAAGGTTCCGCTGGCCACAGGAGAAGGATTGAGTTATCTCCTGGTTCGTTCTGCTGAAGAACAACATGAGGCCGACCGCGAGTGCACCGCCAAACTTCTACAGACAGGTATGATCAAACCAGCCCCGAAGATTATAAAAATTCCTCCACCTTATAAGGAACCTCCACGGATAAAATGATCTATCAGGATAATTACCGAGACCGACTACATCCTCTTTTCATGCAAGGAGTTTGAGAAGAACAGGCAGTCCGAGCGACTTCAGAGGGATCTACAACTGAAGAAGATTGACCCCGAGAGGCTGTGGCGACCTATATTTCCTAGCCGTCTAGTCTTAGCGGTGACTAGAGAAGATGAGAACCTTGGCTCGAATGGCTTATCTCAAAGTACTGCTGCTCTTTTCACTTTATCTGATCGACAATCTTTATTCTAAGTGATTGCTCGCCTTTTGCTGCAGATTTTGGTGAGTTGAAATCTCCGACCATCCTTGAGGAGTTCGCCCGGAGGCTTTAGGAGGATGAGGTACAGAACGCATTCTCCCAGTTTTTTTGGACTTCGAATGATTAATGGCAAAGCTCGTGGTCGAGGAAGAGTCGAGAAAGGCTTCAGAGGCAAGGATACGGGGGTTATCCTCCAAACTGGAGGCAAGCCGTAAGAGTGAGAATATTGCTTGAGTCCAGGTCGCGACCTAAGCTAGGCGGCTTCAAAAGATTAAGGAGGAGGATGCAAACTACAAGATAAAATACTTTGAGGCGATTGAGATAGAGAGAAGATACGACGACCTGATGTCGCGAGTCTAGAGAGATCGTGGCAGTCAGATCAAATCTTAGCTAGGGGCAAGACTTCTGCTCCGATGGCCGGACAGGCAGCCCTACTCGTGCGGCCCCGTGAACATGAAACTACTAACGAGCCCACTATTCCGATTAGCCACATAGTTTGGGAAACTTCCCGGATCGACCAGATTTAGAATACATTGAATCACCGCTTGGTAACTACGCTATCCATTCTCCTGTAAGTAGGAGACCAAGTGGCTCATCTTGGCAGGAACCCCATAGACTGCAGCAAAGAGTGGCGAGAAGAGAGGGATTGAGAAAACTATAAACTATGCACTGGCAGAAAAACTTTTTAATCACCACGACATTAATATTCTTACATACCTTGTGACTGCTTGCAATTTAACTTATCTTGTCTGCATAACTTTTGATGTTGATGCATAAACTTCTTGTATAAAACAATGTCGCTGCGACTAGAGCAGTTAGTTTCTTCTATTCGTATAAGAACTCAAAAAATTATAGGTGCCAAATAATTAACCGCGCGGGTTCTTGAGTTAGTCACTGCGACTAGTTGTTTACTTGTAGGTTAGTGAATTCCTATAAATAGAGCTTGACTCCGCATTCTTTGGAAGAATCTCGAATCACTAATTCAAGCGGCTAAGGTAAATGGCGCTCATGAGAGTATCTGTTGCTTCCGCTTTCCTTGATGTCGAACACAAGAAATCATAGATCACTAAGGATGAGCTTGACTGCTTTGTCGCTAAGCACATGACAAACCCTGGGGTAGTCATGCGACGACCTAGGGATGATGAGCGGATAAACACATCAGCCGGGAATTTTATCGCCATCCCCATAGACCTTTTTGACTTTGGATTTTCTTTGCTGCCACTGATAGAGTTTGTCGAGATTCTTGACTTCTTTGGTGTGGTCCCCAGACATCTCTCGCTGAAAACTGTCACTTATGTGATGAACTTCATCATCTACCCGCGGACAGAGCGGGTAAGGTTCACAATGGACCTTTTCAGCCACTGCTTTGTTATTCGATCGATTACATTTGGCAAGAAAGACAATAAAGTCTTCAAGGGCGTGGTGTACTTTGGCTGCACGGGGATGAATTCGGTAAATTTATCGAATAAGTTTCCGAACTGGTCGATTAGATTCCTCATTTTTGAGGGGAACTTAGATCTTTTGCATGTCGATATGCTTGATCTCCTCAGGGAACACCAATCCTTCAAAGCAAAACATGAAAATATTTCTTTTGTTGAGCTCTTCCCTGCTTTCCAAGAGGTGGAGTCTGCGAGAGGCGAGGCAGTTAAGGCTGTTGCAGAAAAAGAGATCCTTGAATAGGATAAAGATGAAGAAAACTCGGCCGAACAAGATAACCTACCCGCAGAGAATGCTAAGTATAAGGGTTCCAACAGCAATGATGGTTCGAGCGAGGAGGATTCTTTGAGCTCAAGATCAGCAAAGTCGAGTAACTTAATGAGTTCGTCCAGCTCGGCAGACTCAGAACCACAGAGGAAGAAGAAGAAGACCGCAGTTCTATATTTTTTTATTTTTCAGATCCGACGGTCTTGATATTTTGTAAATCGCGCAGGTATAATATATGTAACATTTTCAGTTAACAGAAATGAAATTTCACATTGCCTATTTGGGTTCATTTTATCCAAACCAATGTATGTATTTGAATCTGAAAGGTTACTTGCTTCCATCACTTCTCGCATAAGAATGTAGTAGCTTTGACAGAAATTCATCTGTAGACTGTTTCATAAAAAACTTGATAACCCACCAAATTTAACTAAAACACGATATTAGTCTGCAGGGCGAATAGAGTGACAGA
Organism: Platanthera guangdongensis; assembly: GCA_039583875.1. Taxonomy (NCBI): domain Eukaryota; kingdom Viridiplantae; phylum Streptophyta; class Magnoliopsida; order Asparagales; family Orchidaceae; genus Platanthera; species Platanthera guangdongensis. The sequence continues at coordinate 107,601,889 of CM077157.1, forward strand.
TATATGCAAATAGCATTGGTGATTAGAGTCTGGCTGAGATATCCATACAGCTGAATGTGTGAAGAGATGAACAGAAATTTCTAGCCGCATTGTCCGCCAAAATCAACTAAATCAACCAACGATGGTAAAAAATCAATCTTGTCTATAACCGCAGTGCTAACAGCACTTTCTGACTTATTTGTGGAGTTGACCATGACAGAATGAAGGAATTAATCCGAAAAGATAATTGTGACATGAAATAACTAGTAATACTACAACCACAACGAGCCTACCTTCATAGCAATTGTCTCAGTGTTCGCTCAGCTGTCCGGCCTCGCTCCATTCTAAGGTCCAGGACTTCTGGTATTCTACAAACGTGAAAGCTCGCACCAATACAATATCCTAAGGCACAGACGCCATCGATGGCCTCCACTTCCAGAAGCTCCATCCTAGTTCCATGTAGGAATGAACACCAAATCACTCCAAGCTGCAGCACAGAAACGGACACCATGTCCTTCCAAGTTTTCTAGAGGCTGCAAGCCTGTAAGTCCTTCCGAAACACAAATATATGGGGGCAGAACATCGCCCATGCCGCAAGAACTTGCCACCATCATTAATACTCCACAGCAGCCACACAAGCTTGTGCACATCACCATGCTCGCACATCCATATAAGGAAGATCCAAAAAGCGAATCGCAAAGCACAAAGAAGGGTAACATCTTCGCGACGCGTACATGTACCGTGAAACAAGTATGGGCAATGCATGAGCAGCCGATCGTAGGAATCACGGCCCAAACATCTCTCGTAGAACCTTCAGTCCGCGAAGTAGTCACGAGCAATTCCAAGACGTCGGCACTCACCCCAAGGACCCTCCAAGGGGTTGTTTCACGCAGCAAACAAAAGTAACGTGTGACACTTGCATACTGAAATGTCCCTAAGTCCATGACCTTAGGGCAACATGATTGAGCTCAAAACAATTAGCGCTCCTTGCTTCACGGACCATGACCCGCGAAAATTTTGGGGTATTTGATAGGGTCCCTTAGAAAATTTTGAGCAAATCCAGCCCAAGTAAAAGTGAGCCCAACCGGTCCAACAACATGCAGATAACTGCACATACCTAGAAGAACCAGAGAGACACGCCAGCACGCAAGCCCGCGTTGTGGCCTGTGAGCGTGCGACAAGCCTGGCCAAGCAAGGCCATCCCGTGCAACAATGCATGGCCATCCCGTACGGCCGAATCCCGCACAGCGACGCACTGCGTGCGTGATGATCTTGTGCGTTGCCGGCAACTGCCACCTCCGACGATGACTCCCACCACTGCCACATCAGGCCACCACCGCCGCCTCTGGGCTCCTCTCTAGGGCCGCCTGAACTTCCCGAGGGTAAGGTGGGGTACTTCAATAATTTAGGTAAAGGGGTGAACCACGTGATCAAAATGGCGCAACGTCATTCTCCAACACAAATAACTCGACTCAATTACTAACGCGCCCCTCCAGAAAACTGTAATAAACCTCAGACCTTCATTACAACCCAAGAAACTTCAGAGCCAAATGAGAGAGCTCTCAACTTTCCTTGTGAGAATCTATAATACTAATTAGTATCTTATATTTTTGCCAATCTATTATACTCATTAACTTTTACAACAATGCATGTATTCCATGTATTTTATATTTATGGTATGATTTAGAAGATTTTGTCTCTATACTATAATAAAAGGGGAAAGAGGCCTATGTGGTAAACATTCTAACGACCAATTATACCCTTAATAAGAAAACAAAAATTGTAATGCCCCAAAGCTCGAGGATGTTTGGGCTGAGTAGGGTGGGCAACACGGCGTGGGACACGGGCGTGTCCCCAAGCCGTATCCTACTCTGTGTGAGGTACACTGCCGGGGACACGGACGTGTCCATGGCTGTGTCCTACACTCGAGTGCTGGCAGGGTGTCTCGAGGGAGTTGGACGAAATGCGGTCGACGATCCTCGAGTGGGGTACATGGCCTGTGACACATGCATGTCCAAGGCCGTGTCCTGCTATGCACTTGACGAGTTCTCGAGTGAGTTCGACGAAATGCACTCGACGATCCTCGAGTAGGGCACACGGCCTATGACACGGACATGTCAAGGGCCGTGTCCTTCTCTGTGCTTGGACAGTGCTTTGAACACGGGCAGGACACAGGCATGTCTGAAGTCGTGTGTGGCACACGGCCTGTGACACGGGCGTTTCACACGGCCATGTCCTAGTCTATATAAGTCGGTTTCCTTGCCACTTAAGGTACACGTCCTGTGACACGGGCGTGTCACAAGCCATGTTCAGCCTAGTAAAATGATTTTCAAGGCTTTTCGTGGTCGTCCATTCCTGTCAAAGGGGATCCAATGGCCCTGAATTCTCCCTGTTGCTTATTAGGCCAAGAGTGGAGGATAAACTCTCTCATTTTCTCAAGGCCTTTCTCCTTCTTCAAGTGTTAGAGAGTGGGGAGAGCAAGGGAGAAGGAGGAGTAATCCGGCTGCCAGTGGAGCTTTAGAGCCCTGAATCACGTGCCGAGGCCAAATTTGTGGAGGCAAAGTCGTTATGGTGCTTTTCGGACGGCTAGTTTTCCATGGATCCAAAGCCATCGTCAAGGTTAACAATCTTTATTCCTTTGACATGTGAAGTCCTTAATTTGGCATATGCATGGGTTTCCCCCACCAAAAGGTGGCTTTTTGAAAGATTCCCTTGGGTTGATTTTGGATATCCCCAAGATGTCTTGCATGTAGATCCGAAAACGTGAAGTACGAAATATGCATACTATGTGAAGCCCATCTGGACAGGTTGGTCTGAATTGGTGATGGTTTATACAGCACACCGGAGAAGACTCCGCGTATAAATGAATATGCTTGTGACTTCAGTGGGTTGTGCCTATGAAGGGTAGTACAAGGAAGTACTAGTGTGAAAGTCCAGGAAAATACCGGAAAAGTGCTTGTGCTGTATGCTTTGAAAGACCAGTATTTTTGGTACTATAGGTGGATGTAGGGATTGCTGGATGATTGATCCAGATACGGTTAGGGCTAGGGATGGAAAGTGAGTTCTGTCGCTAACGTCGGGCGAGAGTAAGTGTCGCTAGCAATGGCTCCTAGTTAACCTGTGATTGCAAAGTCAGTCCTTCGGGGACTGCGTGGCTATTTATGAGCTTGACAAGATCTTGAAAAGGCCTCTTGCCGAACGGACAAGGGGATGCCAACCCGCATTAGTCTGGTCACAGAATTAACGATTTGAGCAACGAGCAAGGGCTAAACTATAACCGCGTTATAGTTGTCTGCCATGAGTGCCTGGGCTATTGGCCTTCGGTAGAAATGCATAGCGAGAGTCTTAGGCCTGCGTGCTATTAAGACTAAAGTCTCCAGCTGAAATCCGTGGAGCAAAATGCTCAAAGTTGTCATTGGGCTTCAGGCCTTAAATGGCAGTGGGCGACTCGTATATCCGGTACACCAAGAATGTGGCCTGAGTGCACAGAGCGTCGGGCCGTGTGGGCGACGTTTCTGAAATGTTGATTGTGCGTGAGTGCACATTGTGTGATATATCTGCTTGTGAAATGCTATGCCTGTAGGGAAGGAATACCACTACCCCGAGTAAGGGGTAGGGTCGTTATAAATTGGTCAGCTCAATGCTGACCGTTGCCTTATTTGTCACCGTGTGGTGTATTGTCCCGTGCAGGTGCAGGAGAGCTGAGCAGAAAATAGAGGGCTGAAGCCCGTATTGTTGTTGTTGCTACTACTGTTATGCTGGCCCTCGAAGGCCAAAGTATTTTATATGATAGTATATTCATGTGTGTCCGTCCTGCGTGCCGATGTATGAATGACATATGTATAAAGCTTAACTGTAAGGCCATAAGGCCAGAATTGCTATGTATTTGTAGTACATTACTGTGGGTTGTTATATATATAAATATTGGTTTATATATTGTGGACATTCAGAAGAGGAGTTCAATCAACTTAAAGGCTTTCGCTAGAAAGCTCTGAGTTAGGATGCGCAACTCTGATACTAACCCGTAACTTCGTCGCTTATTTGTGGCATATTGTGTGGGGCCCCAGCCGGACCTTCTATTATATGTCATGCAATGGATATTGGTGTTACAATTTTGGTATCAGCTTGTCTCGGTCTTTCCCTTTCGAATTAGTGGTCGAATTCTTTTATGGGGTGGCAAGCACGTGTAAGTGCAACCCACTATAACATTAATGAACTCAAGAATGTCCACTAAGGAATGCAATTACACCTATTTAAGGAACCTGCGCGTTCCTATTTTGGTTGTTATTGCTTGTGTACGGTCGTTAATGTGTGTCTTGTCCACCTATAGGTGACTCGTAGTGGTGCTGGACAGTCTGAGCCCCAGTATTCTGATGAGAGTGCGACACAAACTGAGGTGCCTACACCTCCGCCTTATGCAAAAACAGTACGTTTAGTTGCTGAGGTGCTGTTTCTAATGATTCATGCACAGCCTTTTAGGCAGGCGCAGCCTGCATTGGTTCCAGAACGGGTTGGGGTAAGGCTAGAACCTGTTGAGGCTGTTGATCTTTGGGCAGCTGAACGGCAGTTGAAGCAGTTCATGAGCTTCAATTCACCTATGTTTATGGGTGTGGGATCCCCAATACAGGAAGAAGATTGGCTGTCGCGCTTCAAGCGTATATTGACGGCGATAAGGACGGAGGAAAATCAGAAGGTCACCTTGGCCACCTTCTTGTTCTAAGGAGAGGCTCGGCTATGGTGGGACGAGATCGAGTTACACCACTTAGTGGGCAGGAAATTAACAGAAGTCTCAATTGAGGAATTTTTGCGACTGTTCTTGTTAAAGCAGTTGCCAGCGGCTCAGCGTATAGCCATGGAGAATGAATTTCAACGTCTAACTCCTGGCGAAAGTAGTGTGGATACCTACTTGCATGAGTTTACGCAGTTGGGACGCTATGCGGGATATATCTTCGTTGATGAACAACGAAATACCACTCGGTTCTATGAAGGATTGCGGGATGAGTTGAGATTCCTGCTATCAAGTTCGGTGAACCAAGGGTTTCCGGCATTGGTGGATACGGCGTGTGAGTTGGAGAAGGATATGAAGCGGGTGCAAGGAAAAAGGTACTTGGCGGCGACAAGGTCCGAGTTCAAAGTGCCGCACCCGGGGAAATTAAAGTACCGAAGGAAATGGGGTAAGAGATTCAAGTCTTCTTCGCAGCTCCCTCGAGTGTTGCATCAGAAGCAACTTCGAGACAGGGGCCTCGAACCTGCTATACATGTGGTAAAGTGGGGTATATAGCCCGACACTGTCGGAGTGGTCCACCAAAGGTTGAGAAGAAGATAGGAGCGTCATATGCTGATAAGGGAAAGGAAGTGGTAGAGCCCACCGCATCCCAGGCGCAACCCCGTGTGTATAATCTTGGCCAGCAGGAGGTCATAAAGCAAAGTTGCGTTGTCACAGGTATGCGATAACATATTTGCTTGCTGTTTTTACTATTTCATACTGAAAGTCCACCTAGTGTCAACTATGTGCACCTATGGGGGGGGGGGGGAATAGGTGACGTGTGGTTCTTTTGCGGAATTTACGGATGTACCTGCACAATAAAAACAAAAACCACAGCACACAGAATACACAGCAAATTTATAGTGGTTCCCCGACTTGGGTACATCCACTTTCCCCCTTCGACCTATCTCCCCAACAAGGGACGACTCGGTCACTTCACCAACGGGATTGAAATCCAATCCCTGCACTAACGGAAGGAGCCCTTCCACACGTGAGAGTCAACACTCCCACAAAGCGGGTTGCACCCAACCCTTACAACTCGGAACAAAAGTTCCTTTACAACGAAATGAAAATGTAGAATGTACACGTGATACAAACTTCTTTTGGAGACTACGGTGTTCCTCTTTGTTCGACGACGTGTTCTTGAAGTCGATGAAGAGTCTACGACCTTGGTCTCTCTTGGAGAGGATTTCCCCGGAACCGGCAGCGGTACATGAGCGGCGGCTAGCTCCGGGATCAGCGGCTGTGATGACGAGCGGCTGCTGAACTTGGAGATCCAAACTTCGTTGCGAAGCAAGCTTGGTCTACCAACGGTCACACGAGGATCGGTCGTCTCGATCGATTCGGATGGGAAGTTTTTCCGATCAACAAATCGAGAGACAAAGGATCTCTGGATAGACGCGTGAGACTCAAGCCTTGCTAAGCTTCTGTCGCCGGAGATCGGGAAGAAATCTCTCTTGTTGACGGTGTCCTACTTGCCCGACGGCGACGGCGGCGGCGGAGAGGACTCGCGGTTTTAGGGTTTAGTTGCGGCTTCGTTACTGTTCCTTTTCTCCGTCCATTTACTGTTCAAAATACCCGAGTATAAATACTGTAGCTACAGCAAATTTGACCGTTGTGGGACCCACAAAAGAAATCCCCAAAATCCGGTTCAAACAAGTCCAAAAGCAGAATCCGGTCCAGCAGCATTATGAGAAAACGTCAAGTCAAAATCGGCGAGAATCGCAGACGATTCTCGACGAATCGGCGAGAATCACCACGTGATTCTCGACGATTCGTCGAGAATCGTTTGTGATTCTCGTCGAATCACTTGTCGATTCTCAACGAATTTTACTTTATACATGGGCTGCTTGACCACTGGTTCGGCGGGAATCACAAGTGATTCTCGCCGAATCTTACTTGGCACTATTTTGAGATGGCCAAAAGGAGTCGGCGAGAATCACTGATGATTCTCGTCGATTCGGCGAGAATCACTAGTGATTCTCGCCGATTCGGCGAGAATCACTTGGTGATTCTCGCCGATTCGGCGAGAATCACTTGGTGATTCTCGTCGAATTTGCCTTGGACGATTTTTCGTCTTCCACCTAGGAGCTGCTCCTTGATCCTCCATGCTCCTTGTCTTCTCTTGCATATGAACGACCCTGTACTTGAAAGTAAGTGCACTCCAATAGAGAGAGTACACATAGGCCAACACACTGATCTGCTCAACGAGGGATTACGTCGTGCAGAGCCGTGTATATTGACCTACTGCACCCTGACATTGGTGTGCACTTAGCGTGGAGAAACTGCAAGTACAACTTGAAAAAGTTTATCAAATACATTGTGAATTCATCTTAGCTTGACAGGGGGCTTCCTCAAATCCAGGTAATTGTGGATACAATACCCAACAATCTCCCCCTATTTGATGAAGCCAAAACCCTACTAGCTAAGATGAATAACACCTATCAAATAATAATTATAGCATTTAAAAATTAAATGTGCAACACAAGGGAATATATGCAATCAGACCAGGACTTGAGTCATTCACACATTCAAGAATATATATATATATCAAGAGGAATATATTCACATATAATTCAGAATTGTTCATATGACAGTAATAATCATTAAACGTTCTTAAGACACAGTGACCAGCTATAAAATAATGACTATTTGTCCTTAGCTACGTCACCCTTCAGAGTTTGAGCCAAGTACTTTTTGCTTTGCCTTTTCATGTATTACTTGGGCTTCGGGTAGTACCTAGGAGGAGCAACTTTGTCTGGATCCTTGTTGTTTCTGAAGAAAATGTTGCGTTTTGCTTCAAATGCTTTGTGCGTTTCCCATTCGTACTGGCTATATGCTTCATTTCGATTGATCTCTCCTCTTTCGTACAGCCGGAAGGTGTCTAAGATGATGTTCCTTGAGACTGGACTCCACCTTTCATTTCGTACATCCTCCTCATTCATTCGAATTCTCTTTGCAGCCTGTGTCTCCTTGGATGTCCCTTCCTGAACTTTCCTCTTTCCCCTGGCTTTAGCTAAAGCCTCCTGGTCAAACATACTCCTCAGCTTGGATTTGGAGATGGCCCTAGCATCAGCTTCATCAGTGAAAATTTCTGCAGCACTTGTACTTACAGCCTCAGCAATATGTACTTCCTCAGCAGCCTTAGAAGTCTCAGGAACCTGAACACCGGCAGGTTGGTCAGGTAGGACGACGCCTAACGTGCCCAGTGCCTGTTGGAGCATCCACCAGCAACTCTCATAGACGTATTTGCTTGATTGCGCAAAGTTTACATCCATGCTTTCTTGGAGCTCGGCCAGCTTAACAATATACTCCTTCTCCCCCTTTTTGGCTTCGTCAGCTATGCAATTGGCATATGAGTGCAAGGAGTCATCAATATGCTTAGTTGTCTTGCCGAATTCAGTGATCAGGGCCTGCTGATTTGCATTTAAGGTGACCATATTACCATCAAACTGCTGAATATTCTTGGCTACAACGTGTGCGTTTTGATTTACAACAGCCAGAGTATCATTATTCTTTTTCAAGCCAGCCATTAACAGTGTGACAGCTTCGTCTGCCGCAGTATACTTTTCTTCAAACTTCTTCTCCATCACATCCAGTTTGTGGTTGATCTCTACCATATTTTTAAGCATGAGATCTTCAGAAGTCTTAATCTTCTTCAGCAGTGTTTTCTGAGCTGTATCAAAGGAAGCTTTAAGCTCGTTGACTATTCCTTGAATAACATTGATGGTGTGAGTGGCCAGCTCATCTCGCAATGGTAAGGTCTGAGGTACTTCTTGCCCTTGATCGTGCTCTGCAGCAGATGCATCGGTAGAGCTGGATACAATCACAGCCTCTATAGGAGGAATGTTGGCGGCCTCTTGAGGTTTATCAGACTCCCCCTCCACTGGTGCAGACTTATCAGATGGAGGTTCAACGGGAGCCGGAGTCTCCAACACTTCATGGTCCTCATTCTCATCGTCCTCTCCGTCCTCATCCAAAAATTCATCCATATCCGCAGCTTCTTCCACTTCTTGATCAGCAGTGTCTAGTGCTTCAGCTTCAGTTCCTTGAGTGTTTCTGTTCAGGACCTCCTCATCCTCCATCTCAGGTTCACTTTCTTCATGAATTTCGGCCACCGCATCCCTGGCCACCTGGGCGATGTCAGATATTATATCCATAGGAGTGGGTAGAGTCTCCCCCTCGATTCCTGCATTCACATTATCAGGTATTTCACCGGGGGAGACTGCAGGAGATACTTCCTCTTGCTCTTCCACAGCAGGCTGCCCGATGCGCCGCTCCCATCGATCGAACACAATAGCATCCATCTTTTTCAAGTAATGGAGAGGTACTCCTTTGCTCATGTCGAATTTGTCTCCGTTGAGCTGGTTGAGATATAGACTGATGATGCGGCCGAAGCTTGGAGTGCCCAGAGTGTCCTTGATCTTTTGGAACAGCAGCTCCCCCCAGTTGAACCTCTTTCGGCAGACCACAGCTATGAGAATTTTGAACATATCTCCGGAGATATGGTCATGGGAGCCTGGCTTGCAGATGAGTACTTTTCCTATGACGTCAGATAGGAGCTTCCCTTCTTCATTCATCTCTTTTCTCTTTACTGATCGAGTGCCTCTTGGTAGACCGCAGAACAGGAGGGTTCTGGCTTTGTCCTCGTCCTCCAAATAGTCTTCCTGCTCCGCACTTGAAAGCTGCAGGTAGCGAGTTAGCTTACTGGCAGACATCTTTACTTTAGTCCCAGCCACCTTGCTCTTGATGATGGAGTCTCTGTCTCGGAGCCTTGCGGTAGAGAAGAACTCCAACACTTCTTTATCTAAAACTTTGCAAGGATGCTCCAATACGAAGGTTAGACCGGCCTCTTCCAACATGAGAATGATATTTCGGAACTCGTCTGAGGCATGAGAGAATCCAGTGCGAACCAGCTCGCAGCCAGAAATCAATCCTGCAGTCGTCCTTGGAGCCATTGAAGATCTAGAGAGAAGCCCGACTCTAAGCATTAGGGAACATTCAAAAAGAAAGCAACACTTGGGGTTCGGCCTTGGAGCCATTGAGGATGAGGTTACCTAAGGGCTGACACGGAAGTGGGTTGATGAGCTTCGGGAAGATCTTCGGTGGATGGAAGAGTGTCCTGTGGGATTCGGCCGAGCTAGAGTTTCACGGGAAGAAGATCCTGTGGGAATAGTATCCTGTGGGTCGCTCACTTCGACGAGAGCGTCGGAGGGCTGCGGGTTTCGGCGAATCCGCGGAAGCACACTTTCGCGAAGAAGGCGAGGGTCATCGGGAGTTCTCTTGCGCGAGTCGTGAGGAAGGTGAACAGGCGGAGATAGTCTTTCGGCGGGATTTATATAGGTCATCGGGATTCGGGGGAAGCCGAGCGGTCGGCGAGTTCCTTCGGCGGGATTCGGCGGGATTTGTTTAATTTGGTTTCTAATACCGTTTGTCTAATTCGGCGAGATATAAAATGGGTCGGCGTGATTCGGAGTATATATATTGATGTTTTTCTTGACACTTTGGGAAGCATTGCACCATTTTCAAATTCTTCGAGTGTCAAGTTAATACAAGATTAATAAATACATGTTTATTATAACGACAATCTAATCGGATTTGAGCGAGACTTCTCCAGACACTTTTTGATGTCAATTGTGATTTGTCGAAATTCGCAATGACATATCTTTGTTAACCTTTTATTGATGTGTAATGGTTTGCATGCCTCGAGGTAATCTCTCCTTAAAGGTGCACACATATATGATAAGCATAAGTATACGTATACACAAGGATAAAAATATATATATATATATATTTAATTTGAATGAGGATGCATCATGACACAAGTCCTTGAACTGATCAAAATTACCTGGGATTTGGAGAGTCATCGTCTTAGTCCCACAGGTAGAACATATTAGTAGCTTGAAGTGAGTATGCTCAACAGGTAGTACATCTGTTATTGCAGACGCTTGTTCCAAGTTAGCCTTGACCCACTTACTGTCTAGTTCCCATAGTATTCACGGGGACCTAGACTACCCTGCAAGACAGAATTACTTTACCTTAGGAACCCAAATCATATTGGGTCCTAGGTTTCTATTAGCATAAGCATACAACTGCCTTCCTTGAGAAAACCTGTCTGGAAGACTGCCTCTGTCCCTATAATGTGGATAAGCCCTTGCTGTGGGCACAGAGAGGTTGTGCCAACAGTCAATGGCAAAGTGTCCCACTTTGCCGCAGCACCAACAAGAGTGAATGTTGTATCGCCGTTTTCGACCTGATCTAGTGACTGATGTAGTCACGGTCCTAGGTCTCAAAGGGATAGGGCATGTTCTTGTTGCACAAATTCCTTTTCCATCGAGGCATGATGAAGGGTGGAACGAATGCATGATGTGAGCGCTATGAGGCCGAGAAGGTGGTGCCATTCTTTCAGGCATCTTCCTTGCTGAGGCTCCATGATGCCTGACATCATGACTTCCATTCTCCCTATCCCGTGTCCTCGAATGGAGAGAATTCTTCTGTGAACTAGGACATGCAGATCCACACTTCGTTGTGGCAGTGGCCGTGAATACAAAGGGCTCAGAATGAGCCTTAGGTATTTCCTCATGGGTGGCCATGATGCCTCTTGCACTATGGACGTTTCCACATGGGGACAATTCACCCTTGCAGTGACCACGATTATTCCTGTGGTCATACCTGAAGGCATGATGAGTTGCCTTCCCGCTTGGAGTGGGAGGTCGGAACACGGTTTCCCCATTTCTCCATCCCTGGATAATCCGGGAGATCCACCCGGTTTCTTGCTTTCTTTTTATAGCATCAACTTTGGAAAAGTTAGATACTATACGTTTCTCATTATCTAGACTATTCTCTAGAGCTGAGATCTTAGAGTCCTTGACCTTGTTGGACGCCAATTGGAGAACCAACAAGATCTTCAGTCGAGCAATCTCTCGAGCTTGCTCCTCAGCAAGTAGATTGCTTTCCTGAAGGGCTCTCTTCAGGGAATCAGTATTTTCTGGAAGAGAGCAGTTTCTGTCTTCAGAAAAGTCAAAAGATGTGGGACAGGATGAAGATGATACCTGCTCATCTGGGTTATTGTCATTAGAATCAGTGACCAATGTTTCTTCCTCGTCGGAGCTGCTTTCCTCACTATCTTCTTTAGTCTCTGACAGGGATACTGGAGCTCTGATGCAATCCGAAGGATCCTTGCATTCATCTTCAGAAGTGAGGACCCCCACATACGCCTCATCCTCTGATTGGCAGCATAGTTCAGCTTTCTCTGACCCCCCCATCAGCTCTGAGATCATCATCCACAGAGATTTAGCCGTTTTACATTTTTCCAACCTGGAGCGAGAGGCTCCAGACCAGACATCCATGATAATTTGTCGAATCCTCTGGTCCAGTTGGAAGAATGAGAGTTCCATCTCTGTCATCTCTGCAATGCACATGGGCACCTGGATCCCAGAGTCGGAGGTCTTCATGGGAATAAACGGACCCTCCTCCAGGATGAAGGATGCTCGAGGATCGATAGCATCAAGGTGAAATAATACTCTCATCCTCCAGATAGGATAATAATCCTTTGAGCATGCAGGGAGTTTGAGTGGCAATACGTCATAATCCAGATCCATGCTTCTGACACTGGTGGCAGGATTCTGCTCAAGGTGTTAACCTTTTTGAAGAGCAACCTCCCTCTGATACCACTTGAAAGTCCACCTAGTGTCAACTATGTGCACCTATGGGGGGGGGGGGAATAGGTGACGTGTGGTTCTTTTGCGGAATTTACGGATGTACCTGCACAATAAAAACAAAAACCACAGCACACAGAATACACAGCAAATTTATAGTGGTTCCCCGACTTGGGTACATCCACTTTCCCCCTTCGACCTATCTCCCCAACAAGGGACGACTCGGTCACTTCACCAACGGGATTGAAATCCAATCCCTGCACTAATGGAAGGAGCCCTTCCACACGTGAGAGTAAACACTCCCACAAAGCGGGTTGCACCCAACCCTTACAACTCGGAACAAAAGTTCCTTTACAACGAAATGAAAATGTAGAATGTACACGTGATACAAACTTCTTTTGGAGACTACGGTGTTCCTCTTTGTTCGACGACGTGTTCTTAAAGTCGATGAAGAGTCTACGACCTTGGTCTCTCTTGGAGAGGATTTCCCCGGAATCGGCGGCGGTACATGAGCGGCGGCTAGCTCCGGGATCAGCGGCTGTGATGACGAGCGGCTGCTGAACTTGGAGATCCAAACTTCGTTGCGAAGCAAGCTTGGTCTACCAACGGTCACACGAGGATCGGTCGTCTCGATCGATTCGGATGGGAAGTTTTTCCGATCAACAAATCGAGAGACAAAGGATCTCTGGATAGACGCGTGAGACTCAAGCCTTGCTAAGCTTCTGTCGCCGGAGATCGGGAAGAAATCTCTCTTGTTGATGGTGTCCTACTTGCCCGACGGCGACGGCGGCGGCGGAGAGGACTCGCGGTTTTAGGGTTTAGTTGCTGCTTCGTTACTGTTCCTTTTCTCCGTCCATTTACTGTTCAAAATACCCGAGTATAAATACTGTAGCTACAGCAAATTTGACCGTTGTGGGACCCACAAAAGAAATCCCCAAAATCCGGTTCAAACAAGTCCAAAAGCAGAATCCGGTCCAGCAGCATTCTGAGAAAACGTCAAGTCAAAATCGGCGAGAATCGCAGACGATTCTCGACGAATCGGCGAGAATCACCACGTGATTCTCGACGATTCGTCGAGAATCGTTTGTGATTCTCGTCGAATCACTTGTCGATTCTCAACGAATTTTACTTTATACATGGGCTGCTTGACCACTGGTTCGGCGGGAATCACAAGTGATTCTCGCCGAATCTTACTTGGCACTATTTTGAGATGGCCAAAAGGAGTCGGCGAGAATCACTGATGATTCTCGTCGATTCGGCGAGAATCACTAGTGATTCTCGCCGATTCGGCGAGAATCACTTGGTGATTCTCGTCGAATTTGCCTTGGACGATTTTTCGTCTTCCACCTAGGAGCTGCTCCTTGATCCTCCATGCTCCTTGTCTTCTCTTGCATATGAACGACCCTGTACTTGAAAGTAAGTGCACTCCAATAGAGAGAGTACACATAGGCCAACACACTGATCTGCTCAACGAGGGATTACGTCGTGCAGACCCGTGTATATTGACCTACTGCACCCTGACATTGGTGTGCACTTAGCGTGGAGAAACTGCAAGTACAACTTGAAAAAGTTTATCAAATACATTGTGAATTCATCTTAGCTTGACAGGGGGCTTCCTCAAATCCAGGTAATCGTGGATACAATACCCAACACATACCTTGTTTGTAGCTTGTGTATGATGTGTTTGTATTAGGCTTTGTCCTGATTCGCGAATGTTCGGCGAGGGCACTGTTTGATACGGGTGCTTCTCATTCATTTCTATCTGTAGACTTCGTGTCACGGATTGGTGTACCGATTCGTATGGTGGCAGATAGTGTGAAGGTGTTGTTACCAAATGGATGTGTAATGCTTGTGGATAGGTCTTGTTTTGTGGAGGTGCGAATAGGAAGTCGTGATTTCGGGTTGGAAGCATTAGTGTTGCCGATATCTGAGTTTGACGTGATCTTTGGTATGGACTGGCTCTAAGAGCAGCGTGCCTATATAGATTGCAAGTCGAAGGAAGTCACACTGGAGCAGAATACCGAACGAGAAACAAAGTTTGTTGGTATGCGAGGGTCGAGCATGACATTGATGTCTGTTCTTCAAGTGGTTAAGGCAGTTCGGAAAGGCGCGGAGTTGTTCTTCACGCTTGTTGGGGCTGTTGAGCCAAAGTCCAGTGAACGTTCTGATTATTTTGGAGTTTGCTGATGTGTTTCTGAAAGAGCTTCCATGATTACCTCCACAGCGGGAGATTGATTTCTCGATTGAGCTGGTGCCAGTGCAAAACCTGTGGCCCGCTCGCCATATCGAGTAGTGCCAAAGGAAATGGCCGAACTAAAAGTTCAACTGCAGGAGTTGTTGGAAAAGGGTTATATACGCCCAAGTATGTCACCTTGGAGTGAACCTGTTCTCTTTGTGAAAAAGAAGGATGGTAGCCTGCGATTGGGTATTGATTATCGTGAATTGACAAGTTAACAGAGAAAAACAAATATCTGATTCCATGGATAGATGACTTGTTTGATCAATTGATGGGATCGAGAGTATATTCAAAGCTGGGTTTGAAATCGGGCTACTACCAGTTGAGAATTCAGGAAGGTGAAATTCCCAAGACATCGTTTGGAACACGCTACGGTCAGTATGAGTTCACTATAATGTCGTTTGGCCTATGTAATGTGCCATCGGTATTTATGGATCTAATGCACCGAACGTTTCGAGAGTACTTGGATCTGTTTGTGATTGTCTTCATTGATGATATCTTGGTGTCCTCTCGATCGGAAGAAGATGATGCCCATCATTTACGGTTGGTATTGCATACCCTGAAGAGAAATAAGCTTTACGCTAAGTTCTCAAAGTGTGAGTTTTGGCTATCGTCAGTGGCTTTTCTTGGCCATGTGGTGAGTGGAGAGGGCATTGCGGTGGATTCGGCAAAGATAAGAGCCATCCTGGAGTGGCCAGTGTTGTCTTCGGTGGCCGAAGTCAGGAGTTTCCTTGGACTGGCAGGATACTACAGACGTTTTGTAGAAAATATCTCACGGATCGCTTTGCCTCTTACCATATTAACGAGGAAGGATCAGAAGTTCATTTGGATGCTAGAGTGCGCACGAGCTTTTGAAGAGCTAAAGAGTCGTTTAACCACGACGCCCGTTTTGACGTTGTCATGTGGTACAGACGGCTTTGAGGTTTATATTGATGCGTCAAGGAGCGGCTAAGGTTGCGTTCTTCTTCAATTTGGAAAGGTGATTGCTTATGGCTCACGCCAGTTGAAAGTGCATGAGCGAAACTATCCCGTTCACGATTTAGAGTTAGTAGCGGTGATTTTTGCACTGAAATTATGTCGGCACTATTTATATGGCGTGAAGCTGGATATATTCACTGACCATAAGAGCCTAAAGTACTTATTAGATCAAACAGATCTCAATATGCGACAACGAAGGTGGATGGAGTTCCTCAGGGACTACACTTTTGATATTCACTACACTCCCGGGAAGTGAAACGTGGTCGCGATGCCTTGAGTTGTAGGACTGCGACAAGGGCAAATTGGTTGCATATGCATCATGAGCGTCTGATCCAGGAATTGGAATCTTTAGAGATTTCTTGTGTTGACAAGAATTCCACAACAAATGCGTGTTTGCACTGGACGGAGGTACAGTATGACCTTGCGGACAGGGTTCAACGGTCAACGAGACTTGATGAAAGTCTGCAATGCTATGCAGTTGATGGGTCGAATGACAAATTCTCCTGGAATGACGACCTTTTGTGAAAAGATGGTCGTTTGTGCGTTCCAAGAATGGGTAAGCTAAGAGAAGAATTGATGTATGAGGCTCATTTTACGAAATACTCACTTCACCCAGGAAGCACAAAGATGTATAAAGATATGAAGAAGCTATTCTGGTGTCCATGCATGAAAAATGACATAGCACTGTATGTGGCTAAATCTCATACTTGTGCCTTAGTGAAGGCCGAATGCCAGATGCCTGGAGGTTTCCTGAAGTCGCTACCTGTTCCGGAGTGGAAGTTTGATGATATTTCAATGGACTTCGTGCATGGTTTGTCGAGGTCTCAATGCAGTAAAGATTCGATTTGGGTGATTGTAGAGCGGTTGACTAAAGTGGCTCACTTCATTCGGAACAAGAGGGACGACTCAGTGAAAGTCATGATGAAACTCTATGTTGAGCAGATTTTCCGATTGCACGGTGTTCCCTAGTATCGTTAGTGATCATGACGGGCGATTCATATCGAATGATTGGAGGCTAATCCATCAATTGCTGTGAACAAAGTTAACGTTCTGTACGGTCTTTCATCCGCAAATTGATGGCCAGACAGAGAGGACCAACAGAACAATGGAGGACATGCTCCGAATGTGTGCCTTGGATTTTGGTAAGAGATGGGAAGATCATCTCTATATGGTAGAGTTTGCCTACAATAATAACTACCAATCAAGCATAGGTATGGCACCGTTTGAGGCTTTGTATGGTTAAAAATGTCGTACACCATTAGCTTGGGCAGAAGCAGGCGAATCGAAACTATATAAGCGTAAGGAAGTCGAAGAAGCTAATTCGACGATACGCTCTATTCGGGAGAGGCTATTGATCGCCCAAGAAAGACAGGCCAAATATTACAACGCCAAGCACCGGAACGTTGAGTTTGCGGTTGGCAATTGGGTCTATTTGAAAATTGATATAAAATTATTAAGCGGAGAAGGGGTTATATATGGAGAAGACAAAGTTAAAGAGGGAAACAGTGAATGTGTGATTGTGAGACATTCTCCGATTCTATATTCGATGAAGGCAAGTGTACCTTATCGCATATAGTATAGGATATTAAGTTTCATATCAAGGTCGTATTACCCGGGGCGATTTGAATACTTCTACTTCAAGGAGTTACTATTATCTTATCGAATAAAAGTTGTTTTGGGGATGCTTACTAAATTATAGAAGTGAGAATGCTTTGCTTGCAATTTAGAGAAAAGCTAAATGATAATTAAGCGATAGTACTCGATCGAGAATCACCTCAGCTTAAATTGATCAAAAGATGCAATAATAAACTTTTTAAATTAATAAGGCAAGAGACCTTGACTGCAGAGGTTCTAAAATCAAGAAAATGCTTCTCTCGATGTCATGCCCATCTGAGTTTAGGAAGGTCTGACCGAACTCTCATCTGAATCGGAGGCCTAAAACCCACTTTATGCTATGAACCCCGTTATTAGATTCCACTCCAATCCAGGAGATTTAACACCCACCTCTCTCGAGGGGTGCGTGCAACTCTCTTCACTCTTGAGTGCTCACTTCAAACCATCGTCCTCTTGGCTAGCCAAGAATGAAAGCTAATGATGGAAAATATATATCGATAATATATCTCCAAGCAAAGGTAAATCAAGAGTAAATCAAGGTATAAGCCTTACAAAGAAAAAAAACTAGAGCATCATAACATAATCAACTCGAACCTCAGATCATCAAGATCGAGTACAAGGAGGATTAGTTAATCATGGTGAAATGGGCAAAGAGAGATGAATAGAAATGCATTGAGAAAGCGAGGAAACGACAAACTTTTTATTAGCACTGAAAGAGAACTACAACTTTAAAATGAAAGATTACAGGTGCAGGAAATGAAAATTTATGCGAACATTGCCCTTAGCTACTAAGCAGTTACAGCAACTAATACAAAATAAGAGTAACTAAGCTAGATTACAGAGCTCGAAATGAGGAAGGAGAGTGGAAACATGGAAAATTACAAGAAATATAAGTAAACTAAGGGGAAGGACCTCCCCTCTCACTCCAGAACTGCCCATTGAACCCTTGGCAAAGGGCTGAATTTATAGATTTTTTCGGGATGGGTCACGCCCCCATGACACTCCCTGGTCGGGCGTGTACCTGGGGAGTGACACGGTCGGTGCGACTTTTCTTGACTTGAATTAACTACTGGATTTGACGGGCGTGGTTGTTGAAGTACACGCCCATATGTCACGCCCGGGTCGGGCGTGACCCTGGGGCGTGACACGTTTGGTGTGACTTTTCGGCCTGAAATTAACTGCTGGATTTGACGGGCATGGTTGTTGAAGTACTCACCCATATGTCACGCCCGAGTTGGGCGTGACCCTGGGGTGTGACACATTCGGTGCGACGGTGGAGCGGGAAAAAAAAGCGCGCTGCGGCGATTCCTCGGAACCTGGGGACGCCTCTGGACCACGCCCGTGTCGGATGTGATACGGGCATAACAAAGGGCGTGTACACTAAGTTTCCACGGAATGCAGTTTTGGACCAATTGATTCATTCCTCTGGGTTACACGCCCTAGGTACACGCCCGGGTAGTGCGCGACCTTGGGGCGTGTCACATTAAAATTCGGCTGAAAGCCGTGAAAACCTGTAAAAAGCAGAAAAACGCATTA
The DNA here is from genome assembly GCA_039583875.1 of Platanthera guangdongensis. Lineage (NCBI taxonomy): Eukaryota > Viridiplantae > Streptophyta > Magnoliopsida > Asparagales > Orchidaceae > Platanthera > Platanthera guangdongensis. Next base: position 107,620,655 of record CM077157.1, read on the forward strand.
GCGATAAAAATATATACAAAGGGGAATCAAGATAAGCACTTTACAAGACATGATTTGCTTTAAAATCCTGAAAATACCCTAATAAAATTGACTGCAAACCGTACTATCAAATTCCCCCAAGCTTAAGTTTTGCTTGTCCCCAAGCAAAGATATAAATACTAGCTAATCATAAAAAGTGACTAATTCAAAAAGTTTTAATCATGCTTACACAAGTACTATGTGAAATTCCAGGTAGGAAGAATGTAAAACGTAAATCTAAAACAATTATTTTGGTATGGTTAAACTTTTATAAACTTTAAATAACTTTACTTAACGAAAATAAATCATCCAGAATTTTGACAAAATTCTTTAAATAGATTTAAGCAAGGAAACGAAAATAAAAAGAACACATTGAGTTGTTACTAGATCCAAGCAACGCATTATAATTATATCAATTAAATAACAAAAATCTAAGTTTAAATCCAAAACTAAAACTGATTTACTTTTCTTCTTTTCTTAGTTGTTAAATAAAATTTAAAAAGGCGTGAATCAAAAGGACTTAATAGGACTGAAACGTTTGGTTTAGAATTATGAATATGAGTGAAATTCAAAGATAAACATGGAGTCTTAAAATCACACTAAACCAAAACAAAGAGTTCCAAAAAATTTCATTTTAAACAAAAAAAATATATATATTTTTCTTTTTTATTATTATTTATTTTTTTAGTCATCATTTTTTTTCTTTTCTTTTTACAAAACAAAGGCCATAAATATTTTTATTTTTTTCATTTTGAATTGGCCAAATAAAATCAAACATTTCTTTTGAGTACACTTTTTTCAAAAATTTCTCCAAAGATAACACAAAATTTCCTATCATGATTATGAAAATATTTGAATGAAACTCAAAAAAGGTTAGCGTGATTAGATAGGTAGGAATTTGGGCTTGGGTGAAAATGAAATGTTATGTGGAGTTATCAAACTAAATTGGGAAAAAAGGCTCAAAAGCGGCTAACTAGTGGTAAAAGATTTTAGGTTGACAGGAAAGCTCAAACGTAAATAAAAACGGCCTAAATCATTTTCACGCTTTTTAAATTTATTTAAAACATAGATTTGAAAAATTTCAAAAACAAGTCCTAGCTAATAAAAGAAGATTGTTGAAATTATCTTGAAAATAGAAATAATAGGTGACTTGGATCGTTCATATCTACTACGTTATTCAAAAGTTGTCCTTACAAAAATTATCTAAAGACGAAAAGGAAAATAGTGGATGATGAATTTTAGAAAAAATAAAGAAAATAAAGAACAGAAAACCATAATAGAAATGCGCATTTTAGAGAAATATTTCACCTTAACATGCTACCGTGAATTAGAAACACAGCATGACCAACATTTTACTTGTGAAATATGATTAAAAAAATTGATTAGAAAAATTATAATTATCTACGTTGTTTATAAAGAATTTTGAGAAAAACAAAACACAAACATGGGGTACTATTGAAATACCAAAATGCATATATATATATATATATATATTTTATATTTTGAAATATGCTATATATATTTATATTTTTTTTTGGATTTTTGAAGAATATTTACAAAAAGTAAAAGATATTTACAAAAAGCAAAAAAGAAGGAGGAAGTCCACCCCCAAGCTTAAAATCTACATTGTCCTCATTGGAGAAGGAGGTTAGAGATCGAGACAAACTTAAAGTACAAAAATGAAAGACAGAATGGAAAAACAGGAACTTCCTCGGTTTTATTTTGTAGCGAAAGCTGAGTGATGCCACTCCCCCATGCTTGTGCTTTGGATCTTCATGAAACATCTTTTGTTGGACTTTGTCATGGAATCAGAACCGTTGGAGCAGGCGCTCGCAGAAGTTTCAGCTTGTCGGAGCCGTCCGGGGCAAAAATTGTGAAATAAAGAAAACAGAAAAAGAAAACTTGGGTTGCCTCCCAAGAGCGCCCTTTGTTTAAAGCGTCGTTCGAGCTCGACGCATCAAAATAATATTGTCCAACAATAAGAAGTCTTAAATTATTATTATTACAGTCCAAATGAAGAAGAAAAGAAATAGTTCATGAGTTCGATAACATTAATTGTTCTGTCGCAGTAGGAAGTAAATCGTTAGGCAAATAGAGTTTTAATCGCTGACCATTTACCTTGAATTCACCCTTATCCGAGTGTGAAATGAGAACCGACCCATACGGCCAAGCCTCTTTAACAATAAAGGAGACGGACCATCGCGATTTTAATTTACCTGGAAAGAGGCGAAGCCGAGAGTTATAAAGAAGGACGAGATCGCCCGGCGAAAAAGATTTAGGAAATTTAATATTTTTGTCATGGTAGAACTTTGTTCGCTCTTTATAAAGCCAATTACTCTCGTAAGAGTTCGCCCTCCATTCGTTGAGTTCATTGAGCTGAAATTTACGGTGTTCGGCGGTTAGGGTGGGATCTAGATTTAATGTTTTGAGGGCCCAAAATGCACGGTGCTCTAACTCAATTGGAAGGTGGCAAGCCTTACCATAAACCAATCGATACGGCGTGCAGCCGATGGCTGTCTTATATGCCGTTCGATAGGCCCATAGTGCATCATCTAGTTTTAGTGTCCAATCCTTCCTGTTTAAATATATGGTTTTCTCTAAAATACGTTTTAATTCTCGATTAACAACCTCGACTTGACCGCTCGTCTGGGGATGATAGGAGGTGGAAAGTTTGTGCGTTACTCCATATTTTGCCAAAATTTTGGCAAACTGGCTATTGCAAAAATGAGTTCTCCTATCACTAATTATAGCGCGCGGCGTGCCAAATCGAGAGAATAATTTTTTTTAGAAATTTTACAACGACTCGTGCATCGTTGGTGGGGAGAGCTTGCGCTTCCGTCCACCTTGATACATAGTCGACAGCTACGAGAATGTATTTATTTTGATAAGAGGGAGGAAGGGGGCCAATGAAGTCGATGCCCCAAAGATCGAAGATTTCACATTCGAGGAAAATATTTTGAGGCATCTCGTCCCACCGTGAGATATTACCTACCCGCTGGCAACTATCGCAATTACTCACTTGGGTGTGAGCATCCTTGAAGAGCGTGGGCCAGTAGAAACCCGCCTCCAGCACCATTCTTGCGGTGCGGTTCGCTTGATAATGACCACCTGTTGGTCCTTCATGGCAATGTCCCAATATTTGCACTCCTTCCTCACTCGAAATGCAACGCCGCACTACGTGATCTGCACAGACTCTGAATAAGAAAGGGTCTTCCCAAAAGTAATTCTTTAAATCAGAAAAGAATTTCTTCTTTTTCTGACTTGAGAATTCCTTTGGCAAGACCCGCAAAGTCGGAGAACCAGGGCACAGGATAATCTTTTGAATTTTCGAGAGTGAAGAGGCGCTCTTCAGGGAATTTATCGTTAATGTTGGATTCCACTAATATTTCGCTGGCAGGGTTTTCTAAACGCGATAAATGGTCGGCCGCCAAATTTTTGGCCCCTCTTTTGTCCCGGATTTCTAAATCAAACTCCTACAAGAGGAGGATCCATTGCAAAAGGAGGGGCTTTGCGTCCGCTTTGTTAAATAAAAAACGAAGGGCTGAGTGATTCGTAAATACGATTACTTTGGAGAGGGTGATATAAGACCTAAACATATCGAAGGCAAAAACAATTGCTAGGAGCTCTTTCTTGGTGGTGGTGTAGCTGGCCTGTGCAGACGTGAGTGTCTTGCTTGCATAATAAATCGGGTGGATGAATTTATCCACTCGCTGGCCTAAGACCGCGCCCACCGCAGTATCACTAGCATCGCACATGATTTCGAACGGGAGCGACCAATCCGGAGCAACTAGAATTGGAGAGTATACTAATTTTTCTTTTATTAAATTGAAAGCAAGAAGACAATCGTTGTTAAAATTGAAAGGTGACTCTTTCTCGAGAAGATGGTTTATCGGCTTCGTTATTTTGGAAAAATTTTGGATAAAATGCCGATAAAATCCCGCGTGCCCAAGAAAACTACGAATGGCTTTAATATTCGTTGGAGGGGGGAGCTTTTCAATAATTTCGATCTTGGCCCGGTCGACCTCGATCCCCTTGCCCAAAATCTTATGGCCGAGGCCTAATCCCTCCCGGACCATAAAATGACATTTCTCCTAGTTGAGGGCTAAGTTAGTTTCCTCACAACGAATCAACACGCGCTCGAGATTTTTTAAACAATTTGCAAAAGAACTACCAAACACCGAGAAGTCGTCCATAAAAACCTCCATCACTTATTCTACCAACTCATTGAATATCACCAGCATACATCGCTGAAATGTAGCCGGCGCATTACATAAACCAAATGGCATCTGTCTGTAAGCGAAGGTGCCAAAGGGACAGGTAAAGGTAGTCTTCTCTTGGTATTCAGGTGAAATAGGGATTTGGAAGTACCCCGAGAGACCGTCGAGAAAGCAGTAGAAGGAGTGACCAGAAAGTCGTTCTAAAGTTTGGTCGATAAAGGGGAGCAGGAAGTGGTCTTTTCGGGTGGCATCATTGAGTTTGCGGTAATCAATGCACATCCGCCAACCCGTAATAGTACGGGTTGGAATTAATTCATTATTTTCATTGGCCACTACCGTGACCCCGCCTTTCTTTGGCACGACCTGTACTGGGCTTACCTAAGTACTATCGGAGATGGGATAGATAATTCCCGCATCTAGAAGTTTAATAACCTCAGCCTTCATGACGTCATTCATGTTTGGATTTAAATGTCGTTGGGGTTGGATAGTACTACGAAAGTTATTATCTAAGAAAATCTTGTGTGTACAGAATTATGGGCTAATCCCCTTAATATCGGATAACTGCCACGCAATTGCATGGCGTTGATTTTGCAAAACTAGAGTCAACTCAGAAATTTCTGAGTTTCTCAGATCTGAGGAGATAATAACCGGTAGCTTAGAGTCATTTTTGAGGAAAAGATACTGCAGATGAGGGGGGAGTTTCTTAAGCTCCAATATGGGTGGTTCCTCGTAAGAGGTTTTGAATTTTATGGTATCCATGGGAAGCGATTCGGGGAGGGTAGTGCGAGAGACTTTCTCTAAGCAGAAGAGCTCAGTGAGAAGAGATTCATCAAATGGTGAAGAAACTAATTCAAAAGGCACAAAAAATTCATTTTCGAAGAATTCCTCTAGACAAAAGCAGGAATCATCTTGCTCTAGGGTGTTGCGCATGTAGGGATTAATGCTGAAAGTGATTTCATCATCTCCAACCCGAAGGAGGAGCTTTCCATCACTAACATCAATAATAGTGCGGGAGGTGTCAAGGAAGGGGCGGCCGAGTATCAGGGGTACATCGGCATCCTCTTCGATGTCTAGGATGACAAAATCCAACGAAAAGATGAATTTGTCCACCTTGACCAAGACATCCTCCACAATCCCTATCGGATATTTCACAGAACGATCGGCTAGCTGAATGCTCATACGAGTGGGGTTCGGAGATCCTAGACCTAATTTCTTAAAAAGTGAAAAGGGCATGAGATTTATGCTTGCTCCCAAGTTCGCCAACGCATGTTTGACCAACGAATTACCGAATAGGCACAGGATGGGGAATCTTCACGGGTCATTCACTTTGCGGGGTAATTTGTTGAGCACAACTGCGGAGCATTCTGCATTTAAGGAAATATGTAAAATATCCTCGAGCTTTTTCTTATTTGATAGGAGCTCCTTGAGATATTTCGCGTATTTCAGCATTTGAGAGATAGCCTCGCAGAACGGCACGTTTATATGAATTTGTTTTAGAATTTCTAAAATTTTTTTGTAACTTTCTTCGGCGCATTCATTTTTAAGTTTAGATGGATACGGTAATTTTGAATTAGACGCATGTGGCGTAGGCATAGTAGGAAAATTTGAAGCTAAAATAACAGGAGGAGAGAGAGGAGAAGGGAGAGGTACCATAGGTTCACTTGGTATAGCAACTTCTTTTCCACTGCGGAGGGTAATGGAGTTTGCACTTTCCCTTGGATTTTGCTCGGTATTGCCTGGCAAAGCTCCTTGTTGCCGATCGGAGATTATCTTGGCTAGCTGTACCACTTGGTTTTCCATGTTTTTGATGGACCCGGCAATATTCCTGATATTCGTTTCATTTGTAGCAACGTATTTGGCAAAGACCTCTTCAAGTGAAGAGGGCTTTGCCTGTTGCGGTTGGAAACCAGGTGGATTTAAATTTAAGGGGGGAGCTAGATTAAATGTTTGGTTATGATTATGAGGGGGGTTATGGGGGCATTGAGCATTTCCTTGGTTGCTCCATGAGAAATTCGGATGGCTCCTATAACCCGCATTGTAAGTGTTATTGTACGGTGCGTTGTTCGGGTTATAGGAGGGCCGAGGAGCATTTCCCATGAAGTCAAGATGCTCTTCTGTAAAAGCAGAGTTATTATAATTATTAAACCAAGAAAGAGTGGCGGAGGAAGCAGTCATCTATGCCACCTGCTTTGTTAACCGCTCAACTTGGAGGGCAAGATTCGAAGTAGCGTCAATTTCAAAGACTCCCGCTGGTTTGTTAGACCGCACGCGGGGAGCATTCCATTGATACGAATTCATATCCATTTCCTCAAAAAGTTCCTGAGCGGCCTCTGGGGTTTTGTTATTTAGTGTTCCCCCAGCGGCCGCGTCAATCAATTGCCTTGTTAAGGAATTTAAGCCGTTATAAAATATTTGCACTTGTTGCCAATTTGGAAGCGCGAGGTGTGGGCACCTTCGTAAGAGCTCCTTGAAGCGCTCCCATGTATCGTAGAGAGTCTCCAAGTCTATTTGCATGAAGGATGTAATATCCATGCGCAATTTGGCGGTCTTCGCAGGCGGGAAATACTTGGTAAGAAATTTCCCTGCCATCTCGGCCCACGTGGTGATGGACCCTCTAGGAAGAAAGCTCAGCCACAGCTTGGCCTTTGACCGCAAAGAGAAAGGGAAGAGACGTAATTGAATGGCGTCATCTGAGACTCCATTTATTTTAAAAGTATCACAGATTTCGAGAAAATTCGCAATGTGACAATTTGGATCCTCGTCCGGGAGACCATCGAAGGTTACCGACTGTTGCACCATTTGGATGATGCTGGACTTGATCTCAAAGTTATTGTTCGCCACTGTGGGGCGAACAATACTTGATTGTGTACCCTCCAGGTTTGGCCGCGCATAATAGGACATAGTCCTTTGCTGGACCTCATTTGGGTTGGGAGGATTAAGATCCATTGTTTCGGTGGCAGTGTCCCCGATTGACTCTTCGATGCCTAAATGCAATTCCTGGTCACGAGAACGGAGGCGATGCAAAGAAGTGCGCTATATCTTAGGATCAAAAGGAATAATCAAAGAGCTTTCTCGGGTCATACACTTAAAAAGAGAGAAAGGTGGGGGAGAGATAAAACCGATACGAGAGCGAGAAAAAGAAAAAACGATAAAATTAATAGCTATCCTTTTTTTCAAAATATCAAAACATTTATCCCCGGCAACGGCGCCAAAAACTTGATATAAAATTATTAAGCGGAGAAGGGGTTATATGTGGAGAAGACAAAGTTAAAGAGGGAAAAGGTGAATGTGTGATTGTGAGACGTTCTCCGATTCTATATTCGATGAAGGCAAGTGTACCTTATCGCATATAGTATAAGATATTAAGTTTCATATCAAGGTCGTATTACCCGGGACGATTTGAGTACTTCTACTTCAAGGAGTTACTATTATCTTATCGAATAAAAGTTATTTTGGGGTTGCTTACTAAATTAGAGGAGTGAGAATGCTTTACTTGCAATTTAGAGAAAAGCTAAATGATAATTAAGCGATAGTACACGATCGAGAATCACCTCGGCTTAAGTTGATCAAAAGATGCAATAATAAACTTTTTAAATTAATAAGGCAAGAGACCTTGACTGCAGAGGTTCTAAAATCAAGAACATGCTTCTCTCGAAGTCATTCCCATCTGAGTTTAGGAAGGTCTGACCGAACTCTCGTCCGAATCGGAGGCCTAAAACCCGCTTTATGTTATAAACCCCGTTATTGGATTCAACTCCAATCCAGGAGATTTAACGCCGACCTCTCTCGAGGGGTGCGTACAACTCTCTTCACTCTTGAGTGCTCACTTCAAACCATCGTCCTCTCGGCTAGCCAAGAATGAAAGCTAATGATGGAAAATATATATCGATAATAAATCTCCAAGAAAAGGTAAATCAAGAGTAAATCAAGGTATAAGCCTTACAAAGAAAAAAAAAGAAAGCTAGAGCATCATAACATAATCAACTCGAACCTCAGATCATCAAGATCGAGTATAAGGAGGATTAGTTAATCATGGTGAAATGGGGAAACAGATATGAATAGAAATGCGTTGAGATAGCGAGGAAACGACAAACTTTTTATTAGCACTGAAAGAGAACTACAACTTGAAAATGAAAGATTACAGGTGCAGGAAATGAAAATTTATGCGAACATTGCCCCTAGCTACTAAGCAGTTACAGCAACTAATACAAAATAAGAGTAACTAAGCTAGATTACAGAGCTCAAAATGAGGAAGGAGAGTGGAAACATGGAAAATTACAAGAAATACAAGTAAACTTAGGGGAAGGACCTCCCCTCTCACTCCAGAACTGCCCCTTGAACCCTTGGCAAAGGGCTGAATTTATAGATTTTTTCGGGATGGGTCACGCCCCCATGACACGCCCTGGTCGGGCGTGTACCTGGGGTGTGACACGGTCGGTGTGACTTTTCTTGACTTGAATTAACTACTGGATTTGACGGGCATGGTTGTTGAAGTACATGCCCATATATCACGCCCGGATCGGGCGTGACCCTAGGGCGTGACACGTTCGGTGCGACTTTTCGGCCTGAAATTAACTGCTGGATTTGACGGGCGTGGTTGTTGAAGTACACGCCCTTATGTCACGCCCGGGTCGGGCGTGACCCCGGGGCATTACACATTCGGTGCGACGGTGGAGCGGGAAAAAAGAGCGCGCTGCGGCGATTCCTCGGAACCTAGGGACACGCCTCTGGACCACGCCCGTGTCGGATGTGACACGGGCGTGATAGAGGGCGTGTACACTATGTTTCCACAGAATGCAGTTTCGGACCAATTGCTTCTTTCCTCTAGGTTACACGCCCTAGGTACACGCCCGGGTAGGGCGTGACCTTGGGGCGTGTCACAGCAAAATTCGGCTGAAAGCCATGAAAACCTGCAAAAAGCAGAAAAACGCATTAGCGATAAAAATACATACAAAGGGGAATCAAAATAAGCACTTTACAAGACATGATTTGCTTTAAAACCCTGAAAATACCCGAATAAAATTGACTGCAAACCGTACTATCAAAAATCAAACCCTTCAAAGGTGTGTCCAGGATTCGGCACTTGAAAAAGTTGAGTCCGAGATATCTTGGTCCGTTTGAAGTGGAGGAATGAGTTTGTAACGCACCGAAACTCAAAAGAGAGACGAGTGACTTTATTGTACCAAATTTAGAACTTGGCAGGGGTACACGGCCTGGGACATAGGCGTGTCCCAGGGCGTGTCGGGGTCCTTTAAAGATCTAGCAATGATCCGGCAGAAATTTGGGTTCGACGATCGTCGAGCAGCGGTCGACGATTTGGTCGATATTCTGCGGTCGACGATTTGGTCGACATTCTGCGGTCGATGATTTGGTCGACATTCTGCGGTCGACGATTTGGTCGACGTTCTGTGTTCGACGATCGGGTCGTGGGTTCGACGATCGGTCTGTGGGTTCGACGATCGGGCTGTGCGTTCGACAATTTGGCCAGAGATTTCTGTTCGACGATCTGGCTGCATTCGACTATTTGGCCAAAGATCTTCGTTGGACGATCTGGCGGCGGTCGACGATCTTGGTTCGACGGTCGTCGAGCGCGGGGCAGATTGCGGCGTGTTTGACTCTGTCGATGCGGAGTGTCGATACAGGGGTTTTGGCAGGAGTTGACTAATGATCCGACATTGTTTTGTCGCGGACGTGTCATACTCTTGTTGGCGTACCATGTGGTGTTTAGCCCCATTTGTCCAGGTCAGACCTGGATCATGTCCGTACATCCCTTTTTGTGGGATCCGACGGCTGTGGTTATTCCGAAGGGGTTATACCCGAGAGAAGGGTTTCAAAACCCTTATTTTTTTGTCGTAGTTCTCTGTCTAAATCTTAGAGAGAGGGGAGAGCAAAAGAGGAAGAAGGAGTCTAGATCCAGTCGTTGGAGGAGTTTCAGAGCTCCAAATCGCGAGCCGACTTCGGATCTACGAAGGCAAGGAGATTGCGGTGCTTTTCATCCGCGTACATTTCCATGGCGCCAAGGAAGAATGCTAGGGTAACGATTCTCTAGTTGAGCATGTGAAGCTCTACTTCTTTTGCATAGGAAGCCCGCTCTTGCGAGTTTGCGGTGAGTTGGAGGCGTTCCTTCGGGTAGATATGTAAAGTCCCCATTGTGTAGAGTCCGTAATCGAGAACGGATATATGCATGATGTGTGAAGCCTATCCGGACATGTTGGTCTGGATCGGTGATGTTGCATTGCATAAAGGCCGGAGAAGACTTCATGCGAATGTTTATTTTTCGGGTTTTCTACGTGGTAGATTGCAACAGGGAGCCTTGGGGATTAACCCTAAGGTGCACCCGGAAAACTGGGCGGATGCATGATCTTGCCAACTTGGTGGCCTGGGAGCCAACTTGAACATAACCGGGTTATGTGAAGTGTGTGATGGAAACGGGACTCGGGAGACGTTTGACCTGCGCATATGTTTTAAATTAACGTTGCGGTGTGAGCAACGGGTCAGGCGGAACCGTACCCGTTCTATGTCGTTCGGTTAGAGCCGTTGGCATAGATGAGGGTCTTCGGCGGTCTATGGTTTAAATTACCGTGACCCATGCCGGGAAGACAAAATGCTCATTGTTTGGCCGTCCAAAGGGATGGTGGTGAGTCGGCGGACTTTGACCGTGATCACCGAGAATGTGCCCTGAGTGCAAGGGGTGTGTGGCCATGTCAGCCTACGCATGTGATGTAGTGATAATACTACTGCTTGGTTATACTAATAAAGTGCAGGGAAGGAGCATCGCTGCCCCGAGTTGGGGGCGGGATCATTATAATTTGGTCAGCATTGCTGACCGTTGCTTTTGTTTGCCACCGTGCGGTGGTTTGTTGCTTGCAGGTGCTGCTGGACCAAGCGGCTAATAGCGGGCTAAAGCCCAAATTGCGAAGCCGGCCCTAGAAGGCCTAATTGGAGTGTTTACTTGCTTTTGTTCATGTATGACCGGTCTGCGTGTCGTGGTATGGAAAACATGTAATATGAGTGAACCATTTGTAAGGCCTTAAGGCCAGTACTTGTGTATATACTTCATTCCTTTTTTGTCTTGTTAGTGGACATTCATGTTTGTTTCAGAGTTCTTTTAATTGCAACTATTTAAATTGCTTGCGCTAGAATGCTCTGTGTAGGACGTTGTGATTGGTTGGATGGTTTCCATTGAGTAACCACCCGGTCTGTCTGTGGTATATGGTGTCGGGCCCCGGCCGGACCTACTGCTATATGCTATGCGACGGATATGGGGTGTTACAATTTGGTATCAGACTACTGTTTTCGGTCAGGCTTAAATGAATTCGTGGACGAATTCCTTTTAAGGGGTGGTGAGCACATGTTTGTGTGTCATCGTTATTCGTTATAACAACAAAAGAACCCATGAATGTCCACTTAAGAATGAAAATACACGTGTTTGGGGAACCTGCGTGTTCCTATAATTGTTGTTTGCAATATTGTTTGGTCTCTTAACGGTGTTTTGTACCACTATAGGTGATCAGAAGCGGTGTTGGGCCGTCGGAACGTCGAGTTTCTGAGGCTAGCAGTGCACCAAATGATGCTCCTGCAACACCTCCTTCGGCAGAAACCATTCGACTGGTGGCTAAAGCAGTGTTTGCAATAATCAATGTGCAGCCTGCAAGGCAAATGCAGCAGCCCGCTCCTGCGATGGAGCAGGTACAACTGCAAGCGGCTGAGCAGAAAAGAATGGAACAGGTAGTAGAGGAAACGGTGGTGCCGAGGAGGGAAACCGAGAGACAGCTCAAACATGTCATGAGCTTTAATCCTCCGGTATTCTCGGGGTTGGGAACCCCATCTCAAGCTGAAGACTGGCTTTCCAGGGTCAAGAGAGTCTTGACAGCAGCGGAGACGGAAGAATGGAAAATTACCACTATTGCTACGTTCCTTCTGGACGTTGAAGCGAGATTGTGGTGCGAAGGATTGGAGCTGCATCTATTGAGAGGTAAGCAACTTACAGACGTCTCGATGGAGGAGTTCTCGTGACTGTTCTTGGCTAGGTACCTCCCTTCGACGCAGAGGATAGCTTTCGAGAACGAGTTCCTGAAGTTGGTTCAAGGAGAGAGTAGCATGGATGAATATCTCCAAGAGTTTACTCGATTGAGTCGGTATGCTAGATCCACCATCGCGGATGAGGAGCACAAGACGAATCGATTCTACAAAGGGTTGAGAGATGATTTGAGGCTACTACTCTCGGGGCCGATGACGCAGGGTTTCTTGACCTTGGTCAACACGGCCCGGTCCTTGGAGAAGGACAAGAAGAATGTACAATCAAAGAAGAGCATTGGTGATAAGAAGTCTGGGTTCAAAGTGCCGACTACTTCAAAGTCCGACTATCAAAGGTTCTTTAAGAAGTCTAGGACTTCGGGTCCAGCTCCTTCTTCTGGTGCTTCTGGGGAGACTACGGGTCGGACCCCGGGTGCATGCTTTACTTGTGGAAAGCCGAGGCACTTTGCCCGCGATTGCTGGAGCGGACGTCCCAAGTCCGAAAGGAAGCCGGGAGCGACATATGAAGAGAAGGGCAAGGCGGTGGAGTCAACCGCGTCCCATTATGCTCCGGCCCAACCAAGGGTTTATAATCTTGGCCAACAGGAGGCCATCAAACAGGCAGATGTGGTGACAGGTAAAATTTAAATTTATAGCAAGTTAATCTTTTAAATACTAGTTATGTGCTTGTTACCTTACCACTGCTTGTTTAGGATTTGTTTTGATTTGTGAAAATCCGGCAAGAGCACTCTTCGATACAGGAGCTTCACACTCCTTTTTGTCCGAAGAATTCATATCGCGCATCGGAGTACCTTCTTCGATGGCGAAGGACAAGTTGGATGTGTTGTTGCCCAATGGGTGTTCAATGCGCGCGGATAGAATCTGTAGCGTGAAGATTCGAATTGGGAGCCAGGAGTTCCATTTGCAAGCGTCATTATTGCCGCTAGTGGAATTCAATGTTATGTTTGGCATGGACTGGTTCTCGGAGCAGCGAGCTTATTTTGATTGCGGTAGCAAGGAAGTCAAGCTGGGAGCGGGTCGTGAGATGACTTTCACGGGCTTGAAGGGGTCGAGCAAGACATTGATGTCTGATCTTCAGGTGGTGAAGGCGGTTCGTGCTGGTGCAGAACTGTTCTTTACACTAGTGGAGGTTGCAAAGCCTAAGCACGCGTTGGACAGTATTTCAGTGGTATCGGAGTACCCTGATGTGTTCTCTAGCGATCTTCCTGGAGCCCCGCCACAGCGGGAGATAGATTTTACGATAGAGCTCGTGCCAGGTGCAAAGCCTGTATCACGCTCTCCATATCGGCTAGCGCCTAAGGAAATGGCGGAGCTGAAGGTTCAACTACAAGAGTTGTTGGAGCAAGGGTATATCCATCCAAGTTCTTCGCCTTGGAGCGCGCCGGTCCTCTTTGTTAAGAAGAAGGACGGAATCTTGAGGCTATGTATTGATTATCGAGAGCTCAACAAGTTGACGGAAAAGAATAAGTACCCGATCCCCCGGATTGATGATCTATTCGATCAGTTAGTCGGGTCGACGGTGTACTCAAAGTTGGACCTCGAGTCCGGGTACTATCAGCTGCGAATATGGGAGAGTGATATCCCGAAGACAGCGTTCAGTACGAGATACGGGCATTACGAGTTTACGGTCATGCCGTTTGGGCTGACGAATGCGCCGTCAGTGTTCATGGATTTGATGAACAAGACCTTCAGGGAGTACTTGGACCATTTTGTGATCGTTTTCATCGACGATATTTTGGTGTACTCGGAGAGTGAGGAAGATCACTTTAGGCATCTTCATTTGGTTTTGGAGACGCTAAGGAGGAATCAATTGTACGCCAAGTTCTCGAAGTGCGAGTTTTGGTTGTCCTTAGTGGCGTTCCTCGGTCATATAGTGAGTGGGGAAGGTATTGCAGTGGATCCGGTGAAGATTATTGCAATACGGGAGTGGCCTGAGATTTCTACGGTAGCGGAAGTCCGGAGCTTTCTGGGGCTTGCCGGCTATTATAGGCACTTCATAGAGAACTTCTTGTGGATTGCGTTACCTCTCACTACTTTGACGAGGAAGGAGCAGAAGTTTGTTTGGACGCCGGAGTGCACGCGAGCTTTTGAGGAGTTGAAATGTCAGTTGACCACGGCGCCTGTGCTAAGTTCGTCGAGTGGGACCGAAGGTTATGAGATTTATAGCGATGCTTCGGGCAGTGGTTTGGGTTGTGTGCTGTTACAGCATGGAAGCGTTATAGCATATGGCTCGAGATAGCTGAAGGTGCATGAGAGGAACTATCCGGTCCATTACTTGGAATTAGCGGCCGTGATTTTTGCCTTGAAGCTGTGGAGGCATTATTTATACTTTGTGAAGATTGATATCTACACCGATCATAAGATCCTGAAGTATTTGATTGATCAAAAAGATCTGAATATGCGGCAGCGTAGATGGATGGAGTTCCTGGGGTACTATACATTCAAGATCCACTATGTGCCTAGTAAGGGCAATACGGTTGCGGACGCGTTGAGTCGCCGAGCCCCAACTCAAGCCAATTGGCTATCGGTGCATGATGACCAGTTGGTTCGGGAGTTGGAGGCGTTGGAGATTTCTTGCGTGGATAAACAGTCAAGTGTTGAAGCACTATTGAATTGGACTGAAGTCCAATATGACCTGGCTGATCGGATTCGGCAAGCTTTGGATTTGGATGGCCACATGAAGCAACTCATGATAGAGGCTCTGGATGGGTCAAATTCCCAATATGAAGTTGTGGATGGATTACTTTGGAAAGACGGTCGTATGTGCGTCCCAAGCATGGGCAATTTGCGGGTGGAATTATTGTATGAGGCGCACCATACCAAGTACTTGATTCACCCGGGGAACACAAAGATGTACCGCGACGTTAAGAAACTATTTTGGTGGCTGGGTTTGAAGAAGGATGTGGCGCTCTATGTGGAGAAGTGCCAAACTTACGCCTTGGTGAAGGCGGAGTGCCAAAAGCCGGGAGGATTTCTGAAGTCCTTGCCTAATCCGGAGTGGAAATTCGACGACATCACTATGGACTTTGTGCACGGGTTGCCAAGATCGCAAAAGGGGAGCGACGCCATCTAGGTGGTCGTAGATCGGCTAACGAAGGTGTCGCATTTCATTCCGTATAGGAAGGATGATCCGGTGGAAAAGTTAGCAAAGTTATATGTGGATAACATAGTGCGGCTCCACGGTGTGCCCCGCAGCATCGTGAGTGACCGAGATGGGTGGTTCACGTCCAATGATTGGAGGCTTGTGCAGCAAATGTTGGGAACAAAGCTGAGTTTTAGCACAGCCTTCCATCCGCAGACGGATGGGCAGACCGAGAGGGTCAATAGAACTATGGAAGACATGCTCCGCATGTGTGTCTTGGACTTTGGAAAGCAATGGGAAGACCATCTTTATTTGGTGGAATTTACGTACAACAATAGCTACCAGGCGAGTATTCAAATGGAGCCCTTCGAGGCCCTTTATGGTAGAAGATGTCGCACACCGTCGTTCTGGTTGGAAACGGGTGAGTCAAAGTTGTACAAGCATCAAGAGGTGGAAGATGCTACTTCGTTGGTGCGAACCATTCGGGAGAGATTGCTTATCGCTCAGGAACGACAAGCGAAGTACTATAATGCCAAGCACAGGAACGTGGAGTTCGTTGTGGGCGACTGAGTGTACTTAATGATCAAGCCGTTCAAGGGTGTCTCGTGGGTGCAGCGCTTGAAAAAGCTAAGCCCGAGGTACCTTGGGCCGTTTGAGGTTCTGGAGCGGGTTGGCAAAGCAGCCTATCGTTTGAAGCTATCTGTGGAGCTCAGTGGTCTACATGATGTATTCCATATATCGGTGCTACGGAAGGCGGTGCAAGAGCCTATGCAAGTGATCGTGGTCGATCAAGTGCCGATTGATAGTGGGTTGACGACAAAGGTCAAGCCCGTGCGGATTGAAGACTCGAAAGTCAAGCGGCTACGCAATAGAGAGATCAGGATGGTCAAGGTCCAATGGGACAATTGCGGTCGAGAGGAGCTCTCTTGGGAACGAGAGCAGACTATGCTTGATGAGTATCCGGAGTTGTTCCGCTCAGGTACAATTTAATTTTGTACTTGTCTTTCCTTTATGTAATTTCGTGGACGAAATTCTTTTAAGAGGGGGAGAGCTGTAACACCCCGAAACTAAAAAGAGCAACGGGTGACGTTTCTGCACCAAATTTGGAATTTGGCAGGGGTACACGGCCTGGGACATGGGCGTGTCCCCGGGCATGTCGGGGTCCTTCAAAGATCTAGCAACGATCAGGCAGAAATCTGGGTTCGACGATCGTCGAGCAGCGGTCGACGATTTGGTCGACATTCTGCGGTCGACTATTTGGTCGACATTCTGCGGTCGACGATTTGGTCGACATTCCGCGGTCGATGATTTGGTCGACGTTCTGCGGTCGACGATTGGGCCGTGGGTTCGACGATCGGGCCGTGGGTTCGACGATCGGGCTGTGCATTCGACGATTTGGCCAGAGATTTCTGTTTGACGATCTGGCTGCGTTCGACGATTTGGCCAGAGATCTCCGTTCGATGATCTGGCAGCAGTCGACGATCTTGGTTCGACGATCGTCGAGCGCGGGGCGGATTGTGGCGTGTTTGACTCTGTCGACGCGGAGTGTCGACACAGGGGTTTTGGCGGGAGTTGACTAATGATCCGACACTGTTTTGTCGTGGATGTGTCCTACTCCTGTTGGCGTACCATGCGGTGTTTAGCCCCATTTGTCCAGGTCAGACCTGGATCGTGTTCGTGCATCCATTTTTGTGGGATCCGACGGCTATGGTTATTTTGAAGGGGTTATACCCGAGAGAAGGGTTTCAAAACCCTTTTTTTCTGCCGTAGTTCTCTATCTAAATCTTAGAGAGAGGGGAGAGCAAAAGAGGAAGAAGGAGTCTAGATCCAGTCATTGGAGGAGTTTCAGAGCTCCAAATCACGAGTCAACTTAGGATCTACAAAGACAAGGAGATTGCGGTGCTTTTCATCCGCGTACATTTCCATGGCGCCAAGGAAGAACACTAGGGTAAAGATTCTCTACTTGAGCATGTGAAGCTCTACTTATTTTGCATAGGAAGCCCGCTCTCGCGAGTTTGCGGTGAGTTGGAGGCGTTCCTTCGGGTAGATATGTAAAGTCTCCGTTGTGTAGAGTCCGTAATCGAGAATGGATATAGGCATGATGTGTGAAGCCTATCCGGATATGTTTGTCTGGATCGGTGATGTTGCATTGCATAAAGGCCGGAGAAGACTCCGTGCGAATGTTTGTTTTTCGGGCTTTCTACGTGGTAGATTGCAACAGGGAGCCTTGGGATTAACCCTAAGGTGCACCCGGAAAACTGGGCGGATGCGTGATCTTGCCAACTTGGTGGCCTGGGAGCCAACTTGAACATAACCGAGTTAGGTGAAGTGTGTGATGGAAACGGGACTTGGGAGACGTTTGACCCGCGCATATGTTTTAAATTAACATTGCGGTGTGAGCAACGGGTCAGGCGGAACCGTACCCGTTCTATGTCATTCAGTTAGAGCCGTTGCCATAGATGAGGGTCTTCGGCGGTCTATGGTTTAAATTACCGTGACCCATGTCGGGAAGACAAAATGCTCATTGTTTGGCCGTCCAAAGGGATGGTGGTGAGTCGGCAGACTTTGACCGTGATCACCGAGAATGTGCCCTGAGTGCACGGGGTGTGTGGTCGTGCGAGCCTACGCCTGTGATGTAGTTATAATACTACTGCTTGGTTTTACTAATAAAGTGCAGGGAAGTAGCATCGCCGCCCCCAGTTGGGGGCGGGATCGTTATAATTTGGTCAGCATTGCTGACCGTTGCTTTTGTTTGCCACCGTGCGGTGGTTTGTTCTTGCAGGTGCTGCTGTACCAAGCGGTCAATAGCGGGCTAAAGCCCAAATTACGACGCCGGCCCTCGAAGGCCTAATTGGAGTGTTTACTTACTTTTGTTCATGTATGACCGGCCTGCGTGCCGTGGTATGGAAAACATGTAATATGAGTAAACCATTTGTAAGGCCTTAAGGCCAGTACTTGTGTATGTACTTCATTCCTTTTTGGCTTGTTAGTGGACATTCATGCTTGTTGCTGGGTTCTTTTAATTGCAACTATTTAAACTGCTTCCGCTAGAGTGCTCTGTGTAGGACGTTATGATTGGTTGGATGTTTTCCATTGAGTAACCACCCGGTCTGTCTGTAGTATATGGCGTCGGGTCCCGGCCGGACCTACTGCTATATGTTATGCGACGGATATGGGGTGTTACAGAGTTGGTGAAGTTGCTTATAGGCTAGCTCTGTCAGACGAATTGAGTGGATTGCATGATGTGTTCCACATCTCAGTGCTTCAAAAAGCCATGAAAGATCCATCTCAAGTGATTGCAAATGATCTTGTACCGATCGAATTTGTGTTGACGACGAAGGTTAGGCCCATTTGGATCGAGGATAAGGCCGATAAGCAGTTGTGGAACAAGACAATCGTTATGGTCAAGGTCTGATGGGACAACTGTGGCCGTAAAGAGCTAACATGAGAGCAGGAGCAGACAATGCGTGCTAAGCTCCCCGAATTGTTTGTGTAAAACATGTATAACAGTTTGTGTGTACAAAAAATGTTGTAATACATTTTGTTGAAGAGTTTCCCGAGTACTGTATGCAAATTTCGGGAAGAAATTTCTTGTAAGGAGGGGAGGATTGTAATACCCCAATGCTTGAGAATGTTTAGGCTGAGTAGGGTGGGCAACACGGCCTGGGACACGGGCGTGTCCCCAAGCCGTGTCCTACTCTATGTGAGGTACATGGTCGGGGATACGGGCGTGTCCATGGCGGTGTCCTGCACTCGAGTGATTGCAGGGTGTCTCGAGTGGTTTCGACGAAACACGGTCGATGATCCTCGAGTGGAGTACACGGCCTGTGATACGGGCGTGTCCAGGGCCGTGTCCTGCTATGCACTCGATGAGTTCTCGAGTGAGTTCGATGAAATGCACTCGACGATCCTTGAGTGGGGCACACGGCCTATGACACGGGCGTTTCAAGGGTCGTGTCCTTCTCTGTGCTTGGACGGTGCTTTGAACACGGGCATGACACGGGAGTGTCTGAAGCCGTGTCTGGCATACGGCCTATGACACGGGCGTGTCACACGGTCGTGTCTTGGTCTAGATAAGTCGGTTTCCTTGCAGCTTAAGGTGCAAGGCCGATAAAATGGGTGTGTCACAAGCCGTGTTCAGCCTAGGAAATTGATTTTCAAGGCTTTTCATGGTCGTCCATTCCTATCAAAGGGGATCCAACGGCCCTGAATTATCCCTATTGCTGATAAGGCCAAGTGTGGGGGATAAACTCTCTCATTTTCTCAAGGCCTTTCTCTTTCTTCAAGTGTTATAGAGTGGGGAGAGCAAGGGAGAAGGAGGAGGAATCAGGCTACCGGTGGAGCTTCTGAGCACCGAATCGCGTGCTGAGGCCATGTTTGGGGAGACAAAGCCGTTGTGGTGCTTTTCGGACTGCTAGTTTTCCATGGCTCCAAAGCGATCGTCAAGGGTAACGATCTTTCTTCCTTAGACATGTGAAGTCCTTAATTTGGCATATGCATGAGTTTCCCCCACCAAAAGGTGGCTTTTTGAGGGATTCCCTTGGGTTGATTTTGGATATCCCCAAGATATCTTGCATGTAAATCCGAAAATGTGAAGTACAGAATAGGCATACTGTGTGAAGCCCATCTGGACAGGTTGGTCTAGATTGGTGATGTTTTATATTGCACATTGGAGAAGACTCCACGTATAAATGAATATGCTTGTGACTTCAGTGGGATGTGCCTATGAGGGGTAGTAGCAGGAAGTAGTGGTGTGAAAGTCCCGAAAAATACATGCAAAGTGCTTATATTGTATGCTTTGAAAGACCAGTGTTTCTGGTACTGCAGGTGGCTGCAGGGATTGCTGGATGATTGATCTAGATACGGTTAGGGCTAGGGATGGAAAGTGAGTTCTGTCGCTAATGCCAGACGAGAGTGAGTGTTGTTGGAGATGGCTCCTAGTTAACCTGTGATTGTGAAGCCAGTCCTTCGGAGACTGTGTGGCTATTTGTGAGCTTGACGAGCTCTTTTAAAGGCCTCATGCTGAATGGACAAGGGGATGCCAACCCGCGTTAGTCTAGTCACTGAACTAATAATTTAAGCAATGGGCAAGGGCTGAACTGTATCTGCATTATGGTTGTCTTCCATGAGTGCCTGGGCTATTGGCATTCGGCAGAAACATATAGCGAGAGTTTAGGCTTGCGTGCCATTAAGACAAAAGTCCCTGGCTGAAAGCCGTAGAGCGAAATGCTCAAAGTTGTCATTGGGCTTCGGTCCTTGAATGGCTGTGGGCGACTGGTATATCCGATACACCAAGAATGTGCCCTGAGTGCACGGAGCGTCGGGTCGTGTGGGCGATGTTTGTGATATGTTGATTGTGCGTGAGTGCACATTATGTGATATATCTGCTTGTGAAATGCTATGCTTGCAGGGATAGAATACCACTACCCCGGGTAAGGGGTAGGGTCGTTATAAATTGGTCAGCTGAATGCTGATCGTTGTCTTGTTTTCCACCGTGAGGTGTATTGTCCCGTGCAGGTGCAGGAGAGCCGAGCGAAAAATAGAGGGCTTTAGCCCTTGTTGTTGTTGCTGCTGCTGTTGTGCTGGCCCTCGAAGGCCAAAGAAGTTTATATGATAGTATATTCATGCGTGGCCATCCTGCATGCCAATGTACGAAAACCATTTGTATAAAGCTTAACTGTAAGGCCATAAGACCAGACTTGCTATGTATTTGCAGTACATTCCTACAGGTTGTTATATATATAAATGCTAGTTTTTATATTGTGGACATTCAGATGAGGAGTTCAATCAACCTAAAAGCTTCCACTAGAATGCTCTGAGTTAGGATGCGCAACTCTGATATTAACCCGTAACTTAGCCGCCGGTTTGTGGCATATGGTGTGGGGCCCCGGCCGGACCTTCTATTATATGTCATGCAACAGATAGTAGTGTTACAAAAATTACATTCCCGCATGTTCGTGGTAAATCAATGGAAGAGATAGGAGAAGAGTGACGGAGGGGAGATTGAAAGAGATAGGGAGAGAGAAGATTCAGTCAGAAGATGAGAGGTGTGCAAAGTATGTTAGGGTTTATTAACGTGAGTTGTTGTTGTCTACATTCATTATTTTATAAATGCTTTAGAAGACACAGACATAGAGCCATAGGTCCATGTCGTTGCACTCACGTAGGGCCGGTGTTGAAGCCAAAACTTGGTCTTAACGATAGTTCAAACCCAAAGGGGTAGCTTGCACTTACTTCTCCCGAACTAGAACTCCTGACCAGACACTTAGAACTAGAAAACTGACCTGGGATGTAGTGCAAAGGTCTCATCACACACCCGAAATATCTTGGAGGGCTTCCTATCCCAAGACAATGCTGAGCAGGGGGCACCCTGGAGTACACTTGGAGGCCTCTCAGGAAACCAGGAGAAACAAGCCAAAGAAAAGTAACCCCCTACATAGGTTCCCCTACGGATCTATTTATAGAATTCCAAGTATGGTTTACAAATAACATTATTCTGCTGTTCAGAATGGCTATACGCAGCCCGAATTGGTCTGCCAACAGCATAACTCCGCTGTTCAGGATGGCTAATATCAGACCAAAACATAACTCTTTGAACGGGTAGCAAATGCCTAAGTGGGAAGAAGATCACCCGCCTATGCCTGGCTAAGGGCGAGTGCCCGATGAGACTAGCACTCACTCACTACCCAATCCCCCCCCCCCTGAGCGAGTACTTACTGACTATCATTCACGCATGCTATGCGCAAGCCTCAGGCCCCTGGGTGAGTGCAGGCTCGACTGCCCAACTCACCTGCCTCACTTGCCTACTCGGTCACCCTGAGCTATGAATCCCTTTAGCCCCAGTTAACTCTTTGAGGGGTCCACTCAGCAAACATGGGGTTGTACACAATACCCGCTCTTTTCGAGATTGACATATGCTCGAAAATAAACATCCAACCCCAGGTGTTCAGTGAGTGTCTGCTGACCTGGCGGGAATCTTTTGGCGGGATCCCCCACTTGGCTATATATGCATCCAGTCACAGACAGGTGATACTTGCTCTTCCGAACCTTCTCTGCTATCTTTCTCGCCTTCAGCTCAATGTTGCCTAAATTAACTGGCTTTCATCGTAGGCATAATGAGTCTTATGCCACGAGCTAGAAAGACTAGAATGTTAAAGTGAACCATCAAGTATGGGATTGTGGATGGTGGTGGGACCCGAAGAAGTTTGGTACACCGATAATATGCCCTAAGTGTACGAGGCGTGTAGCCGATTGAGCCTATGTCTGTGGCAAATGGTGATTAAATTGCATGTATAGATTGCAAATCTAAGGAAGTAACACTGGGACAGAACACTCAACTAGAGAGTAAGTTCGCTGGTATGCAAGGATCGAGCAAGATATTGAAGTCTGCTCGCTAGGTAGTCAATGCGGTTCAGAAAGGCGCGAAGTTATTCTTCACGGTATTGGAGGTCATTGAGCCGAAGTCCAGTTTGAGTGACTTTCCTATTATGTCGAATTATGCATATGTGTTTCCTAAGGATCTTCCTAGGTTACCGCACCAGCGAGAGATATACTTTGTTATTGAATTGGTGCCAGGTGTAAAACCTGTGGTCCACTTACCGTACCGAGTAGCGCTAAAAGAGATGGAGGAGTTGAAAGTTCAATTACAAGAATTGCTAGATCAAGACTATATACATCCAAGTATGTCAGTTCGGTGTGCACCGGTCCACTTTGTGAAGAAGGACGGAAGCTTGCGTCTATGTATTGATTATCGAGAATTGAACAAACAGATGGAGAAAAACAAGTATCTGATTCCACGGATTGATTAGTTGTTTGATCAACTGGTGGGATGAACTGTCTATTCGAAGATAGATTTAAAGTCTGGCTATTACCATTTGCGGATTAGGGAATATGACATTCCTAAGACAGTATTCGGTGCACGCTATGGTCATTATGAGTTCACTATAATGTCGTTTGGGCTAACAAACGCGCCATTGATATTCATGGACTTGATTCATCAGACTTTTCAGGAGTACTTAGATTGATTTGTGATCGTATTCATTGACGACGTATTGGTGTTCTCAATCAGAAGAAGATCATGCAAATCACTTAAGGATGATTTTGCACTCCCTAAGAAGAAATAAACTATATGTCAAGTTCTCAAAGTGCGAGTTTTGGCTGTCTTCCGTGGCTTTTCTTGGCCATATGGTCAGTGGAGATGGTATTGCTTGTTGAGAGAGCTAGCACCGCGGTAAAGGCTAGTGCCACGCGATAGCCCATAGAGCGCTTGTCCTGAATTAATCCCAAAGTTAGCGAGGGAGGTAGCGCTAGCGCTCAGCGGTAGGTTCCAGAGCTTGATTTTCTCATTCTTTTATACCTGTAGACTTGTACACTATACCCAAACCTTGCATGATCAACTCCAACACAGAATTTGATATTTTCTAACTAAAGAGATGTGAATCATATGCTCCAACAAACTCCCCTTTTGATAATATCAAATTCCGTTCATGAGATATACAAACAGTAACAATATATTATAGTGTAATGCAATCAGTAATTGTGATATGTAGCAGGTTAAAATAATCAATACCGAAACAGTCAATACTAATCAATATGGAACCCCCACATATGTGCTACCCCTATGTGTTTGCCCCTACACGAGATCTTCCCCTAGGTGACTAAGTAATGCTTAATACTTAACTAGCATAGGATATACTCATGAACACTCAATTCTCCCCCTTTTAATATTATTGAAAGGGTCGGGGACTAACTAATATGTCTCATGAACACTCAACTCTCCTGTTATGTTCATGTGATCGTAAAGAGATGTTAGAACGAGCACACATGCACAAAAAAATCATAAGCACTCGGGGCAAAAATTTTAGCGGAACACCATGAATATAGACCTACCTAATAAAAA
This sequence comes from Platanthera guangdongensis, assembly GCA_039583875.1. Classification (NCBI taxonomy): domain Eukaryota; kingdom Viridiplantae; phylum Streptophyta; class Magnoliopsida; order Asparagales; family Orchidaceae; genus Platanthera; species Platanthera guangdongensis. The sequence continues at coordinate 107,644,908 of CM077157.1, forward strand.
ATAGTTGATTTGACGTGTTTTTCAGAGTAAAAGAAATTTGGACAGCACAAGTGAAATGGGAGACCTGGGCCTGTGATTTGGTGCTGAGAGCTTCGAGAGCCCAACTTGGTGACCTGAGAGCCATTTGTCTAGCATAACGGGTTATGTAATGATTGGAGAAATGGGAATGGGGAGGCCGACCCGCGTCGTGGTAGATTTTGTCCGGCAATGTGAGCAACTGGAAAGGGCCGAACCTACCCAGTAGCTATGTGGTGCATATGTGGTTAGTGTTACCTGTCGTAGACATAGTTATGGGTCTTAGGCCTTGCGCGGGATGTAAAGACTACCAAAATGCTCATAGTTGAAAGAATTGGTTTCAAGATGACCTAAACACCTAGAGGGGGTGAATAGGAATAATTCTTTTTTATTGCTTAGGCAGCCAAATTTATAACAATAAGACTTGTTATGCACACTATCACAGCATATATAATAATAAACACAGCACACACAGAGTTTTATAGTGGTTCCCCAAGTGATGAGTACATCCACTTTCCCCCTTCGCCTATCTAGCAGTATACTAGATTCGGCCTAACTTCCTTCTTCTTCTCAGATCCTCAGATCTTACAGCTCAGAACCCAAAGATGGTTCCTACAACTCAGACTTCAGCAAGTCCTACAACTCAGGCAATAAAGCCCTACCTCAGCCTTTTCCCAGGCCTACAACTCAGGCAATTAAGCCCTACCTCAGCCTTTTCCCAGGCCTAAAACTCAGGCAATTAAGCCCTACCTCAGCCTTTTCACATGCCTACAACTCAGTGCAGTTAAACTCATACCTCAGGCACTCAGCCCTACCTCAGCCTTTATAATTTAAGGCTTACAACTCAGATCTATAATAGATCCTAAATTAAATGGATAATAGAAAAGAATTAATCCTTCACCCAGGTAGAGAGAGAAAGGGTGAAGGCTTCTTGATCAGTTCTTGATAGATCTGACCACACTTGAATCAACCTGTCTTAGCTTTTTCAAAGCTTCTTGAATCTGAAAGTAATGTTGATCTTCTTGAAGTTGGAGATGATCCTCAATCTAGCTTCTTCTAATCAGATGTGATTCTGATTTCTTCTGCAGACTGTTCAGAATCTGCCCTCTCTGGATGACTTGTCAATTTCTGGATGAAGACTTCTCTCTTTCTTCTTAATTCTTCATCACTTTATTCTTCAGCACTTTATGTATTTATATAGGCTTCATACGAGGTTACCGGCTGATCCGGTTCCTAACGGCCTTCTAACAGCTCAGACAGGTACAACAGCATTGTCACTTATGACAGCTGTCAAGTCTCCAGATACTTCAATGAACTTCAGCTCAGCAGCAAAGTGTCGAGAAAATACTACAAATGTGTCGACACAAATAGTTCATGTGTCGACACAATCCTTGGTGATGTCAACACAGCTTGCATAATGTCGATATAGCACTTCTCTATCTTCTTGACATAGCTTCTGCAGAATGTGTCGACACAATTCCTGTGTGTCGACACAATCACTACTTGTCTTGACATAGTTGACTTCAACAAAAATTTTGGTGTGTGTCGACACAAGTCCTGTGTGTCGACACAGTTGATGTTGACTGAGCTTTCTGTGTGTCGACACAAGTCCTGTGTGTCGACACACTTGTTGTTGACTGAGCTTTTTGTGTGTCGACATAAGTCCTATGTGTCGACATAGTTGTTGTCGACTGAACTTTCTGTGTGTCGACACAAGTCCTGTGTGTCGACACAAACTGTCTCCTGGTGTCGACACAGCCTTTGTCGACAGAATCTCTGTGTGTCGACACAGTTGTTGTGTGTCGACACAAACTGGCTCTTGGTGTTGACACATCCTTTGTCGACAGAATCTCTGTGTGTCGACACAGTTGTTGTGTGTCGACACAAACTGGTTCTTGGTGTCGACACAGCCTTTGTCAACATTATCTTTGTGTGTCGACACAGATGTTGTGTGTCGACACAAACTGGCTCTTGGTGTTGACACATCCTTTCCCATATTTTGACACAATGCTTCTCAAGTGTCGATACTTGTACTTAGAAAATTTTCTTTCATTTCCTTCACCTGCACATGGAAAATCAACACCACACCAAAGTGTTGAAGTCGGTAAAATTCGTACTTCAAAATTCTGGTCAATGCAACATAAAATTACTTCTCCGACGATCGGGCTTGACGGGATAACAAACAAGAACTAGGAGAATAGCTGGAAAATAAAAGGACTTCAGGCGCTGCGGCAAGGAGGTCCCACCACGTACCCAAATGATTAGAAGAAGCTTCCCCTCCACAACCACAGATGGCAGAGCAGGGTACAAGGTGGACACTAGAAGGCGACTATGAGGGATGATCGCAATCTCGCAACTAAGGATTCTTGATCGCGAGATCAAAAGTTACTCCGGAAGTCCAGAAAAAGGTCGGTCGAGATTCTTGACGAGAATTCGAAGTCCAAATCCTTGTACCTCTGATGTCCTTCCTATTTATAGGAAAACCAAGGGGTGCGGGGCTCTCATTTATAGCCCAACCCCCACCTGGCAACTAGGCGACTTGCTTGGAAGCTCGTATGGCTTGGGCGACTATGCCCCAAGTCGCCTACCTGGCGAGTATGAGAAGGAGCTTATTATACTCGCTCAGGCCTTCTACTGTCTTGAAAGCTGGCTCTGACCTCCATGTTGACATGCTTGACTTTTACTCTGTGTCGATCTTGCTCTAACTGAGTCCACCGCGATGAATATGGGTTGTACAATTTCTAATATGCCTGTAAGTAAAAACCAACCAAACCGCAAAACCGAACCAAACCAAAACATACAGTTTGGATCGATTTCAGTAGACCGTTGTTAAGTTACGGGTTTTGATTTTCGAAAAACCATGCTGTTCTGTTCGGTTTATGGTTTTGCGTGGCAAACCAAACCAAGTCGAATAGAACCGAACCACTGTGTATAAAAACATTTAATCTATTACTTAAATTTCATTAAAGTAATTAAGCACACATTTAATAATATATTTACATTAAATCTCTTCGTTAAAGCAATTAAGCACACAGTTAAATTTCATTAAAGCCCTGAACCCTAGCTCACCCACTTAAATCTCACCCGACTGTCGTTACTCCTTTATGTGACTCTGTCGCACCTTTGTAGTGTCGAACGACCCGAAGGCCTGAACCCTAGCTCCTCCCTGACCGGCGAGCGGCTACCCACCTCGCCTCTTCGGCCTTCTTCCCTGAACGGCGAGGCAAAACATCTTCATTTCATGGCGAGACTTCGCGCTCTCCCTCGTGCTGCGAGCGGCAGCCGACCTCCTCCCCAACCGGCGAGCGGCATTTCGACCTCCTCCCCTACCAGCGAGCGGCAGTCTAGCTCCTCCCCCATCTCTCATTGAAAGATCTTCTTATCTCCTTCCATTGATTTATGCCACATTCCATACTTCCAGTGATTTACGGGGGTTTTATGTGATTAATTCATTCAAATCACTATAATGTTAGCATTGTACTGGTTTTTCCCCTTTGCATAAGTTCTTCTATAAACATCAATCTAATCATTGATCTCTAGTTTAGATATTTCTCTAGTCTAGGTCTTTCACCAAACAAACAATGTTGATGAATATTTAATTTTTCATTCATTTAATTTTGGAGTCCTAAAATAGTGAAATGGTTAGGTGATAGGAATTGTGTTCAGGCAGCACTTTCATGTTGTGTGGTTGAGTCTCATTCATTGTGTAACACCCTACTATTCATTTGCACCATCCCTGATCTCTCTATATAAATATTTAGGCTTTATCACATTATTTAAACCACCAAAACCAAACCAAACTGAACCAAACTATTTGGTTTAGTTCGGTTTGGTTTCAATGTTTGAGTGGTTCGGTTCGGTTCCAAATTTTTGGAACCACATGTTGAATTTTCTCAAAGTGGTCAGCAAGGTTGCCTAAAGCCAAATTAATATTCTCAGCACTACCCAGTCCACACTTTGATCATGCAGAAACCCAAGGAGCAAGTTTAACACCAACAACCAATGGAAGCACAAGCAGATCTTTTATTCATTACACTTCTTTACAAAGAGAGGTATACGTAGCGAGACATGATTTCGCTAGTACAACAGCTACAAACAGAAAGAACACACAAGTCGGGCGGACAGCACTGGAGACCGCCGAGACCGCCTCGTCCGCCAAGGTCGCCCAAGTCGCCCAAGCTGCAACTGCTACAAGTCGAAGAGCACACGGAGTCCGCCGAGACCGTGAGGTCGCGCGGACACAACGTTATTCGCTGCCTGCTAAAGAAGAACAGAGGAATAGACCGCCTACCCGCCTGAGACCGGCGGACAGGTTAATGAAACTTGAACAAGCTGAAGTAGAAAACTGACAAGCCGTAGAAGCCACCAGCTGAGACAGCAGAGAACACATACTTCAATGCCCAACTCCTGGCTCCTTGAAGCTAGCCGCGCGACCTGCACACAACACACCGTCAGTACTGCTTAATCCACGCGGACAGAAAACCGCAGAACGCAATACTTGCCCAAGCCCAACTTACTGTTCACTCCGTTACTGTAGACCTGTCGGGGGGGGGTTCTATTTATAGGCGAGGTGAGGAGTGTGGTCACCACCCTAGTGGATAGAATCACCACCCCAGCCCGCGCGTTAGCAAAATCTCCATCCGCTGAGTCCGCATGGACTTAGCCGGATTCCAAGACAACCGCTAGGAGCAAGGCACCAAAGTTCACTATTGGGCTGTCTGGTACCAGACAGCCCACACTATGCGGACACAATACCGTCCGCACAGTCCGCCCACATCAACATTTGGACAGCCACAACCCCCTTTAGCAACAGTCCGCACAGTACAAGACCAAAGCCTCCCTCCACCACAAGTCCACAACCAAAAGGGAGTGTGCCTGGTCAACATCGATCTTGGAGGATACTGCGGACACACTGGACTTGTCACAGAATGTGACCAAGTCCAGTAAATCACTAAAGGTCTAGCGCGAGCTCGGCGGACAAATCCCAGAGCGCCAATCATCCAAGCAGATCGCCACACTCCTCCAGAGTTAAGGCAGAGTCCGCAAGTAGTCCTCGCATGACTGCCCAAACAAGCGGCCAACTCCCGAACTCCGATATCAGTCTGCGCAGTCCTCCACAGCAGTTAGCACCTGCTATACCACCAGAGTTCGGCAAGGGCCACAGCCAAACTCCAAGGTCAATCCGCCACAAAGGATGCCGCGGACACGCCAGTCCGCAAGCCTCCCGCGGACAGGACACCCAATCCTCCGGTTAACACAAGCTTGCAACACGGCCACTGAACAGAGTACTGCCTACAGCCCGCAAACCTCTGTCCGCTCAGGCTGCTCCTAAAACAACCCAGCCACCAAGACAGCCAACACCCCGTCCGCAGACAACAGTCCGCCCAGGTCGCGGACTTAGTCCGCACAGGCCGCTCAGACCATAGGTTGCTCAATCAGCAAGCCACCAAGATAGCCACTAACCAGGTCACAGTCAGCAATCCGCCCAGGTCGCGGACCCAGTCCGCGCAGGCTGCCCGGCCTACCCATCACCCACTTCCACTTCATAAATTTCAACACTCTCCCTTGAAGTGAGAAGTGGTGATCAAGCCCAGCAAGCTACGTAACCGCTGAAAAGTCCCGTTCGACAGCGGTTTCGTGAAGATATCAACAAGGTTATCTTCACTCCGAACATGCCTGACCAGAACAGATCCCTCCAACACCCTCTCACTTATGAAGTGGTGTGCGATCTCAATATGCTTGGCCCTTACGTGACACACTGGATTGTTTACCAGTTTGAGAGCACTCTCATTGTCACCCCGGAGTAAAGTAGGCCCTTGAACTTCTTCATGAACATCCTCTATAAGCCTCTGCAACCAGATAGCTTCCCGAGCAGCCAAGGCTGAAGCCTTATACTCAGCTTCCGTAGTAGACACGGACACAGAATCCTGCTTCTTGCTACACCACGAAATACCAGCTGAACCACAAGTGAAAACATAACCTGAAGTTGATCTCCGATCATTCGAGTCACCACCGTAGTCAGCGTCCGTGTATCCAAGCAAAGCAAAGTCCACATCCCTACTATAGAGGAGTCTCATATCAGAAGTTGACTTGACATACTTTAAGATGTGCTTTGCCGCTACCAGAAGAGACTTCCTTGGTTCAGCCATAAACTGACTTACTCGGCCAACAGCAAAAGCAATGTCTGGCCTTGTAATCATCAGGTAGATCAAACTCCCTTCAAGAGCCCTGAACACCAAGGGATCAGGAAGAATCCTACCTTCATCTCGTCGAAGCTTCAGCCCATATTCCAGTGGAGTAGAGCAACACTTCCCTTCGCCCATGCCGAACCAACTTACAATGCGATTCGCATATCCCTTCTGGAAAATGAGAATTCTGCACTCCTTCCTCTCCACTTCAAGACCAAGAAAGTGATGAAGCTCTCCCAAGTCTTTCATCTCGAAGCGTATAGCAAGCTCATACCTGAGCCTTGCTACTTCCTCCTATGAATTCCCTGTGACGATCATATCATCCACATACAGTAGGACCAAGACTTGAAGCTCCCCCTTCTTCTTGACGAACAAGCTAGAATTCGAGTTGGAAGCAAGATACCCGCAGAATTGTAAATACTCTGCTATCTTCCCATACTAAGCTCTAGGAGCTTGCTTCAACCCGTAGAGAGCCTTCTTGAGCTTACAGACATAGTCTGGATGATCTTCAAAAACAAAAATAAGTGGCTGATCCATGAAGATGTCCTTGTCAATCTCTCCGTAAAGAAAAGCATTCTTCATATCATGCTGCCACATCCTCCATCCCTTGCTAGCAGCTAAGACGATTACCACTCTAACTGAAGTCATCTTTGCAACCGGACTAAACGTCTCCTCATAGTCTTCTCCATACTGCTATGAGAATACTCGAGCAATCAGGCGAGCTTTGAACCTATCAATGCTCCCATCAGCCTTCTTCTTCAACTTATACACCCACTTGCAAGTCACTGGAGTAATGCCATCAACCTTGGGCACAAGGTCCTAGGTTTCATTCTTGAGAGCAGCAATCTCTTCCTTCATGGCATCATCCCACTCCTTGACTCTAGTGGCCTCATTGAAGTTTGCAGGCTCTCGCTCATCCAGAGGACCTATAAAGAAGCAGGATACAAGGCTCACTGCATTCCCATCACAGTAACGAGCTGATGGCTTACTAACCCTCTTTGATCTCCCAAGGTTCTGCTCCTTTCTTACTACCTCCGTTGCTTCTTCAGGCTCAACACCACCTTCAAGCAAGCTTTGAGCAATGCTCCCCCTGCTTCCTGAGCCAGAGGCCTTAGCACCAGAGTTTGAAGCAACAGGAGCTGCTGGTGAAACAACAAGCTCCTCTTTCAGGCCTTCAGCAGCCACCATCGGTTCTTTATCAACCTTGCTTCTGGTTAGCTCAACCGAGCCACCTCTATACGACGTCAGCTCGTCAAAGACAATATCTCTTGATACAACGAACTTATTCATCACAGGATCCATGCATTTCCATCCCTTCTTCCGCTCATTGTATCCAACAAAGACAAGTTTCCTTGCCTTTGCATCCAGCTTAGTCCGTGAAGCATCCGGGACATGCACATAGCAAGTTGAACCGAACAGCCGAAGGTGTTCCACACTAGGCTTCTCCTTCAGCAACAACTCAAAAGGAGTCTTCATGTTGATCGGGCTAAGCGGCATCCAGTTGATGACATAAGAAGCACAAGACATCCCCTCCGCCCAAAAAGACCTTGGAATGTCTTTCGCATGAAGCCAGCATTTGCAAGTCTCCGTCAGATGACGGATTTTCCGCTCCGCTACTCCATTTTATTGTGGAGTGTCACAACAGGTGAGCTCTTGTTGGATCTCGTGCTTCCTGCAGAATTTAGAAAACTCGGAGGAGATAAACTCACCACCGTTGTCTGTTCTAAGCTTCTTGATCCCAAGCCAAGCCGGCCCTCCACCAACTCCTTGAACTCCACAAACAAACGAAAGGCTTCTGACTTACCCTTCAAGAAATATACCCAAGTGTATCTTGAGTAGTCATCAATCAGCACCAGCATGCATCTGCTCCCGCCAAGGCTTGTAGTGACGGTTGGTCCCATCAAGTCTCCATGGATGCACTCCAATGGTCTCTTGCTCCTCGTTTGTGATTTATCAAATGGAAGGCGATGAGCCTTGCCGTACTGACATCCCGCGCAAACATGATCGCCCCCAAATGAAGATAGCTTAGGCAAGCCTCTTACAAGGATTCTATCAGCCATAGCTTTCAACTTCTCCATTCCTACATGCCCTAGCCTTTCATGCCATATAGCCGCGCTATCGTTTGCTCTCATCTGATCAACATAAGAGTTAGTAGCAAGAACAAACAAGTTCTTCACTCTCCTCCCAACATGAGCAACATCAGCCATAACCGTTATATGTTGCGAAGGAACTTCACTTCTATTAGCCCAAACAGAACGTGATAACCCGCGTCTAACACATTGGTCACCGAGAAGAGGTTCTTCTTCATGCCCGGTACGTGATACACACTCCTTAACGTGAGTGGCCCCTTATCACTACCCAACGACACAACACCCTTCTTCTCTATTGTATAAACAGTATTATCAGCAGTTATAATAGATTCATTACCTGAGTAGGCTTGTAGTGAAGAAAACTTCGACTTGTCTCCGGTGAGGTGATGACCACACCCGGAGTCCACGATCCAATCATCGTTGAAGTCGACAACGGACAGGGCACAGACACAAGTGCCCGTCATGAAAGCTCCGCCCCATTTAGCTTCCTCACTCTTAGAGTGAGCTTCCTCCTTGCCAGCAACATGCCCAGGCTGCAGTTTGACCTTGCAGTCCCGCTTGAACTGTCCTCACTGATGACACCTGTAGCACTTCAGGTTCTTCTTCCAGTACTTCTTAGGAGCAGTTCTCCTCTCTGCCTGATAAGAAGTTGAAGGCTCATTCTCAGCAGCGACTTACTTCTTCTTCCCTTCCCATCTCTTCTTCTTCTTGCCCGTGAAGAGAGCTTCACTGCTTTCCTCAGAGACAGTGACTCCAGCCATCTGCCTTGCCAAGCTTTCCTGTGAAGCAAGCAGATTCTCAAGCTCCAGCAAAGATGTTTGAGTAGCCCAGCCTTGAACTGATGTCACAAAGGCAATATACTCCTTCCGCAAGCTGCGAATTATGTGCCTTTTCAACTTAACCTCAGAGATAGGCTCATTAGGATCAAGCGTTGATATCTCTGCACACAGACTCTTCATCTTTAAGAAGTATTTAGAGATAGTCAGGTCTCCTAGAGTGTCCTGGCCAACTCATTCTCCAGAAACTGAAGTCTAGCTACATTCTTCCTATTGAACAACTCATCAATGGTTGTCCAAATGTCAGCAGTAGACTCACATCCAATGATGTGATCAAACAGTTCTGGTGAAACAGCTCTCTTGAGAACAAACTCCGCCTTAGCATTTGTTTTTCTCCAGAGACTCACCTGCTCAGCAGTTTCGAAAGCAGCAGTCACTTCCTGTATGTCGTCACCACCGACGACCTCCCATTGCACCTCACCAAGAAGGTAACTCTTCATGCACGACTTCCACTTCTTGAAGTTAGTCGGCGTTAAGAGTTCAATGCCAAGACCTCTTGCATAACTCTCTTCCATTGCAACAACTGTTGGTTAAGCAAACTTCCAGAAGCACAGAGCACCAACACAGGTTGATCACCACTCAAGCATAGAGCAACAACACTGGTTGAACACCGCTCAAGCAACTAAACCTCCCTCTGATATCATGTTGAATTTTCTCAAAGTGGTCAGCAAGGTAGCCTAAAGCCAAATTAATATTCTTAGCACTACCCAGTTCACACATTGATCATGCGGAAACCCAAGGAGCAAGTTTAACACCAACAACCAATGGAAGCACAAGCAGATCTTTAGGCTACCGTCCACACTATGCAGACACGATATCGTTCGCATAGTCTGCCCACATCAAAATTTGGACAGCCACAACCCCCTTTAGCAACAGTCAGCATAGTACAAGACCAAAGCCTCCCTCCACCA